>OY757237.1:58776387-59976387 GCA_963583995.1 Xylota segnis
TCTTAATCATCAGTGGTATTGGGTATTTTGGGACTTTTCCCTCCTCTCTATACATATTTTTGAATAGTCGGATAAAGTATTCAAAATATAACCGAATGCCAGGAGTGATTACAGAATATTCTTCTCTTCCGATTCTAGAAGATTGTAGGAAAATCTTCTTACTTCTGCACAAAGATATTTAAAAGGAGTACAGTCCTTCCGTAAGCAACCAGAGAGCCTCAATACGTTTTTTTTTTCACATTGACAGGTCGATTGGATTGTAAGAGTTCTTTCTCAAATTGAAGGCATGTCCTAATCCTTCTAATTCAATTTCTATTTTTTTTTTTACCGTCAATAGGTTTTAAAAGTTAACCTTTATTTTAGGATTGAGTCCAATCTTGACTTTCAGTATTCTTTTCCAATGTCCTTCCTGCCTTATCAATCGCTGCCACTTTCGAAGGTTATGTCTATTAGTTCGTTCCATAGACCTAATATTGGTCTCAGTTCCAGAAAATGCGTTTCGTACGTCTTGTCTAGAAGCATCGTTTTTACTATGCTTCATCTTGAGTTCAAGGCAGCAAGTAGAAGTCTGTATGGCCATAGACCTGGTTATAGGTTCGTTTTCTCATAGTGGTGTTGGTTGGAGATACGGTTCAGCCAGAGCATCCTTAACCAATTGTTTGCAGGTTTCTTGTCATATTTGCGGTTACGTGCCAAGTATTGTACCCTTAATACAATGTGGACTACACTGAAACAATGACTTTAATTGGGCAGGCTATATACAAACATACGGAATTTCAGTAAAAACCTTCCAAAGTACTGGCAACTCTCTACTCACTGCCTGGTTTGTAAAAGGTTTTTCAATAGGGACATAACAATTTTGTATTTTGACTTTGGCGGCAGTAAGCAAAATATGCATTATTAGTCAGAATTGGGTGAATTCGACGTCAGTGATATTTCGTTCCAACAAGATAATGCCACATAAGTGAATGACATGTGGTTCCAACAAGATGGTGCCACATGCCACACAGCTCATCATACAACTGATCTATTGAAGGGGAAGATCGGTGATCGTGCCATCTAGAGAAATGGTCTGGTCGAATGGTCTACGCACTCATACGATCTAACGTTGTTGGATTTGCTTTTATGGGGTTACGTTCAGTCGTTTGTTAACGTCAACAAGCCAACAACCTTAAAGGGGGTCGGAACAATATCGACGCAAAATTGCCAACGTTACGGCCGATAAGTATGGAAGAGTGGTGGAACATTGGTTTCAAAAATTCAAAAATCGATCGCTTGAAACATGCTCGCGGGTAGTCAGATAAACGAAATCTTATATTTAAATTTAACATGTGTACTACATCTGGACTAAACTTCAGCCTGATGTAAATACAAAATTGTTATGTCCTTGTTGAAAAATCCTTTATCATGATACGATTGTTGGCTTGTACCTTAACCCCACGGCTTGGACATCCTCGCATCTACAATTCTGTATGTAAATATAGATGTTACGTGGCGATATTAAATTTCATCACGTTCTTCTGTTTCGTCAAAGCAGCTCGTCAAATCCTCAAGTTCTCAACTGCCGTAAAGACTTATAAGCTTAGGTCCATGAAGTTGGCTTGATATTAGGTATTTTCTTGCGCCACATGCTCTATTAATACAATTGAATGGCTTTCCGAAATCGTTGGCCTTCACATGGCATATCGATCGGAATTCAACGCATGATTTAATAATGACAATTTCATCGGGCAACAAAGTCGATAGATGTGGGTGCATATCACGTTCTTGGACTTGATCTAGGTACGTGCGGGTTTCCGACAACTTCGTGACTCTCTGCACGGTTTTGCTGTCACACCTGCATGATGGAATCCGAAACCTTTAAATCTATGAAACTATAGCGCTGGGCAGTTACGGTGATGGCAAATGTTCCTGAAGAAGTGATTTTTCTTCCTGGAGCTGTATCACACTTGTATCACCCTATCAGCCCATCTAGGGCACATCTGTTGAAAAACTCCTAACAAATAAAGCCAACTCGCATAAGGGGCCCCTATCAACAACTCTGTAGGGTGAAGTGGCATAACCACATTCCTCCACAAATACCAGCCACCAAGTCTAAGCCCCAACCCAACCATTTATACCATTATTAAATCCTGGCATTTCAAAATAACTAATACTTTACACAAGCAACATTTTTCTGGCTACAAAATGCCTCCACAAAACCACATCTCCCACTAGTCTTCCATTGAATACACGATTGCTAGAATCATATTCAACTCATCAGCCGACTTATATGTAAATTGTTCGAGTAAACATGCTAATGCCATCAAAGGATTTTTGTGTGTTTTTTTTTTTTTTAAATTCAACATCATTCAGTTGATGTTCTAGCCAAGAGGCGTACGTAACGAACCTTAATCAAAAAGTGTACATTGCTTTTACGAAAAAAAAAAAAAAAAACACAAAAACCAAGTCCAGATGAATGTAGGCCGCTTTTTGATTTTAAAGAAGAAAAGAAGAAAAAAAAAACCTCCTAAACCAACAGTAAACAACCACGGACTTTTGTGTGTCGGTTCGCTGGCTTTCAAAATTAGGACTTGCATTGCTCCTGGTGAGTTAAAAATCTAGAGCTTACCGAAAATAACACAAAAAGCAAACAACAACACTAGCCAGAAAGATGTACACGTACCGTACGTATATAGGTGTATATATGTATATTTTTTGCTTCTATAGCAAGAATATTGTAAACAATTTATCCTAAGGACATATATTTGGCTTATACCTTTTGCTGTTTACAGTGCCTGGCTGCTTGTCCACTTTAATTTCACAGCGCTTGACATTGAAATGATAAATATGGATTGCCCCCCCTTTGGGTTTTATTCTATTTGCCTTTCGGATAAAAAGCTTGGAATGGTTTTACATTGTAAAGGTGTAGAAAAAAAGGGGATTGTTGCTATTTGATACTAATTGGGAAGACGGAAAAAATGTACGTTCCATTCAGTGTTGCCAGGTGGAATTGAAAGCGATTCATGCCAGGGGGGCTTCCTGGATTTAAAAAACATGACCTAGTTGAAGAGAAGATGCATTAACTAAGGACAGGGAGAGAGAGTCTGGTCTCTAGAGACACCTTACAAGGTAGAGTGTTATCCCCTCTACTATGGCAAATTATAAAAATATGGGGTCAGTCCTCTATACCTTACAAAAGTGGGTGGAAATACGTGGATTAAACATTAACCAGTTGAACACAGATGTAGACCGCTTTGCAAACAGGAGAACAATCCTACAAATCGGGCCCTTGAGACTGCTCCAAAACCCAGATAAGGCAAAATACTTGGACTATATCGAGTGTAAAATGCACAAGAACTTGGAAAGAATTGTTAGAAAGGATGCGAAAGGCATACATAGGCTTCTGTACAAAATAAAATTGGAAATTTCTATTGCGACATGGGCCTGAAGACTTAGCCGACCTGTCAAGAAAGTCACCATTAACCAATCTGAAGTTAAAAACAAAAAACATAGCTTAGTTATTTCAAAACTACAAAGCTACCCCACGACAGGGGTTCACAATAGATCCATTGGTGACTGGCTGGGATCTCCACATGCAGTCACCTCTTCTTGCAACCTAACGGACGACATTCCTTCGACAGAACATGTTTCAGCATTTCATTCTATTATACAGACCTCTGTCTTGGCTTAAGTGCAATGCGATGCTCGCGAAGAATACTAGCATTTTTACTGACAGTCAGGGCGCTATTAAAGATTTGGAATCGATCTGGAATTGTATCAAAGAATACTCTATATTGCAGAACCTGTCATGACGATCAGTTTAATGCTGAACTTCACAGCTTACGTTTTACTCAAAATGCCAACAGTTTGCTGACGTAGAAAAATCTGGAAATCGTCATAGGAGATCAACTTTAGGGGAAATTGAATGAAAATGCCATCATTAATTCATGTCACTCGGCACACCTCTGAAACGGTCCCAAAACCACTCATTTCACTGTCAACGATGGACTCCGTCAAGGAAGCACTTTTACACTTCTGCTTTTTATTCTGTACATTTTTTGTAGGTTGCACCGCAGTGAGTTGATAGAAAATATTTTCCAATGGCACACTAAGTGTTTAATAATTTGGTCTTCGTGGATGAATTGTAAAACAACTTGGAAGTGATGCTCATTTTTAAGATGTGCATTTCAGTTCAATTCACAAATTAGTGTAATCCCAAGTTCGAGGTGTTTTTACGAATGTTAGAGGGCGTAATTGTCTAGAATTGGACAAATTTGTTTAAGTTCCAAATTTCTTTATCGTTTTTGCTACAAGAATTGAACTTGAACTCGGTATTGGCTTCAGCCTGACTTTAAAACCTGGTCATGCAATGGGACTAGTTCACAATAACTCCTTACGTTCTCCAAACTGACTTCAATGACTTGGCAAGAGGGTCTTACCATCAGGTAGCCGAGTGTCCAGTTCACCAAGGATGAGGTGATCTTATTTAGTTTTTCTTTTTTTTCAAATACCACATCCGACCCCCGTGTCTCGTGTAGAAACTACTATCATCTATCATGACACATGTACTTCATTCACATGAGTGCCTTATGAAACTCTTTTGGGACAAAGTCAAAGCCAAAGCCAGCTTGAACTGGACCGAAATTCTAGTTTTATGCTAATTTTAATCTTCTGTTAAACAATTTCTTTCATTCAACGACCTATTTGTTTTCTAAAAACAAACATACAGTGTGTGTCAAAACTAATCACACACGCCTAAGTAGATTCTTAAAAATGTGGTGCATAGGGCAATACATCAGGCCTAACAGCTCACAGAAACATTACAATTCCAGTGAACTTGAGGGGAAGCCAACCAGTTCTTTTGGAGACGGTCTATAAAGATTCGTATTCAGACGAGAAAAAATACGCTAATTTATTGACCACGTGCCGCGTCTAGTGTAAACACAATAGATAACATCTTAAAGTAAATTTGTTTATATAAAACAAAGACGCATAAACCATTCGATAGTATTTGTTGTTTAACTTAGAGCCTCGTTCAGTCTTTGGAAATAACGACATCTATAACAATGAATATCAATTCGAGGTCAATACAGGGATACATACTCGTACACACATAGTTTTATTAACATACAAGTTGAATTTTGTCTCGAAATAAAGAAAATATCTACAGAGACTATAAATAACAACAACCCCTTCCCAGAACTCCAGCACTCTCTCATTTCTTTTACTCACTCGCCTTATTTTTAGATGCCATTTAATTGATGTTTTGAAACACTGTACGTATAGTTAGTTAGATGTTGTTATTTTGTTTCTTTATTTCTTTGACATGACGAGAAAGAAGTATTGGGTGTTGGGTAGCATGGTGCACCGCATTACATGTGGCTGCAGCCACATGGCTTGTTTTTTAGTAAAATGGAGAAGAAAAAAAAAATGTTTACACACCACTTAACCAGTTAAAAAATGTCAAAGGAGGATAACCTCAACTAGACTCTGTGAAGAGCTCTTTGGTCAAATATGCCGGGTACTGTGGTGAGTTCTCAACTCAGATGACTGATGCTTATTTTATATGAGTGTCACGAATTTTATAATTCCGTTTCTCTCCGCTTTATTCTAAGCATGCACGTCTGCAAGTCGGAAAAAATTATATTAGCCCTTAAGTTAAGTGTCAATGGCGATATGGCGTGGCTTTAAGAGTGACATGTACCGCTGGTTATCGTGTGCTCTGATGATTTACAATTTGGTGAGTTAAAGCACTCTTTAAGATATGTGACAGAATACGTTTTATTGCCATAAACTTCGTGTCTTGACATTTTAGTACAACAGGCCCATGCAGCGCTGCGGTATTATTACATGGCTTTTCAAACGGAAGGAGCTTCCGTATGGTGTTTGGGAAGCTTTGGTTAGGTTAGGTACGATGATAGATATCTCGTGATACACAGGACCGCATGGCTGATACAGCGACTTAAAATGTGTGTCATTAGGGTAGATTCATTCTAGGAGACAAATGTTAATACCATCTCCCTTTTAGTTCCGGTGAACGACATACTTTGTTATGCAAAATACTTCGCCCTAACCAGTGTAATGCTGGTAGTCTGAGCACAGATAAAGTTAGGCAAAGTAATACGTCAAGCTTGATACTAACCTGATCTAAGGATTTCTTTCCAGTGTACATTTTGAGGGAGATGAAATGTGTGTCTCTATTTTGAGTCAGTACTAGCAAGTTTATCCACCGATTCGATGCCTACAATTTATTGATGACTCATCCGAGTTTAGCCCTAATATGTCTCTCAAGAGATGATTGAGTTCATTAAATTGGACGACAACGTTTTAAGTGCTGCCAGGTTATTTCAAAGATATACGACTTACAGCCTTAACCAACAAGCCTCTTCAGTTAGAACGATCTTTGGCGACCTGCCTCCAGTTGCCCACTCCAAGTTGGTTGTGTTACACTTGTGTGCAACCTAAAGCGAGGTTTCAAGGTTTACTAGGGTTTAACTTAGCACCAATCTTATTGGCATGGAATTCAATTTGGAATACCTCAGGACACATTCCTTCCATCCGTTTGTAAAGCAGATCAGACCTCTTGGAACTTGAGATTCCATCTTCGATCCATCTGTGAACCACACTAGTTTCAATATTTCTACCTCAAATAACCAATCAAAGCAAAACATCGTGGTCGGGGATAGTGGAAAATATGTCCCTTATGGAATATGAGTCAAAATTTTCCAAATATCCCACATGGTCACCTAGATTATACTTGTATTATACGCGCAAGTTAATGGCACATCTAGCATTATACGGAGGCAGGCAGTTCTTTGGAGCTTCTGAACCTAAGTTGCTGTTGTTGGTTTAAGAATTTTCGGCGAACAAACCTCACAGGACTAAACTAAAGCGGTGCCTTTGATGGTGATAGGTCCTAGACTAATTAGTCTTCTTCTTGCAAAAGGCACTAGTAACTTGCATGACACTAGAAGGGATCGTGACAGCCCATGTTCGTAACAGATGACCATGTAGCCTGATCTCTGTAGATCGACTAGAATATCGACGAGTAGTGACTTGGCTGCAACCCTTAACTGCGGTTACAGTCTCGACCTTTAAGCATGGTCCTTACCTATAGACTGATCGAATTCTCGATATATCCGCTAGTAGTTGCCCTTGATGAGTCGTAGTTAGTATCATCCATAGTGCCCCAATGCCAAAGAAGGCATATAGAATTATTTCCTTTGAACGAAATGTTTCTTTTATCTTCCTCCCAAGATAATGCAGAGCACCTTCTATGGATACTGACTTGAGGTAAAACTCAGCATTTAATAACATTTTCAAATAAATGTCCAGAACACAGGAAATTGTGAGTTGGAGTGACAAGAAGCTTTCAATATCTGACCCCAAAGAGTGTCTAGAATGGTTGAAATGGTGAGTTTCGATCAAACCTTCTCTATCAGCATCTATAAATTTTGACTACAAAGTAACTGCCTTTCATCAAAAGGTCTCATTGACTCAACGCCCTAAAGATTCACCAGACGTGGTTTAGTCAAACTATTAGACTTTTGTTGTATTTAAAATTTTGTAAGGTCACGCCCATGTTGATAAAGTGTAACTTTTATGGCTTCCCAATCTCAGACTAAGCCTGCTTTGAAAGACTCAATACCAAGGCCTAATATGAAAAAAAAAAAATCCAACTGTAAACATACAAACAATGAAATATCGATGATGCTGAATGACATATTTTTTTATTGCGAGACTCCAACAATTATGAACAAACGTAACAAATTTTCACACCTACTCAGAGATTTAATTATAGCATTTGGGTATTTCTGTTTTTTTCTCTCGTTTTCTTGTTTTGATTTTGTTCATCTTTTGATTGTTGATGACGATTGTGAAAGAAAATTAATGTCTAAACGTGGACGTAGATGCTTAGTATAGTAGCAGTTTGGGCTACTTTTCCATATACATAACATTGCACCGCTTTGCTCCGCTGGAGCTGCTCTTTTAATAGTGTCGTTTTTAGGAAGTTAATATTTTGCATATCCTAATATGGTATGGATCTTCATTAGCTATATTGCTGGATTGACTGAAAGACCTGTTTACAGTAATAAAAAACTAATCTGAGTTTTTTTGGGCGAATTACAGCCACTCAACAAGGCATCAAATGATGTTCTATAAAAAAAAATCAAAGGGGATCTGATTACCTTCAAAAAACTTGAGACAGTCTACTCAGATGCTCTAACCCTCTTAGGGGACGAGAGCCTAAATGGTAGCAGAACCTCAGAAATTCAATCAAATTTTCACTTAAACCAATTGAAATCGATTTTATGCAAAATCAAGAGTTTAATGTGCGTGAAGGTACGAACCAAAGTATCATTACTCCGTCAAGGGTGTACCTACTCCATTCGAGTGCCAACGAAAGAAAAAGCTTATTTTCAGCTCACACTTCTCTTGTGGTTTTGACACCTCAACACACCACATACACTCCCATGAATTTTCCTATTTCCCTCTTTCTTGAGATGCAGTGAAAAGCGGAATAAGTACAGATCCTCAAATTGATTTTTTTGTTCCCTTTTCTTCTTCGATTTGAAAGATTTCCATAATAAAGTCGACAATTCGAATATGCATGTGTACACAGAACCAAAAGGCGTAAATTATACCGAAAACGCCAAAATAGAGGGGTTGCCCACTGTGTTTTGATTGAAAAATAATAAATAAATCCATCGTCATCGGATGGATGCTATTTGCCGAAAGAGAACGAGAACGTAGTAAGCATTTCCCATTCAGCATTCATTCGCAAATCGACTGCCATTGTTTGCATACAAATCACGAGGAGCCCCTCGAGGCTATAGGGCGCGTCTCTCAATCGGAGGAGAGTAGTCAGGACAATGGCGTGTACTCACTCGTAAGCACTTATAGCCGTGTGAAAGCAGATTATCAATCGGGTCAGGCAACAGAATCCATTTGTGATAAAAGTCATAAATTTGTCAGTTCCCAATGGGAAATAAGACTGCAATTGATAAAGGGACAGGATTATTCCGTTCGACTTCGGATCACACCGGACGCATGAGGGGTGAAGCTGATTAGGGTAACAATTTTTTGTTGATACAAGATAGATAAGCGTTTAGCAATTACGACGAGCACACTCGTATCCGCCAGACTAATGAGAAACTAAGTCACAGTAATTTCAAGAAGCCATCAAGTCTAGTCTAATGCGTAAAGTGAAGGAAAAAAAAAGCAATCATTAAGGTCAATGGAAGTAGCCACATATGTATCCGTATACCGTCAAGAGATACTTCTGATGTCAGTTATGCAATTCACACTCAATTAGAGTGCGAACCGATGACGGATATAATTAAAGATACAAATTTAGAACGCAGATATGAAAGGAAGAAAGAAAAAAAATTCATAAAAATTACTTACACAAACAGAATAATCAGCAATATAGCCAAGTTTTCTATTTGCCTGGCTGTTCATATCCTTCAAAAAAATGTAAACCTAGAAAATACACAAGGTTCTGACGATGACCCATTTCCTGTGGGTGAGTGGCTGGTCGTTCGGTCCTTCGCACGTTTCAGCCGACATTCGCTTGGCCAAAAGGAAAGAAACACGAATGAATGAATTAAAAAGCTTGGATAAGGGGATCGTCGAGAAAAGTGCTGCAGGCATGTTGCATGCTGAATAACTATGCGTTTCACTCTCTCTCTCTCTCTCTCTACACTCCCTGCCTGTGATGTCCTTTATGAGTTTTGTTTACATTTTGTTTGATTGTTTGCTTCAGTTTTAAGTTTAGAGAGCAGAAATCACTGCACTGCCCGAAGTAATTTAACGAGATTATTTCTTTATTTATTTCTTCATTTCACTACAGCATCCGTACACATGGCCAACAAGGAATTTGGCAATTAACATCCAACATGTGTACATGCAAGTGTTCGCTCAGATACTCTAGTAACGATTTGCATCGTTTTGTCAGGATGGCATGATATTTTAAATGGTTTTCGGGTAGTTTTAATCGAATCTATCGTTGAAATAATTTACGGCGCTGTCTGAGCTGTTTGAGTAGGTTTCCCCTCTATACCTCTAGTAATCGTATATAAAAGAACAATGGTGGAGGCAACAAAAAAAAAATAAAAATACCCTTATTTATGAAGACCCTTTGTGGGTCGTCTTTTCCCCGGACATACAATATGTTTTAGGATCGTTAATCAAAAAACGCAGTAGTACTGCCAGGCGACATGTGCCAGGAGACTTCATTGTTTGGCGAGGAAGAGAAATGAGAACGAGGGTAGAGTAGATCACTTCACCGAGTGAACTGTAGAGACAGCAGTGTTGAAAGGATATTTGTGAGTGATTTTTTATTTTTTTTTTTACTTTTAATCGAACAAAAGAAGTCCAACTGTGATGAAGAGGGTTCATAAGGTGGTGCAGTTGAACTTCTTTTTTTACAATTTTAATTACATACATACATACATATGCATAGTGTTTTTTGTTTGAAGAAAATCATATAGGCGTTACTTTTTCGGGATAGTTTTTGGGTACACCTTGCACTCTGACAAGAGTAAACGACTTCCTTAGATTCGAATAAATTGTTTTCGATGGCGTTCCGCAAGGGTCTGTACTTTGGCCCAGTTTGTTGATCATAATAGGTGAAGGATTCGCCAATGAAATTTCCATTGTCAAAACCCGCAAACACTATGAAACATCAGTAGATCGAACCAAAGACAGTAATAGTAATCAGGAAAAAAAGAAAATTAGCTGATCGAAGTAAGAGTAGATAGTAAAAATCCATCGGTTTCTGGGAGTAGGTGACTCTGCGAGTGATCGAGTAAACGTGCCACCAAGGACCTTGCCTTTTATAGACAATCGATATTAGTTCAAATCTGAAAGACCCAGAAGACCATACTTGTATTGTATGCTAAAATGAGGCGTAAGAATCTACACATCTGGATGAGCGACAGAAATATGTAATGCCAGAGACCTGAACAAATTAGTACCGAACGTAGAAACTGCGGAATAAGCATTAACTCCAATGAATCATGGGTTTTGGTCCAAGGATACACCTATAGTTGGGGAATAACTTTATAGATTGAAATGTGAAAATGAGTACTTGTGGTATTAATTTGCGATGGAACATCCTCATTCTCAGTTTGGAGGCACAACACGCAAAGCTATACCCAACCTTGAAGTCTCAAAAGAATAACATAATCTAGATATGACTGGAAAACACTCGATGTACTGATCCAGACAGAGTTCGAGACTTTGTTTTCGAACAGATGGTGTATAGAGCTGATGTCGACGAAGAAATCATTGTTTTAAAACCGTCTATCCGGCTGCTGGAATATGCAAACATTATCGACATCATCGGAAGGAAGACGATGTGTCCATCTACTAGAGCCATATGTTACTGCAAATAAGTCCAACTTCGAACTACGACAGAGAAGAAGTTTACTTATTTCATCAAAGGAACTTAGTCTGGGAACCTGCTGCTTTTTCTTATTCGTTCGGACACTACTAACGAAATAGTAACAATATCTAGTTCTCAAACCGATTTACGAAAAAATTGGTTTCTCTTTATTTTGTATGAAAACAAACTCCATACGAAATGATGAAGAAAGTGGATTGAGCAAGCAAAGAACGATACCAAGTACAAAGTTGATGTATTGCAAAAAATGTACAAAATTAAGTACAATGCACACAGTTTGATTGGAATTCAGGATAGCGCTTAGAAGCAAGACAGCCTTAGCAAGACATTTTCTCGTCTTAAACCTTACCCATGTATGGTTGAATGGTTTAGCTACAATGTGGCTCAAAATGTATCAACCTATCGGTAACTGCAAGTTTTGTTGTTATATTTGTGAAATAAGTAGAATGCACTTCATCAAGCCATGGACCCTATATTAAGATAACGACAATTAGCGACAATTTTTTTTCTAACCATCATAAGCCAACTGGTCAAACACTAAGGCACTTAGCCGCTTGCATCGAAGGGACTTGAAAAACACTGGACACGAACTGTGTGTGATGTCGGATGTCGCGCATGAGCCGTCAACGCTGACCAGACGTGCCGTGCAAATAACCATTACACGTTTGCACGTCTGCAGTGCTTCCAAGGAAAAACTGAAGATGTTCTCTTCCAATACGCAGACAGACCATCAGCTATTGTCTGCAGACCGCCAGTCGATTCTTAACTCTGTTAACGCTCCTTAGCACCCCAACGATGCAGTTAAACGGAAATTCGTCACATCTGATTTTTGGGACACGTATCATTCACGAAGAGCCATTCAATCCACTTAAAGTCACATATTTTCTAAGACGCCTTAGGTAACAATGATGAACGAGTTCTCATTGCCGCAAATCGATGATGGTTCCACCAAGCAAACGCAATGGCAATCGCAAATCGCTCGACAATAGACATTTTGACATTTTGGACCGCTCCAGACTTCCGTCTTCGGGGTTTTGTGAAACAAGCCACAGGCTCTGGAAGATCTCAGAGAAAATCACTCGAAGTTCACAAATAGTCATCAACAATGATGGAATGAATAACCCATTGGTTTTCCAATAGACCAAGTAGACGTGGAGCTCTTAGTAGCAGGGAAACTTCGTCTGGCCACTTCGTCAACTTTGAAGTTTCCTAGAATGTCAAAATACCGAGTAAAAGATGAGGTTATGCTACATATGTACCTATTGCGCTAAAAGATAATGTAATAATAGTATCT
This sequence comes from Xylota segnis, assembly GCA_963583995.1. Taxonomy (NCBI): domain Eukaryota; kingdom Metazoa; phylum Arthropoda; class Insecta; order Diptera; family Syrphidae; genus Xylota; species Xylota segnis. Next base: position 58,789,071 of record OY757237.1, read on the forward strand.
CAAAAAGTTAAGAGATCATAGTGCTGTGTTGACTTGAAAAACGATTGTTTCCGAGACCGCTTTTAGACCCGATCTCCAAAGATTGACCATAATTCATTGTATGTGACATCGCTCATCCCACCAAACGAGTGCCTAAGCCCGAGTTAAATACTACTTCGGGGGGAAGGCCGTCGGTGTCGCTGGCAAGAAGAAGGATTCTGTAGTGATCAGTATTGGTTGGAGGCCCTCAATTGTAATGCTTAGAATCCCAGTATAACCCTATCGCTTCATAAAATTGCTTCGGAGGGATGGAAAAGCTCTTTAGCATGTACGCTACAATGCAGTATTCATAGATGTTAAACTTCTGTAGGGTGGTGCTGGTGGTGAATTAGTTTTTTCCTATGTCAAGCGAAACCACTAAAGACAGTTTGTCAATCGAGAGATATACGAGTATTACAATGGCGTCATTAAGTTCGTTGGGCGGCCACGATCATGAATATGTAATCTAAGTGACGGTTGTGAGATGCCCACTAGTAAAATATTTAAGAAGACACAACCTGTCTTTATCTACGAATAACCACATTCCAAAATTTAAATTATGAGAATACCTGCCCGTAGATACAACTGTTCGCCTGTGACCATTGAACGCACTTCTTCCGCGCTTCATGCGCCTCCTACTGATTACGAATTGTTATCGATTCGCATAAGTACAATACGTACACCTACAGTCAAAGTTTTATCATTCACTTTCTTATTATTTATTTTATGGTACTATTTATGTTTTTTTTTTTGGAAACAATTTCTCCCATGCCAACATGTTCTGCACTAAATAATTTTTCTGCAACTAGTGTGAAATATTGTTTACATGCTGTTGCTTAGAAAGTATGTCTGCGTGATTAGTATCTAAGAGGTATCATGAAACAGAAAACTCGTCTGAGTACCAGCCATTAGTTGTAAATTTAATTGGCCTTTAATTGGATTTCCCCTGACAAAAATAAAAATAGAAAAAAAATTCTAAATCTACGACATGGCGCAATCGGATAAGCGTTCTTAACTTTCAATTTCATTGGTTAAGCCGGCCGCAACAAGTTCGCGGTAAGTGAAGTGACTGACTACTACTGGAAGGGATTACGAAATGTTTCCCCAAAATGAAATCAAAATATAATATTGGTCAATGGGAGGCTTCAATGGCATTGTCAGCTGCCTCGAATCATTACATTTAATGACCGAGCAAGATCATTGAGAAGGCGGAAAATCTGTGAAGCAAGCAGTTTATTCTTAACAATGCGATATGTTGTGACAGCCATTTCAACGGTATTTAATCCAATTTATGTAATGAAGCTTTCCATTATTTAAAAAAAGAAATAAATGCCTCTCTGAATACGTTCACTTTTTTTTATTTCTTTATAAAGTGCGTTGCTTCCGTAATCACGTTGCGTATGCTCGTCAATTGGTCTCGTTAATTATTTAAATAAAGCCTGGGTAGAGAGGAATGCGCATAGCTGGCTTATAGCCTATTGAGGAGGACAGTGTGCCTTTGTGTGTCCTTCTTCTTCTTCTATCGATAGTAGCGTGCCTGATCGTAAAATTTCCGAATTGATAAAACCTAATTTTTATCGCACTTTGGACATTCACTTTATAAATTGCTTTGACTCAGAGAGCGTCCAGAGCGGCGCATTTTTTTTTGTGTCTTTAGACGGCTACTTGGGTGTGCGCGCACATTGGAGATAAGATTAACAAATTCGGTTCAATGTTCACCAAGACGAGGGTATTCCATTCGTGAGATTGTTCGAACTATTTCAGTTTATCGTTCTCTTTTGCTAAGTGAATTAGGGCCCCGTGCACAATGAACAAGTTAATAGTACTCTTCGCGTCGGTGTTCGCTGTGGTCTTGGTGACGCAATCAAATGCGGCGCAACAAAGCAATTTGGACCAACTGAAGGCACAGTTCCTTCCGGCTCAACTATCGGCTACAAACTTCACCGTGGACGATGCGAAGAAAATTCTTCGCGAGAAGTGTCGTAAGGTATCCGGGGACAATGACACGGTGTACATACAAGCGCAGAAGGGTGCCGCTGATTTTGTGAAGTGTCTATCGGGTTTGGCGAATTTGACGGCTCTACAGCAGGAGATCGAGATAGCCAAGCCCATTGGCGAGCTGGACACGGTGTTCTCTAAATATTGCGACAAACGCCCCCAAGTCGAGCTGTGTGTGAACAACTTCAATGCCAAGATTCAGCCATGTCTTAACAAAGAGGAAAAGGAACACAATGCCGCCATGTTGCGAATTGCGACAAGCCTGCTGGGGTTCATATGCCACAAGGGTGGCGATCAAATCGCCCTATTTGTCGCCGAAGAGGGACCCGAATGCCTTGAAGCCAACAAAGAAAACATCAACGGGTGCATGAATGCCTCGTTTGCCGGTTACATTCCCAGGAATGGAATTCCAGACGTCAACAATCTGCCACAATTCGTGATGGGAAAGAAGGAGTGCATCGATCTGCAGGACTTCGAGGAGTGTGTCTTGTTTTACCTAGAGAAATGCAATGACATCACTCCCTCGAATATCATCGAGTCGATGTTTAAGTTTGTCAAAAACGAAACCAAATGCCAACCTGCACCCACTAAACCTGTCGACAAGTTTGTTCTCCGCAGCAATGGAGCTTCACACCTCATAAGTCTCACCACCATGGGAGCTCTGATTATGTTCGTTCTACAAAAAATTGCACTTTGAATATTGTTTTTCATTAGTTAGTTATACTTACGGTTATTTATTTCCTTACTTGCAATAAATAATAAAAAAAAAAAAAATCGCTGTCTCTTCATTTTGACTAGTGTTCATCATGAGTGGGGTTACAGGAGGTTTATCATGCAAATTTATTCGCCACCTTGCCTTGATCTAAAGATAACGACTGATCGTAAAAAAGTATATTTTTTGCTAATGCACTAATAAACGATAAACAGAAATATATTAGTCATTTAGTTGCTCTTCAAGTTTTACTACTTAGTGGAGAGAGATTATGACGGCACTGTTAGTGGCATTATACTTTCAACCTGTGTAGTTCGAAGACAAAGTTGTTATCATCTATAATAATACGATAATATGTACATAAAAACTAGTACCCGTTGTAGTTCAAAGCCATGCGGAACTAATAAAAGTCAGACTTTGGCCCTCAAACGTTACTGTTAGGTCATAGGTGTACGGTGGACGAGAAAAATGTCTTATCGACTTTAAACCCCAATTGTATCTTATCGGGTAGGGTGTGCACCTTTGTCGCAGGCTGTTTGTAGCGCAGAGAAAAAGTGTATAAGTAGGTGCCGTATGTTCTGTTTTCAGAGAATGTTAATTGGTGGGGTACCAGAGGGTTGTATGGTAGGACCACGGTTGTTCCTAGTGGTAATCAATAAGGTATTTCGAGCAGTAGTGTCTGAAGGAAATCAAGACAGATTACCTGAAAATTATAAAATAAGAGCATAGACCCCCCTTTCCTTTAATGAATCAAAGTCGCGTAGAACAAGACGAGCCTTAATTCCATAGCATTTTCTCTACTGACAGTCAAACACTGGATGTACGTCAGAATGTTATAAGAATCGGAAAAAGCAAAGTCGTAGACGCAAAAACTAAGCTACGGTCATACAGCTATTAAGATGTCTAATGACGTAATGAGATTTTTCAATAAATCGAACCTATACAAGAAAACAAGGAGCAATTTATGTCGAAAGACCAACTACATTGCAAAGTAGGTTGAGGAGCTCATTTAATGCAAAACTCTGTTGTTCAGTGGTTCATATATCAGACTCATGAGCAGGAGTTTCTACTAGCAAACAAGTACACCTCCTGCGAACGGCTGACCAACATCCAAAAGTACAATCGTCATAAAGTAGTTTCTCAGAAAAAAATGTGCCTGTAAGTGCCTTCGCTGTACGAGTAATTGTGGAATGCAAAACACCGGGCTCTATACGGGCTTGTTACGCTAAATATTTAAAATATGACACAGAATAGGGTCCTCTCAGTGCCATCGGGCTAAAAGACATTTAAAAAAAAAACTCCGAATAAGATGACACCTTACGCGGGCTCAGAAGTGACAATCCACCAGAATATCTCTGGCAAGCTCTTGTTGTTAAGTTATGTAAATAAGGAAGTCGGTTTTAAGCCCTATACTACTGTTTGTCGATATACTTGTCTCGGATGACACTTGCATGTAATGCAAGACTAATTAGCATTTAGTCTACTCCAACAGTTGACTTCACGTCCTTGAGCCCTTTTTACCAACACATACATAAGTGGCCATTGCATTAATGGCGAGGAGGAAGAATCAAATTAAAGATTTGAAGTGTCAGTCTACCACAACCAGTGGTGCCAAGTCTGTGTTGATGTTGCTAAGATCCAATGTCGGTTTGTTTTATGGCGCCCATAATAACAAACCCCGACCATGCCCACTTTTTTGTTTAAAAACTTGCCCTCTTCGAAAAAATTTCTTACAGATCGACGACATGTTAAGGATAGGGTACCCTACCATAACATTTTCACTTCCCTGTATGCTACCTGTATGTTTTCATAAACAATTGTCATTCGGTTAAGATGCGCTCGATATCGATCACTAAAACAGAAACCAAAAAACAAAAAAAATCGCTAAATGAATTGGATGTAATTAACGCTGTCAAAATTACCTAACAGCCTTCGCACTGGAGCTTTCATTTAACCATTTTACGAATGCTTTCAGTTTTTAAGCGAAAATCACTTTGGCTGTTAAGTATTATTTTTTTGTTTTGTTTTGTGTTAAATAATAGCTTAATAATGAGCTATTAGTGAATGTACATATACATATATTCCAAATTGGGAAAATTCGTGGCATTTTTCTGTTTTTATCAATTAACTGTCATTAGGTCTGTTTAGTTATGTTGCTACAAATATTTAATGGACTTCTATTTATACCTACTTACAGCTGTTAGCCGGTAGATAACAAAAAATGAAAACAAAAAGTTATGTTTGTTTGGTACATTTAGGGATTAAATTCGAATTGTCAAAAGGGTCTAACTCGAACGATGCACAAAAACATATTGATGTCGAAAATGTTCTATTTTCGCAACCCTCCCTGGTTTGGTTCTGGCATGCCAAGAACACAACAACAAGAGATTAATGACTTGCGGCAAGAAAATTTCCAAGAATTCTAAAACCAAGACAAGACACATTTTCTTTTTCCCTCGAACTGACATGCAACAAACTCTTGGTCGCACACATGTGCATATGGCGGATGTGTCTAGTATTCGAATGCAAAGACGTTTGTGGGTGCGGTTGGGTCGCAATCGGTTTTGAGTTGTCTATCGGAGGAATGAACCAAAAAGGCAGTGTCATGTCATCAAATGTATCTTTTCGTAAACACACATACATATGCATGAATGAAAACAATTTAAAAATATCGGATACCAATATTTATTTTTTTTTTGTTTTTGTTTTTTTGAATTATTCAGGCGCATTACGATAAGCAACAACAATCGGTGTGGTGGTGGTGCCCCTTTCGGTTTGAATCTTTGCGGAGGTTGAAGAATATGTAATAAGGCAAAATCGGTCGATGAAATTCCGGTTTTGAATTCCGCGTTGACGGTTGATTCATTCTGTTCACTGTGGAAGACAGTTTTGTGGGTTTAATGCTCGGAAGAGAAATTATGGGGTTTTTATTTTTATATTAAATGAATCGTTAAAGACAAGAGTGCGCGCATCAGCGCTTTTCATTCAGACGCAAGTTGGTCGCTTGGAGTTTCTAATTACTCATCCATTCAAGTGGATTTCTTGTAGATTGTCGTGCGATTCTGTTTAGAATCTTTAGGAGGGGAAGACTTAGATTTCAGAGTTTTTTTTTTTTTTTTATGATAAAATGTGTTTAAATTGGATTAGTTCCACAATGTGAGTCATGAAGTCGTGAAAAATTGCAGTGTGGCACGATTGGTTGTAACATTTTTGAGAAAAAAAAAGCAGCTTCTCCATGTCGTCGATCTCATGTATCTCTTATCCGATTGAGGATTGCTAGACAGTATTCCATAAATACCGTGGAATTATGGCCCGCGAATGTTAGAAATACTTAAATTTCACATAATTACTTCAAGATTGCACGAAGAAAGTGACCACAACAAGTGGAACTCCACAACAAGGAGGGGCACTTTCGCTACTAGTTATGACTGTGTATGAAGTTTTAATGAAATTAGAAAACACGGACGAGGTAGTCCTCATGGCCTGCAGTCAATTTAAATGACCTCAATACATGGTTGAAGTGGTGCGGTCTAAAGGTCCGTTCACAGCTTCGCGAATGCGCGATCTCCGAACAAACTGTTTTTGGGACATTTATGAGCAAGACATTAGCAATTTGACTATTTCATAACAACAAAACTTAGTGAGCCTAACCTCACAGTTCTTTAGTTTTGCTCTTGATTGAGAAGAAAAATTCGCAGGTTGTTGGGAGCAAAAAATCTGTTGCTGTGAAGGAAATGTAAAAATTGGCGAATGTTCGCTCGTTCGCATTCCCAGAGGTGTGAATAGACCTTAAGAGAAGATTCGCTGAAATTGGTTTGAAGTGTTACTTGCTGGCTTAAAATTTACTGGGATTTTGTGTTTGAAATTTATCTCTTGAACCATACTTTCGTTCCAATATATTCGAATTCCTAGAATACTATTCTGAAAATATTTGAAAAGTCCATTGTTTTTGACATACTCTCTGCTCTGATTCTGGCGAAATTCAGCAGAACAACAGACGCGAACAAGCTGTTCTGAGTGAATGACATACCTATATTAAAGCGAAGACGAGTCATCCACATTGGCAGTTCCTGGTAGTAGCTACCGCAAATTTTCCACCAAGCCCTACCAAGTCAAGTACATACTAGTCAACTACTGTTTATGTCAACAAAAGAAGTGTGGTTCTTACGAGGAAGTCCTCAGGCGCGATGAAGCTTATCTTGACCTCAATATACATATTTGTCCACAAGCTGAGTATTCGATTTGGGGAAACCCACGTACGAGAGGTTTTCACATTCCTAAGGAGTGATTGTTTGCCGCAGAGTATGTGTTTCATAATTATTTGGGATTATGCCAGCCATCACTGGTCAGTGCGGTAGAGATATAGAAATAATTCAAATTTCAAAATTCGATCTACTTTAAAGTGAAGAAATATGCGTATACTTTCTCAAGACTTGAAGTCCATTTTAGATTTTATAAATACCGTCGTGAAGGGTAAATTTAGAAGATTTATTCAGACTCAAAGAGGAGGTGATAAAGTCGAATTAAGGCTTCATCTAACAATTGGTCTTCAGGTGGATTGTACTTCTTTTATTCGCCTTACCCAGAAAGCAGTAGTGCCTATCATAGTCCCGCTCATTCGCAGACTTAATGCATTTTGCGAAATAAATTTGCCTGAATTTCTGTTTTTCATTTGGAAACCTATCATACTTCTGCAGGCGACCTACTGTAACTGAGACGAGAAGTAATGATCAACTTATCACGTACGATCTAGCTTCAACACAAAATAGGATATAATTTTTGCTATGATCCCAAGCTGGTCAAAAGACACACATTCTATCCCTATAGAAACTTCTTGTTACTCGTTTTTCTAGGCCGAATAGGGCTTAGGAGGATTGTGGGGCCATGTTAACAACTCGAATCGGAGAATTTTGAATGAACTCTTGGCCGTCCAAACGATTGAAGTCGTCTTTGTATATTATCTGTTCCTTAAAACTTGCAAAGAGTCACTATTACGCATAACATTATGTAACTAATAGGTTTTCGCAGGAAGTTAAGGTATAACCGAATACTTTTCAGAGACGATGAAGATATTGAGTCACACCAGACTAATACTTGCAGTTGTCGATAATTTCTTCATACAGCATACAGCATTTACAGCATACAGCAATGATCTTTATATTTTTTGGGCGCCGTAGTTTAGTAGTGCATCAATGCCCAGACAAAATCAACATTTTCTTACGGTTCCACCTCGCGCCTGACTATGACGAACCTCTGAAAATCATCAAACTGTTTTGAAAGAGCCTCTCAAACCAAAATTGGCCTTCGAATACGGCCTTTAACAGAAAGCTAGCTGGGCCATAGGTCCACTATAGACCTATCGCGTCAAATATTATATTGTTCCTTCTCCGTGATTCTCATCCTCGAACATACCTTACAAATGTCAGTGCATTTGATCACGACTATTTTCGAATGTTCGTTTAAAGAAAGTCTGTGAGTTACGTATGTACATATGTACGTTTGGATGTAGGTATGTATGTATGTATGTAAATAATTTAATTTTTTGTTCAAATTTAAAAAAATAAAATAAAATTAATTTCGACCGAAGTCTCAGTCTTAATCATTTGGATCTAAAAATATGAAGGCATCACTTCTTGGGTTCAAACGTTACGGTCTTAAAATAAGAGTTTATACGTTATTTCACTACATTCCTACATGAAGGGTCCATCAGACCAAACATATTTCTATACCACCTATTAGCATCTGTCGCCTTTTCTTAAATCTTGCACATGATTTACGTCCTATAATTGTCGCCCAAAATTTGATTATATTTGGGACTTTTTTATGCGGTTAAAGGAACTGATGCTCAGAGAACAGTATCAACACTGCAATTTCGAACAAATAAATCATCGGCGGTTTCTGCACACCCTGTAAACGTGTGCACAAGACAGACTTCCTTCAGCCTTGTTTGCATTTCCTCGACGTAAAACAAGCACCAACCTTTTGTTCAGTGAACATTTTTATCCGGTGCATTTTGCATAAAATTAAATTCTCACGATGGACATTCTTTCATTTCAAAAGGCACGTTAAGAGGATTAAAACAAAACACACAAAAAAAAAGCAAGACACCTACAAACGTCAGAAGTCAGATGGATAATTCATTGAAAAATAATTGAGGTATAATTTTATGCCAATCTATATGACAACGTAACGACGACTATGGCTTCCCCTAATCCTAAAACAATCTTGTGCTTCATCATTTCATTTCTAATTTTGGTTTTGTTGCTGTCTTCTCTTCTTAGCCCCAAAAAGAAGAAGCAATCAAAATTTTGAAATAATGTAACCAACAATCAGAAACAAAGACAAAACCAAGAAGATACCATCGCTTGGTACCCAGTGTTTGGGTGAATGTAAAATGGTATTGTATGCGAACCGAGTAGGTATGTAGAGGTCCTACACATAGGATTGGTGGCATGGCATGCAATCCATCTGCACAACACGTGCACCTCTACCTACGACAAATAAAATGCACAGAAAAAACGAAATGTGAAACTAGTAAATGCCGATTGACGAGGTAAAATAAAACCACAGATAGAGAGGAGACTAAGGCGAAAATACAAAAAAATAATAAAAAAAAAAACAGCGAAGCAGTGATAGAAGGAAGGTCATAAACCGGTTCCTTTTAGTATTCAGCTCTTTGCTTTATTTTCTTTTTCTCCTTGGTTGCGTCTTCTTCCTCCTGTTGCTTTGTGGTGGAAGCCTTTTCTGACGTCTGACGGACGGACGGATGGACGAACGACTAATGAATTCAATATAAAAATAATATCAACTTTCGACAAAAACTTTGCTCATATTTCATAGCGCATTCGTTTTTTCTATTCTATTTTTGTTTTGTTCCAGAATATAAGGTACAATAGACAGGTAAGCCACTCACCTGATTTTTCTTTTTAGTGTTATTCCGATAATTTGTATGGTAATTTAATTAGAGAAGGTAGAGTGTGGTATTCTTCTTAATCCGTTTATGGCAAAGGGTATTGGATTCTCCTTTTGTAAGTAAAACAAAAAAAAAAAACAATTTTCTTCTTTTTTTATTTTTATTAAATATCACTTGTTGCTGGAATTTTATGATTTTTTTCTTCTAATGACACTAATTATAACTTTTAATATTTTTCCACACGCACACACTGTTGATATTCGAATTTTATCTTATGAAGCTCAGATGCATAAACCGAGAAAACACTCCGTCCGCAAGATAGAGTATCTATGCATTGCTACCTGAGACGAATGCCGTAGTGCAATAAATACTTCCTTCGATTGTTTCGCGCACACAGTAAATATAAAAAGAATACTATCTTCGAGACACGCTACCGCACAGATGCAAAGCCGGTTACAAACTGTTCAATTTAGCTTCAGCACAAGATACATTAGCACAGCACAGTGGTAACAGAGTCACCACTACAACACACTGTACCACCAACAGCTGTTGGGCAGATTGCTTGCAGAGCACATAGCATGCCTTGGAACGCACCGATTGGGGAAAAGAGACTTGCTTTGTGGGCTCAAAAAAGTGCAGTGTGGCGGAAGAATGTCACACAGATACACAATCGCCCAAATGAAACTAAACAATAACATAAACCTGTTAAAAGAAATCACAATTTGTGTTGAATTCAATCTGTATCTGCTGAGTTAACCGAAACTGAATCTCCGAAAATGTAATGGATTTGCAGTGCTCTCTCACGCTCTCTGCAGACCGACAGCGTTTAGAAGAAAAAACGAGAGAGAGGAACAGTGGAATTGAAATGTGTAGGCAAGCATGAACCGTGAACATGATGCAAACATTAATAGCATTAGAATAACACTCATACACTCAAAGACTCTCCAACAATGGTAAATATTTTAAATTTGGTTTAAGCAAGATTTGCATTGGCAATTGTGTTTGTGCCAGGCAATGTAGGAGTTCCAACTTCCGAGATGTAAGAGGAAACATAACTTGCCTGGGTGTTAAGAGGTGTGTTTAAGCTAAATGGTATATCTTTTGTTTTGGAGTTAACACAACCATAGGGCCACAGGAACAAAACACCTGGCCATGCAGTCCGTTGTGATAATGGGCAAAACATTACCACGTATAGTGTGCAACTAACTGGAACATTTGTGTGTGGATTGGGTGATACTCTGGCAATCGAAAACGCTTTCAAAACAGAAAACTGGGATCACATGATGGTATTACCCAAGGCAGTAGACAGGTGCCTATTCTCTTCCCACCTAGTGGTGACTTCCTGAAAAAAAAACATATTCATCGAAAGCTTTTGATTTGACAACAAACCAATTCCTATCACCCTGCTCCTTAACAGATGAATCGGTGCAACAAGGGTGGGACAACAAATGTATCATAGCCATACTTGGCTTTGTATAGTGACAAAGGATAGCCTCGTTGGATAACCAACCATCCAGACTGTTTCATTACAAATTCAAAAATATTTCTTACAGCTGTGCCACTTAATTTGGATTCAATAATTAAAAAAACCGATGGTGACATAGAACAGCTGAAACTTTCTTATCGCTTGCAGTTGCAAACCTACTCAAATGGTAGAGGACCCTTCAGGACAAAGACAACCCAAGCAACTTTGTAACAAACAACTATTTGCAAGGAAAAACCTTCTCTGGCTTTACCAAATTTGAACCCCATTTTAATATTCACATAACTTACTTCAATAACAAGGCAACAGGACCACTGACACTCTGCTGGAAGATTGCAACATGGAGTACAGCATTACCAACTGAATTTGGAAAATGCTCAACTCGAGAAACATCAGTTCCACTCTCGGATATTGTTCTATTGGTTCTAGTCATTGATAGTATACTAAAAGAACTAACGACCATAGGAGTATACGTCACACGAAAAATTCCTGGACACATTAAGTGAAATGATAGTATCAGATAGCCCGACCAAAACAGATGTTTTACCCTTCAGCAAATAATAAAAGAGTCCACCCTTCAAGTTGTCGAAACTGGATGGAATGGAACGATGTAGGGCTCTTAAGTACAAAAAAGTGAGCCAAAGCTCCATTCTTGCGGAATCACTACCTCAAATCCCTGGTAAATCAGATCAGATCTTCCGTACCTTGGAGTTCTATACGTCATACGAAGTATAGTACCCAGAAAGGGAGGAAAGTCGTTTCTCTAGAAAACCGGCGGTCCTAAAACCAGTGAGGGTACAAACTTAGGTTAATACTCTAGAAACATAGACTTACAAGTGGCCCTGACACTTCCGGACATTTGCAGTTTGTTCCAAGGTAGAGTTATGCCCAAATCTACGGAATTAGCAGAGGCATCAAAATCTGACAGAAATACCGTCAACTACATTGATAGTAAGGTTGCGTCTAACGCGTTAGAATCAAACACCATAAAATCTAAAACAGTCAAGAATTGCTGATCCCCCGGCATTGCATATGCTGAGTACCACTGCGATATTGAAGGAAACGAAAGCGCCGACGATCTGACCAAAATCGAATCACAGCATCCGCAAAGCAATATAGTTAGAGAGGTGAAACCACCGATCTGTGTGACCGATCTATACAGGGTTATTCTAGAGAGATTCAACATGGTCCAATTTAGGAGGACATAGGGTACCTAGTAAAATGAAGAATCACTAGCCATAGGACCTAAGGAACAAGCCGATCATTCTAAAATAATGTTTTTATGGAGCTTAAACCTAGATGAAGCGCAAGTGAGGTCTCAACTATGTGTATAAGTGCAGAAGTAGATCTGGGATGAGTTTAAGTGTTCGAGGTTCGATTCCCAAAGAACACTATCATTTTTCTCATGCTTCAACCTCTCACGAGATTCTAAAGAAAATTTTCCTTTTGATCCTGCAATGACCAGTAACAAGAATAGTGATGCAAAGATAACCCTGCGGCTCGTACAAAACCCTGTACGAAGAGTTTTAATAGTAAAAAATCCTCTGTCTGTCTAAATCTAGGAAGAACCTGTCCAAAGATTGGTTTATCTCTAAAACACTGATAGGGCTGATAAAAATAGAGAGGACTCATGACAATTTGTGGAAGGCATACTTTATTATTTTACAAACTTTTGGAATACACATGTGTGAATTGTAATAGAAAAATAAAATTTTGTTTCAATTTTTTGTCTTTACAAAATTTGGGTCGATAGGTCTGTAGTGGACCCACAGCCTAACTAGCTTCTCACAAGCATTCACATTTTGCAGGCTATATTCGATATAAGTATGAAACGAGCTTTGGACCAACTTTTTCATGACCTTACAGTGTCGGATGGTTGTCAGATGTTTGTGAAACTAACTGTTTTGACGTAGGCCCACTAAAGCTAGGTGAAGTAGCGTGTTCATACTGGAAGAGATTGGATAAAACCATCAAGATAAGGCCTGATGCACTATCTATCAGGAAACTGCACAATTATATACCTCGTTGCATACGCTGATGAGATAATTGGAAGAACACAACGGGTCGTAACTTGTTATGAGACAGAAAATGGTACTAGCAGTTAGCGGTTATGTCATACAGTCCTCTGTCACTTTTTTTGTTAGTCGAAAAGCTCACAGAAACAATCCTTGGTTATGTCATCCTTCATCTCTCTGGTAGAGAATAAAATGCCTAGTAATGTTTGCACAAAAAAATGACCAACTGACGATTCCATGTTTACTGCTTTCCCACGTGCTGTGTAAATTTAAACGCAACAGAGTTAGAGGGAAGAAAAAAGAACAAATAAATTGTTTTATCATGAAATCACAAAAAAAGGCAGAGGAAAAAAATCATCAATTGCATAAAGCTGTCACTCATGTGATTGGCATGACGTTCTCACATCACCATGCCACTTGCGTGCACTCGTAGGCCGTATTCATATTCATCTATCATCGAGAGATATTTTAATTCAATTTTCCCTAATGCATTTCAATTAGGGATGCGGCAAAAATATTTGCAATTTTCTCTCCATTTATGTGTTTTAGATACAAACAATCCTTCAAAATAGTTCCATTTTGTAGATTGCTAATACGAATACGATAATCCATACATATATTCGTATCTACTTAGTAATTAAATGGCACTAACCAAAAAGTGGTTTTCGCGTGTTTAAATGCAAATTGTATTGTTTTTTTGTTTTGTGATGCATTGAAATTGTGAACCATTAAAGCGGTGCTTTAAAATACTCGACTGTGCAGTAGTCTGTGCACTTCGGAAGGTTTAAGACAAGTTTCTTGACTTGTCATTTTGAAAAACGTTAGTGGAACAAATTGGAGGGAGGAGTTTTAACTGATCCTGTTGCCAGAAAACAAAATATTTAAATGATTTCCACCTAACTTCAACGGTCTCTATAAAGGTTAATCCAACAAGAGGTGTCATTTTAAATTTCCCGCCCTAGTTGTACTGTCAATACTAAACTGTCACTGAGAAGACTTGTGATAAGTACAAACCAGGAGGTTACCAAATACGGATTGGTACATACTTACCCAACTATTTTTGGTCATCATCCAGCTGCTTCCCATTCAGCTATAGTGAATAAAATCGACCATTTTCAACGTCTCGAATAGGCTGGTGATGAGAAGAGTCCAACTCTTCAAGAACAGCTGAATATATCGCCGTCGTGACTAAAACTGGGAACCGAGATGTGTCCATTTCGAGACGGTCATAGGAAATAGGTCTATCCGCAACAAGTATGGGAGATGTTCCACCAACTATTCATGTACCCAAAGAATTATCTGAAAATGTGATGGAAAATTTTCTTTAAAAAACGACTATTTGTAAGGCTAGGCGGACGAGTATTTGGAAGGTACTACAGTAAATTAATAACCTCAAAGTTTGTACCTTAGACCAAAATGAAAATACCATAATTTCTCATGGAAATGTTGCATTTTTCAATTCTTTGAAAATGACACCTCTTTTTGGATGATTCTATTCTAGTTCAACAAACATATTTGAAATATTATCGTCTCAATGTCACTTACACCTTAAGTCTAGCCTTTTCCTAATATGTTGCTTTTAAGGCTGAACTGTTAGTACCAATATGGTTCTGTTTGCTGTTACCCCATACTCTGTGCTGAATATTTGTCAAAACCACTCCTTTATTGAAAATCGGACAAACGGTGCTAATGTCCCTTTTGATCTTCTTCCAGAAACTTCTTCCACTTTGCTCAGGTGGATGGTAATGCCAGAGTTGACAGTATACTGGACTTGATCTTATGATCAGATCTCCTTGTTGTTCTTGTTTTTCACGGCCCCACCTCTCGCGATCGTCTGACAAACATCCGAGAGTACAACTGTCCTGAGAAATCTTCTCAAATAACAAACTGCCCTTCGGACACGGCATTAAACAGTATGGGCTTAGTGCAGGACTTAAAACCTTGGCTTCGAAACCTACGGTGGTCAGCAATAAAAGCCCTTGAACATCGAACCTGGGATCTATAGAATTGGACAGTTTTGACTGAATTTCATTATTTTCAGATGACTTGTAGAGTCACCGGTTTCAGGGTCTAAGATCTAATGCACCCTAAAAGCTCATAAATTCCGTCTGCTGTGCCAGATTTACAGGTCTTCGGCTATATGATTATTATTTTAACTTTTTTCAAACTTTATCGTAAAATCATTGGAACATGAACATTAATTTAGGCACCTAGTAGTTCTGATTGCTCGTACGTACTTCACTTATCTAGACTTATCTGGACGAAAACAGTTTTACAGATGTTCAAGTCTTACCACTAGACCTAGACCTACCTCAATAAAGCTTGCCCTCTTTATGAGGCAATGAAAAACTTCCTTCCGAAACACTATGACTTTCGAAGGAAGTCAACTATCTTCGCCTAAGGGTTAACCGGATGGTTCTTCGTTCGCCTCTGCAATTGATCATACAATAATGGACTGATTGTGCTCTTCGCAACTTTAACAGATCTTTAAGTATAGTACCATTATTAGTATGGGATTGGCAACCTCTTCTTTCGGAAATGGTTGGATGGCAGCACAGCCTTTAAACTGATAGACTAAATCGTCTATCCGTAGGTGTATGACTCTACATATCATTGTCTTAATGCCATATCATAAGATATTCATTCTAATGTGGAGAAAGTAGTTGAACCAATGCCATACTGCTATATTTAGTATAAGTCTGCATGGACTTAAAAAAAATGGAAAAGAATTTTCACAAAATTTTCGCCTTCATCATCACTGTAGGGATAGGCATATGCAAAGTATAAATAAGGAAAGTCAAGTGAATAAGCCCCAGACTTGTACCTGTAGAATTTCCATCTACCTCACCTAACACATGTACCGAGGAGAGCGGTTTAGTTGTGCAAACACAGATGAAAGCACAGAAGTCAATTTTTTGAAAATATCTTAAACGAATTCTATAGACGTAAGTCCCATTACTTTAGTCTATTTTTAACATATTTCAGGACGTACCTCATATTGTTTAAAGAAACGTAGAAACATAAAAGAAACAAAGACGTGTTGTCGATGTTCACAAGAAAAAACTTAAAAACCATATCTACTCGTAACTCCTTCAAAATTCAAGGGTTTTGAGCTGGAATGTTCAGATCGAATTGGATATTTTGGGCTTATTCTTGAGAAACAACTCAGTTGGAAACTGAATATTCAAAATCGAGGTGGAAATTCCTCGATTACTTTTCATTCACTTAGGCTGGCTATAGCCCCAAACTGAGGACTCTAAGCCCGCTTACACGGCAGTCGTCAGTCTATGATGTCTATATCATCACTTATAATGATGATCACTAACAATTCGATTTCTTAATGAGATCACTGTCAAGTGCGACGTTTCCCTGTGTTGGGTTCCACGCCACTGGGTTATTCCAAGCAATTTTAAGGCCAACGAGTTAACTCGTTCTTTTAACCAAATCTGGCTCGAGTTGGGTTGTAAGAAAATCAATAGCCTTATTTCCGTCAGTAAGTCAAATCCGCACAAGATACTTAAACCCCTCTCGGGGCTCATTCTGGTAAGAACATGGCAGAAGGCTTACCAATTTCTATTAAATTCGCAGAGACGAAGAACGAAGAACGAAGAAGGGAAGGACACCATGACACATCCTCTGTGTATCTGTCCTGCACTATCGGTTTTGAGAAGGAAAACACTACGCGAACACTTCTTCGATGATCTTAACGATCTAGCTAAACTCTTAACCAAAAAGAAAGATCTTCGTTTACCTGGTTGCCTTGCTTCATGTCCCATATGGAAAGTTTCTATTACGGTTCTCTCAGTCCAGTTCTTATATAGTGGCATCACAATGTATCTTCTTTTGTTTTAAGTTTGCCCCTGCTGAGCGGGCATAACCACCCATTATCATCATATAACTCCAACTTCCTGTCAACTGGTTCAATCCAACAATTTATCTCTAATTATAATCAAATCGATTTGGCACAAAGAAAAAGTAACCCATCAAACTCGTCCCAGAACCATGATTTATAAATCCATTTTTATGGAAATCTTTGCCCGACACCATCGTTTTCCATTTTCACATTCACTCGCTCACGAAAGAATCTGCGCTATTTTCCTCTTCCTTCTTTGTGTCATGAATAGATAGATGCACGGCTTAACCCCGCATAGACTAAAGAATTATGAAAATGTCTGCCATAAGAAAAAGAAAAAGAAAAAAAAAATAACTCAAAAGCCATCCAAGCCATCGCCTTTTTATGTTATAAGTAAAATTTCTTCTTTTTGTTTTGACCTCCTCCTTAGGAGACTTGATGGATTTATTGAAGTAGAATTGAAGTGGTTTGTGCACCACACATTTGGCCCATGAATTACCAACTCACCTGTAAAATTTATTGAGGTAAACGCTTTTAGATTTCCATATGGCCAGAGCAAAATGGGCTCCATCCCATAAGATATGCAAAGTATCTCTAAGAGACAACCAAACCCCAAGTATGTAGACTGCAGTATACGATTCGGTTTTTCATCTTTGGCTTGTTGTCCGAGGGCACGGGCTGATAGGTAATCCCATTCATGGGATACAATCCATGTATGTACGTAGCAAGCCCGTACGTTGTAAAAGAACAAAAAAGTATCTAAACGGCTGCTGCAAGTAGTGATCGATGGACGGATGGATGAGTTAAGTTATTGCTTTTTTGCATTTAGCAGGTAAATTGTGAGGAAGCTATCTGCAGCTTCTTTACCCGACTGTTGTTGGTTTCGGATTAATGGGATTGAGTCTGACTACGAACTGATAATAACTCACGCCAAAGGGTCAGTAGGAAAATAGGTTACCCTGCAAGTACCGTCAATTGTATTGTTCTAGAAAGTTTATTACCTCTCGATGTTCACTTTCCACACGTTTTCAATTAGTCTTCGAATTTAATGGACAGTTAAATATTAGCCTTCGTCCGATTGTAATAGTTTTAGATACCTAGAATGCCATAGAGAACCTACAGCGCATCGGTTTTTGACACCTCTGAAATGTTATCCCTTTAATTATACTTTTCACTTCATGAATAATTAAAGCGCATCCCTGGGTGCCACAGTTCCCAAAAACTTCCTTGCACAGGATATACAGAGAGAGAGAGAGAGAGAGAGAGAGAGAGAGAGAGAGAGAGAGAGTGTGAGAAACTTTAGTGTATCTATGTAAATCAGCAATCAAATCCAACTGCGGAACAGCCCAGACTGTTTTCGGCTGCCTTTCGGGCGGAAGAATACCAGCTCTGTTGGGATAAAATGTTTAATAGGAGGCATAACTCCCACAGCATTCGCATGTGGTCATTGCGATAGTCACAGATAACGAGTAGAGAAAACCGAGAGGGTGAAGAAAGACCGAATATCCTATAACCGTTAAGGCGGTCGTAAAGCCTTTGCACAACTGCTCAGTATGTACGGGGTTTCCACACTGTTATTTTCTCATTTACGTGGTTCATGTTTCCAGTAATAATTGGTATTGCCTGGTGATGAACTATGCTCCCAGAGAGTCCGTTGCATAAGTGCTCCAAGGAGCCCTTTCTTTCATAGTGAGATGGTATTATCCGTTCGGGGACTTGAGGTTGGTTCACTCGTTTGTTTCCGTACATTAATGGATGATGCTTTGGCCAAAATAGGATACAGCTATGGATAAATCAGAATCTTCACGGCTCTTGTTTTTGTGTACATTCACAGTCGAGGCGATGGGAAAGCCATTCCCATTCGATAAACTTAATGGTTTTTATCTTTTTTTTTTTGGTTTTTTTTTGTTTAAAGACCTCGCAACCATATTGACCAATTATTATTATTTTTGTTGTTTTTTTGTTTTTTATTTATGACCCAGAAATAGTTATGGAATTGGAATACTTTTCATGTTTATCAATGCGAATTGCAGAATCCGCTGATGTTCGCTGATGTATATCATCGCAGCTATTGTCTCTGATGACCTTGGGAGGAACGATGTTAGCGTGAAATTTCAAAATACTAGACCATCAGTGGTTTACAGTAAGAGGTTGCTTACTTTTCTTTTCTCCTATCATTAAGGCATTAATACATAATAAGTGTATTTTGTTTCGTGATGAGAAATTAATTTTGTGATAGTGTGTGCTAGTGGCCCACTTAAGTTATTATTGAAATCAATCCCCTAAAGAGCAAAGAAATTAGTTACTAAGCCAGTAATTGTTCGTAGTCTGTTTAAGCCATTCATCGAGGTTAAATGTTTCCAATAAAGTGGGCGTCTTGTGGGATTGTTCACGATTAGTTATGACTATAACCACAAGCAGCGGCTTGCATCAGGGATGCATGCCTTGCCCATTACTTTTCATTTTTACTCTCGATTATTATTACAATAATTATTTTCAGAGACATACCAGGCCTCAACACAAAAACTCGGCACTGCATATGGAAAGGAGTCCTAACAGGTCAAGCTCGACTAGGCAAAAGGTAAAAATGACTTGAAATAGGAGGAGATGCCGAAGGTTAAAGCTCTAAGGTACTGCGTCTCCCGTGACAAGCATAATCGTTTCTCACATTACTCCGACATCACGGACACCATGAAACATGCTGAAAGCTATAGATTCTCTGACAGACGCCTGAAAGAATGCGAAGGTCGTATCGTGATCCAGACTCTTTCTAAAGAATAGCTCCATGATCGCGATGTGGATCCAGTATGACCTGAAGAATATAGAGGTGAAGATCAACTCTCAACAAACTCTTGTTGAAGTCACACGACCTACTCTCAATGAGTCACTAGGAGAAACAGTTGTTGTGTTTGCGTCAAAACTGGTGCAGTTTTTAAATAGAAAAGTTTAAAATTTTGAGCTGGATCCACTACTATTCTGGTCGCAGTGTACAATATTAAGGCAGACACAAGGTGGATTCTGTGTGAAGTGTTTATGTATGTAAGTATGTATCTTATGAACGACTCCAGGTATTACAGAACTCAGCAAGTTGACCATTTCAGACTCACCATTTCGCTAAAAAGATCCCAGAACGCTACTTCAGACCATACCGAGTCATTTTAGTATTGAAACTAAGCATCCTACAATCCTGGAATTAGGTTACCACCATTCGATGGCATCGATTGGGGCTCGCAATTGCAATAAATTTCTTATGGAGATGACAGAACTGGGTACTTCAAATTGAGCTACATATGTTGCAAGGCATGACATTAAATCGTTCCAATCTAAGTGGATTTTAGTTAAAAAACTAATAATTTCCTCTTTTTCCAATGGAAGTAGGCAATCATGCTCGAACAGGGCCGCTAAAATCAAAACACAGTACTTTCACATCAAACTCAAAATGCTTTACTAGTCGCCCAGGAATTGTAGCAACTATCACATTCCTGCTGGAAAGTCTATTTTCTGCATTAGTCCTTATCTATTCATCAAATCTAAGCTCCTCCTACTAAAAACGGGACTTCATTGCCATCATTAGTGTTGTGAAATGCTCTATGCAGAGACAAACTATTGATTTGATAATGTGTGGAAATAATTTCAATTTAAACTGCTTTATAAGAATTTAGGTAAAATTACTAATAGGGATTTTGAGAAGGTGTGAATCACTGACATTTGCGCAGTTTCTTGTTGAATTTCCTTGTATGAATTTCTAAATAAATGTTCGAGAAAAATAGTCAATGAGTTCTCGAAAACCTGTATAGTCTCCTTAAAATATCATGAAAGCTGGGTAAGTCAGTCTATCCACGAAAGAAGCAAAAAAAAAAGATTCCATTCAAACTGCAGTTCCACAGAATTTTATTACCATTTCACCAGAAGTACTAGTCGCTCAGAAACTGTAGCAGGTATCATTTTCCTCTCCAACCAAAGCCTATTTTTAGTTATATCAGCTAAATCTAAGCACCTCCCCCCACAAACGGGACTTTATTGCCATCATTTTTGTGGCGAAATACCCTAAGCAGAGATGGTATTGAGGAAATCTATTGTTTTCATAAATATGTGCATTTAATTTCAGTTTGAGGTTGTTGTACTCTGAATTTAGGACTGAAACTAGTAGAAGGGTAGGATAACTTAACAAATCAATAATTCATTTGAGCAATCCTGGTGTTTCTTCTTTTTAAGTTAAAAATGTGAACTGACAACCTTATTTCACTGATATGGGTAAGTGAAGATTTTCATTAAAAACTGCAGATGAAGCAGCGAACAAATTACAGAAGGCAGTTAAATCTGTAAGTGATTGGACAAAAAAGTGGAGAAAAAAGCTTCACGAAACTAAATCTATCCATGTTAACTTTACTAACAGAAAAATAAATACCGTAATAGTTAATATTGATGGAAATGAAGTTCCGTACGCAAATACTGCCAAATATTTGGGTATAACACTCGACGCCAAGCTCAGATGGAAGGAGCATATCAAAAAGAAAAAAGAGGAGCTAAATATTAGACTCAGACAAATGCATTGTTTAATGGGAAGGAATTCCCAGCTATCAATTGACAACAAACTGCTTTTATACAAGCAAGTACTGAGGCCTGTTTGGATGTATGGGATACAGCTCTGGGGCTGTACCAAGAAGACAAATTTAAGAATGATACAAACATTCCAAAACAAAGTTCTAAGAGGCATCGTTAATGCGCCTTGGTATGTAAGAAATGACAACCTACATAGGGACTTACAAGTAGAGAATGTTAGTGATATTGTTAAAAAATATGCACTTAAACATTACCAACAACTTCAAGACCATGTAAATCCTGGTGGAAGATAACAGGAATACCATTAGGCGGCTTAAAAGATTAAGGTCGTATGACTTAATTTCTTAACGAAAATTAGATATAAAAGCATAAATGCGTCATATGTATACATATACATACACATGTGTCTTAATACAATTTTTTATTATTATTCTCGGGGACAGCGACTGAGCTTCACCGCTTTAAAAACGATTGTAATATATCAGAGAAAAGTTACTGGATGCAACTTCCTCTCAGTTGTAACGACAGAAGGTGTTTTTTGTTTGGGATGCTTTCCCATACTATCCAATCCACGGCTGAAGACCCCCCCGGATGGGAAATGGGGTTGGAAGCAGAGGTGGTTTCAGTTCGGGTTAAAGTCCCACACTCCGGCTTTCGATGCTTTCCACCTTCCTTAAAAAAAAAAAAAAAAAATTAAAAACTGAACGTAAATATTTGTTTAGTCTTGGATTTTTTTTAATGAATGTGAATTGATACTCAAAAACCTGTATACCTCTATGTACCTATAAATACTATGAATGGGTGGATTTGGAAATAAAAATCAATTTATTGTTCCGAACATTCACCGTTCAATGCCTAGATGTGCGTTTTTGTTAACTTTAATCGGAAGTTCTTGCTGTTAGTCAAGTCTACGATTATTTTCCGCAAAATGTTTTGCTCCTTCAGAATTATTTAAAAGGCACAAATTTCGCGAACGTATGACGTACTAGTCGCCCAGAAAATGTAGCAGGTATCATCTTTTTCTAAGAAAGTACATTTTTCATTCCAAGCAAACCTAAGCCCCTCCTATCAGAAAACGGTACTTCTCTGCCATGGCATAATGACCAAAGCAGGGGTGCTATTGAGGAAAATGGCAAAATTAAATGAACATTTTTAAAATAATTCCTATCCTAGGGAATAGAACAAATAGACAAATTTAAGTTGCGTTTCCTGGACTATATACATACATATGTTACTTGTGAGTCAGGTTCTAGAGTTACAATTTACAATTTTGAACAAAGCGTTACAGAACTAATCAAATCAGTAGGTAAACCTTTATGCGTTACTCACATATATGTATGTTGTAGGTCTTAATTTAAGGAGGAATAGAGAAAACTTCTCAATTTACAAATGTGACCTTTGGACACGGCATTAAATTAGTGTGGAAAATATAGCACGCACAACACGAATGGGTGTGAGATGCTAGACCCTCGGTCCCATCGACTTGTCGCGCCAAATATTAATAATAATAACATATACGTATATACATATTTTAAGTTGCCATGTTTAATCTCGATCTATGCCAAAGAACCGTCAATCAAAAACAGAATTTTGACTACATATTTTTGCAGGAAACATTCATTTAATATAAGAACTTCCCTCATAGCATCTCTGCTCCTGACACATAAAATGTGACAAAAGTGCCGTTACTGATAGGAGGAGCTTAAATTCCGTCCATACAATGAAAAAACACACTTTTCTTGAGAATGATGATACTTGCTACGATTTCTGGGCGACTAGTGCTTTTGGTGAAATTGTACCAAATTTGTACCTAAATTGTGTGGAATCTGAGGAGGGGAGGGAGGCA
Organism: Xylota segnis; assembly: GCA_963583995.1. NCBI lineage: Eukaryota > Metazoa > Arthropoda > Insecta > Diptera > Syrphidae > Xylota > Xylota segnis. The sequence goes on from OY757237.1 coordinate 58,812,472, forward strand.
AAGGAGAAGTGGTGAAATTGTTCGTGATGAAATAGTGTAGCACAAACTTCTATAGCAAGTGTAATATTTCTTCCGCGCGTAGAAGTAGACCAACTAAGCTAGGAATGTGCCAAGTGAAAATGGTTCATGGACTCCCGATCGAGGCTAACAAAAAGCACATTTAGGTACAAAAAAATTGCTGTGCATATACCCTAAAGTCAACAGCTTCAGCAAATTAAATTGCGTCGGTTCCAACTCCAATTGGATATTGAACCGAAATATGCATGTAAGGGAATTTTATGACATACGATGACTTCTCATTTTGAGTTCAAAAAGAGTTACTTATATCATATAAAGATCGTCACGATAACAGAAAAATACATTCTTGAAACAATATTCAAAACCTCTCCTAAAAGAATACTTTTAGCATTAAATTATTGTAAAACAGTTTACGCTGAAATTATTTATACATTCAGTAGAAGTCGGTTATAACAACGGTGAAGGGACCGAAGAAATAAGGCCGTTTTATCCAATAACGTTATATTAGACGGAAGAATTTAAAAAAATACAATCAAACCAACCAAATGAAAGGAAAGTGGATGTTTAAAGCGAAGTCGTTATAAGCGAGTTCCAATATATTTATTAAAATGAAAATTTGCCTCAAAACCATCCCTGCTCTGGCTATTTAGTCAAACACATTTGGAGAAAAAGTTCCGTTTTTAGTAGGAGGAGCTTAGTTTTTGTGGGTCACAATGGACAAAATAGACTTTTGTGGAGAAATGACACTTGCTACTGTTTCTGGGCGACTAGTACTTTGGTTGAGACTACACGCATTGCAGTGCACTTTTTTTTTCTTCTGTCGTGGAATGAATGCCAGGGAACGTGGTCAAAAAATAGCTTTGTGAAAAACTTTTCCTTTAATACCGATCCGTCATGTCCTTTGCTCTGTGTGTCTGTCTGTACTTTTGAGCCTTACTCCATTCTAAGCGTAAGATTCATAGCAGAATATTTTTACTATCGTTTGGTGACCTTCAGCTTTTCAATCGAGAACGGTTCTGACATTCCACACTCCGATCGTTTCTCGTACTCAATACCCGAAGTTGGACTTAAGAGCACCGCACGGGATAGATCGCATTTAAAAAAAAAATTCCCGGACGCGTTCCTTCATCTCTGTTCGGTAAGACCGGTCGAGGTCTGGTTTTGCTGGTCTTATAGGAGTTGAAGACAGAAGAAGAATCAGAAACAAGGCCGTTCCTGTGTCTTGCGATCAATACCCATTAATTTTTCTGATAAATTCTGTCCACGCTGGACAAGGAGCTAGCTGAGCTAGATCACATAAAAGTGTCTGCCAATAATTCTTCTTTAATGGTTTCGTATCTTTCGGCAGCTGGAGGTGAGTCGACGACATCATCCCCACAATGGATTGCCTGTCTCAATCGATACCGAGATTATCCACGTTTTTTTCCCAAACCAAGGAGGATGGAAAAAATACGCAAAAATGTGCACAATTTCAAATCCCGCTTTCACTTTTCATTCTGACTGTGCATTAATTTCAGATTGTCTGCCTTGGCTGCCGTCAAATTTGATTTGATTAACTCATAGTGACGGCAAAAAAAAAAATATCCCTATGCTCATTCATTTACCAGGACGACAGTGTTCCACAGCCAACGCACGAATGTCAACGACATCGAAGAGCAGTATTGGAACCCCATTTGCTTCCTGGGCTTCTTTGTCAGGAGCCTTTTGTATTCTATTGTTACGCTGTGGCACCAAGGAAAAGCCCCATTCAGTATCTGCGGTGACAAAAGCATACCTTCGAACCAATACATATTGTTCATCATGTTTTAATTATTTGTCTAGACAAAACGACTACCAAGAAGGCACTCACATAATAATACCTTTGGCAACACATACACCCCCGCGCGCACACACAACCGATTCAGAAGAAAATATCCTTAAAGCCGCTTTCACAGTTCGGAGTGCACATACACTTTTCAACAAACAAAAAAGTGACGTCCTCGTCGTCGTCGTGATGAAAAATCTTTTCACTAAGTCCTCACGTACCCTTGCTACCTTTGGTAACATATTTTCATTGGGTTTTACTTAAAACAACCTCCTAAGCAGCTGTTCCACAACATGAAATTCCCGTTGAGTACTCGGTCTATAAACCAGGGAAGTCTTTTGGGGGTTGCTGTAATAATCATCCGCAGCACTTTGGAGAGCTAAGGTGGGTAAAGGTGGTGGTGGTGGTGGTGGTGGTAATCAGTGGCTCCCACTGCGGGAGCTGGTGGAGCACATAATCATCACGCATCATCCTTGCCACTACTTATATATGTACCGTTTGTTGTTGCCTTGGCTGTGGGCCACCTTGTTGGGGGAATGCTGCTACTCTGAGCTCCAGGGCACAGGTATTGTGTATGAACGGATTTTGCAATGCCGAAAACCTCAATAATTAGTGCTCCCACAGCGGCGGCGGGTTATGGGAGGCGGTGAGACTTCTCGTATCGCATGACCTAATTAGGTGACTCAATTAATTTAATATTACCCTTTGATTGACTATCGGCAGAGATCTGTTGTACTTCTCATTATTATTTTACTCCACATAAGGTTTTGATAATTTGAGAATTTGCTGCATGCGAAAACGTCACGCTAATTTACTCCGTGGGTGTAAAATGATTACAGATTTAGAATGGGCGGTGATAAAAAGTTAATTGCTACTGATAAAGGCCGTATGGAGGGGCACGTTTTATAGGGTTTTACCTTCGTTTCCGCGATAATTGAGTCATCACTCAGGGCGATCGAAGGCTGCACCACAGAGAGAAATAAGTCACAAGATTCCATCTTCACCAACCACTGCTTTACTAGGTGGATGAGCTAGTTTTATACAACTACGGTGGGATGTCACATCATGGGATAAGACATTTTAAAAGAAGGGTTGTCTTCTACTCGAATTGATCAAAGTGGTTAGCATATTTGAGACAAAGAAAGGCAAGACCATGTCGCTATCAAAAGCCACCTTCGAGGGTGAAAAAGTTGGGAGTACCGAAAAAAGAAACAGATGCTCGAGCAGAATGGATATTGCCAGGAGCAGGCCAAGTAGAACACAATTTTCCTCGTCTGAGGTTGCGATTGCGGTGCACTGGTGGAGCTAAGCTGAGAACAGATTCCAGCAAAATGTGAACTCTCCAGCAATGATCAAAATAGAGACACAGAGAAGACTCTGAAGAAATGCCGAAATAAATTTTAAGGAAAAGAAAGATACTTCGCAAACTCATATGGCCGTAATGGATGGGACCCATACTCAGATTAATGCCAATAATCAGTCAGTAAGAAACCTGATTGAAACAGTACCAGGAGCATGAAGTCGGATTTAACTCTTAGCACGGTTTACTGCAGAAACATGAAGAATATCATACCTACAGGAAGCGCACCATGAAAAGCAAATAAAGTCGGATTAAAACCGACTAAGGCATCTTGTCGAAGCATAAGGCTGACAATACCCAGAAGAATGGTAAAAAAAATGTGGACACAATAAAACTCGCTCAAGGATTTATGGTCAAATCGTACATACCCCGATAAGCTATAAACAATGGATCCACAGTTAAACTTTATAGACCGCGTACTGCTTTATTTCAGTCTGATCAGTAGTACGGATTGGCACTAAGATAGGGTGTCCAGAACTCGCAAATTTTCTTTCAAATGTCCAAATTGTAGCCTCACTTAACAACAATTAAAATAGATATGGAGACCTCCTCTGCTTACATGACACATGTCCGTAAAGCATCGCCAAAAGAAGTCTATGAAATGGTGACGGCCATCTCCACCATCAGTGATGAAAACAATGATAACAATCAGTTGCAAAGATAGCACTCCAAACTTTAGTTTTCAAATGTGGATAAGATGATGAAGTTGGGAAGATGCTATACATAGACGTTACACTCTCTAGCCAAACTAAAATCTTTTTTTAATCATAATTCGATCTGAAACTCTCAAACTTTTCAGGAACCTTGTAAGAATCTAATCAAGTCGTTAAAGCCAAGGAAAGTGGAACTCCCAACCCGAAAATATCCTCTATTTCCTAACAAAAGTAAAGTCTTTTGAAAATGTTAAGCAATGAATTTAAAGATGCGTATCCGGTCAAATATAGCCAGAAAAAAACCTTCTTTCCATTGTGGAAAGAAAAACTCTCTTTGGTAGGGAAACTAACCAGAAAACTCTGCTGAAGGTTCAAATACTGGACCTGCCTTAGAGGACATAAACAAAGTATCAGAGTGGCAAGAAACGCGGCTGGATACAATATTCGCAATCAATCTAGCAAAGAATCATTCCAATCTATTTCTCCTAAAAAGGTTCGATGGACATTGGTCAATTGGTGGCTTTAAAAGATATCACCACAGAACCTAACAGTCCGCTATGGCTAGAATGCCGGGAACACATAGCAATATGTAATGTTATTCAGTCCAAGCTCGAGGAATGTATGAGACAAACTTGGTCTCCATAAGGTGAGGTGGATATTTGTGATCAACAATTCTTCACAAACTGAATTCAATAAAGCAGATGCAGATACTCATGGTAATAGTAGTTCACAGGTTAGTTCTGATTTAGATTGTGGTTCTAGCTTAAATCCAACTGTGCTTCTTTGAGATAGCTATCTGCATTGGAAGCTTAATTGACACGTGAACACCCAAGAAATGGGACAAGATGAAGACAGTGTCTCTTCGGCAGGAAGATTGTGACAGTTACTTGGGAGCAAGTGCTGATTAAGAAATTCAAAGCCGAAAAGACATTTTCTTGACTATTATGTGAAAAGGAGTCCGTTCGAGCCGATCATCTTTATCCCAGTTATGTAAAGGCATCCTAGTCTTTGTGTCGTTAATTGTCACTCTGAGTAAAGACCATTTGATATGACAAAAAATGGTTTCAAAACCAGTCAGAAGATCGGTGCTGGTTGGTTCGTAAAAAAGACAGCATTTCCTTCCAAACCGAGGCAATGCAGGTGAAGGGCTAAGTGTACGTATGCGCCTGTAGCCCTTAATGCCTTGGTCACACAAAGTAGTACAATAATATTAGAGCATCTTTGACTCTTGTTTTCGTTTCCACGTCACACTGGAATAACCGAGAATCAGATTTTCGATATGATATTGCTAGTCGACGTTCCGAAAACGGATTTTACAATTTCTTTGGTCAGGGTTTCTCACGAACATACATACATAATTGTGTATGGTATAATTCTCCAGATGTAGGTAGACTAAACGAATCATCCAATCAGAGGTTTTAGGTATGGGGATCTGTAGCCGAAAGTATGTCACACAAAACTTCCGAAGATCACAAGATTTTATATCATGGTTGGCTACTGACCAACTTATTAAATACGGTATCCTGTCTTCATTTATTCTATTAAAATACTTTTTCGGAAAACGTTATTTTGTATAGAGCCCTGTGGTACCTCGTACCATAGATATATTTGATATTTGTGCACTCATAAGTCTTTTCTTCTGCACGGGCTACACCATTCCAAAATATGTCGTCGGATACCTACCGAAGGTCGAAGGTCTGGGAAGGTCTGGGTCTGTCTTCCAACTTTTTGTATGGATTTTGTGTATGATTTTATATTTGCTAATATAAATAGCTTTGAAGCCTATCAGGCATAACTTGCTCGAATATTTTGCCAATAGCAGGGAGAATTGACAGGGGTCTCTTTGTGTCACTTTAAAAAAATATTCGTACTATTGCTAGTATGAGGTTCTCTGGAACACATAATGGTTTCAAGCTTAAGTTGACGATGCATGCTAACATCGGCTTTAAAATTTCGGAGTTCGATTTAAGGTCATATGTCTGAATTTAAAATTTCTTCATTTCTGACGGTCTTACATGGATAGACAGGTCAGAACTCCGTACTTTTTATTGGAATGTCTTATGCTGCTTGTATGTACAAGATTTTCTATTTCGTTCAAAAAACATGAAGCAAATTTGTTAAATAAACAATGAAGTATTAAGAAACACAATACTCTCGGACATCTCTAAGAAATCAGCAGTATTCTTGCTCTATCCAAGGCAATCTATTTGCATTCTTATCTCGCAAAGTAACTCCATATGCTAGGCTCACAGGATTTGGGTGGAAATACTGATGATATCCTGTACAATTTTTCATCCTGGTAATAGAAAGTACTGTACCCATCAGGGTGTTTTAGGTTGGTTGCATAAATTGGGCCTCAATTAATTCTCTAACCAAACTAAAGTAATCAGCAAACACTGCGCTCCTAGGATTATGCTCATTAAATGGAATATTGGGTCCAACAGTTCATGCATAAATTGCATCCCAAAATATCTTCCAAGATATCGTTTGTGCTGACTCATGTTTGAGGATTTCGTAAACAAATTTTCTCTCCAAACCAAACAAAGGATGCCTAATGAGCCTTTAAGTCTCCAGGAGAATGTGGTAAAGTTTTCAACATCTCAAACATTGCCAACCACAAAAGACATTTCGGTCACATTTCTTGGAAGGGAATTGCCAATTCTTTAGGCATGCAACCATATCCATTGTCCTTCTAACACATCACTCTAGTTGATTACTTTAAGATGCAACCGACGTACGTACGAGAACAAACAAAGGTCCGCCTGCATTGGGCGTTCGAATAACTTAAAGACAAAAAACGTTAACCAAATATTGCGTAAGAGTAAAAACTTTTAACAAAACTTCTTAAAGACAGAAAACCCTTCCAGCACCATACATAGATACGTAGATACAAGTGACTTCATTACAAGAAACTCGATCATACATATGTACCCTATGTATGAGCTCACACGGTCTAAGACAAGTAAGGAAATAAAATAAGGTTAAGACCGCATCGATACAATAATCAAAACTTCGGATACACTCTTGGCCAAGAAAAACACCAACTTCAACTCAAGGGTAGAGGTGAAGTTTTAACGGAATTCGGTCCAGAAATCTCTTGATACGAAGACGAAGAATTGTATTCTCATTGTTTTTTTCTTCTTTTTCGCTTTTTTTTTTTCATTAATTGTGAAGGATTGCGGAAGATGAAGAATGAGTTTTGCTACAACTTTCATTGTGTGAAAGAGACCACTGTGAAGAACTGGGTCAATTGATATTCAATTCAATTGGTCGCTGTGTATGTGTGTGTATTGAAAATTAATCAAAAGAAACTAAGAAATTCGAACTTAAGAAATGAGCGCTAAATGAATAGATGATGAATGAATAAATGTGTAGCAGATATTGAAAATCATGGAATGGTACGCAGCGAAGCTCCCGAAATGTTTCCAAAGGGCGGGCGGCTGGCCTCTGTATCTCAACTTTTCGATTTGATAAATGAGTTTTCATTGTTCATTTCACTGGTGTGTGCTCGGGCGAGTGAATTTATTCGCAAATACCGAGTATCACAGGGAAAATGATTTCATTTCATGTGGCACAGGGGGCGGCCGGCCGCCCCTTGCGAACTGCAATCTTTATTAGGAAATCTTGTGAAAAGAAATAAATCGAAAAAGTTTTGCTTGACAGACAGTTGTGAAGGAGGGGTGGAAGGATTTAAGGACGTCGTATGCGGGCTTAATAATTTCAACAAACTCATCATTTAAATTACACATAATGGTCAGTGTCTATTAAAGTTTACTCCTGTTTGTACTATTTTACGTTTCAAGGCGTTGTTTTTGTAAATATTTTATGCGTTCTACTATTTCATAGGATTTGTAACCCTGATTCCAGGTGCTGGCTCTAGAAATATATACGAGTACACGGTACAAGGCGGAGGAATGCCACCCACAAAAGCCTACAGACTCATGTGCCACCCAATGTGTGACAGGAATTACGGAGCAAAGTTTCGATTGTTCACCGTGGTTGATAGATACATTCTAACGACAGAAACTTCGGAAGTCACTTGTCAGGTCATGTCATGTCTGCTCATGCTCCATACCCACTGCATCTGTTGATGTTATTCTAGACCAGCTCCAAGGAGAAGAGTCATGTACATGTACCCCGTCGTAAAAGAAAGGCATACTTATGCAAAATTTTGTATTTCACTGAAATTAAAATATGTACAATGTGAAGCATTTTAATTCCTGACTCTAACTACCTACATGTACTATCAATTTCCCTACAAATGCTATGAAAGTACTAAAACAGGAAGATGCTGGCGGAGAAGGTAATACCTTGTACCACCGTCTCTAGTCTTTATGACCGCTTGGACTCTTCATGGCGTACATCGTGTAATCTAGAGGTTCAATTGTCACATACACTCTTCGCAGTAAATCAGGCTGTGCTCATTTGTTCCTGGTTTATCGGCCTAGACATGCGACTTTACATATCCCCAGAGAAAATAGTGTAATTTCGTCAAATCGCACGAACTAGGTGACCATTCGACAGGCAATTTCTCGAGATTACACATTTTCCAAACTTCGCCGTCTAATAGATCAATTGTTTGGCCAATAGTGTGGCACGCGGGACTATTTTAACAGAACCCCATATCACTGATGTAAAGTCCATCCAATTCTGGCCAAAAATCGTCTTCCAACATGGAACGATAGCGAACTTCATTGATCGTAAGTTTTGTCATTTTTGTGGACTACACGATGTACGGCGGTGGCTGCTTTGTGTCCAATATCATATTCAAGTAATAATGCCATAAAATTATCTGTCAAATAAACTCAATTTCGTGAATAATAAAAACATTTTTCTGTATTTTATTACAATTTAAAGTTTTCCTCATCTAAAAAAATCACTCTTTTTTAATGTCAGGGCTATTTCCTACCTATTTAGGGATCTAAGGCAATATCTGCCTTGCATAGGGATATCGTAGTACATATAAGGGTGGTTGTGAGTTTAGATTTTAGGTCAAAATTTATTTTAACTTACGATGACAGGGAACGGTATCATCCTGGGATGCAGCAACATATCTACTCTATTGTAGGAACAAAATAATTGGCAAAGATTTCTTCCGAACGATTGTTTAGATATTGCTTCGCACTATCTGCTTTCCATCACTTTCCATCTAATTTGGATTCGTGAGAAAGTACAACCTTTTCTAATCTTTGGCGGGTCTGTTTCGCCCATGTCAGACATTTTTTTTGTATGCATATGTGCTTGAAGATCCACTGCATTTAGCACACGTTGAACACGCCAAATAATGATGTTACTAGACAATTTCTTGTTCAAGTATTTTCTAATTCCTTGCTCTCACGCGATTCTTAGGGAATTTCCATTGATCCTTAGGGAACTTGAAGATGATTTAAAGAACCAACCTCTTCTAAATCAAAACATAACAGAAATGGCTTTCAAGGTAGTTCAGTTTACTCCTAGAAGTGTTTTGATATTCCCAGAGCAGATGATTAGTATCCTTAGCAATACCTGCAAATAATGTGACCTTATAGCATGCCTCCTTAGAAGGCAATGACCAGAGAGTATCAATCATCAATCGAAGCTTTGATTTGCTAAAGCCTTGGAAACCATATGCCCTTCTAAGTTGGACTCTAGCGCCATTGGCGGAGACTAACTATCAATGTATTCCTTTCGGATATTGATCCGATCGCAAGTACCTCCGCAGCTTTAAGTACAGTCAGAACCTTTGTCTGGAAATCACTGCATGTGTCCGGCAACATCAGGTCTATATATCAAAGTCAAGGGTACTAAGTCTTTCCTTTGCTTTATCAGAACTGATTCTTTGAGAATGAACCTATGCTCTAGAAGCCCAATTTTGAAAAGCTATGAGTCGAAGTCCACTTTACCTGCTTGTAATTTTATTATTAAATTCAGTCGTAGAAAATATATAAACGTGGGGCACCAGGGTGTTTTTTGGTCACCAAATCCCGTGTGTTTTTCATAAACGTAGCCTTATATGTAACCACGGGCTTGTGCACATACAATTTTTGATTTCAGATACAATTTAGATTCAAGTTTACTTTTCTATAAAGTATCATGCTAAGGTTAAGTAAATGGATAGCCTTGTTGACGGAAATTGGCAATGACTCACTTAGACCGATTGTATGAATCAGCTTAATTCGTCCTAGATCGTACAGTATGACGCTATTGGGATCAAGGAAACAGATTTCTTTTCGTGCATTCGACATCGGTCTCACGACACCAATGGATTTCGCTGCGACTAAGTTTCATGAGATCTGCAGCTAACTATTTGGCTGTAACACATGGATGTAGTATAATTGTACCCACATGACCCGGAGGGCCACCTTGCTGACGAATTGTTATAACGAATCTCCGACTACATTTTGAAAGTGGGACAATGTAGTATTGTTTCCAGTGCTACTATGGCCCTCAGACAGTCTGCTTGTTGAACTCTCGTACGCTTCCAAGATGATACTTTTTCTCGGGCGAATCTACAGCTATATGAAGATATCATAAGCAATCCGAGCGAATAACTTCTACTATGACAAGTTTATACAGTTTAAAGAGTGTTATCTTGTATTTCCTGCTAAAAAATATCAGTTATCACTTAGGGAGTATCTCTGGTGACAGATTTCCCAATAGAGTGTCCCAGAGTGAAATTGATGCTTCTTGAGATGAGCATTTTCCAAAGCCAGGTGGTAGGGCTGTCTTGGGGTCTCCTGTACGGTTATTATAAACGCTCCTTTCATCTTTACCCTTTACTTTCTGTAAAGCCGTTTCCATCATCTTGCCCTTGCAACACTTCCTACTTATGTGAATATTGAGGAGTCTTTCAAAGAACTGCTTCCAACATCCGCTTCCATAGAACTGCATAGCTTTATATTTGAAACGACAGTCCTACCTGTTAATCAAATCAATCTCTCGGATAAAGACTTTCGCAGAACGATTAAAGAGATCCGCAATGATGCGATATCGTTCTGCGAATCTCATACCCTTATCACGCATTGCCACTCAAAACTTCAGCTAGATTAATCTATTCAGGGAAAAGGTTATAAACTCTGCAGAACCAAGTGCTAAATAAACCATTTGGCTTACACAAAACAATCCCACCCAAATGTTTCACCAATCAGTAGCGAATTAAGATTCAGATTAAGATTAAGTTTAACTGTCTTCAGGCGCAAGCTGATCAGGTTCTATACAAAGGCAGGCGCTTCCTGTGCCAGCAATTAAGTTAATGACGAAACTCGGTGTCTTTACTTCTCAACTTGACTTATCCGAAATTTGGCAACAAACGGAAGACATGTAACAAATGCGAGTAAAAGATGTCGATGCATGATTCATACTTACGTATGTATGTGTCGTCCTCAGCGATTTCAAATTCGATATTTTTGGCGAAAATGTGTCGCAGTTGAGCAATGCACAAGCGATAGGGTGGAAATGAAAAAAAATTAATCGGTTGACATGCAAGTACACGTTACGTCAGACTATTACGAGGCACACGGATAAAAATTTTATTTCAGCTGTCGTCTTATAGATTTTCATATTGTAACTGATAGTTCGCGATTCATCGGGAATACAAATGAGATTAGGTTAGATACGTGAAAGTGATCCACAAAGCCACACTCAGTGCAATTCAGATTGAGATACATATAGCGGAGAGACTCGTGTGAACTAACAAACCGTCCAGCTGGTTTGATGTAGTTCAAGATCCCATTGACTGGCCTCATGGATACCTAGTTTTCTCATATGGTACGCTCAGAGTGTTAAGCCCCATGCTGAGATCTAAAAGTGTAAAAAGGGTTTCTCTACTCTTTTGCATAATACTCAGGTCATATACTTCCCCTGGTTATACAAGTGTATAGAGAGGACCATCTGATGTTTGACTTCTTTACGGCCTTAATCCCAGGGTCGACCCTGAGTGTGGTAAGCGAAATAAACATCAAGGGGTGTGGTGGTTCTGAAGGCGGATTCTGACATCCTTGACCTTTCGTTGTTACATTTGAATGTCTACGTCTACTACGTTCCGAAACCCATAAGTTTTTCAAGGGTAAAGCTTGGATTCTTTTTGAAAAGCTGACTGGCCATGAGAAATGTGGTATTTTTGTAGTATTACCTTCAACGGAGTCTCGTGAGTGGTTATTGGCTATAATCAGTGATAGGATCTCCGTTTGGAAGAGTCCCCTTTGGCTCGGGAGATAAAGCGACTTTCTATATGCCCAGGGGGTAAGAAAAGATAACTACGCCTGCATCTACCATTAACCCATTTGTGAAGATAGAGTTGGTGCGCATATCAGTAAACTGATGGGCGTCCATTTCTCTGTGCTCGTGAAAAAGTTTGTAAAAATCAGGCAACCCATCCACTGATCCGAAATATTTTTTCTCGATTATAAAATGAATCATTGTACTTTGTTTCCAACTATCTGACTGACTAATCCTAATAGGATCCAAGGCGTAAACGAAGATATTCCGCTGATCCAGTTTCGCAGTAGATGTAGTTCTGTGGCGGTAATACAATCCAATCTCAGTATCTTAATGTAAAGGACTTCTTGACTGGGTTTTTGATCCTTTCATTTATTCTAGGGATCTAGTTCTTTTAAGGTCTAGATACCTAGCACTATAAGCTCAGACATTTTCCTTTTGTTAGTTAGTTTCACATTTCTTAGTCCAGGTGTTTATGGTCTTCAGCACTGTAAATCAACAAACCATACTCTTAAGTCACTTCCACTTTCCACGGCCTAGGAGTCTTGCATGTCGCATTGCCTGCGGGATTGGATTCGAAGGTCTTAATGCCTAGAGTATAGCTGTTTATCCGCTGGATTTAGTCGAGCCAATGTCAATCTGTTCTGGATATTTAGAATAAATATGCATCTTGGTGCAGTGCTTTAAACCCGTGGTTGTATCGTAGTACTCCATTCGCACAATTCCTTGCAAAAGTGAATGAAATATTTGAAGAAGAATCAATTCCAGTGAAATGGGGACTTTGGACTCGGCTTAGTTCGTGTGTCGCAGAAAGACTTGAGATATGCAGTACACTATAGGTACTATGTCCCTGAATATGCAAGGAGATCAATAAAGCCTATCGTGCTGTCCAAATTCTTATCCTCATAAGTTCCAATATCGCTCTGTTTGAGTCTGGAAATCCAGGAATCCAGAAACGGGTTTCCCTTTGCGATTATTCTCTACTCTCTGCAAAAGTTGGATAGTTAAGGTTCTAATGTTTGCCTTGCTGTTTCCACTGCTGTTTTCGCTTTACTGTTGTTGCTTAGGTTGCCTATAAGGTCGGTTCAGTGTTCAGAGAGACACTGCTGGATGGTACACTAATGGCTTGATAATGACACTGTATGACTGAATGATAAATTCACTTCTCAGGCTTTTTCAAGCCTTGTTGGCTATATGTTCAACTTCCAGCCAAGCGCTTTGTTGAGATTTACTCGAAAGTACTTCGCTAATCTTGATAGATTACTCGGGACATTTTCACATAATATTTCTTAAGGTTGTGTCTGTCAAAAGAATGAAATTCCAGTTCATACCAGAATTAATGGCCTCGCTCTTGGTCCATTTTGACTAACATTCTTCAGTTTTTGTTTGAGTATGGCGATGTAGAAGCCCCTTACTCTTGATGAGTTCACTGCAAATTCAACTTGTTACTAGGTAGCCTTTCAAACTCATCCCATTGATCTGGAGTCATTCCAAGACTGTGTCTTCAAATGTGTTCACAACAGCCATGAACGAGCTTAAACGAATGAGAAAGACTGTTAAAAGGATAGTTTTGTTGGTTGAGGAAACTTAAAAGTCAGGTGGTGGTAGGTGGAATAGTTCTTCGAAGTGATAGGCGATGTACTTGCAATCAGGGTTCTTTATAGGCAACATCGTTGGAAACAATGAAACTTGAAGCGTTTGCTCAAGTATTGCAACACTTCAGACGATTTATGTTTGAGAGTCAAGGGTTGTCAGAGAACGGAAGGAATAATTTAATTTAAAGTACAATAAACGGAAATTTAAGTTTAAACATGCTTGCTCACAGCCCTTGAACCTGCTTTAATTTTTAAGTTAAGCGTCCTCTGCTAAGGCATCTGTTGATTGGTAGCTAGAGTTGAAATTGCATTACCTTTCCTTACCCTGTCACCGTCTCTCCTTCCTACACATAAGAGTCCTGGATAAGAGCCAGCTTATCCGATCTAACAGCGAACCAAGTCGACTTGCACTACATTCACTGTCAGTGTTTTTTTTTTCCGTAAACGCCACCATTATCGAACCAAACTCGCTGATTTATTCCAAAAACCATTTCGCACAGTGCTCGTTCAGTATCATAATTCATGCGCTGAATATTCGTAGACAGCCGAAAAAAAGAAGAAAAGTGAAATTCAAAAACATCGACGACCCTTACAGGGGATATGCTCCCTTTGACTAAGCGAAAAATTTGCATATGACCACCAAGAACCCCCCGGCTTGACGGTACGCCTTCGTAAATATTCAAAGCAAACTGGAATGATACCGAGTATAGGAAAAACTGTTTGCAAGTCAGGTCCTTTCCACACGGCCCATGAATCCCGAATAGCTAGAACTCGCACCAGGGGAGGTAACATAAAATATCCCCCCCCGTTTGGATGTGAGTAAAAGCACTTAACCGCGGTTAAATCGCTCTGCCGTCATTAATTTCAAACTTTGCGCTAAGATTTTCCAATGTGTAGGTATGTGCATGCACTGTCGCCATTACGACCAAACGACGGATACCTTAACCAGGCTAAGGTAAAATCCACACATTCACACATCCCCACAGCAGCGGACAGATGGCGACAGGGCACGGGAAAAAATTATTGAGATTTCGTGTAAATTTTCTTTGGTCCCGATGTCCTACACTCCACGGGATGTGAAGTGATAAAAGTCAATGGCCGCCCGGTTATACATACTTAATGACTTGGACAGATTTTGTTTATATCACATTATAAGGCCGACCTTCAACTGGAATGAGTGTGGTGCCATCATAACACCGAACGCTTATCGTCTTATTTACTAGATGCCGCCTAAGACATGGGAGTAATTAAAAATCTTTAAGCTTGTGATGAGACGCCTTGATGGAATATTATAGTAATAAATCATCCGGCATACATACGTACGTACATAGGAGCATGGTTGGTAACATTGAAACGCATCGAGTACATAATTAATTTCCACAAAGAAAGAACATCGCAAAGGAAACCAAAGGGGCTATGGTGTGTCTTAGTATATCATCGGTTCTGATGGCGCTTTAATGAGCCAATCTTCTTTAATCTTTTGAGGGGGGATTTGTGAATGGCTATAAGTGTGTAGCCCAGTAAATTTGGACCACAAAACAAAACGAATGAGTTCTTGGTCTGCATTAATGGAACGATGGTTATTATAACATTTCTCTCTGCATATCTTGGATAAAGTATTCATGGCAAATGACTTTTTGATCTGGATGTTAAGGGTTCTGACGTTTGCCCACTTTTTTACCGATTTGAACGGTGAAAAGGTCGACACGTTGCATAATGTTGGATACACAAGACAGTGTCGGCAAAAACCCTTGGAACAGTGTGTGGAAGAGCTCAAAATTCTTTATTCCTCAAATCGTTAGTTCAAAGGTAAGAGCCATTAAGTACGAAGTCTGTGAAAATAAGTACTTTTTTGGAAAATAAATGAAAGAAGTATTGTTTTTTTTACAGGATCTTAGAAACTCTATCATTAACTGACAAACACAAATACACTTCTTTGGCGCAAAATGTCTACGGGCCTCAGGGCCTAACTTCTCACAACTGTTCGTGTTATATTCTGCACACGAATGGAAGGTGCCTACCGTGTCCGAAGGGCAGTTTGTTATTTGAGAAGCTTTTTCATTACAGTTGTACTCTCCGATGTTTGTCAGATGCTCGTGAGCGGTGGGGTCGTGAGAAAAACTTTTAGGTATTTTGGGTGGGATTCAAACCACGAAGGGTTCTCCATAGTCCAACGCACTAACCATTTGACCCACGGCGCCCATATTAGCTCATCATTAAGTTAGTTAGTTTGTGGACCTGAAATTCACTACTTATGAGGACTGTGCCGACCCAAACTTCACCTCTTATGCAACTACATACAAAACAACGAACTTAGTTTGACATATACGGGTACATATCCTTGAAAGAATTTTGTTACTGTCCTCGCCTAGCCATAATGTCACTTAACCAAGCCGCTATCATGGCACTCGACTCCTATGGGATTAAGTCCAAACTCGTGTGGAAATGGCTGCAGAGACTTAATAAACTGAGTAACAGGAACAGAGTGAAGAATTCTGCACAGTAGGGAGGAATATATCCTAAAAAAATAGTTCAGGAACCGAGAAAGGGAAAACAGGGACACCTGGAACAACACTCAGGGCATGAGATAAACCAAGGCAATATAACTAGAAAAGATTCGAAGCATGTTTCAGGATGAGCAAGAATAACCTGGTTATCAGGGAGCACCTAAGGATACTGAATATATCTGAAGAAGGTCTCTCCAGATTCTGGGATGAGACCAATGAAATCCCGAAACATATTCTAGGATCTTGTGGGACACTGACTCACAAACGACTGAAATATTTTGATAAGTACTAATTATCAGATGGGGAAATATCATCCTCAGATTTTTAAAGGAAACTGAATTGGAGAGAGTGCTCTGAGACGACGCGTAGTAAGAGGCTCTTAAAACGATTCTGTAAGGAATCTTACGCGAGGGGCACTCCAACGAGGGCATGTACGTCTCCAAGATACTACTAGGGGGCACAATATAGATCAATGGTTCGCAGTGCAACATACCCCTTATTCAAATAATAAGAATAATACTGTCCTTGCTGGTAGAATGCTCCAATTAAAGACATCTTCAATTTAACCAACTAATCAATAGATATTAAGTTGATATTTACGGATCCTTGGGACAGTGGTAAACTTTAACAGGAGTCTTATACGAAGTACATATGGAAGCCCATGGAAGCCCTTTTAGGTCTTTGATTTGTGTGCATTTCGTAAAATGGTGCATAAAAGTCAATGGCATACATGTATGTATGTAAAGGCATCCTTGGTGAAGTATGCAACTGCTGATGAACTTGCCAGGTTCAGTAATCATCAACAAAGGAAGACACGGAACCCATTAGCTAACAGAAAAACTTAGAAAATCTATAATTTTCCATTTCATGCCTGATCATAACTTATTTCAATCCACAAGGCAATCCATAACAACTACTTTTTAGGTGCTACATACCAACTGGTGCAGACATCATCACTTTTCTAGGTGACGTGAATATTAACAAAAGAAAAAAACGTTGAGTCTTAAAATGCCATTGGAAAGCACAACATTGACACCACAGCAGTGGTAGTGGCAAGGTGAAAGGTTTTTGAAATTTGTTAACGTTAACCACTTTGTCAAACGTCACCCCATAGTTAAGCATAAAACTTTTTACAATGTCAGATTGTGGTTGCTGGCTGATGGACAAAGTACATACATAAGTATGTATGTACCTACATACGTCCAACCTAGTTGATCAATTGGATGATCAGTTGATGTTTTAGAAGATTTATTCTTGACCTCCGCAGGTCTGACAAACATGTCTAAATGAAAGTTGAACACCATTCTCCATTATGTATGTACGTCGCAGTCACTCCTGTGACCTTGGAGTTCTCTACTATTTTTTTTTTTTTTACTGGCAGTCAAATTGTTGAAACGATACAAAATATTCGACGTTGGACGTTGGAATTGGTTCAAAATTATTTTTAATTCGAAGATCGGACGTATATGACGTATAATTTCAGCTAAAGCACTAGTCGCCCAGAAGTCGTAGCAAGTATCATCTTTCCCAGCAAAAAGTGCATTTTTTCATTTCTCCTAATAAATCTAAGCTCCTCCTACGAGAAACGGGACATTTGTGCCATGTTTGCGTGGTAGAAAATTACCGGAGCAGGGATGCTATTGAGGTAAATTGTTATATTAAAATGAAAACTCTAAAAATATTCATGGTTTTACTGATCTTTTTAAATTAGTTAAAAAAAAGAGCTCCAATATCATTTTTTTTATTTCAGAACAAGTTCATTTGCTTACATGTTTATACTGGACTGTTGGATTGGTTTTTTTGACGCTTACAAGTGATTTAAAAAAGGAGAAACTCATTACGCAAACAATAGAGTACGATAGTAAGCCAATTTAATTGCTGTAAAAGAATTAGCTCTGTTGATAAAAATCCAACCAAATTCACACGGCCAACCAAATTCAAAACTACAAACACAGAAAAAATCCTGTCGTCACGCTATAAGATAGATAACCAGATTATACGCTTTTTGCCGCCAACGCAACATGTTAAAAATGTTAAATGTGATGACGCTGATGACGCTGATGACGTATAATTTCAACTGAAATACTAGTCACTCAGAAATCATAGCAGGTATAATCTTTCTCAGCAAAAATGCATTTTTTCATTTCAGGAAGTATTTCTAAGCCCCTCCTACCAGAAACGGGACATCTTCGCCAGCATTTATATTTGCTAAAATGACCAGATCAGGGATGCTACTGAGGTAAATTGTTCTTTTGTTGAAGTGAATAATGGTCTCGAATTTGTTTGCTTACAACCTTGGAAGGTTATTTTAATATAATATTTGAATGGAAAAACAGCGCATATTGATCAGATAATCATGTCCTCTTATTGTATCAAATCGATGATCACATCACTGCAATTTATATATAGAAAGTAATTTTTGTTATTTATTGTACATAATTCATTCAAAAAAATAAAGTATACCGCATAATACATAAAATATAACCCAAAAACCTTTTTTTTTTTAATTCAAAAAGTGACTGAAAAGAAAGTCAGAATTCAGTCCGCTACCTAAAAAAAAATTGCCTTACTTTTAAGTCAAACTGAAACCCTACACAAATCAGATACGTTTGACTACGTAGTGCTTAGAAATCGGAACGAGGCCAATGTGAATCATAACCATTCGACAAAATAGTGGGAAAAAATTTGAAAACTAAGAAATTCACGAAGCAAACCAAAAAAATCCGAGTCTGCGAAAGTGTTCAAATAGGCAAAAAAAACCGAAAAAACAAAGTCCGTAAGTCCTGTATGAACAAAGTAAAAAAAAGTTTCTATTTCAATTTAATTAATGAAGATCGAAGAACTTTCCAAAAATCATTTTCGACTAAATTTTTTTGAATGTCTGTAAGAAGTATTAAATCAGTATGGCGTTTTGATTTACTCGTACGTGTGACTTAATTTAAACATTGTGTATACTAAAGAATACGAATGAATGTGGAAAAATCATTTATTAAATACATAACGACATTACGTGCAATTCCGGCTGATGTACTAGTCGCCCAGGAAAAGCAACACGCTTCACAATGGCTTAGAAAAGTAATTTTTTTCTATTCCTTGTTGTATGTGAGCCATACCTAAGTCCTTCCTCTTTGCAACACTTGTGCGATGAAATAGTGAAGTCTCAATATCGAGGTACTTTATGAAAAACCCATTTTGAATTGTTAAACAAATTTTAGCACCCATTAATTTTAATGTTCCTCGTGTAAATATAATGGGACTTAAATTTAAATTTTAATACTATATTTACTGTAAATACACATTTATGTATAATGACCTGGTAAGTTATTTTTAGAATAAGTACTTCAATTTCTAATACAGAAATCACTAATTTTGTAATACTCTTAGAAACTCGGCTGTTTTCAAAACAAAAGCTTTTAAACAACGATAAAGTATACGAGAATGTGTGATAAACTTGCACAGTGTCGAACACTGTGCTCGTTTAAAGTAAAGTAAAGTTTAAGTAAAGTTATTTTAGAGTATTTAATGACATCTGTCATTAGCTTTTGAGTCGTTATTTGTTATTGCACATAACATCTTTAAATTAAACCATACACACATAAATGTGATATCTTATAAAGATACACCACTTTAATACTTTTTCCAAACACCGATGTATTTTAGTAAACAATAAAGTTACTTCATTTAAATAAGCAATTGCTTTTGAAGTGATTATTTAATATAGCAATTTGCCTCAATACCATCCCTGCTCTGGCCACAAAAATGATGGCAAAAAGTCCCGTTGGCAGTAGGAGGAGCTTAGAATTGGTTAGTGGAATAAAGAAAATACACTTTTGTTCAGAGAACGATGATACTTGCTACGGTTTCTGGGTGACTAGTAGTTTAGAGGATATCGTTTTTTTTTTTCTCAAGAATGGAAGAACTGGGAATTTCAGATATGTAATTTTGAAATTTCCTGGATTTTTTTTATGTCTGGAATTGTGAACCACCGACACAGGACAAAATGATGAACAATAATTTAAAAACTACAAAATTCTCTAAGTAGGCAATAGACATTCGAAAGTAAAAGTTGTTAAAAGCATCAGTTTTGGTGTAAAAAGGATTTATAATTGAAAAGCAATCCAATTTCATTAGCGCCAACAACTACTGCTTAAAACAAGTCTGTGCAGTGTTCAGACTGGACAGGACAACATGAACACGCAAACATCAAAATAAATCAGTCCCGTGGGTAAGACATTTCAAACAGTTTCTATGTTTTCTATGGGAAGTGACACTTTAGGGTGATTCTATTACCTTTTCCCACATTTGTTTGCTCAAAAAGAAAAGAAGAATGAAAAAAATGCACTTTTGCTCAGAAAGATGATGCTTGCTACAATTTCTGGGCGACTAGTACTTCGTTGAGATACACGAGAAAATTTTGTGCGAAATAAATTAATTTCTTCAGAGTTGGTAAGGTAGGTAGCTATTACATAAATACACATACAATCCGTGGTCCCTCAGTCTGACATGCTCCAGACCTTAATCGAAAATAAATTAAAAATTGTGTTTCTAACTGAAATTTTTGATTTTAGTTCTCAATGCGTCTGTTCATTCTATCCTAGACTGCCGACTATATTGTTAAGAATAGGTGAAGGAGTCCGAGAGAAAGAAGTTCAAGCTGCGGTTAAGGCCTTGCAAGACATTCCAAAATACTTCGAGAATTCAAAAACTCCTTCAAGAGTGAACTCATCAGCAGCACTGTTAAGCAAAGCATAGAGGATGAAACCTGCGTTAGGTCTCCTCACGTCCTTGATACGAACATTAAACATATACTCCAGAACGTCTGTAAGAAATAATAGGGATTCTAGCTATCCCAGAGGAGAAAAGACTGGTGTTCTACTGGAAAGTTTCCATTTGCTAAACAAGTAAGTGTGGTAGGCTTAAGAGACATCTCTATCTGCGATGCTCGCTGGGATGTGGTCAGAACACCGAATCATTTTCTTTGTTATTGTCCTGCCTTTGCTCGCATCAGGTGGTAGATCGTCCGTACTGATGTGGTGAGTGCTGATTTTGTAAGCTGAAGTGCAAAAATTCCAGTAGAATGGGTAAGACTGGTTTTTGCTCCAGATGGACTATGGACAATAAATTATTTGCATCTGAGTGCTCTAGTGATGTGATTCCTAACCCAACATAAAAGTGGGTCGATGGTATTAAGTCAAAGGAAAAAAAACTTGGCTGTAGGGAGGATGGATTTGATCAAAACATGGAATATGTCGAAGAGAGAGATACTTAAGCCCTCTGCTGACATAAATCCACAACAACCAGTGGCTGGACACTTAAATAGAAAGTGTTCTGCTGCAGTTGCTCAAATCAAAGTCGGCGTATGATTGTGCAACTTGGAAGGAGCATATGCCTGCGAAAATTCGGTTACCTTGATTTGTAAATTTTGTAGCTTGACAAGAATATTGAAGGGAATGTCATTGCTATATGAAGGCACAATTGTAGTTCCCAGTAGTATAGGTGTCTGGTGGACAATCCCCAGAAGAATATGGTGGAGGTATGGTGAAGTAAGTACGTCCATACATCGTAGTATAATTGAATGAAGTAACTCAAACAAAGTGTTAAGTTGAGTACGCACCATCAGTTTTGGGACACAAAATATGAGTTGAATCGAAAGCGAAACTGATAGTGTACACTACTTTCAAGAAATCTTTTACGCAATGTACATATTTATTTATCCCATCACGTACACACGATAGTGTTATTCATTGGAAAGGTACACATCTCACAATTCGGTTAGCATAAATCACATATCGCTTTGCTGGTCATGGTAAATGTTGTGACTCTGTGTCTGCCAGCATCTCTCATTCGTCATCGTGGCTCCTGTAGTTACCAAAACAAATAAATCCCAATTCACTCATCCTTGTTTTTCATGTAGGAAGCCTGTGGATGTACATAGGTATTCACAAGATCTCTCTCCTGTACTCATCCACTGAAAATCTGAATAAAAACAGAAAAAGAGGGACCATTGTTCAAAATTCTAAAGGGCCATACTTGCAGATGAATTTTTAATAAATGAAATTTGCCGCAATTAAAAATGCAATTGCAATTAAAGCGCAGCCCTCTCACGTTGCGCATTGTTTATTAATAAAGTGCTGCAAGCTGGTGTGCCGAATTCAGCAGCGCACAAGTACAATGGCGTATCTATACCAACTATGTACATATGTATATTGTGGTTCGAACGAATGAACGTTATATGATAATAGCCGAGTTGTTTATACTTCGATACTTAAACCACCGCTTGAAACATGAGTTATGGAGTGTCGTTGCTCCAATGCCCGTCTAAGTGTTTCTAATTAAATTGTGCTCCAGATTTATGCAGTGACTGGTGTACCTAATCGTTCAATGACAATAGGTTCTTTGGTGTCTTAAGGCCAAACAGCAATGTTGATCTTTGTACCTGATTTGTGTTTGGTTGTAAAGTTTATCTACGCATTGAGACTACTAGATGAGCATTTAAAAGCATTTAAGAGCTGTTGTGTGCCTAAACCTATGACACTCGACGACGCTTTTGTTTGGAGTAACCTCCAAAGGTTACACATAATTCGACGATTCAGCATACCTACAGCGGTGTACTTCACTCGAGAAGGTTAACTACCCATACGAGTATGTTTTTATTCATTTCGATTAGGCACTGTGCCTAGTGAAGGCTCTGGTTGACGGAAGTGAAATTGATGGGAAGGCAAGGTTTTTTTTCGAGTTTTTTTTTGTGAATTACACTATTGCAACTGAACTGAAACAGAACAGCAATGGTGTGGCAAATGTCATAACAAACGCTTCATGCTGACGCAAGAATTTTCACGGCCACTATCACGCTGAATAGGGCCAACTGAGAAGAAACCGTCCCACTTCCATATGTTGGATGTACGTTGGATGAACTCAATTTTGCAGTTGCATAACTTGCTATTAATTTTAGAATCTTAATTATGGTCTTGTGGCCACCTGAGCGTTACGAATATCGAAGGTCATTTGCATCATTCTACCCATTCATCAAGACGGCAAAACATTTAATTTCACAGGTCAGCGAGTGTGAACGAACCTTAAAAGTCTCTTGAACACAGGTAGGTACATATTTTAGTTTTTGCCTGGTCTGAACATTCGACTCTTTCAAAGTCAATATCAAAGCAAACGTCTTACTTGTACAACTTGATTTCTTGCAGTGGTCACTCCGGCAGGCACAAGTAGGTACCTACCTACCTACCTACCTACCTACCTACCTAGTGCTGTGGCTAAATAAATAGATGATGGATGAATAAGGCTTTCGGTTTATTTGATTTTTATCTCAATCTCGATGAAACGGTATTTAGTGTGTGATTACTCATACACGAATGGAGTGTGCCCTGCAGAAGTCTCTCATAACAAATGCTTGTTACCTACGTACCTGCCTTTCGGGTGGTTGTCTTCCGCTGCTGTGGTAGCCCCCACCTGTGGTTACGTGCTGCGTACACACATATTTGTGTGATGAAACACATTTTTTGTGCACTTCCTTCACGGGCAAATAGTTGACTTTGAAATGTTGTTCATCGCAAAGATAATTAAATTCAAAGTGCGTCGCAGAAGGTCATCGCGAAAGCAGCGGCCTTAACAATCCGTAGGCGAATTCGATGTATAGACATGTGTACGGGTATGCGAGCAGACTGAAAATTAGGGGCCGCTGCCATGCCATATGGTGTTGTGGCCAAAAGGCTTGCTATAGTATTATTGCAACGAAGTAAGGTAAATACAATTTTTTTTTGTTTTTGAAATTTATGATAGCTGACGTAACATGTGGATCATCTTTATTCGCCGTTTACCTAGAGTTTATACGGTTCGAAGGTGGCCTATCAAAAGTTTTGTTCATATCGGCATTGTAAATAAGTTATGAGTATTTTTTGGCTAACGTTTAGAAGAGGGGCCTCTTCACCGGTTTTATACATTTGTCTGAGTATTTTAATACATATGTATGTACATGTAAGGGTCGCAAACGAAGAGTTTATGAAACAAACCATCCCTACCATCCACCATGCCTGACAACTGGCGTACAGGGAAACTATTTAACCATTTGTACCCTGAGGACCTGCAGGGGAGGGCAAAAGCCGTCCGCTTTCTAAGTATGCACAATGGAACTACAAGAAATATGTAATTACAACGACGATTAAAGACGAGCGAAGCGGAGCAGTAGCGGAGCGGGCAATGAACCAATTTTGGACGTTGATTAAGACTTTAATTGATGGGACACATCTCAAAAGTGTCGAAATGAGTGTGCAATATTACATTGGGCTCTAGCCCTGCTTTGCTGCCCCTTAACGAGCGTCGCGAAGCTTCGTAAGAAGGTACATATGCACATAGGTTAAGTTAGATAAAAGACAACATCCATTGTTTTTGATTTGGATCTCCCTGTCCAGATCACATGACATGACATAGAAGACATGAGTCGCTATACTCCTAAAGAACGTGGAATAATTGTTACGAATGCGCCACCATGTTTAATAGTCTTGTAAAAAGCGGGCCATCTAGTGCTTTCTTTTTAAATCATAGGTTATTTTGAAGCTGACAGCTGTTTCCCACTCGAAATCTTGACAGGAAGTCAGTATCATATACCTCTGCAGAACGAAATAAGTCGCTTTACGCTTGAATAACTTTGGAAAATATTGAAAACTTATTTCCAAAGTTTCCATAAAAGAAAATCATATTTTCTGTCGAGGCGCATTTTCATTTCGGCAGGTACGGTAACAAAAAAATATTGCTGCATCTGGGGCTCGGAAAACCCGCACGTTATTGTCGAAAAGTCGATGCATCCACAGACAGTGACAGTTTGAGTTTGGTGCGGATTGTGGAGTGGAAACAACGTTTCGGTCAACGGTGGGCGTGTTACAGAGTCATGTTAATCTACATTTTTTTACTGAAATTAAAGACATGAATTTGGACGACCTCTAGTTCATGCAAGATGGCGCGC
Organism: Xylota segnis; assembly: GCA_963583995.1. Taxonomy (NCBI): domain Eukaryota; kingdom Metazoa; phylum Arthropoda; class Insecta; order Diptera; family Syrphidae; genus Xylota; species Xylota segnis. Next base: position 58,837,576 of record OY757237.1, read on the forward strand.
CATGCCACACAGTCCATGCCACAATCGATCTTTTGCGCACCAAATTCTCAAATCGTCTTGGCGATGTCAGTTGGTCACCTCGGAGCTGCGATTTGACCATTTTGGAGTTTCTTTTTTGTGGGGAACCGTGAAGGACCGATGTTATGCCAACAATCCGGAAACGATTCAACCCTCTTAAGGCCAATATCATCCAAGAAATCCGTGAGCTACGCCGAGACAGCCACTTGAACGACGCTGTGTTTCATAATTGATGGGAATGTTTGCTCTTACTATAAATCCATAATACATGGACATTTTTTTTTTAAAAAAACTTCTACTTGACTTACCCTGTACATGGGGGATGGGGACTTTTTTCTCGTTAATATCTCGTAAATTATTCATTTGTGATCCATTAATACAATATGTATGTATACCTACCTATTTACTCAAACAGTTTTTTTTTTTTTTTTTTTTCCGTGGGTTGGTGAGAATCTTCAAAAGACTATGAGACACCGTATACTCATAGTAGTGTCAGATTTTTACTGACTAAACACACCCTTCCCTTTTATTATTTTTGTTTACTACAACTAAGTTTCCTTAACAAGTAGTTTAAGCTTCAATAATATTCGCGTGAGGCAGGTAGATTTTCAGCAAAATCACCTGCTAATGCCGTCATTATATGCGGTTGCTTGTTATTGCGCTAGATCGAACGGTTTCGTTCTTTGAAGTCGGCGCATAAGGTTTCTCACGTCCAATATTTGGAGTATAGCATGGTTACAGTGACTATGAAGGCGAAGATGGAGCTTCCTAGCGAAGTTTGTTATTTCGTCGTTCACAGTTGCGATCCCTAAGTCTCTTTGTATATCATTGTTTCTAATATACCAGGGAGCATTTACGATTCGTCTTATCACTTTATTTTGGAATGATTGAATAAATTCTCTATTGCTTCCTTTAGTACAACCCTAGAGTTGTATGCCGTATGTCCATATAGGCTTAAGCACTTGCTTGTATTGTATATAAGCAGTTTGTTATGTACACTTAGCTTGGAATATCTTCCAAGGAGCCAATACATTTCTCTAAAACGATTTTCAAGCTCATCGCGTTTTTTTTTAACGTGCGTTTTCCACTTGAGCTTCGCATCTAGTGTCATCCCTAGATATTTAGCTTCATTTGCATGTGGAGTTTGTACCGAGTTTATAAAAACGGGTAGATTGTTTATTTTCTTGTATGTAAAGTTCACATGCGTCGATTTGGTCTCGTTAAGAACAATGCGCCATTGTTTTGTCCAGTCACAGATTTTGTCCAAAGCTTGTTGGAGTTTATCAGTTGCTGACTCAATTGAACTATCCGTTGCTAAAATTGCCGTATCGTCCGCGAACGTAGCTACTACGGTGCCTTCAGTTTGGGGTATGTCTCGAGTATACAGCAAAAATAAAATTGGACCAAGGACACTTCCTTGCGGAACTCCGGCTGCTATTTCCTTGAACTCGGAGTATTCAGTTCCGTGTTTAACACGAAATAGTCTATTTTCAAGGTAGGATTCTAAGATCTTATTTAGGTGTTCCGGCAGGACCTGTCTTAGTTTGTATTTCAAGCCATCGTGCCAAACCTTGTCAAAAGCCTGGGAGACGTCAAGAAAAGCGCTAGAGCAAATCTTTCGTCCTTCTAGGGCTTTTTCAATTTCATCGGTTATTCTGTAAACCTGGTCGATTGTGGAATGCTTGATTCTAAACCCGAATTGATGATCAGGTATGAGTCGTCTTTCTTCAATAACTGGTTGCATGCGTTTCAATACGAGCCTTTCAAATACCTTCGATATTATTGGAAGGAGCGATATTGGTCTGTACGATTTTTTGTCATTAGGAGATTTTCCCGGTTTCGGAACCATTATCACTTCTGCTACCTTCCACGCATCTGGAACGTGTAGCAATCTAAGCGAAGCGTTTATTAAATGCAGCAGTTTCATTAGTGCTTTTTGTGGTAATTGCTTAAGGATTTGTCCGGTTATTAAATCAAAACCTGGGGCTTTGTTATTTTTCAGTTGTTTTATTTCTTTGTAAAGTTCGGTTAGTGACACTCTTTTTATTCTAAAGCTGTCAGATGTCATTGTCATACTTCTGTGATCCTCTATTAATATTGGACCTTCAAATGGTTTAAACGTTTCCTCCAGATGTTTGGCAAAAAGGTCGGCCTTTTCTTTGTCATCCTTTGCCCACTCGCCATTGTCTTTTCTGATTGGTGCTGATTGCATTTGTGGTTTTTTTACGCTTTTTATAGCTTTCCAGAGCGAATAGTTTGTACTCTTTTCGGCTGTTAAGCCTTCAAGATAAACAGTGGTCTCGCTATTTTTTAACTCTTGAATCTCTTTTTTAAGTTTATTACTTAAGTAATTTGAGTATGTCTTATGTTGGGGGGCACGGGTTTGTTGCCATACTTTACGTGCTCTTCTCTTTTCACGAATGAGCTCTTTTATATCGGGCGGATAATTAACTTCGCTGCGTTTGACTACTCTTCTCCTTAATGGAGTATTTTTCCATGCGGCATACTGAATAGATTCAATAAATTTATCGAGTTCGTCTTCTATTTCGAGTGGTGTTTTTAGTGACACGTTTAAGATGATATTTTCTTCGCAATCATTTTTAAAGCCGTTCCAGTTGGTTTTGTTGTTAGTTAATCTAGGCACGCCTTCTACTTTCATTAGTTGGTCACTTATTGTTAAGATTACCGGTGAGTGATCTGAGGAGAGATCAAAACTTTCCTCTACTTTTGCAAAACTTGGAGATACTCCCTTTGTTATGAAGAAGTCTATCAGGTCAGGTGTTTTTGCAGCATCGGAGGGCCAGTATGTCGGTTGCCCTGTCGAATAGAAGTCAACCCCGTATTGCATACCAACTTCGTATAGGAGTCTACCTTTTGGCGAGTTATATCTTGAACTCCAAAAGGTGTGTTTTGCATTAAAGTCACCACCAATAATGAACCACTCAAACAGTGGTAAAATAACAAAAAAGTAAACGAACGCGAACGCTACGAAATTTGTCCACTTTTAGACCTCAAAAGCAAATGTATGCGAATACACAAACAACAACAAATTGCTTACATGTATCTGACAGATTTGACAGATTACATAAATCAGTGCAAAGAAATTTCCTGCACTAAAATTCGTTGCATTAGAAAAATGTTTACTACGAAACGTTTGCGTACTCAAACAGGATTTCGTAAATTTTTGTAGATATTCGTGAAAATTTGATGTTTTGGGAGAATACGCGAACAGACCTAGTATAGGATGATGTTCCTTGCGGCAATAAACAAAGAATATTAAGTTTAATCCTGAAACGTTAAGAAGCTGTTCATGTTCATTTAACTACCATCTATTTTGTCCCCTGCTGTTTACTCAAATATAGTCTGAAGTGAACGATTCTCTTTGAGTAGAACAAGAATTGTGAAAGGTTTATGATCTCAAATTGTTTGTATTTTCCTGACTTCCTTTTAGCTTCAACACCCATTTTGTAACACCCTTCATGTTGTTCAGACTTAACTCACTTTTCTTTGAGTCAATTGCAAAAATGAATACGTAAAGCGAGTCTTAACCGGTTGCCACTCAATGCACCAAAGAAAGTATGCATAATGAAATGAAACAATTGTTTCACAAAGTGGAACAAATGTATTCCACAACATACAGGATAAAAAATAAACGGGTTAGCGTTACGAACACTCCCAATGCAAAACAATTTCACAGTGACACCAACTTTAGAAAATAAAAAGCATCAGCATCAGTAGCAGTAATTCTCCTGTTGGGGAGCAAATCAAGGGTTGTCGTGTAAAATTTACCTCTAATGGCTACGGAGGTTGATAAACGCACGGCTATTATGTATATGTGCGCGACGTACGCATATTTTAAGGGAAGTGTTACGAGTCAGGTCGCTGCCCACAATTTTCAGTCTAACCCTGCTGAAATGGCGGAACGCTTGCTACATGCAAACTCTTGCTAAGTCTGGAACTTTAAGTAGAACAAATTTGCAAGATTTCAAGGCTGATCTGGCCTCGGGTTGATCTGCAACGTAGTGCGGAGTGGGTTTTATGGAATTGATCACAGATCAGCGACGTTGTCGGTGCTCTCATTAGGCACTGTCTGATAGACCAATATGACCAATATATTGGGTTCTTGCCCAGCTCTGCCCCATAATTTACTACCCCATCTACATAGGAGCCTATTTCTTTGACAACTTAGGCGGCATCATTAGTGCCCTTCGCTATAATTACTCTCGATTAGGCAAATGCTGCGATCCACGGCACCACAATAGACAGCTACTCTAACCTAAACATAAATCTAACGAAAGTCTGCTGAATAATGAGAGTTTATTTTACTGAAAGTGCCTAGTTTACAAGTAGCGAGGGGCATATCCAGGTTCTCCCATTGCGGCAGGATCCTTTGGGTTATACACCCTCCGTCAAGTCCTACCGTTTTCTTCTTTTCAGTGCTTTGTTGGAGCATTTGTATCTGGAAATATCTTCCTGAGAACGAGTTCCAATTTTGCATACAATTACATATCCAAACTTTGCATATACCTATATGAATACCAGGATACCTTTCGAGGAAGGTATTGTACTAACGTGGGACGAGTATTATTGCCCACCTAATTAGAACAACCTTGCAAGACAGCGAATAGGATCTGCTTTAATTCGCCCATAAAACATCAAACGTCAAAATATGAATTCTGTCAGCGGCACTGCCTCATTTAGCCGAAAACGTCACTCACGCTCGCTTGATTGTCAGATGCTCGCAGATTTATTCATTAGCTCATCTTCCACTCCCCAATTAAATCCATATGTCACCGCCAGCTGTACATCTCCACAGTGACATCCGTTAACCGCGTTGACGTCAGTTGTCAACTACACCATTTTGGACAATGCAAAGTCAAAGTTGCGGGAAATTTTAAAACGAAACGAATCCGCAGTACAAGTGACAGCTGACTTTCCGTGGAGGAACATCAACCACCACTGCGGAGAACACTCTCAATTAAAAGCAACTACATTTTTAAACTGTGCTGGATGAAATGGTCGTAAACTCATAGAATAATAGATACTAACCTCGCACATGCACACTATTTTTATTTTGTTTTTTCCGATTTATCTCATGAAATTTGAACACAATCACTTCACGAATACCAAATCCAATAAAGAAGATGGGAAAACATGATCAAATTGCGAAACATGTTCGTTTAATTAATACTTAACCCGACCTTGAAGTGGCGTGCCAGACCTTTGACAACTTAAAATAAGAATTGAAGACCTATACAAATATGTATTTCTTTGTAAAGTTAGTCAGAGCTATAAATATTAAATGAATCAGCATTACTGCTGAGGCAGATACATTCGAGATAAACACACTAATGATGTTATAATCGACGGTGGGCTTCCTAGATACTCGCACATTCGAGTATTCGTATTTTCAAATTACGATTGCCGAGATGAGTGAGACATTAAACTCATGCGCGAGGTGTATTTAGGGCTACGCACTAAAGTCACAAGTAGTCAGTTGTGAGAAAAGGAAATGAAATACAATTCCACAGAAAGTAGACCAAGTAAAAATTGTGTTTTAATGGAGAGGGGATGCTGCCTGAAGTGTATGTTTGGACAGTGTTCCACAAAAGTTTGCGTACACCAATGGAACTCCGAAATACCGCTACTGCATTCACCAACATCCTTCAAATGGATGTGTTTCAGTAGAACAATCGACCACGCGTCCATTTAAAAACAAAAACTTGGAGAAAAGACTGGGTACAGCTGAAGGTGCTCCTTTCCTTAAGGGGTTTCAAGTAGTTTTTAGAGGATATGTTTAAAGATCACTTCTGCAGACTAAATCACGGCGACGATGACCAAAACTCGGGTGTCAGGCAGAATGAACTATTCAATCTGGAAGATGATAACCAAGATTTCCGTCCACCCGACTTGGGTAAAGTTAAAAAAGGGATATTTAAGCTAAAATTCAGCAAAGCTGATGCAGCTGATGGTCTGACTGCCGAACTATTCAAAGCAGCGGAGGATGGCTTGATCAGGAGCAGGTTGATCGAAAGTACGCCCAATGGACGTAACCTTAGCATTGTTTGTCCGGTCCTCAAAAAAGGAGACTCTTTAAGCTGCGCCAATTATAGAGGAAGTCTTTCCAATATCGCCTACGAAATCATATGTGGAATACTGATTGCTCCGTATTACTGCTGTTTCAGGCCAGAAAATATCGATTCTCAGCATCTTGTTATTAGTTTTAAGACCGGCTGTGGCTGGGTCTATAGAAAGGAGCTGTAATGAGTTTTATCGAGTTTTGGAGTCCCTGCCAAACTCATATGGTTGTACAGGATAACGATGGAGAATGCACGGTGCTTCATCAAGGTCGAAAAACACCTCACTCAAGCCTTTGATGTCGAAAAAGGATTCAGACAAGGTGACTTCCTCTCATGTGATTTAATTAGCATCGTTCTTGAAAGAATTGTGCAGACGCCAACATCAGAGGGACTATCTCTCAACAAATGCTTGCATATCCTGTTGATAATGACATAATTGAGAGAACAAATCCTCCTGTCAGTAGTGGTTTGGTGAGCATTGAAACTGAAGCGGCTTAATTGGGTTAAAATGGTAATGAGGGTAAAACTTAACCGACTTATCGGACTGAACGTCACTGTTGACAGATATAGATAGGTAGGTATGTAGGTAGGTAGAACGGGGTGACTGTGGATTCATTGTGAGCCCCTGTCATGGGTTTACATAAAAACAAAGACAAAAGTTGGGTTTTAGCTTTGGGATAGCCCCGGCCTCTTTGAATCACCTCGAGGTTATATAATGATGCCTTTTCTGACAAGTCGCCCAGGTCTTTGAATTGGAATTTATCGAGGTTTTCCTAGTCTACATAGCCTTGTACATTCCTAAAGGAAGTGAAATGGGAATTGTTCTGCATCGGTATTGCTACAGTTATCAGTTTTAGTGTAGGTTGTGGCCGGTAAGATAGTTAGGGACTTTGTTTGCCTAGGGATCGTGACCAATCTCGACAACCACACCAGTTCCGAGATCAAACGAAGATTAACGCTTGCCAACCGCTCGTTCCTTGAGTTAGGAAGGCAATTGTGTAGCAAACCCCTCTCTCTTCAAAAACTTACGAAAACCTATACAAAACCCTGATTATCCCAGTTCTGCTCTACGGCGCAGAGGCATGAACTATGTCAAAAATAGATGAGGCTGGTCTTAGTTATTATGAGAGAAAAATACTGCGAGTCATTTTTAGTTCCATCTGCATAAACGGAGTTATACAGTGACATCAAAAGAGTCCAACTGCAATGACTACGATAGTGGTCCGGAGAGTTTTCTTATCTACCCCGCAGAAGAGGAAGACTTTGCACAAGGTACGAGGCTCAAGTGGAAGGGACCTCAGTCAACTTGGTGTACAAAACTGGAGGCAACTGGCTATCCAGCTGGTTAGAAGTCCAAGTTCACTACAGAGTGTAGCGCTACCTAAAGTAACTAAGTAAGTGAAGTACGTAATGCTAAATTAGAGATAATAGTTTTTTTTCTGTGATTGTGATTTGGTTTTTAATTTGTGGATGAAACACCAGGAATCTTACACACAAATATTCGAATCAGCTTCAAGTAAGCGGGCGAAGATCAAAAAGACAATCAGTCGCTTTGGGGATGAAGGTCAAATGAAAACAAAGTCAGAATGTGGGAAATCCTCGAAGGCCAGTCTGAGGGCTAGCCTTGCTAATCAAGCAAGAACATGAAAAAGTTATTCAAAAAAAGAGAAAAAAAAATATTTCTCATCTCGGAAGGAAAATGCATCCAGAAAGGATGAGAAAGGGGAAATTTACAAAACAAAGAGACAAAAACGTGCCACATTCGCAAAGGTGTTACCATATTTCCAGACTTTGGATGTAAGGCTGTATTCTCGGAAAATATGAAATATTACATTTTTGGCTGGGAAGTTAAATGGCTACATCAGCTGTGAGGCTAATAAGGATGGTTGTGTCCCATCTTGAACTTGATGGCATCTTTCCTTTAATGGGGAGTTGCTCACCAATGGCCACGGATATCTCCTCTTGCGTGTTCGACGACTTGTTGACACAGTGTTTTTACACTCTCTTCCATTTAGAGGATTTTAGACATGTTATCCTTACATTTGGCAATCTACCCATCAGAGCCCCTCCGGAACTCTATAAGCAACTCGCCCCTGGCCGTCCTCCGAATCTAATTCACGTTGTCCACCAGCCCCTTGAGGTCAGCGTTTACCCTCATCTTTTCAAGTATCACAATGACATCTGACATCTTGTGCGTCTCTTTAGGGTTTTGCTGCCGTCCTTTTCTCCTTTCTTCTTCTTTTCTCCTTCCGTCTTTGTCCTTTCTTTCTTTGTCTTAACCCCTTTCTGACAAGTTTCGACCAAGTTTCTTTGCCTGTGCTTGTGAGCCGTTTTCAGCTTCCTCAAATTTCTTGTGGCTCATCCGCGATTCTGGTTTCCCGTCGATGATGATGGAACTCTGTTGTCATTTGGGACTCGGTATTTCCGTTGCTGGCTCCGGTATGTTTTTTGCATCCTGACTTACTTTCAGCCATGACGATGTTTGAAAGCCATTACTTTTCGTGTCACCTCATTTGCTTTATCTTCGTGCAATTCGATTACTGATAGCTCGTACACTGCCATGATCTTGCCAATAGTGTCTTGCATTAACTGGTTGATCGTGCGATTTATCCGTCCTCCATCTTATCAACTAGAGTCCTTTCCTGCTCTCCTAAATTCAGATAGGTAGGTTGTTCCACGTGAGCTTAGCCCCTATGGTGATAAGTCTGATCAGATGGTGCTTGGATCGTTGGTGCTACACCGACTACAAGACTGATTTATAGCAGGTTCTCTTTGCTGTTTTATTTACAGAAGTTGCTGTGTTTATTGTTCATCAATGATCTTCCATTCCGAATGTCTTTTGTTTGCTGGTTACCTTACAGTACTTCGGCCAGTCTTCATTGCAACCTTCTGTAAGATGACCTAGCTCCAGTGAATGAATTGTCCGGAGGAAATAATTTATTTATTAAAATTTTGTAAATGCCAATGCCTAGCAATTTTGTTTGTTTTGTTAATTTTTCTTAAATGAATAACAAAACAATGCTAATTTTGTTCAAAATGAATGCTCTTTCTAAAACGAAATACAGAGCTCCTTTACTGAATGCCTACTTTTGTGGAACACTGTACGTAAGTTATGCAGATAAATGTAAGGCTTTCAATTTGCTGCACCTACTCGTACGTACATATCTGGAAGAGTACCTATTGCAGCACAAATGGATAGCATTGAGCATCCTTGTGTAACTGTACGAAAGTATATTAGAAATACAAAATATACTTTCAATGTGCACACGAGACACGAATCACCTATTCGTTCAAGGAACAGGTTCCTATTTGTACCTCAGCACACTGTGCACTGTGCACAGTGCCGAGAGATGAGAATAGCATGTTGTCATCAAAATATCATTATCATCATCGTACTCAACGTTGTTCATGTACGATAACGCATGCTGTACGTATCTTTTTTTGTTATTTATTTATTTAAGAGTATAAATGTTGCTTGTGTGTATCCTTAAGTGCACTTGGAATGCATTCTGCTGCTGCATTGAGTGTCGACGGAGCCCTTTAAATAGAATCAATCATTCGACCCAATTGGATATAGATTCCGTCGTCAACACTACTGTCCCAGAATGTGATCGAATTAGGGAGTTCTGATGAATAGATTTTCGCTTACAACACATCTATACAACAATGGGGTCAGATTGTGCAAATCTAAGCCCGGGGACAGTGGGTCGTGAGATGTACCTACATATGTATGTCGCAAGTCTACTACTGTTTGGTTAATTAGAAACTTTGGAGATGTTTATCGAACGACAGTACTTAGAATTGCATTTTTAGTTTATGCATTACGACATGCATCATGTGGAACGTGCTACTACCTATGCATGTCAGAACCCATCGAAGACATTAAATCGATTGTCATCGAATCACGATTAGGGCTTCCCACTTGTCCCACAGAATATTATTTGAATGGACAGTTGGAAGGCTGAACATCACGATGCTGAGTTACGTGTTGAAAAAAAATCAAAAAAATATCACATGTCCGCTTAACTAATCTCAGTCGAAGGTTTAAAAACGAGGAACAATGCTTATCTGATTCCATCATTGTAGTTAGTGGCGCAATTGAATTTTTTAGCATTATAAGTTGGAAAACAGTTTAAAAACAGCTTGTTGGGACTGAAAAACTTTAGGAATTTTATGCTGCACTCTGTAACAGATAATATTTCAAATGCGAGAATGAAAAAAAATGTGAAAATGTTATGTTTTTCGTCCGTGAAAGGACACACGAAGTTTGTCTATTGTTGGGTTTGTTTTTTGCTCCTGCTTATGGACATTGCCAACAGCAAATGTGAAAGGAGGGCAGGAGAAAAAAACTTGTCCCTAAAAAGTTATTTTTAACTTTGAAAGCATGGCATTCGGTGTGGATTTAGCAATGTTAAGCGGGTAACAATTTTTGTTTTTGTATTATATATTCCCTGTCGCTAGGGTATATTAATTGAAACGCATAGTTTGTACCGTAGAGACACAATGGAACTGGAGAAACGGTCCTCCTTGGGTCGAATTAACAATATCTGGTTCCTTGGTTTTGAGTGATCGCTTTTGAAGATGGAATTTGTATTAAACTTGCTCTTATGCCTCAAATGCTCACTTTCACTGGTCTATTTTTATTCAAATGCACTTGAGGGACTCCAACTCCAAATACTACAAAACAATTCCGCACATATGTATGTATCTACCAGATTTTTAAAGATAAAGGTATCAGTGTCCTCAAGGGATAGTCGACACGTGTCCGATTGGCTTATTCCAATTTTCTTGAGGTGATATTTGAGAGAGCAGTGACCAGATAGGAAGTCTGTCAGGATCTAAGCGTTATATTTTGGCGTATCTTAAGCTGGTTAGGGCAGTCCAGTACTGATTTAACTCTACCTTTATCTGACGACATACAGAGATTGGGCACCGAATCTGGCAAGTTCAGCAAATCAGCGGCCTCACTGCCAGGGATGCCTATATGTCCAGAGACCTAGTATTATTATATACAGCTAGCTGTAGGAGAGTTTGAAGATAGTTCCAGACAAGCTTAGACTCAAAGTCAAAGGACATGAGAGCTTTTAGAGCTGCTTGGCTGTTCGATAAAATATTTATATGTGCTCTGACATAATTATACTCATAATTAGCTGTAGGAGACATTTGATGATATCCTGTGAAGTTAAACAGCAACTTACTAGCCAGCATCGTGTCCAAATATCAGACATACATAGCTGTGCGTCGTCTACTTATACAAGTTTACCTTAATGGAAGAACTATCAGGAAAGAAACTGTCGTGTCCCAAGAAACTAGCAGAGAAGATTTTCTTTGCACAAAAATTTGTAGAAAAACCAGAGTAAGGTAATAGGTGACATAGGATGACAAAAGTATACAAGCAGATCAGTGAATCAGAAATACTATGTCAGGTACATAATTTAAACCGTGAGACATGGGTCATCGCTTCCAGGGCATAGCATTGAACTCGCAGTATATGACATTCTGGATCAGGATAAATAAAAGACCATCCTGGAGAACCACATGGAGTCATACACTAATAAAATTATTTTTGCATCATGGGACATGAAAATGACTGAAGGAATTGGCTTTCGAAGCAACAGATATTGGTGCTTGATTGGACAGCCCAAGGTTCCATCCTAAACCCAATTCTAAATCTTTGGAATCATGGGGTCCTCATAATGGAAAACTTAAAAAAAAAAATAGCAAAAATGGATAAACTTTGGTGGATCATAAGATCAGCTTATATATCCGGCTTTTAGTAGAGGATCTACCTATTCGTCTTTTGTCGGTTGTTTTGTTCACATATATGAAATGGGACTGACTACTGTTTATTGTGGTAATCCTTTGGTTTAATTCTTTTTTAAGAATATTAACTCGGATGTTGTTCAGACTGTTATGAGTCCATAGAGTCGCTAAACTATAAAATAATGTACTTAACGAATGAACGTACGCCAAGAACATGCAAACCACTCATATTTATCACATGTAACAGACAAGAAGTCCTGGTCATGCTATTAACGGCTGGAGAGTACTTAGCCCTGTCGGATCACAATGGGCCTATTCTGGGTAGGAGTGGCTGCACTCCCTGTAGCCTGCCATTCGGACCTAGTCTAACCTGGGAATCGATCCTCGAATCTCTTGTTCAATAGTCTAACGCACTAATCACTGATCCGCCATGCATCAGCAGATTACGTAACGTTCGATTATAAATGACAACCATGCTGTTATCCTTGCTGAAGATATATTGCCTCATTTGAAAACGCTTTATCAGTTATGTCTATGATTGTCTACTTAATTAGACAAATGAAAAATGTTTATTAGCTGTTACGTTACTAGAGAGGAGAGTCGAACTTAAGCTGACCCTAGTGAGCCAAGGAGGTTGAATCTGGCAATTAAAACTACCGTCAATGTGAACTTGTCCACTGGCATGTGTAGAGAGTAGAATCTCGAAGAAGAAATCCCTAACCTACATGCATTTAATGTAAACAGATATTTACAGTTCTGTCCCAATAAATAGATACAGCTTGTGGGATATGGTAAAGAAATTCAAAATAATTTATTCAATTTAATTACCATAAGCGATCTTGCCTAGCTTTTGCAAATCATTTTTCATATTTCATCGCCATCAGCGGATCAACAAAACAAAAAAAAAACAAACAGCATTTCTTATAAATATTTTCACTTTTACTAACAGTTTGTCATATTGTTAAGCTATTGAAAGTAATTTATTACTGTCAACATTCCGTTTGGGCACACAAGTTGGTCAGTTCTTTTGTTGCGCATAAATGAGAAATGGAATTTTTATTCTTCAATTGTGAAAAAAATATAATAACTTCTGCAATTGTTAGTCATTCTTTTTACCCATTTGACGTATGTATGTATGGAACCATAAAAAAGAAGAAGAAATGAACATATTCAAAAAAAGAACAGTGATTCATGTATGTTCCGTCATGACTTCATAGCAATTATTCTTTTGAGATACATATTTCGATACTTGGAACTAATTGAGCTTCATTTGCATTTCAATTTTCATGACGAACGTATGGAGTGTACGAGCAGATCGTGCTAGACTGTGAGAAACGCTAAGTGATTTATCGCAACTAGCCTGCCGGAGCAATGTCCTCCAATCGATCTTCTACCAACTGTGAATGAAATTAGCGTGCAAACCTGAAATAAAAAAAAAAAATATTCTTCACAAAGGGAATTGGAGCATCAATTCATGTTCGAAAAGTCTCAAAAGAAAGCAGAAAAGGCGGGGAAATAATCAAAGAGGTAGATCCGTCAAACTGCCTCATATCAAAGAACTACAGACAGCACAGCTGAGGCAGGTGTTTAGAAGCCAGTTCTGGCCACTTTAGGTAGATAGTACCTCTACTTGACGATATGAAGTCACAACCTTCCTACCTTATTTAGGTGTGAAAGGTATAGAATGGGTGGCTTAAAGCTATTTGAATAGGTAGAAGTCTACCGAAAAATGTCGTTTTCGAGTCCACGAATGATGACTTCTTCGATTCAAGATGGTCATACAAGTTGGAGCTATAACCCAAAGTATAGGTAAGTTCAAAAATATATCAGATGCATCATTGTTCTAAAGTCACAAGATTCAAAATTCAAACGAAAAAGTGTGGTTAAAGTGACAAATTTCGTAACTCATCTTCAATATTAAAGGCGTGTATTAAGGGTGTGTATCGAAGGAACACCATATCGAAGCTATATTCTTTACATTTTGAGCTTATATCCAAATTTTGACAAAGGCATAGCACACTGAGATCAAGTAGAAGATGAAAAATGCAAAAAACTCTTAGGGACTAGTTTTTGAACTGCTACTTTGAACTACTTTCGGACTGCTCTTCACACTGTGTTTGCCATACTAATTTGCACTATGTGAAGTAAGCTTGTACTGATGACTACCATTTGCCATCTTTTCAAGACGGATGGTGGAAATGTTTTTAGGACACATGGGGCAAATGCAATCACCAGTTCAGACCAAAGGAACATGTATTAGGTAGGGGCCAAATCTTATCTCGTCATGATGTACCAGAATACCTCGTTATAAACTAGTCATTATGGCATTTCATAGATTGATGGATGGGCTGACAGAGTCAAGATATATTACCAAGTTGTTGTTCTGGGTATAATGGTCTTAAATCGAACTGCCTTCAATTAGGACAGCCCGTACCTTAGCTAACTGCCTCCAGTTGGACACTACAAATCGGTTCAGGTTTGCTTCTACTTCCGCTGAGTTCAGCCCATTATGTAACTAAGAATGTCAATGCAGTTCAAAGTTCTCGGTGGAGTAGCGACTGTTTTCCACACCAACTGCACAGACTGCGCAGAAATATGCGTTTCCCAGAGTACGAGTCACGAACCATACGAAGCAGGAAGTGACAGTGGATTAACTTCCCTTATGGCATGAAAATGGTCTTATTGGGGTATGGCAAAGAACAGTCCAAAGGGAATCGAGACTAGTGCGAAAGAGCTGGAGTGATTTCAAACGCATAGCCTACGCCCCTCGAGGGATGACATGATTTAAACAATAAACTGATATTCTGCAGAGACAGATCAGTGTGACAGGCCCTCTATAGGTCGTTTTAGTACATGCTTGTCATATGAGGTGATGTAGAGATGAGGAGTATCTAATTGAAGTTTTTGGATTTTTTCTAGGATTTGACGAATTCTTAAAATTTGATGTGACTTTTCGGGGCTGAAACAACTCTGATGAGGTCAATCAAGTGCTTGATAAAAGATTTCAGATCTTTAGCTGGTCTTCGATAATTGATGTTGGTGGCATGAGTGGAGGAATTTCAGAATATGGTTGAACCTTTACAGTCAAATCTAGGATATCATCATCAGGAACCAGCATCAGCTGGTGGTAATAATAAGATTGCGTCCATTTGAGGCTCAAGAAGTTCAGCAATTTATCGACTTATCGACTTTGAGTGACGATGCCTTAGGTAGTAACATGAACCAATCGAAATATTTTGATAACGGTGGTTTACCATAAGGTTCCATACTATTACCTATTACATTCCTAAACATGATCGCTCACTATATAAAATGAAAAATTCACAACAAACAGGATTAAAGCAAGAAATCGACTTGAATATCTTCGCCGAAAACATTCGATTAATTGTGATTTTAGACAATTTTATGCATAAAAAGAAAATAGCAAACAATTAATCCTCTTACTTAATCTGGCTATTGAGGGGCGCAAGCCTAAACTCTTAATATTGCCCAAAACCGAGGAGAACTAGATTCAATACCAAATCCGTTCAAGATGTGACATGACCTACGTAAATAAAATGAACATGGACTTTCAGCACACACTGTAGCTCGGTAGTGTAAATCGCTATTTCATAACACACCACGAGGAAGTCTTCATTTTACGTTGACAGCTTTGGCATCTTATGGAATTGCAAAATTATTACTGAAATCTATTCACTGCTGTCACCGATGCGGCGATATGGAAACCTCAAAACATCGACATCCGGAAAAGTTTTCCAAATGTCATCGATTTTTCATCGAAACCAATTTCGTAGTGTGGTCATCCGAAGAAGTTTTCTGTTATGAAACTATGGACACATCGCTGTCAATTAATGTGGCCAGGAAAATATCGGACGTCTCATAGAACTTGCCAACTCGTATATGATGTAAGTAATTTGTGTCTTTCAGATTAAATTGGTTAGTACAAAAAGCACTAATTAGTTAAGTAGAAATTCCACTCTCTAACGGCCTCGGCCGCTCGGCATCCTGGTCTAGATGAAAATTCCGTGTACAGCCTCGGGGGTACTTAACCTAAGAACAGTTGGAATTGGCAATAACCAATTTATATTACCACCGGCCGCCATGGACGTTCAGGCGATCCGTTCGTTACCATGAGAATTATATTTTAATAGGCTCTGTCGTTCTAGTTGATGTTGCATATTATGTGTGCGTTCGCCTTAAGTGGGGACGACACAACTGGATTCTGGGCAAGATGTACTCACTCGTATTGTATTTACAACCTGAAAGGCTATCATTAAATTACAGGATTTGACATGATCTTCACTTACAAACGAGTACATAATTACTGCCTTGGCAGGGGGGAATGCAATATTACTGGTTTTGGTTTCCTGCACACGAAGGTACGTACATATGCTCCATATTCAGTTCTTACTTCAGTCTAATCCTAACTGAATTCCGGTGATTTTGAAATCTGCATATCTGCATAAAGAAAGGCTAAACGAATCCAACACGGAGGCAAGTTGGCAACCTGTTGCAATGGGCACATTTCATTGTAACCCACATTCTCATGCCGAAGTGATATATGCACATATTTGCGCTCCTTCACGGATAGAAACTTTGAATATAGTTCACGTTCTCAGTTCTCAGTTCTCAGTGCTCAACAGTGTACACTGTAATTATCCATATTGATTGCAATCCTTTGGATGAACTTTTTCTTTCTGTCTCACAGTTACACAGTACACTGAGGAGAGTTGTGATTTATTAAATGCAACTCTTACATTGCACTGAGCGGAGACAAAAGAAAATCAATATAGGGAAAGCAATTTGCTGATTAGTTTTTCACCAGGGCACAAACGCAAGAGCTATGCAGATGAACATTACAAAAACAACAAAAACAAGAAAAACTTGGCGGAAACATCTTTTGTCACCGCCAAAATGCTTTTCAATTTCCTTATTGGTGGTGATTTACAGATTTTTTCGCACGTTACTCCCGATGACCCGGCATACACTCGTATTGGCACTTTCACTACACTGTGGTGATTGTCCTCGGTGGCGGCTGCACACAAAGACCTCTTCGATTTCGACCTCCATCGATTTTTTTTTTTTTTTTTAATTTTTTGCTTCGCGTTAACGTTAACGTTCACTTAACCTTTCGAATGACCGCACAAAATTGAGATTGTTTCATGACAGCCTTAGATACAAAAATACTGCAGGCATCGATGTCGATAGCTGACAACAGGTTGGCAACGATGATGACGAAATGGTTGAATGTGGTTTATGTGCTCCTTGTTGGATCAGGAAATACCTATGTATATAGTCGGTAACGTCAAGTGTCGTCTTTTTGTGCCTGAACATTGATTAATGGCCAATGACACAGTTTGAAGAGGATGACTGCCAAGAGAAGGATTCACGAATAATTGGGTCGGTTTTATTGATTTTCGTTTTCACGATGTAAACTTGAAATGTTTGCATCAATAAGTGGGTATCTTTATATTCAGCCTTGGCCACAAGTATGGAGTACTCCAGTTATGGTATGTGGGTGCAGGGAGAGTACTCCATGGCCATTAATGGGAAATAATATCACTTCTTTGTGAGAAGTTGGTTCACTTTTAGAGACTGAGTCGCAAACTGTCAGGCAGGCATGGTGTATTTCGCTTAGCGCGCCAAATGAATTTCACACTTTTTTCCGTTCTTAGTCGCTTACGCAACTTCATCGCTCCGCTAAGGAGTAACAACTGTCAGTACTCAGACATAATTTGAAGAAAATTCATCAAATGCTAACTGGGACATTACTCCACCGCATTTTCATGTTACCCATATTTCCCATTTCTATCGGAGAGAACCAGATGGATTCCCACTATCTTTTTATCAGTTTTAGGGCCACAAGTGACACCATTTATAGAGACGAGCTATAAAGAGCTATGTTTCAAACTATTTTAGTTTTTGTCGGATGTAGGGTAAGCCCAACCGTAATCCTATAATATCAGACAGGATTTTTGGTTCTCAATGAGCTCATCATTAGCAAGGCTTCACACTAGGAGAGATCCTCCTTATGGCCATTCCCGTGCTGTTCTGGTTTAATGACACCTTCTGGTGTTTGAAACTTAGCTGATCTTCAAATCTTGATGGAAGTAGATCTCGTACCATTGCTTCATACAATGTGCTATCGAATTCTCCTTCGATATTGAGGAAGAATCTAAAATTAGTCTATAAAACGGATATTCGTTGTGAATACTAGAAGTGAATAATTTTTCTACAGACACTGAATTTTAACAAAAAAATACAAATTTTTGGTGCAACAGGTCTATAACAGGTCTCAGGGCCTAGCTTCTCACAACCATTCGTGTGGAGCGTGTTATATTCTATTCTCTGCACGAATGGAAGGGGGCGTGTCCGAAGAGCAACTTGTTATTTGGAGAAGCTTTTACATGACAATTATACTCTCGGATGTTTGTCAGACACTAGCGTGAGGTGTGAAAAAATTTTTTAGCTGGAATTCGAACCTTGAACCCCTTGCTCAGCATTAACCAGTTTGAGTCACGGCGAATTTTTACAAAACAAGGTTTAAAAACAGATCCGAATGGACTCAACGGGAGAATCGCTGTCAATTTTTACGGTTGGTCTAAAACTGAGGACGAAGTCGGAGCCGGAGTCTTCTCAGAGGACTTGGGCATACACCTCTCATACTATCTCCCACACTATTGTAGCCTTTTTCAAGCCGAAATCTAGCCCATTCTGGCTAATACAATATCAGAATCAGATATTGTCATCTACATTGACAGTCAAGCAGCCATCATAACTCCTCATCCAGCATTACGAGACCTAAGACAGTTATCTTTTAGCAGGTCACTGTGACATACTGGGAAATTGTGAAGCTGACGCATTATCCAGAAGAGGCTCCTCTCGTTTAGATAGCATAAACGTCAGCGACATCGAGGCGCCAACGTCGTATGTTAAATACCTTATCAACGCCGACGCAGTAAGGCTGACCGACCATCAATTACATCAGCTTGACCAATACAACAGTACCAGACTGCTCTGGCCAAATTTAGGCGAAAATAGGACCATAGGACTCCTAAAACACCCGAGAGGAGCCCTTACCAAGATAGTTAACACCTTGCCTTAGAAAGGCTACACTAGGTAAATACCTTTTCAACGATCACAATGATCTGAGTACCCCCTGTACAGCTAATATTAGCTCCTTCATGAAAAGGAGCGGATGGTTCCAAGAGTAAGAGCGTCATCCAACCACCTGACCTTTTCTGGTCTAAGTGCATTCTTATCGAGGACCAGTCCTTACCAACCAACCAAATTGTAGTTCTATCAAAATGGAATACTAATCGGAAATGCCTTCCAGTGACGATGCCAACCACCCTCAGTAGCCTTGATGCATAACTCCTCTCTACGAGCTGTACGAGGGTCCACTCTGTTTTGCACTGATACTCGCATACCATGTCGCAAAGTTTGGACAAACAACATGGTGGGTACCTGCCACTAAAGTTCAGCGGAAGTTTCGCCTGATCCTATGGTTTTATTATTCGCCATTTTTATTCCAAACCTATTGTAACACATTGCATAACTGCATATGAATATGGTTACTTCAGCTTATCTGGTTCCCGCAGGATAATTAAATAAAGGCAACGTTGCAGTGCAGCTCCACATTAACGCAAGGAACACTCCACTGCAGGCCACATAACACATTTAACTAACCGAACAAAATACGTATTAAATACTGTAACACAGTTAGCTACCTACTTTCTTAAATAAGGGACGACGGAATATTTAATTTGATTTCTGCTTTAGATAGGCGGAAGTAGTTTATGCAATTTTAATTTGAATTCGCCGAGAATGGCATTACAAGTTCTCTGGGAATAGGGGTTAACTGGGAAACGGCTTCTTCGTCCTTGTGCGGAAATAAATAAAATGTTGTTTTTTTCCTCCTTTTTTTTTATCTGATTTCCGACACAATGTGGTCAAGAGGTACATGCTTGGAGGCACTTACAAACGAACTTGCTTGCTTACACATGAATGTATCCGCACATAAATTAAAAATAGAATTAAGCATAGATACTCGCAAAAGATGCACGCATTTGTATAGCATCAACTCGCAGTTCTGAGTTCAAATACCTCACATCTACTTATAGCCGCACATACAGAACGTGATGGTATCCCAAGAGTGCTAAGACTCAACGGGAAGTAGTGTGCAGATTTGAAGGTTCTTTGATCGGTCCTCTTAAGAAGAATAACCTCTAGCTGTGTTGAAGTATTTCCCAACCAAGCATGTAGGTAGTCGGTCTCATAAATTATCAGTGATGCAATGCGGTGGTAGCTTATGTTGCATACCGGGCTTACTACGAGTGTGGATAACCTCACTTACTCATTGTCTGCTGCAGCTAAAGGAGGAGGGAAAACTTAATTTTGTGAATTTCTGTTAACAAAAAAACAAAAAAAAAGCAAGCAAAGAAGACAAAACAAAAGTAATTAATATGTGCAACAATCTCATTGCCGGTGGCAGGTGGCAGGCACTCATCCTCAACTCTGCATTAAATTTGTAAACCATATGTTCCAATGGAAGACCATCATCATATAGTACAGTGCGCGCACACTAACTGCATGGTATCACGTAACCCAATGAATCCCGGAATGTATGCAATTTGGGTATTACACCCAATTCCCTCCAAGAAGCAAACATAACAAGACACCAACAGCACCAACAGAGTACCTTACGCTTGTGTCCTCGACCACCTCATTGAAAATAAATAGCACTTTGCCGCACCAGCAAAAGGTCGCTGCTGATAGAGAAGTATACTCGTATAGCACCAACAGTCTGTGTGAATACGTACTCAGCAACACATCTATCTATCTATCTATCTATCCATAGCAGCAATCCATTCAAACCATAAGTAGTTCTTTCAAGTTTACCTTAATTGCTTTTCCCTGTATACGAACGAGGAGCAGGAGAGGTAGTGGGTGTAGTACTTATTCCTGTGCGTTGCAGGTGATAAATGAGTCTAAATAACGAAAATGCATTAAAATCACTACTCTTCGTCCGGACTAGAGTACATTGCACTGCGGCAGTAGTTCATTTGCTGGATATATCTTCTTCCTATGTGGCTGTGCACTTGAAAAAAAAAAAATAAAAATATCTGTTGAAGGACCACCTGATAAAGGGGACATTCAAGTATTTGTTTAGTGGTCTTTGTTCTTTACCATTCTCCTCAACAAGGAGTGCTCGTTCCTACCGCACAATGTGTGCATTCAACTAGGAAGCACATAGGGACATTGTCATCTAAGTGATGTGTTATTTGCAGGCCCAATAACCTATAAATGCTTGTAAGCATAGACATTCCATAACTTTAGCTCTCGACCTGCAGTCGGCAGTCGGCATATATGAAATTCTATAAATACTAAGTTGGTTGGATTCTATTAACTTGGACTGGTATCTATCCATAGAATGGAGTTGTTTGGTGAATGCCTTAACATTGATTGAGTTTTCTGCTCGCTTTGGCTTCCAGCACTTTGATTACCACAAAGAATGCCTCTTCTGTCCCAACTAGTATGTGAATGCGTAACTTGGCCTGCCAAACCATATGGGTTAACCACAATTGTCATTGCCAATTCTAAAGATAATCAGCCACTTCCCCCTATTATGCGACTGCGTTCAGCGTTGTCCTCCAAACAAATCGAATGTACAATTGAATTATTTCCATTGTTTGAATGTGTACGATGGTGTTTACCTTTCTCTTTGAGAATCCCTACTGTGATAGGCAATATCCTTCGTACAGATGCAAAGGAAATTGAAGATGGCTTGACTGTTGTGTCGCACATAGGAAATTAGGGAAACACCGCACGAGGCAATCATCTTGGAAATGTTGTCAAAAGTATCTCACTTTCTAAACAGGATATCTAAATACTTAGTGGAAAGGTGAAGTAGAGTGTTTGGATAGTATTAGTCGATGGGTTATTCCAATAGATCCTCGAAGCACTCAATTCGCAAAGAATAGGTGCTTCGTGACCAATTGTACAGAGGTAAGTTACTCTAACAGGAGTAGAGCAGTGTTAGGGAGGCAAGGTGAGGTGGGAGAACTCTCTGCAGGTGGATGGAGAATCAGCCTTATACAGGACGATTAGCCTGTACATACTAGCAGAATTTGTATCCAAGATCCCTAAGTTGCTTTGAGGATTTTAACCGAAATAGCCTTATGGATACTACGATTGCCATGCGATCATGTCCAATTGAAAGTTTGTATGTACTTTTGCACGATCAAGGAGTAGATCTTCGAATTGAAAACATAGATTGGATTTTTTAACGAAAGTTTACTGTCATAGCAATGTCTTTCGGATTCATCTAGTGGCGTCCAGACAGAGTAACTTTCAATATGCGAATCGGAGACATCTCCAGGAACCTGCTAGCTACCTCTTGTCCTCTTCTAGTAGTGCTAACATGTTCTAATCTTTGGAGGTACATATATGACCCTTTCCTACCGCAAACAAGATATGTTTGTGAACATCCAGTGGATGATGACATGATTTGGGCACCGTTTCGGTCAAGTATACGATCCAAATACATATCTCTTTTTAGCTGAGATTTTTAGTGGGGTACCTTTGAGATTTTCGGTCCCGTTTGCGTTGACAGGCTTTGGAGGAGAAGATTAAACGACGAACTATACGAGCTGTACAGTGACATCGACCTAGTCAGAAAAATGCGCATCAATCGTTTAAGATGGCTAGGACATACGAATGGACACCAATGCTCTGGCCCGTAGAGTCTTCGAATCAAACCAAGAGGGACAACGCAGTAGAGGAAAGCCTCGTCTTATGTGGTGCGCACAAGTATAAGTGGACCTTAACCGACTTGGAGTGCGTAGTTGGAGGCAGTTAGCTAAGGACCGAGCTAACTGGAGAGGCTTATTGGTTGAGGCCCAGGTTCACCCCGAACTGTAGCACCACCTAAGTAAGTACGTAAGTAAGTATAAGTGGAGGCTGTTTCAGAAAACGCTGATTTTTTTCAAATTTTTTTGGTGAAAAGTGTTGAGACAATGTCTATAGTTCCGGCAGACTTGTTGTTAAATGTTACGTAAGTCTAACAAGCACTTGTTGGATTGTGTTTTAAGATTCAAACTGAAAGCCAACTTCAACATATTTTCCTTACATTACAATCCACATACATTCAAAACCAATATGCATCTGGATCACCTACCCTAGCACTATGTTCTAGCAATTTTGAAAAAAAAACACCTCTTTCACCAGTACTCGCTCTTAAGCCGCATGAAAAGAATTCCTTTTGCAGATAATAACTCATAAAGCAGTTTGAATACCAATAACAAGAGCATGAGACCTCAGCAGAGCAGCCTTTGAAACAAACAAAGTTCCCTGCACTACTGCATCAGTTCTCTGCGTATTAAGTCGATGGAAATAGCATCTGCTAATGACATTATAAGGAACAACTTGAGAGTAGATTAAGCAAAATAAAGACACCAGCAGCATCTGAGAAACAAGAAGCCTAATTTATTTCCCTGAAAGCCCTTTCGGCTTTTAGACATTGCGTGTTCATATTTGACATCCTCTCGTTCTTCTGTTTTTTTTTTTTTTTTTCTATCTCTTAATCCACGCAGCAGAAGTTGCAATAAGTGGATTTAATTTTTGCCAAGAATGATGTAGCTCGCGTCGTATGCAGTGTAGAACGAACCTCTCACATCTTTTCTCATTTCTGCGTGGATGTACAGGAGGTAGTGATCCAATTTAGAGGGAAAACTTTGTCCTTCCACTTCCAACCAATGTTCAAGTGGAAAACACACACAAAGAGAGAGAGAGAGTTCTCCTTTCCCCCGGAAATCATCAGCAAGTTGCATCTGATCTATAAAAATATGTCTATACCTTGTGTAAACTTTCTTTTCGTTTTGTTTACACAATCGATGGTTATCATTACTTACTCGTATCTATGTAAAAACGCGCAGACAAACTAACTGCAAGGACCCTCAAAAGGATGCCGAGAATCAAGAGTACAAATCATCCTTACAACCGACCGACCGACCGACGACGTTGAGTAACAACTTTTGCTGAGTAAAAATAAATAATGGCTTGTTGTTTGAGCAACTGCAGTCCAAGGATGGCGGTCTTAATTGAACTTGCCTTCACTACTAATTCCGTCTTCCGTTGCCCAATTTCAATTTCATATTCGTCGTAAGAGGTGATTTACCGACCGACCGATGAAAGTAAAAGGAAAGCACGCTAAACGGGGTGGATTATGCAATGGATTTGCAGCATGGATTTGTGGCTCTGCATTGCTGCACTAATTACAGACTTGTTGTTTGGAGAACTCGTGCGGTGGGTGTGCTATTGTGTGTTTCCGTGTTTGGAAGACTTATTAATAGCGAAAAAGGGCGCTTAGAGCAGACCAGACCAGACCTCTCTCTCATCTTATGCAAGGCTCGTTCGAAGTGGCTGTATTCAATTACAAACCACTGTGTAGGCCAAGGATCGGCCAAAGGCTCTCCTCGTCACCAGTAAAGTGTTGCGTGTGTAATCACTACATGACCCATATTAACGTGTACTGTTCTTTGGCACGTTATGCACATAAACTGGTCAATTTGCATCGCATAATTAAAACTGCGAGGGTGAGTAAAAGGTTGTCGCACCGAGTGCACCCTTCGATGCAGTCAAAGTTTTGAAAAGTTAGTTCGTTACCATTTTCCCATCTCGCATTAAATAGATATGAAATGAAGTAGTTGCGATGCGATGGTGCCATGGTAATTATCTCTGAAAGAGTGATGGTGGAAGTATTAAGCAGAAGCTATCCGGTAACAGCTTTTGGTTGTTAGGATTGTTGAAATTGAATTTTATGAAAGGTCCTCCTCGCCGGATGGCGTGTGGTAGGGGATTTCATGCTTGAATTACCGGATAGACTTAATTTATCTTATCGATGAATGGATGGCAGAGCGTACTGTACAGTTGTAGGAGTATAAAACTGAAACTAAAACTCTTAGCCGGCTCCATAATACGACCAAGTTTTCGGTAACCCCTTGGGGCGAAAAAACCATATAGTTGGAATCGTGAGATCTTCATTAGGATGATGTAGAACCCGCTCTGGCAATGCTTTGACGTGATGCAACGAGGCTACCATGCTCGGATGTGATGTCGCGGCTTTTAAACTTATTCGGCAGTAGTAAAGGCAACTGATGTATGACGGTAGTAGGTATCGTTGGGAATTAAGTGCAAATGAACAGAGAGATGAGTTTCGTGGACAGCCATCTCATGAACGCCAAAACAACAGAGAATACGAAGAGGAGCAATCCGCTTTTAACGGACTAATAAAGGAGGTATGTTATTGGATGGATGGGAACTCAGCATTGTTTACCCGATCTGTCCTCCACATCGCTAATAAGATCTGCCATCTTGAGTGAACGTCGGAAACCCTTCGTCAACACCTTGCCTCGTATCAGTGTGGTTTCAGACCAGGAAAGCCACAATCGGCCAAATCTTCACACTTAGGCTGATCCTGATGATCGATTTTAAGGGCGCGTATGACAGCAATTATAGAGACAAGCTATACAGAACCATTTCTAGTTTTGGCATCCCTGCCATACTCGGCAGATTGTGCAGGATGACGATGGAGAATTTCCGCTGCTCGACGAATTGGACCGAACGACACAATCGACAGCTAAAACTTTGAGGTAGTAATGGACTTTATCTACCTCGGTTCTGCTATGAGCTCTGAAAACAACACCTCAGTAGAAATGAAACGAAGAATAACTCCTGTCAATCGTTGTTTCTTTGGGCTCAGAAGGTAGAGTAGTAGTTGAGTAGTAGAGTACTATCCCAAAAAACTATGGAGAACCTATTCTGTATAAGACCTTGATGATTCCGGTCCTGCTTTATCGTGGTGGCGCGTGGACTTCATCAGTCGATTCATCATCAGATTCAACAACGAACTATACGAGTTGCATAGCTACATCGACCTAGTCACTAAACTCCCCATTAGGCTAGGTCATGAAAGCGAATGGACACCAATGCTCTGGTCTGCAGAGTCTTCGAATCAAAGCCGAAGGGACAACGCAGGAGAGGAAGCGGTCGGCTTAGTTGCGCAAGCAACGTGTGGTTTACTTTTTTAATCGAAATATGACTAACTCCAATAAGTAAAACTTAAAGACGCCTGGAAGAGATGGTATAATACCATGTCATCCTTGCTTTGTATCATCTCTATCAAAGTGGACATGACTTATAAATTTTAATGAATTAATGAATTACTACGATAACTTCGAACATTTGAGAATATTAGATGCAAAGAAATCCATTTGCAATATACACTTAGAAAAGGCTTTAAAAAATGAAAGAACAATTGTTTTAGAAACCCTATCTATAAGGCTAAGTAATCCCGCCGGTTCTACTAAGATCCTGCGGTAAAATGTTCTTATATTACTGTAATTCAACTGAGGGAGTTCAATAAATGTCATTTTGGCTCGAGAAAAAGTCAGCTGCCTCTAATTCTCGCTCATCTACTTATGCACCATATGTATGCCCATTCCGTAGGAACCGCTTTTTTGTCATCATTTGTGTACAGAAATGGCCGCAGTAGCCTATTGAATATGCTTTTACT
This sequence comes from Xylota segnis, assembly GCA_963583995.1. NCBI lineage: Eukaryota > Metazoa > Arthropoda > Insecta > Diptera > Syrphidae > Xylota > Xylota segnis. The sequence goes on from OY757237.1 coordinate 58,864,012, forward strand.
TCGTACCAACTCATAAGAAACCATTTTACTTATAGTTTTGTACGTAATACCGCGTCTCACTGAAAGTTGGCCTTTTTTAACGAAAATTAGTATATATCTCACAGCTATAAACATTTATACGAGTAAGTACATTCAAAGTCAAAACAATTATAACGACTCACTTAAAATTCGAGTTTCCTCAATAGCAACCCTGTATTGCTTATTTGCCACACAAATAATGGAGTAAAGTACCGGTTTGGAAAGGATGGGCCTAGATTTGAAGAGTAGATAAGGAGAAATCAAGTAAACAAGGCTTCTTTTTGAAAAGTGTGATGCTTGTTACATTTCCTGGGCGACTGGTACATTAGCTTTGAAAAAGTAATGGTAGCAAAGAAAGGAGCGAGGGTGAGAAGGTCTATCATATTTTGTTATATCTTGCATCTTCTGAAAGTAAGAAAGTAAGTAAGTAGGACAAAAGTAGCGTACTCCTTCAGGTAGACTGAAAATTTGTAAATGTGCTAAATTAAGTCTGTTTGGTCGTTTACATTGGTTGGTACTTTTAGAGTACACTGTGTGCATGATGAGCAAAATATAAGAATAGATCATTTGCTAGGGAAACTTTTGTAAACATATGGAATCCACAGCTTTTGGAATAAATACTTCATACAACTTCAAAGTATGTACAAAAATCTTTATTCGTTTTTCAAAATGCACATATTATCAGTAGTCGTATTACGACCCTTTGGAAAGGGTCTCCCTTGTCTTTACCCCTTAAATAATTTAATATTTTTATAATCTCTCTTTTGAGCAAACATTCTCTGCACGAAAAACAGTATTTGAATTTTATAATATAAAGGAACAACTATTGTTTCACCATACTAAATCCTCAATTTAAGTTTTGCGCAGCATTAACTTTTAAAGTGTTTAAATATTTAAAAAAATGCTTCTTTCATCAATAGCAACCCTGTTCCATCAATGTCGCCAGACAAATAATGGCACGCATGTCCCGTTTTCGATAGGTGGAGCTTAGATTAAGTGAGCTGATAAGCACAAATACAAAAAAACAGACTTTTGTGGAGAAAGACGATACCTACTACTATTTCTGGGCGACTAGTACTTCAGCTGAAATTGTACTTCATTTTGGGTTCAGATTTCTCAACACATTGATTTGGTACGGGGGTAAGAGAGGGTTTCTTAAGTCCGCAAAATATGGGGGAAAATAGTGAAAACAAATTAAACGAAATTGCAAAAAGGAATCCATCTTGGAATGTCACAAATCAGTTCAAGTGGGTGCCCAGACTAATTGCGCCGCGATTACGATTACTTGCGTGGAATGGGGGTACGTTTTCTAGCATGGAGAAACCAACTAAATAAAGCTTCAGATATATGTTGGTTAAGTACTATGTCCCTGTGCCTGTCTTGATTTAAATTAACCCAATTTGAACAAATATTAATCCACCAGAAGAAATGCAAGTAGATTCACACACAATCAGTAGCTATACATCCAAACTAAGTAGTTGTATAGATATTAGCAAGCTCTAGATGACCGTAGTGAATCAGAGGGCCCCATAGGTAACCAATCATCACCTAAAAAGGGCCCTTGGTATAACGATGAATAGATCTGTTTAAACAGCACTTCCAGGAGCCAGTTAATGGGTAGCAGGTTGAAGAACTGATAAAATAAGAAAATAACCCGCATGCAGTCAAGGAAGAAGCCATTCCAACCAGAAGATGGAAAACAAAAAAGGCAACTGGTTCTGTAGGTTTACTAGCGGAAGCTGACGCGTCCACCAAATCATCCACCAAAATATAGACAGTTGTATATAGGCCATATTTCAGAAAAACGAGCCTATCTCTTGTAAGTCACTATCAAGATACATACATATATGCCTTGTTAATGCCGTATAAGATCGTATTCAAACTACTATGTGAACAACTAAAGTTTTTCTGCAACGTTTTTTGGTTAAGTTTTTTGTTCAATTTCGTCCATTTAATCCAAAATGCTAAGGGAGAGGAGATATGAGAAGATATTGCACTTGAAGTGGACCAATCGACTTTGACCATCTTTCACTGTGGTCCCCCACATTGCTTATGAGTTGGGCCGAGAGAATTTGGCCATTTTTCAATGTGGTCCCCCACATTGAATATGGGTTGGATGGAGGGCCTTTTTCCGTCTTTGACCGTGGTACTCCGCATTGACTTTCGAATGCCAGATAGCGGCAAACTGAGGACGCCAAAGTCGAAATCATACCTTAAACGTTTTTCGGTTAAGTTTTTTGTTCAATTTCGTCCATTTAATCCAAAACGCTAAGGGAGAGGAGATATGAGAAGATATTGCATTTGAAGTGGACCAATCGACTTTGACCATCTTTCACTGTGGTCCCCCACATTGCTTATGAATTGGATCGAGAATCTTTGGCCATCTATCACTGTGGTCCCCCACATTGCTTATGAGTTGGGCCGAGAGAATTTGGCCATTTTTCAATGTGGTCCCCCACATTGCTTATGGGTTGGATCGAGGGCCTTTTCCGTCTTTGACCGTGGTACTCCGCATTGACTTTCGAATGCCAGATAGCGGCAAACTGAGGACGCCAAAGTCTAAATCATACCTTAAACGTTTTTCGGTTAAGTTTTTTGTTCAATTTCGTCCATTTAATCCAAAACGCTAAGGGAGAGGAGATATGAGAAGATATTGCATTTGAAGTGGACCAATCGACTTTGACCATCTTTCACTGTGGTCCCCCACATTGCTTATGAATTGGATCGAGAATCTTTGGCCATCTATCACTGTGGTCCCCCACATTGCTTATGAGTTCCACATTGCTTATCAGTTGGGCCGAAAGAATTTGGCCATTTTTCAATGTGGTCCCACAATTGCTCATGGGTTGGATCGAGGGCCTTTTTCCGTCTTTGACCGTGGTACTCCGCATTGACTTTCGAATGCCAGATAGCGGCAAACTGAGGACGCCAAAGTACTAATCGCCACGTTCCAGTGTGGTTTCTAGCTCGGCAGATCGTCAAATCATGGAAAAAGACCAACGAATTTTAAGTCGAGACTCGTCAACTCCTCATCGACATTAAAGTCACTTTAAAGCCATTCATTATCATCGTTTTGAGCTCTACAAATTCGGGATTTAGTCAAATCCATTCAGCTGCGCTACAAGATCCTTTAGAGAACGCGGTACTCTTCGGATATACAATATTTCGTCCGAACTATTGCAAAAGTTCATCGGATTACGGCAAGGATATGTGACATTTTATGACTTTAAAATCTCGTTCTGGAATTGAAATTACTATAATTCCGGTAAATCGCATAGAAGCGTATACGGCAATGCTAAACCACGTACATGTTAACCATGGCTAAGGATTAAGCGAATGACATCTTAATGGACATCTTAAAAGAGTTACTTAAAAAAAAAATTTAGTTTAAAAGTCCTAACTCAGAGGATGAAATGCATCTCTACAAAACATTTATACTGCCCGTTCAAGCTGTACGATAAGCAGGAAAGTAAAGCAGATATTGAACACTTTCGAGAGGAAAATTATTCGTCGAGCTCTATAAACTGTACCAAGATGTGGATGTACTTCAAAATGTGAAAACATTGGCTCGGTTATGATTCATGTTTTAGCAAAGAGTATCTTCGCATCATAGCTCCCAGGTTCGAGACGGCAAACTCTGATTCAAGGATCAAGCTATAGCGCTTGGTTTAGAGAGTGGAAGGCAGCAGTGCCTCAGACTCTTGGCTCGTGGATAAAAGTGGTGTAGTGTACTAAATACGAGTTGGCTTTGCTTTACTTTTTATTTATTCTCGAGGCAGTGCACTTCCAATGACAAAGCTATTGGCAATTGCTAATATTCGTTTCGGTGTCTGAGGACGTGTTCACCCATCACATGCACACTGCAGGTAGGTGCTATCAATACCTAATTTCGACAACAATGTTAGGTGTCACATTATGGGCTGCACGCAGTCAGCTATAAAAGTAGTTCTTTCCACCCACAGGCGCGGCTTCAGTCGGAGCTTACTCTGGTATATGGCCGCGAATATATTAACTTTCGGTGCGGTTCAAGTGACCACCAGGCTATCAGCTCAACAAAAATCTCAACTTTAGCATTATTTGTTCGATGTTTACGGCAATTTGTACCGAACCGTCGCAAAATGAGGCCTGCACATGCACAAGTGAATTTTGACATATGTCACGTACAAGCTTAAACAAATTACTATCAGTTTAGCTGGTGTAGGCAATTTCGAATGCAATTATGCAAATAACGTATGCAACAGCACGGAGCCATGCAGTCCAATAGAATTCGGATCTCAACTGGCATTATGTCATCGGACGAACCTTACAAGAAGTTGGGTTTAAATAATTCTCCCAACAACCCGAATTAAAGAAATTAGACTTAATAGGTCCACATGTCGTTAACCTTTGCATGAAAAGCTGGATTTTAGAAGAACTTAAACAATTACGTAAATCGTAGGGATTTGATGGCTTTAAGTGGGAAAAGCAGCTATTAATTGTCACGCAATTTGGACGTCTTGCCACTTGTTGCCTCTATAGCTTTGAAAATGCAACTCTCTTAAGGCCTCTCAGTTAATGATTCGGGCTTCGTTTGTTGAGTTCGAAAATCACGCATATCATGAAGGTAGGTTTGTTAAACTAATGGATGCTAACTATTGACTGGTAATAGGTAATGAAGTGATATGATGTCCACAGGTAATTATACGGTTGGTGCAATATTTTAGATGGAGTGGCTATTAGAGACAACGTAATGCCGCTAATGAGAATGGACAAGTTGTAAATTATGTTTTCACATTGGAATGTCTGTTTGTTATTTATGTTTGTATTTTCATGCAACATTGTGATTTCCAATTTTACGTAGAATGTCTGATAGTTACACTCCATTATCGGAAGCTATGAACTATTTGATGGCACAGCTAAAAGATACATTAAATGAGGTTTTGGAAAACTAATAGAGAGATTTAAATGGTCACTAGGTTTTTTTTCAATAGCGATGTGGATACCGCCGCCGATATGAAACTACACACTATTCTCCTTGACCTGGCTCTAAAGAGGCCATCCATCAGGTTGACGGAGTTAAGTTTTTGGTCTTGTAAGACCGATCCCTCTGAGTAAAATTACTGCAGCGCTTTTATTCGTCAGGGAAAGTTATCTTTTGACTAAAACTTTAGGCACAAATCACAATGTCCCGAAGGTGGTATAAGTTTTTGGTCATAGATACGTGAACAACAACAAATTGTGCCACACCCGCATCCTAACCGATATTTAACAAAATTTTAACCTTCAAGTTGAAAAACGGCTATACAGCTCTTTGGATAGCGGAGGCACAAAGTCGTGCGAGCGACTAAACCCTGGAGAGAAAAGGGTGAAGTCATGTAATCGAGCAAAGTGAGTCCCCCCCCATTCCAAACTTGAAATACATCACTCATGCTTATGGGCGCCTAGCTGGCAGTTTTTGTCATAACCTTGGCAGAGCAACGAAGTCGCGTGAGCGGCTAAATCCTCCGAAGAAAAGGGGAAACTCTGTCAGGGAGCGAAGCGAGTCACAAAATTTATTTTTCCCATTATTGGATTTATGGCCTAGTGGGGTGGACATATGTAAGTCCCTAATTCGATTCCCACCCAAGTGGGACATAAACCCCAAAAAGGCACTTCAGTCACGAGCTAATCATCTTAGACCTTGCTTTCGAGTTGATCTGACTATGTCGATGTGCCTAAATGGCAGATCGTGCTTCTCCACTTATCGTTAATGCTGACTAGAATTCTTTTTTTCTGAAAGTAACCGACCACTGTTATATGCATTCTTGACACAGTCCATGGATCTGCATTTACTTAAAAGCAGGAATGGAATGATCAGGGTCTTGTTTAGGTTCACTTTAATAGTTCCAAGCGCAAACAAGTAATGATTAGCAAGAGTTTTGGTCCGTTTCGGTATTCTGATGCTGACAACTGAATGAATACGAAACAGCGAGGATTCTCCATCATCACTTAGCATAGGAGAACCAGAGGTCATAAACTGATAAAAGGCCATTCCTAAAGTACAATTCGATAGATTCGACTCATATCTTCTTTTGATTAATTTTTTATGTTGATTCCAAGAGACATCAACATCCTATAAAGCGATATCAAAACAACAAGCAATTACTCACCAACCCTTCAACTCGCAGTGTCTTCGAAATTGACTCAACAACACACGAATACTTATCTCGTCTTAACCGATATGGAGTGGGCAGTATATGTCGCCTCGTAGGGGTTTGTTGGTCCGAATTCAAATAGCACTTTAGGACTGTAGCACCATCTCCACAAAATACTCGTAAAGGAAAGAATCATAAACGTCGAAGCAAAATATGCATGTATACTTGGATGCTCGAAACTGAAGTATTTTATTTGGCCAAATTCCTCGAGCCTTTTTTAAGTTGTAAATGCTTGAACTTTTTGTTACATTCCAGTTAATTTACTTTTCACGAATATTTGTATATCCCTTAATCCAAAAGTATTCATTATTAAAAAAAAAACGATTTTTGTTTAAAAATGTTTCAAACGTTTCATTATGTTAACTTAAATCGTAAATTCTCCTCAATCACAACCCTGCGTTGGGAATTTTGCCACACAAAAAATGCCAAAGAAGTCCCGGTTTAGAGAGGATGGGCTTAGATTTTGTGCAACGATAAGAAAGAATGCAGAGAATATACGAGTTTTTCAGCCAAGGTGATACCTGCTGCTTTTTCTGGGCGACTAGTACATCAGTTGATCTTGCACGTAGCGCATGCGACAAAATTTTGTTGTTTGTATGAGGTTGTGGCGTTTTCTTTATTCGAAATTGGAATTGCTTCCTATGGATGTACATATGTATGTATGTACGTACATATGTACATAGAGCTCTAATTGCTAAAAATTTTCCTTTAAGTAAAAACATCAATTCTTGCAATATGATAGGTCTTGGCTCTATAGCATTCCTGATCTCATATACATACATATGTGTATCAATACCTACAAATATGTCCCGTTTTTGATAGGAGGAGTCTAGAATTACTGGGTATAGAAGGGCAAAAGCAAAGAATATGCGGAGAAAGATGATACTTGCTACAATTTCTGGGCGACTAGTACTTCAGCAGATATTGCACATTAATATTACAAAAAAATGGTTTGGGTCTTAACTAGCATATGCGGTTTTTTAAATTCTAGATCCATGTGGCTGAAGCGCCGGAGCTTTCCCAATCGATCATTTAATCCCAGGAAGTTGCATAATTTCCTTTTGCCCGCCCGTTGGCACCAATCTATCTGCGGCCCTGTCGACCCACCTCCGTGTAGACTGGTGGCTGTGTCATGAAACTATTAAAACTTTGTTTTGATATACAAAGAAACCATCTTTAGTGAATGTCTCTGTGAAGACACAATGTGTTAATTACCGGATTTGCGGAGATGATGTAAGGAATGCAGTAACCTTGAAGGGAATTCGCTACCACACCACAATAAGTTCTCGTACGGCATGGGCCTTGACGACATGTACACAAATATGTGGCTCCAGTAGGACGATACTACCTGCCCTGCAACACAGCGCAAAAAACAATTGATTCGTTGTGGCCATAATAATCCAGGCTGCACAATCACACATACGGCTCGAAGCAGTGAGACCCCTTTTTGTCGAGTTTTTTTTTTTTTTTGGTTTTTTGTTAATTTCATGTTTATGCCAGCAAAGTGTAGACAATTCCCGAACTCAAGGCCGATATCCGCCAATGCGTGATTGGTGATCGCCTCAACTTGCACAAGTGGCAGCGAAAATAAAATGAAAGAACACAGATGTGCATCTGAAGTTGAGAAGGGATTTCATTTCAGAAGTAATCTCAGCTTGTATTCTTTACAAAAAAAAAAAAATATTGCTCGCTGTAGAGAACTTAATGTAACTTGTCCACTAAGATTGAAGATTGACCTCCACTGAACGTGATTATATTGCGAACTTGGTTGAGTCCAGATTTTTCAAGCCTCGTTCCAATAGAGCAGATGAAATACTTTCATAGGACAACCATTTAGTACCGCTGTTACAAGTACAGATATTAAGACAAGCACTTAAGAAATAAGATCGTAAACCACTGTTGTTTTGCTAGTTATCAAGTAAACAAGGCTAAAGTTACGAGAGTGTTTATACTAAACTCGAATGCGTCATCTTGCGATAGTGACGCATACGAACTACGTAGATAGACAGACTTTAGTGAAAGTTACACCCATTTGAGGAAAGATGCTCCCTGTTAGACACAAAAACATCTTCATCATTATTTACCCTTCAAAGGTGTACAATAGTTTGTGCAGCTGTTATATTATCCGATAGCGATGGAGTATAGCCAGGTTAAAATACTGTGTGAACCGGAGCTTATTCGAAAACCCCTAATACTGATCTAGATGCTCCGCTCGACATCCTATTGATAGTTTGTACCACGGGTTGTAATATTAAGGCAAACTATCATCTCAGCGGTTGCTGTGCAAAATTAATGTCGATTTGCCTTGCGTTCACGAGTGTTTTCGAAAAAGAGAGCGAAGTTTTACAAAATTTTTCAAAGACCAGCTGGTGGTGCCATCGCGAAAGACGAACATACCAGTCGAGAATTCTTTTTAAACGCTTTGCACTTAGGGACTCCACTGATGTAGAACTGTTTGGAGTTTGATAGTGATAGACAAATGATATGCACAGACTGAAGGTTTCAATGACTTGAATTGAGAAAGATCATTAGCAGCATGGCTCGACTCGATATAAATATTTTCAAAATGTTTGCTTGAAGTAGACAAGTCTTATTTTGACCGTTTTTCTGAGTACAGATTGAGTAGACTCAGACGACTATCGTAGAGTGAAGCTTAGGTACTGTTCGGTTCAAGAAAGATTAAGTGAGATAAACTGGATAGTACATATATCTGCGCTGAAGTTGATATAAGATTCGTGATAGACATTAAAGAAGGAGTCTTCAAATGTAATGTGACTGAGTAAACACCCGAGATCTACTTAGACCATGATTTCAGAAAAAGAAATTGTAAGATATTTCAATGACTATACATCTTAAAGCTAGACTTCTACTACATTTTAAAATGCTAAAATGGATGGATGAACAGAATCTACCGAGTAGTATTGCAATATGCATAAAGATATGTATCTACATAAGACGAAGATACTTTTATTCAATAAATGGGAGCAGCTGGTTGAAATGCTTTCACTTTAAGTTGGATCAACTTTTCAAACAGGAAACAGGTATTATATCACCTGGTTATGGTATTAGATTAAAGGCGATATACCGACAGCAACAGATTATAGAAAAGAAGTCCGGTTAACTCTTTGACTAGAACTATAGTTATTAGGGGGAAATGTATACTTCAACTATCAAAGATGAGCAGAAATAATGGACCTTAACTACTACGTATTTGTTCAAGAAAATGTGTCAATAGTTTGTAGTCTCTTTAATCACCAAGTGAGGGAAAACGTATATTAATCGGTGGCAGCTGTCCCGTCTTCGATCAAAGCGGTATTGTGATGCCTTTTGCAGGTAATGTGAATTAATGATTGCTTCCAAAACTTGTTTATGTCATCAGTTGTACTTGGAGTTCGTAAAAAGGAACGACTTAAGAAAAATTGGATACTATCCAGTGCTGGCAGTGTTTGGTCATAGAACTTCCCATAGTAATGACAAGGAAATCATTTTTTCTCCAAATATTCCCTCAGAAAGGGAAATTACCCACAAGCTGGCAGCTTTGCAGGGATGTGTAGCAGAATATTGACTAGAAGAGGGAAGAGTATCGTGCCATGAATGCTCCCGTGTGGTATTTCTGTGACTACTTGAAAGAATCAAAATAATTATGTGATGGTGTCCATGGCGCCTCAGACTTTCATGAGGGTTTCGCACCTTGCCTAAAGGTGGCTATAAGCTGGTCGTACATTTCAATTCGTCTTCACTTTAGATGGGTTCAGGTTTCGATTTTCATCTCAAAATCATTTCATCAAGTCCATTTCGGGTTTAAGGGTTTCGTTAATAAGCAAAATCGTCGTCTTTGCCAAGTAAGCAATCGAAAGCCATTAAAACTGCAAAAATTGATTGTTTCATGCTCGAGGTGCCATCATAGTCATAATTAATTGAGATCACTATCGGATCATGTTGAATAAATATTTTTGAACTAAAGTGAAAGAAGATCACTTGAACCATATGTGGTTTCAATAGGACATCTTCATAGCTAAGACAATGCCGCACAGCTAATCAAACAATCAAGTTGTTGAAACCAAAGTTCGGTGATCGTGTTATTTCCAGAAATGGAATTGCCAATTGACTGCTGATTTTGTTTTCGGGGCCACGTCAAGTCCATGGCTTGTGATAATAAGACAAAGACAAACCAAGGGTCAGAAAAGTCCCAGCTTTCTTCTTCTAGTCGCCTAATCATTTGGAAAGAACAGATGGTGCTTGGCCACTTCATGTATAGAATCCTTTGAGCTAATAACGGATTTATCAATTCCCTGCAATGACATGGAGCATCATTTCGAGATCACTGGAGTATCTGTGACATGCAGACAACGAATCCTATTACCAAGAGCAAAATCCTTTAGCCAATACTAAACTTTAATCCATTTAAAGAACTAGATGGAACAATATCCGAGATCAATATGTTTCCCCACGGAGTAGAAGGAAGTGTATTCTCCAAAAATTCCAATAGAAAAGTCTTCCAATTACTAGCATCGTTTGGCGGATATCATGGCAGTCGAGGAGACCTTGTTGTGACCGAAGTACCAGTACAATGTAATATCTAATCAGGATATTAAAATTTTTACAGAAAGACAAGGAATCAATTGAAAAATTGCTCCAACAAAGACCGTGTCTTGAAGAGATGGCATTATACCTCATTTGTTTGTAGAGATACAGTCCTATTCTGGGAAATTGTATGATCGACAAACTAGCCTGGCAGGGAATATCGCTCTCGCTATTAACAGCTGATTTAGCTCAACGCTGTGAATTTAAGGCAATAACTGCCTCATGATTAGACTGAAATCAATCAAGCTGGTTCAGCAACGTTGTTTAATTAGAGTGAAATGTTGTTCATCATGGTATGCCTTATTACGCGACACTGCATTATAGATTGGGGTCTCTTGCTTATAACTTTTGTAGGATCTAGACGGAAGAAAACAGGAGCAAATTATATTCTATCCTCTTTGCACGTTTCAAGGTCTCTCTCAGGTCGCAGAAAACTGAACTTGCCTGGCTATAGTCGAACTGATTAACCACAAACATCAGTAGCATCATATGTTTTATAAATGATTTTTCAATAGGGACATTACAATTGTGTATTTCGATACAAACGCAGTGTTAAACTATTCTTATGATCGGGTAATGTCAAATTGTCGGCCAAGACGTACATTTTTACTATGGGAATGTTCACGTTCGAGCAATATTTGAAAATCATTAAAAATTACTGCCGAATTTCTGGGTCCGTGGTCCCAATGTTTAGACCGCTTACTCCTAAGCGTGGCTCAGTGGTTAGTGCGTTGGACTATGGAGCAAGGGGTTCAGGTTCGAATCCCAGTCGGAACACCTAAAAGTTTTCACGGCCCCACCTCTCGCGAGCGTCTGAAAAACATCCCAGAGTACAACTGTCCTGAGAAAGCTTCTTAAATAACAAATTGCCCTTCGGACACGGCATTAAACAGTAGGCCCCTTCCATTCAAACACGCACAACACGATTGGTTGTGAGAAGCTAGGCCCTGGGCTCCATCGACCTGTTGCGCCAAGTATTTATTTTTTTTTACTGCTATTTTCGGTTTTAATAATTGTCCTACCAGACAGGTATTGGATAAATTCGAGCCAATAAATTCATAATTGAATGTTTCTGTAATTGTGTTTTTGAGCTGAAGAACAATGTGGATCGTGAGATTTCCAACGTTCCGACCGACGTATCGACCGCTACACACATGCTTGTGGCAGTCATATGAGCACCATCGAATTATATACTTAAAACTAACATATAAACTATACCTTGAATAGATTTCAGTCTTATATCTCAACTATCCTGTTTTTTTATAAAAAGACAAAGTTGTTATGTCCTTATTGAAAAACACTTTATTAAACTCCTACTGGTTCCAAGAGTAGTCTTATTAGGATTTTTGATTACAAGAGACCTTTCCTATTTTAGGTGTTTGGCCGATGCATTGAATAACCAGAATCCGTTATATTTTGATTTAATTTTGGTAAAAGTCACCCAGTAGATACAACCAACTTTCGTGTCCCCCAATCTATTGCAAAAACTCGCATGACCACATCCAAATAAGTCACTTCTGAATAACTGTTCGATTACTAATCGACACATTTAGAGCATTCCTTCCATCGTAGGTGTTAAAGGTGTAGCACTGTCCACTGCCACTCTTAATAATAGTATCGCCATCGTCAAGTACCTACCTACTTGCGGATATCTCCGTATCCATATAGCCGACACGATACACAATTGTATCTGGTTTTTCTAGTTTGACCGCACAGCTCTGGCTCAGTGCCGCTTGAGTGGACAAGAGAACAAACAAATGTCTGCGCTTTGCCCTTGTTCTGAGAAAGTGATACAATTCGAAGCTTTTACTTTTATTTCCGCCTTAGACAATTTGACCGATTTTTCGTCTGAATTTCGACAGAAATTCATTGGGAATTCGAGAAAAGTTGTACGAGTTTCGTTTAAGGAAATTCCAGTTGGTTTGTTTGCGTTTCGCTACCAAATTAGGGGCTAGCTGCCATTCAAACTTGGGCACCCCATCTGCCTTTGCGAAAATGCAAATGCTAACTCTGTGACCCATATACATAAGTCGTCCCATCCTCCATCCCCCCATCATTTGGAGGAGTAATTTGTCTACTCTTGCGTGGCGGAGTTGAGAAATTGTTTTGTTGACGACTAAATCAAGACCCACTCAACAAACAAACACTACTCGTATTAGTTTAGTGCAAAAATTTAAGTTCCAAAGTAGAATTATTTCTCCCCAATAAGAGAGGGAGAGAGAGATGAAAAAAACTACTTTTATTCTATTTCAATTTCCTGGCAGATACGAGTACTCTGGTGCACACTCGAAATGAAATTGTCCCCATGTTGCAGAGTGTCATTGGTGGTTTAAGATATTAAATTGAAGATAAATCTGTTTAGCTCGGCGTCACCTGTCACCAACAATTTATCCCAAAACGAAATGGAAATCATTTATTCTGCTTAAGACCAGAGCACATTACTCATGTAAGGCAGAGGGGCTACACAATATTATTTGCCAACCATTTCCGCAAATCTGCTGCACCATGTCTGGGTCTGGATCCACGGTTCTGCCAGAGAACAGGATATTATTAACTTCCACTCCGTGCCAGTTGGGATGGAATCGTTGTCGTTCGCACCTTCGTAAAGGAGTAAAGCTCTCTACACACTACGGTGCTTGTCAATGGGTTATCATTAGGGAATTTATATTAAAGCTAAGCGGAGTATCGCATCGGTTATTTCTTCGATTGATTAAGCACTCTCCAACGTAATCGGATTAACTGCTGCATCCGTTTCGGCTAATTGAGTGGAATATTTGCGCAGGATACGGAATCGACTTCCGCACAGCCGAATGGCTTTGGTTCGGTGTAAAGGGATTCGTGCGACTCCCGCGCGACGAATATTTAAAGAGCTGCTGGTGTGCATTAGCGAAACAGAAGAACCCTTAGGTATGCCATCACATCGATTGGTTGTGCAGCAATATGTTTCCTCATCGAGCGAGCATTTGTCAAACCATTGACAGAGTCTGTTTGTCGAGTGACAATAAATAATCCCATGTCCTGGTATCAATTGGGTTTCTCTTCGATTAATTTAGAGCACTATTTCACTGTCGCGGTGGAGTACATAACCTTGTAGGCGAAAGGGTGACTAGTCACCTTGGTAGACACACTGTCGTCGTGGTTGTGTGGTTCCCTCACCCGCGCTTTTCGGTTCAATTTCCCCTTCTTGTTGTTCCAGGCTTCGAGTGCGTAGATATGCAAGCAGCCACCGCGGAGACCGTGCAACAAAGCGTAACACATTAAATACGTTACAGGAAAAAAAAAAAAAAAAGTGATATTTTAATTTGATTAGCACTGCGAGATAGACACGCGCCACGAGAAGGGTAAGCATTCTGAGTAAGCAATTGCGTCCCTTTGATTACCCGACCAACTATTCTAAGTTAATTTATTTATTTACAAGTCAATTCGGATGTTTTAAATGCCACGCATAGTTGTTTACACTGTGGGGGATTTCGCTGTAGTTTCTATCATAGGATGTTCATCGTGCTGGGAAGAGCGGGTAATTTATCGCAAAATCTTAGCATGTGGGGAACCACATAAAACTCCCTGGATGAGCTGATCTGCGTACAGATGAGTTCTAGAAAAATGTTCACTATATGTGTACTTTTTGTCCATTACTAGTACGGACCACAGAAGGTAAAGGCTCATCCAGGAAGAGGTGTTATTTTGAATTTCGAACCATTTCCGAACTATTGATACTCTACCATCATTGTGGTGGCTTTTGATTAGTAAAATCTAGGAGGTTTTCACATATGGATCGATGCATACTCACAGAGCGCGTTGGAATAGTTAAAATTCGCATCGAAAACAGTGAAATATTTCGCAAAGGTCGGACTACTTTTGGTCATCATCAAGCACTTTCTCGGAGAGTTATAGGGAATTGAATCGATGAATTGGAATGTTATGGACAGGTTAGTGATGTAAAGACTCCAACTTGTTATCGTCTGGTGGGGTCAGCTGACATACCACTACCCAGTTGCAGCCAATGTACATTAACGCATATCTGAAACGTCAAACGAACGGCTGCAATCGGAACAGACCCTAATCTCGCCAGAAGCATTACGTGCATCACTCGGCTTCGGCCGACTCGACACTGACTGCCACGAAAGTCCTGGTTTAAAGAAGAGAGTCGAAGAACACATGTAGTGAATCAACTTACCTACGAAATAGCGTAGAACAGAGTGAGGAGCGAGAGGAGCTCGTGGGCTCTAGGAAGAGAAGAGGAGGAAAAAACGTTGGCTTTTCCGAAGAAAAAAGCACAAATACAGACTATTTGGTATCCTGCTACTGCAGGAATAATGTTTGGAAGGCAAGAGGACTTGATTAGAAACCAATAGAGAAGAAGAAGGAAACCTGGTATTTGAATCACAGTCGATGGTGAGGATATGGAGTAGCTATGTACCTGTGGAGAATGTTAAACGGCGTCGATCACCCAAACTCCGCTGATAGGCAGAACGAACCATTCAACATGGACGACGGAAACCAAGACTTCCGTTCCGTTCGAACAAGGTTGCTGAGCCAGACCCGTGGAAATGTTTAAGGTAAGGGGGAATAATGGATATACATATATATATGTATACCAACTTCTTTTCAAGATCTTTTTGGAGTTAAGTATTCTTGATAATAACAAGATAAGAGACCCACTCAATTGTGTCAATTACAGAACGTACAAGATTGTGAACGAGCTGAATGGTCCCTTTGATAGAGTTTTAGACCCGGTAAATCCATAACCAACCAAATATTCACACTACTGTAGATCCTGGTGGAAAGCCAAGTAACCCAGTTCGATTTCAAGCCAGCAAATGACAGCATTTATAGAAACGATTCATACAGACCCATGTCTAGTTTTGGCATCCTGTCAAACTAGCCAGATTGTGAAGGATATAATCTTACCGAAACCCTTGACGTTAAAAAAGGATTCAGACAAGGTAGTTCGATGTCACGTACATTTTTCAACATCCTACATGAGGGCACAGTCCAACATAGTCCCGTGAGCTAAGGGGTTCAAGCAACCCTTCTAAAGAAAAGATAAAAAGGTAAAGTTAGGTACTAGGGTATTCAGAAGGAGTAGATTCATAGTGATGATGAGGATGTCCGGTTCTGAATTTAGTCTTTAAACAGAGATCTCTGTGATCATTTTAGGAAAAGGGTTAAGGGTGACCCCTTGTAGAGATGCTAACGTGCGATGTTACTTTCTGACGCTGGTGTGCGTTCTTAGACAGGTATTCAGGGTAAGAGGTGATGCTTCCATGGGTTCCTGTTTGTCAGTTTGCTAACGTAGCATGGACAAAATTCATATAAACAATCAATTGGGCTGATTGATGGAACTAAAGTGAGCGGGACTTAGTATCAGAATTCAGATTTCAGACTAAACAGACGTGACTTGAGGCCGTTAGTGGGTCTAGTTACACGTTTCAGGTCTTTGAGGGAACTTTTGATACTGCCGGTATGAAAAAATTGGCTGAGTGATGACTCGAGACGGTTGCAAGGGGGTTTTCATGTCATCACTGCATAAGCATAGCTAACATAGACTTCTTCCTGAAAAGGGATCTCATCTAAATTCAACCTTTTAGGTCTCGTTTTTTATGAAAAAGTAGTGGCAGGTTTACAATGGAATTACAGGACTAAAGGACAAGAGTGCTTGTAGCGCTGGATTTTTTTTATTTACAGGTACAAGTAACCTAAATTACAAAACACGCAGAAAATATTGAATTCAAGGGCTAACTTTGGCTTTGACTTTGAGCCATTCTACATGAAACTCTGAATTTATGAAGTACAACGAGTAACGAAGTAACTTGTTGGTTCAAGACAGGAAATGTTTCATCCCCACGTGGAAATATTAACATATGTACGTCTAACAGTCTGCAACGTATTGTACCAATGCAAATATACATAATATTATTGGTAAATATGTTATTTAGATAAACATATAACAAGCTGTCTGAGAAGTAGAAACAATCGGCATTGACGTTAAATGTGCAGCAGGCAGGCGCTTTGAAAGAAACACGTGTTTCTCATTCATAGCAGCCTTAGTGTTCTTATTGACTTAATAGTATCCAGTTGCGAGATACGTTTTTTCTTTTCCTTCAAGTCTGAATAAAAACTTGAATACACATTAGTCTAACTTGAATTGTAATTCATCTGTTGGCTAATTTCTAGGAACTTGGTTCCTTCCCCCTCGCTTTGTCATATGCTATTCATGGGCATCCTTTGAAGACACCACTAGATGTTAGTGATTCGTCAAAAGAGTAGTGCAAGTGATGACGACTAAAGCTTAAGCTAATAGATTAGGCAAGACTGAGACTCCCATGTCTTTGACTATCAGTCTTGTTTGGAACTGTTTTCAAATCTTCTTTTGTGCCTGGAAGGGCAGCAGTGCCTGCTTATCGTTACAGTCACTTACAAACTAATAGATAAAGGGTTTATCAACAGAGACATAACAACTTTGTATTGAAATCTGTCAGTCTACACTGTGGCGGATTTGGGTAGAGATTTATCCTATACCCAAAGGTCAAAGATCTAAGATCAAATTGACTCAAAAACTGAAGCCTCGTGATCAATTAAGGCTCTGAAACTTCTCTGATTCAGCTCTGCAAAACTTTGTAGAAAATTCCAAATTTAATCGAAAAATCATCTTTGCAATGAAGCTTAGGGTAATGATTTTGTCAGTAAGCAAAACATCCAGTATGGGACACCAGAAAGCCCATATCTGGTTCAAGAGATTCCATTGCATCTGTGTGGTGTGGATATCATGCCGGAGGAGTGATTAGACCATATTTGTTTAGAAATCGCCTATATTACAGTCAGTGGAGTTTGCTATGGCGCCAGTTTGAAAGACTATGTATTTTTGGCCAGAATTGGGTGAACATTACAATCAAGTTCAACATGTCTACTATACCTTTAGTAAATTTCAGCCCGATATCTTTATTACTCTGTGTTTTATTTAAAAACAAAATTGTTATGTCCTTATTGGAAAAATCTTTCAAATGCTCACTTAACAGTGGCAAACACAGTAGGCGGGCATAGTTATCCTGTTTTCGAGTTCTGGACTCTAGTTGATTGTTAAGAACTTTTGAAAAGATCCAACAAACATTTCTAGTCCGTTTAGGTAGACCTATTTTGCTTGCGGATGGCACCACCATTCTCCTAACTCAACCAAGCGATATTTTACAACAAGTGACCTTGTAAACAATTCACATACAGACAGCGACGCGTTGAAGTGACTACGAGTAGACATTTGTTTTCGAACTCATTGTTTACCAAACAACATTCGCTGGACTGTTAAGTGTTAGCCTAACAAACATGATGACAATACACCAAATTGTCATGGCATCGGAACGAAACGAAACTGAACCAGAGAATGTACAATCTACAGAGCAGGAGAGCGTGAAAAAGAGTACCACTCTCCCACTGCAAAGAGAAAGAATGCGGAATGAAACAGTTATGGTTTTAACAGCGCCACAGCGGGAAAATCTATGCTGCCGTGCGTCTCTTTTAAGATACATATTCATGTACAAGTTATTGATTGACTTTCACTGTAAAACGAATGGCTGATGCTTTGATTTGACCTGTGGCATACATTCCGTTATGGATAGTTTGACGTTTTATTGCCAGTATTGCTGCAACAAACTTTGTTCTATGCCTTGTCATGCATTCAGTTCCAGAGTACGTGCAAGTAATTACTCATCTCATTAGACCTTTGTCAACTATAAGTTGCGTATCAAGACCTTGACCCATGTCTATTATGCTAGCTAGCTAGCTAGCTAGTATGTACTTAAGTACAAGTGAGGTAATAACAAAGCCATATTGCGGGTAAACTTCATTAATAAAAAAATGCAATTATACGGCACACGGGTGTTGTTAGTCATATGCAGAGGAGAACTGCAGATACTTTCCATCTGTTGGCGCCGGTAAATGCAACAAATTAATTAATTTCGTAATAATTATGTAATTCCCAGAGTGAGTGTGTGTGTGCCTGGAGACCGTTAGAGTACCAGGTAATTACGCGATAACTTAAGCTCCAAATTCGCCGACACACCGAGGAAAAGAAGCAAAAAAGAAAACACAAGACAACTGCCAATCATATGGGTGTTAATTCAAATGTACCAACAATGCTGCAAATTGGTACAATACGTCTGTTGAAAGGTTGAAAGCCTTGTTTTCGGCGCCGCTGACGCGTTGACGGATACAACTGAACAGTGTTGTCTGGCCTTCGTCGGTACCCACAGTAGACATAATAAATTACCTCAATACCGTAGATAAGATGTGCCGCATTCCACGGATGTGGATGGAAAAAAAGTAAAATCAATTAACCAACGCAACTACCCATTTTTCGGTGAACGTCAAAAGGAAGACTTAACTACTAGCTACTGACATAATCGCTGTGCGATCTTCTATTGTGTGAATCGAAAATAATTCTTAACAAAGTTTGCACAGCTAATAAGAAGCGCGAATACGGCGAACAAAAGCTTACCTAACAATCCGTCACAAGATGACGTAGACGTAGTTCACGTAGATCGTAGACGTGGTTGTAAACAAATACATATCGCAAAGCCATTGCAGGAATTACACTGAACGAAATTTTGCTGATTGCTGATTGAGGAACCGTGAGGCTATGTAGACGTTTCAGGGAAAATGTGCTTTGCTTAGCAACAGCATCTTTTATAATTGCAGATACATACCGAATTGAATAATGGCTTTCTTGACCCTGAACTCACCGACAAAGAGTTCATGGACATAGAAATCCCCACGAGGGTGGTCATCTTGTATCAGAACATGGGAACTTCTTTCGGACTCATAGACTCATCGTGTCTAGAAGACATGTTCTCTGCTCTGCAGGGAATGATGGATGGATTTAAGGAACATTTCAAGCATTTAGGAGCGTAGTTGACCAGTTTTTCAAATATGGTGACAACACAACGGTAAGGAGCACGAACGAAGTCATCCACGAGTTAGGAACAAGGAAATCCTGTTTTATGTCTTAGAAGACTTATCGAACTGATCGAGCTGGTCTCAAGCAAGTTACTATCGAGTGAACTATCGGAAGGTCTTTGGATGATTTGCGACACACTTGTCCTGGATTAGTTTAAAGAGCAAGACCCAGCATCGGATCAAATCATTAGTGATAGCACTACGATCAGCTGCCTGGCTAGTTTGAGAGATATTAAGATTCCCTGGTAAAACATTTAAGCCATTCTCCGATTCGGATAGTGAACCGCTAGAGTCTTCAAAAACGAGAAATGTGCCCGAACCTGTACGAACGTGCTCCTAGTAAGTATGTACACTTACATATGTTGGCTGGGGTAGCCAGAATCTTTGGCCTAATCGAAGTCACAAGGACCACGGGTGGATTTTCTCGTTTGTGAAAACCACCTGTTGGACAGGTTTGACGTTACAGTCAAGAGGTGGATTTTAGTCGCCTCTTACGACAGGCATGCCTACCTCGAATATATTCTACTCAGCCCCCTACCCGAAGGGGGCAAATAGGTTACACATAGATGGCGGACATGCTTTTCTATTATTTAGTGCCCGGCAAGGAAGTCGATAGTAATTTGAATGTCCTTTCGTGTAAGTTTCAGGACCTATCCATCTCATCGTAGACTGCTCTTGTGAGACTCAATTTCTATTTTATTAAAACATATGAAGAAAACGTATCCCACCATCTCCTGGCTCATGTTCCGATACACGTCAAAGGGTCACCTTGTGGCCTGTTGACATGTAGTTCAGTTTATACCCTTTTAACGAGACTGGATATGACTGATATTGATTGCAACGTCTAGATGTAGATACGTATGTACAGGCTCGGTACAGGTTCCTCTCGCAAATTCTGACATGGAATTTCCTACTGGATTTGGAGAGAATTATAATTCAAAGTTTCGAGCTATTCCATCTAGTTGCTTTGATCACAGACCAAAAGCGCTTACTCTGAATGCAGTCTAAGTTCAGGACTCATTTGCCACCCGACTATTGAACCATACATATACGAATTTGAATGAGTCTTCCCAAAGACTCTTCTAGCACAATGCCAGTAGCGCTCTTTTAGTCTATCTTAGAAGACCGACTAAATTCATTAAGACACGTTGGTTTTGAAATAATTTTTTGAAAGTAACTATGGATTCGCTCCTAAGTTGCAGGTGAAATATGACATTCTGTGGTCTCAGTGAAAAAAAGTTCGGATTTCCCAAAAACCTACGTTGCCACCATGTACCCAGTTTTGAACATTCTTTTCTTTTTGGTTTTGGTCTCGAATTTACATCTGCGGAATACTAGAGGTCAAGCCAAACTTTCAACGGGCAAAGATGCTCGACTAATCGAGCAGTTTATGAAAAATAAAGACACAAAAACATCTGAACAACAAAGTAGGCGATTGGACGGCTAGAAGGGTACTTATTCAAGTTGGACTGGTGGGCGCCACCAACGCAGAAAAGCCTGCTTTATCAGACAAGTTATATGCTTAAGAACAGTACGGTGGACAACTAGAAGGACCAAAGAAGAACTTATTGTCCTGATTTTGTTGAAGTACATATGTCTAGTATGGGACTAAGATTGGGAGACTGAGAAGGCCAGGGTAACAACGCTTCTTGATGGTTGGCTCAATCAAGCACTCACCAATTTCGACGACTGTTAAGGCTCATTGTCCTGTTGGAAGTGGCTATTCATTCATGATTTTATTTGGAAAATGGATCCAATACCACAACAAGAAAACTACCCTAACCACGACGTTCTTGTCTCTATGTTTTTATGGTAGTTTAAGCCGGAAGTGTAACTCTTTTCCTTCTACCTTCTATGGTTAACAAAGTAGACTAGACTGTCAACGGTCGTTTGGGTTTATTTTACACTTAAACTCTGAAAATTTGCTCGTCCTGCAAACAGTCCCTATTACAGTCAATTTCGCAAAAAACGAACATAATTTTCCTTTCAGTGTTGTGCTCATTAGTTTGCCTGTCATCTTTTTCCTGCTCAACTTAGATGTCACTCGGGGGATTTGTGCAATCTGATCATGCGCGAGCATATAGCGCACAGCGCATGCATACGAAATATGCATCCTCTGTGCCTGCGCACCCACTACCTCTGCAATGGCTTGTTGACCTATGCACAGCACCATAACTCCTAACACCAAGATAAGGCGCTGTGTTTAGTCATAGCGCCAAAAGGATGACTAAAGTCGCACAGTCAACACTCGTGTCGTCGTGTTTCAGGCCTGAAAATTAATTGCTCCATACGCGCCGGTCACGTAAGTACGTGGCGTGAATACTCAATGTTGCGCAACTGCATTAATGTCAGGATTAACCTCGATAAGATGACCAACGAAACAATAAGTGCTTATGTAGCATTTGCATCGCTCATTAAGTGTAACTGATACACCAATTGAACGGCATTGAATAACGTCTTCACTACACATCATTTGAAATATGCCTTCACACGCGTTGACCTATTTTTCACGCACCTGGTGCACTAGTAAGATCAACACATTGACGCAATCATGTTCAAAATTTTGTTATTATATCTCTTCATATTGTTTGTCCACACAACACACTGCGCATAGTAGTACAAATAAAAAGTATCCGATGGTTATCCATGATCTTGCACAATGAAAGATAAATTGGACAAAAAAAAAAAAATAAAAATCTTTGTGTTATTTGTTTTCGAAAGGAATTTTAAACGCGCGCCGTATTTGTTTAATTGATGGATGCTGCAAGTTAAATCGATTTTCAAAAAAAAAAAAAAAAACTGAATTCGATCAGTAACGTCTTTAAGGATGGTGGCTTGGCATTGTGAGTGAAGACGAATACAATTCGGCTTGACCTCGTTTCGTAATCTTCGCCAATCGATTATCTGCTAAACGTGCCAACGCTCTCGAGCAGTGAGTTAAATCGACACCTTGGCTACCAAATCTAATCAAAAACATCAGATCAATAAGTTAACACTGAGTTTACGTGCAAGTTGTATCACAAAGTGTTGTTGTTGTTTGTATCCTTATAGGTGCTATCAACCTTACTTTTAAGTACCCACCCATTAGGAACGCACCACAATAATAACACCCGACACTGTTGTTGCACCATGTTGCACACACACAGAAGCCCCCCACCCCGGGGTGGGGGGGGGGAAATCAATAAACAATTACGGCGAACAAGCTTAGGATATAATCCACCTATTCATTGTGCTGATGACGGTTCAGAAGGGCCAATTACCTCTTTGCGGAAGGTGCGTGTGTAACACATAGTAGTTTGATTGACACATGCACAGAAACTTCTAACAGCTATTGTGAGAGGAGCAATTATTTAAGGATTAAAGTTGGTAGCCATGGTTGACAACGTGATTTGAATTGATATTTCAAACGATACATACAGACGTACATACATACTTTGTAGGTATGGCATAGTGCGCCATTCAATCAGGTGCCAACTTGTCATAGAACCGAAAATCTATTCGCAAATCACGTCGCTTTCTGAAAACTAATTCCCATCGCGGTAGGTATGTGTACATACATATGTATGTATATTGTCACCGTTGTCGGATCAACAATCACCAAGAATTCTAAGAGCTACCGATGGCCTCGCACTCAAAAGCACTCTCTACTGCCAAACGTCGGCCAACAGGGAGGGGCGAATTGTCTAATAAAAACCAATAAATCAGGTTAGGCATTTAGGACGATCATGCTGTTGATGTAATGTGGGTTAGTTTCGAATTCATTTTCCGTACAGTTCCCATTTCGAATGGAGTTGTCAACCGCCGCCGCTGTCGTCAATTGCGACTTCAATCCGAATTCCAGATAAACAATAAACAAGTTGTCTAGTACACAACTACGAGTACCGACTTACGTGAGAGAACAAACGATGTGTGATTGATACATTTTTAATCACAAGTGTATGCGAGGAGGTTGTTAATTTCGGATTCAGGATTATGATTACGAGAAACTTCGAATTGTAGTGATAGCAATAATCCCATAATGGGAATTATAATCCAAAGGAGCTTGGAACACACATATAGTATGTGAACACATGCAATAAGAGGTGTCATTTGGAATTCTGCACCATTGTTGAACTGCCAATACTCAACTCCCACTGTGATGATTTTTAATAAGTAAAAATTATGACGTTTTCCGACATAGATAGGTACACATTCGTACATCACATCTGAATAGTAAAAATTCACTACAAAAGCCGAGACATGTGGCGTAGATCTTTCGTAGAGTTCGTACTGATTCAGTCATAATGAAGCTCCTTTTCGCACAGCTATAGAACGTTTCGTACAGCTCAGTGATTAAAGGACTCCAACTTGTGTTCGTCTGTTAAGGATAGCTGAACATATCCCCGCCGTAGTTGAGAGTGTAACTGAAAACATTTTGAGACGATGACGAGAGTTGGAACCACTTTGCACCAAATTTTGCACAAAGATCTTGTCCTGCATGCCTATAAGTCAGCAGATCACAATGCTCTACATTCGTTTATTGTTTGCTGAAAATGAATGAACAAGATCTAAATTTTTTCAAAATTAGATTCTGGGTTCCATGGACCTGTTGCAAGAAATATTTTCACTAAGCAAAACTGTCGCAAAAATAGTGCAATAACTTCTCCATCAATAGTGAGTGACAGTTTCTTGGGATGACAGTGTCATTATCGGCGTGAAAGTGATCAAATTTGTTCATCAAATCTACTTGACGACCCTAAATTGGATGAGTATGATCCTAAATTTACTTGAGCTGTATTTTGTTTGTTTGTCAAACCGTTCGCCAAGGTGATTTAAAGAAAAATTTGCACAGTGTGAAGCCCCTTTGTTAGACATATTTCTCGGACCGATTAGGGCACATTCCGACCATTAGAGTGAATGGATTACGTAACCGAATGATGACTTTTTTTGTTCTGAAATTGAAGAGCGTACGATTTTTTTGAAAGGCATATTCGAATTGGCCCCCGACATCGTGCGATTGAAAACCATTCGGAATTTTTCCTTAGAGGCTTTGTTAAAGATAAAGCCTACGTCAATGGTAAGCCACTAAAAGAAAATATCAGAGGTGTTACTCCCGAAGTACTTATAAGCGCAATTATGCAAAGACGTGATGAAAAACGTCATCCAAAGAAAGAAAGGCCAAGGCAAGCATGTGAAAAATATTGTACTGCATTATTAACCTCAGAGTTTGGGCTTTAAACTAAAATAAAAATGTCACCGCTTTTCGTAAAATTGTTGTATTTTTCGAATAATTTAAAATGACACCTCTTGTTGGATAACTCTATTCAAAGGACACATCTGCACTGCCACCTAAGAATTAGTTGTGCCCCTCGATCTTAGCTTCTAGTTGATGACATAGGCATTGAAGTAAAGGGGCCAAAATCCAAGCAAAATATGGTTCCTTCTTTTATGAATTGTTTCGCCATATTCCATGAGATGATGTGCTTAGCTTTCCTTGGTGGTATTTTCGAAATCTACTTGTGTATGACCAGTTTTCTGAGGTGCCTTAAGAGTCTATTGAGTCTATTGAGCCTCTAACAATCCGTGGTCGATTTTCGTCTTTTTCCATTTGGAATTTCCCAAATTTGGGGAACATAATCCTGGAGCTTAGCATTTATTTTGTTTCCCCTTTTGCGTGCGTAGTGCGAGAGTAGGCCGTGAGTAGTGCACGATCAATAGAGATTACCAATCTTGGTGAGGGATTCCCATATTATCTCGAAGTTGCATTCATGTCAGTTCAGTGTGCTGTTCAGATTTGTACAAGTTGAATCCACTATTCTTCGCACAGTGGTACGATTTACATTTAGATTGTAAATATGTGAGTATAACAATCATTCCTCAGTAAAAAAAAAGATGACCTCCCACTTGCCGAATACTTCTGCAAAGATCTTAGTGATCCAGTCACACTAAATTTACATGCCATGATCATACGGCATGGGTTGGTTGGTTATTCGAAAAACCTCCAAGAAAACTGTTTTCAAATAAAGGAACACACACTAAGTGCCTTCCTTGAGATGGAAAAACAATTAAACTAGGTAACCACCAAAGCAATTATAAGCAGCCACGGTAAGACCCAAATACAGAATATCCACTTGACTATGAAAAGGTGGACTGTGGTTATCTAACCCAAATGGTAAAGTCCAAGCTTTGAACTTGTGAACTACATTAAAACTCCAAACGAAAACGTATTATATAGTCTCTGCTGTCAGAGATTCGCTATAAGAATTCCTGACTGGAAGGAGTTGGTTGAAGCCATAGTCTGTTCCGAGAATAAACTAGCATCTATACCGATGTATAGGGTCTGTCAGTCTCGGAGTACAAACCGCTCATTAACTTAAGAACTTAATTTAAGAACGACGATTACATGAATATCCCAGTTAAGAAAAGGGGAGTATTAGCGAGGGTAGGATCACATCGAAGCTCCTAACAGACCCTGCTTAGAGCTAGCGTAATATAAATTGAGTCTAATGAGCAGTCTAACAGGTTTTTTTTTAATCTAATGCATACAAGTACATATAATACAGCCAAATCAGTGCAGGTCTCATAATCTAAGATGCAGAGACACTGCGTGATAGGATAGCGTATAGGGTATCATACAAGGAAAGACCTGTTTCTCTTTTTTGTGCGAAACTGGATGATCTTAGGAAAAATGAGATAAACAAACTCTTGGAATTCATGCACGTACATGGGGTTTTTAGCTATTAGTACAGCAGAGTCCTTTCTTTCATTTTATCCATATTTCTGACAACTTTAAAGTGACGTTCGTTACAGTAAACCGAAGTCTATTCATTGTAAGCAGTAAGGGGTAGAAAACACGTATCCACATGGACTTCGAGTCTCAACATTCAAAATTATTTATAAAGAGAGCTGAACAAATGGGGATGGACGAAGGCACTAGGTCAAAATTATTCTCTGAATAATCATCAGTTGTCTGGTCCATAAAATCCCCAACCAAGCGCAAATATATGAAATCACCGAGACCTGCAGCACCCTGAACAGCAAATATCATGTAGTCATAGGCAGTTAACCAACCATCACTTCCATCACAACCAATTCAAAACTAGTCTAAAGGTCTAAAGAAGAGTTTAAATCCCTCAGCTCGAGCACAGCATCACGCTCATGTTCAAAATTACTTCGAACTCTCATAACATGACCAATACAAGGTACTTAAAGAAATTGCACAGCTTTAACAATAAAGTTCAGCCGTCAATATAAGGCTGTCGTACTTTGAATAGTAGTTCACTTCCTTGGATATCCAAAGGAAAAATGACGAACAATAAGGACAACGTTTTGATCATTAGAAACCACGGAATCCACATCTTATGGCCAACAACCTATAGCATCAGTCGCAGGATGATTCTACAGCCTCGCGAACGTTGCAATGAAAAATTTGAACTACATCAAAGGACAACAAACTAACTCCACACTATGTAGCACCAAACTAAAAAAAAACAAAAAACAAAACAATGATCGAAAAACTTTAACATGCAATCTAAATGAGGGAAAACTCAATAAAACAAAAAGATAAACAAGGAAATTTATATGCTGACCAAACGTCCACAGAAACCTATTCCTAGCATCCAACACATTGTGTGTGTTTTGAAATTTTGCAATACTTTCGAATACCGAAAGCAAGAATACATTACCAACACAGAAGGGGCAGAAGCCGAAGGAAAACAATGATATTCAATTTTGATCTGCACACCAGGATACTTGCGCATAAATCAACACCCATAAGCCATCTAAATAAATTTCCGAAAACTTTTTGTTGCTTTTTTTTTTTGGTTTTTTGCAAATAATATCCTGTAGACATTTAATGTTGGAAACTGACAAAAGTTTTGTTTGTCGACGAACGAAAGAGCGAGCGCGCAGAACACACAGAGAAGGAAATACAGTCCCAATGGTATAGATGTGGCGATAGTGAATTGAAATCACTTTATAGAGTTTGTGCGCACCAGCCCACCTGGTCACCCAAGTCTCACCAATCGACAAGCCATAGTCGACCGAAACAGAGTTCAAAAGCTCGGCGACACACAGTGCGGAATCAACTGACCGACCAAAACAAAAATCCCAATGCATTTGGAGCACAGGAAACCCGTTTGAATGTTACTGATTTTTCTGTCTACATTAGGGTACCCACCTACCTCCCTACCTACCTAGTAAAACTTCCTTTCTCTGCTAATGGAAATCGATGGGAATCCTTGAAATTATTTATTCACCCTTCGTGAACTGTAAACACACAGAGTCATGCCTGCAGTGTGCGGTCCAATTTCCATTTTATACATACATACCTACATACATATGTATGTAAATACAGTCTCTGACATTCGTGCTGCGCATTGAAATGCAATGTCGAAGGAGTTACAACTGCATATGTACGTTTCTCCTTTGGTTCCAACGTCAAAACCAGTCTCACAACTTTATAGAGACCTTCGTTTTTCGGCTTTCGCATTTAAATTACTTAACTCCAAACGGAAACGGGGCCACTATTGGACAGATCTGACGTCAGTTTCAAACACTACGTGATGGAATTTAAAAACGCGCTTCATTCAAAATTTCGCCCCAAAGAATAAATCTCAATTCAGTGAGAGTATGTTTCAAAGGATACGAGTAATGTGTATTGGTATTGGCAACCTGACCCAAACTTAATTAAGTCATTTATCAAATTACTCCTTTTTAAGTTTCTGTTTTTTTTTTTTGTACCGTCTACATAATTTTCGAGTTAATCACTCGCAAGTGACCAGGACCACCAGCAATGTTGGCGGTTAAAACCAAAATCCCGCGGCGATAGTGTCAACAAGTGCTTCCTCTGTGTGCGAGCCAGCTTCACCTGCCAATGGAATGGATGGACCGAACGGAAAATGTCCACTTATTGCGGATAGACTTCGTCGACCAAAGTAATTGAATCGTTGAACTGGAATAATAACTTTTGAAATTACATTGGGGCTCGTGCCCATATTTCACATGGGGCACTATAGTTTCCACATCCATATTTTATGGTCGCCATGAGTTCGTTTTATCTAACGAGCCGGAAAAATAATGATTTATCGCCACATGGTATTGGATGGGCGGTCTGTGGCCCGCCGTTGGGCTACATTGTGTGCCCAGTGCAATAATCCACAGTCGACCAACCGACCGACAGACCAACGTATGATTCGTGGCAACAGAAGTGGTGGCGATAATAAAAACGTTTACACATAATCCAAATTAATGCGGCCGGCAAATCTGAGCGAAATGAATAAAGAAATTAAATCCCGCAAAATATGCAGTTAACAATTAAGTGATGGGCCGGGAAAAAAAAAACAGCAACAGACATGGTCCATTGTTTTGCCCAAAGAGAATGTGACCTATTTGCGGTATAAAAGGTGCTGGCGGTTTCAATAAAGGGGATATTGGTCGGGCTTAGCATTCAGACATGCACGTACTTGCGGATCCATGGTGACTAATGTGGGTGTAGTGTTGCATTGATGACTGCCTTTCACTTTCGATTCTGATGGAGCAATAAAATTCGGCAGTGGGAACTCGGCACTGCGTAAGACCGTGCCCCCCTTTTGGGAAGTACTTGACAATAGTCTAATTTAATTTAACTACTCTTAGTGTGAGCTCTTTTCGTTTAGTGAAAGTGAAGCACTTCTCGAAAGTGCAGCGCAACAAGTGATGGGAGCCGTTTAATAAGCGGATTATGCAATCGATTCTGGAATTTAATTTACTCGTACAATTGACGGTTGGTTTTTTTTAGGGAAAGTAATGGTTGACCAACTTGGAGGCAATACAATCTCCTTTTTCCACAATTTCTCTACGCGGATGGCTCTAATAACGAAGAGATATCGAATTCGAAGTCAAGTAAATAATCGATATCTTCTTGAGTATTGCGAGTATGCTCTGCTTTAGGCCTGCTTTCACCTTTACTGAAAAGTTGAGAGCTCGAGCGATAAAAAACCTCAGATTGGTAGTATCTCTTACCAGACATCAGCACGCCTATTAGAATGGGGTTTCATGACCTTGTGTATAGGATCTAGAACGCAATAGAGATGAAAAACTGTGCGCAACATCGGCAGATGGATGTTTTAAGTCCAACACCTAACTAAAAATAAAAATTAGTAAGAAGCCTAAAGCGTTAAAGTGAGAGGCTTCTGCAGGCACGTACCGAAAGAACAAATGAAGCCAGTAGAGTTAGAAAGATCCTGTCTAAAGCATCTACTGTACCTAGATATGTCTAAACATCGGATTTCTGGTCGAGAATCTCTAGATTTCTTTTTCTGAATATAGAAGGGTCATTCAATCACATACAAGCAGAGGCCATCGTATACTGAGGATCAAGACTGGAATAAGTCTCTAGATCAACCAGATGCTAGGCAACAGTATGATCAATTCGGAACTTGGCCCAATGCTGTTCAGTGTGGCGTACCACAAGGAGGCGTATTGTCACCCCAACAATTGTTTTGTACCGTCAACAAACGACTCCTCGTTACTATGCCTCTCACAGGAAGGATTTAAAGTTATAGCATATGGATATACGGACAACATTGGGAGGCATCCAGCAACACTATGGGATCTTAAAGAAACGGGCCTGGCGAGGCTGGTGGAGTGGACAGATAACTACGTAGCTAATTCTATTTACTAAAAGCGGGGAACTCACGTTTTTCCGATCATGAATCTAGCATGGAAACTGAACATAGCAGGTTCTTATATGGAATCTTAGTCTGGTGGACAGGATTGAATAAAATCAGTTATCTCCACCAGCAAGATTAAGAGAAAGGCTTCCATACACCCCTTACGGCCGGGCTGGACGAAAAAAATAATAAAATAAAATTGGTGTAGCGACTGAGAGACTACGGTGGCTCAGTGAGACTGGAAGCGCCACCATCCTCAGCCCCGCGTATCTTATAGAAACTACGGAGTACGCTACCTCGTTCCTGGACTTCGGTATACAATACCACGTTTGTATTCCCAGCCGACAGATTTGGACAGAGAACACGATAATCAGTAATCTACACTGATGGATCTGTGACATGCGAGCTGGACTTTTTTGAGTCCTTATTAGGGTAAGCATACTGTTGAGACTACCAGACTATGGTGATGATGAGACTAGCTAAAATGGATTTAGTGGTAAAAAATAAATTCTGTCAGCAAGAAGGGGCACACAATAGCGATGAGTTCGCAAAGTTCGGAAGGCTTTACCTTCCGTGGTTCAGATACAAACGCAAAGCACAACGCATTAGTAAGAATCAAACAATCAACGAAATTAGTCAACGCATTGACTCCCTAACATCGAAATGACGTGAAAATCTCTTCCAAATCGATTACGTCAACGTTAAATGCCCTCAACGCATTGACGAGGGTATTGACAGTCGAACACTGATGTTGACTATTTCTTTCTAACATGTAGTCACTGTGAACGTTATTGAGACATTTTAATATATATTCATTTCATGTGCCTATCCCAAGCTTACATTTTGGTCCTGTCATGTAAAAGTAGCCTATGTTGGCTACAAATCTGAATTTTGCGTATAGGAACGGAATGAGTATCTGTGGATAGTTCAGTTCAGTACCTTGTATCAGAAGTTGTCAAGTTGTGCGATTGTCAACGTTTTGCGTCAACGCGTTGACACTGTAAGCGAAAAATTGAGTTGACAACATTGAACTTTTGGCGTCAACACGTTGACATGTTGACGGTTGACGAATTTTCTCATTACATCAGGAAGGAAGAGAGTCAACGCGTCGACTGGTTTCATTGACCATGTAATAGAAGTTTAGCTCTTGCCAATCGCGGTTTCTTTGAACTGGTATTCACAAGAAAAAGTCTAATGATTTAGATCGTTCTTAAAAACGAGGCTTATATGACATGAATCCAAAACTTCAACTACAGGCCAAAACTATAGCTTTAAAGAGGTTGTTCGACCACTGTTCTTGGATGTCCAAAGCCAGAGAGACGCCATGCTTTAAGTTCTTTTGCGTGTGGAGACGATAGGATAAGGCTTGCTACGGATAAGAGAGTTTGACCGATAGGGGTTTTCGTAGTTATGGAGCTCACTCTCCTTTGCATGAGCCTTGCCAGGTACACTCTGCCTTTATTGCCTTGGCAACAGTAATCTGCAAAAAAAGTGTAACACTCTTATGGATTTATGCATGATACAATACAGTCGGTTATTAGTCAAGTCAATGCATGTGTGCCCTTGTCAATGGATCGATTTGACGGTTTTTGTAAGTTGACTCGCATTTGACTACTTGGGTGATCTTCTTCAATTCGGTTGACAGCCGGTTTTGAAATGGTTGGCAGGCTATCGAAAAACTGAAGAACAACAAAGTTGCTATCTTTGATAGCCTACCAGCGAAGTCTTTCAAACATGGTTTGGGTTTTGCTAGCGTGAATGCACCAAAACATCAGCAAAATATGGGAGGATGATGCCACACTCGATTTATTTTATTCATCGCCTTGAACTCTATAAGGCTATTCCCTGATTCTTGATCTATCTGTGTCGCGAGGTATGCCACTTGTAGTATGTGGCATGTACAGGAAACAGAGTAGAAAGCACTTTAGAGACAACTTTTCGTTACATGCGACGGAGTTGCATCCGGACTCGAAACTCTATAAGCTGTATCTAGATGTAGTCCAAAAAGTCAAACTATGTCGATTACACTGGCTCGGCCACATCGAGCGATTTGACTATAATCCTCCAGCAAAGACGATCTTCGAATCACATCACCCAGATTCGAGATGACAAAGAATTGAACCTCTGTTCCAAGGTATCGCAGTACACTTTACGACAGTTGATAGGAGTGTCCGCAGGATAGAAGAGAGGAGAAGGCTGGAGTGTCTATATGTACATTTGCGCTCCAGTGTCGGTTGCCCGTTAAATAAGTAAAGCCCACTCGAAGTCTAAGGCTGTTTACATCGTGACTTCTTTTCTGCATCAAATGACCTAATTAGCAGCTTCTTAGACCAATGAAACAATAACTGACAAGAGTGGTTCTTTGCTTGTTTACGGTAACTCAGTGAAAGGAGAACAACACTTAAGTATTCGGCTATTTAACGTATGGAATGTGACCCAAATTCATAATTACTCTTCGGGGGTTTGGGGGAGGCTTACAATAGCAAGTACAGAAAGTACAAGTATAAAAGTGATATGAAATACTTTCTAAAAATGAATCCAATAACCGACAGTTCACTGCCAAATTATTTCCATCTACATACCTCAATTCGTTCCAATAGAACTCAGTTGTATGCAGAATACGCTTACATGGTCTCGAATAGTTACGCGACACAAAAGAACCATGCTCTTAATAGCTTAGCTTAATTGTGTCCGCCCACAAGGCATTTCTTGACACACATCTTGTTTATGTATCCATTAGAATAACTCAGTGTGCACAATAATGACAATAAGACTCATAATTGTGTACTTTCCTGAGTACGACCCGCGGCACACTAATCATCCGAATTGCTCTTAAAGATGATTGCAATAACTTGGCCACTACACGGGAATTAATTACGTACGTGTATATGTATGTATTCCTATGTGGCTACACAGGGAATCAATAGGATTTTGACACACTACTGGTGTTCTTGTGATGATTGTGCCATTGACACAGATGCAGAAAATAACGATTTCGTGTTTGTTATCCTCCTCGTTAGTTTCATGACACCCAAAAGCGTACCTAGGTACCTGCACCACACATGTCTACAAGTACACCCATTCGCAACGCAAAAGACCGCAAGGTAAACACAAAACAATTGAATATTTAATTATTTTATCCAAGTTGAGTTTCGTTCTATTGGTAGGCAAACAAATATTGAGGTTTTTTTTATGGATTTCATGGATTATTTTTCATATCACACTTGTGGATGTCCATAATGCTGAAGGTTACGTTCTCTTATTTGACTGTATGAGTCTGAACTTCAGATATCCGACTTACATCATAATTACAAAGAGCATTACCTGTTAGAACTCTAACAAGGTTAAATCCAATCAATACTCCCGTCTTAATGAGTCACGTGGAATAATGACCCTAAAACATAACGATGCCTTCGATTGTGGAAACTTAATACCTTCCTGTTGTTTACCATAGCAAATTATAGAATTTTACATACATACACGTAATCTGTACGAAAAATTTAATCAATTAATCAGGATTTATAAGTTGAATACGCCAACTGGCTCTTACAGAATTTTAGTCTCGTTGGACTAAAGGAGGGGGAAAGAGATTTTGCAAATTGCAAGTACGTGAACCAAGCAACGTGCTTGTTTAATCTCTTGCTGTACATTAGGGTTAATTAATTTCGTTCTAACCGAGTAAGCGATGCCGTGTCCCAAAAAAAAGGGTGAGGAAGTCGTTTGTGTTTAGGGTTTTTTTTGCTCCCTTTCTCAGGTTCCAATGTAAAATTATCTTAATTAAGGGAGATACCAGGCACCTACTTGTATCGATCTGGCATCTCTCGCAGCTTGAACCTTGTTTGTAGAATTAAAGTAAATACATACATAAATACGTGTACACAAATCGACATGTACAAGTTTTGGCATGCATTTGGACGTTTGTGAAACTGGTCGACAAATGAAAAGTTTGTCAAACAATCGTGTGAACAACCAATTTATGTTCGACAATATTGTAGAAAAAAATATTGTCAGACCAACCATCTGACAAGAATTTGTTAGCAATTCGGACAAAGTCTACACAAAATAGATGTTGGAAACCCACTATCACGGATCATACGCTGATTTTACTAAGGTTTACGGGTAGTACTATACCCACACAACCCCTCCTCTATACTTTATAACACCACGCGTTACTTCCGTTCTCGGTAGGCACAATAGCATGCAAATTATTTGTAGGACTGTAAAATCTATAAATCGCTTCATATTTTAACGTTAATTATTCTTTCCACATTTTATCTTGTAAAAAAAAATTTTTAAGAAAACATTAAATAAAATAATTAATTTTTTTTTTTGATTTTCTCGGATCATATCAATCCCCAAAGGGAAAAATTTGAATTGAGTGAGAAAATATATTATTTCGAATAAAATTATAGCATTTGTAAATTATACTATTAGTTTTGTTCATTGCATGTATCTTTGTTCAATTTAAAAAAAAAAATTAAAAGTTTGGATTTTAGTCGCCTCTTACGACCGGCATACCTACCTCGGGTAAATTCTATCCCCTAACCCGATGGGGAAGAGTATTAAAATAATTATTAACATTATTATTATTACTATTATTAATGTTCTTAATATAATTATTAATAATGAATATTAAAATTCATTTCAGATCTGCGCAACTGGTAGAAATATACCTCAACAGAAAAAATTCGGAATCGAGTGAGAAAATAAATTTTTTTGTTATTTTTAAGAAAAAAGTTAAGAAATATAAAAAAAAAAATTATTTTTCAGATTTGCTCGGAGCAGTCAGTCGCCCCCAACTGGCGGAAATATACCTCAATAGAAAAAAATCGGAATCGAGCGAGAAAATATATTTTTTTGTTCTTTTTAAGAAAAAAATTAAGAAATATTAAAAAAAAATATTTTTCAGATTTACTCGGAGCAGTCGGTCGCTCCCAACTGGCGGCGGAACTATAGTTCAACAGGAAAAATTCGGAATCGAGTGGGAAAATATATTTTTTTGTTCTTTTTAAGAAAAAAATTAAGAAATATTAAAAAAAAATTTTTTTTCAGAACTGCTCGGGGCAGTCAGTCGCCCCCAACTGGCGGAAATATACCTCAACAGAAAAAACTCGGAATCGAGTGGGAAAATATATTTTTTTGTTCTTTTTAAGAAATATAAAAAAATAATTATTTTTTAGATTTGCTGGGAGCAGTCAGTCGCTCCCAATTGGCGGAAATATACTACCTCAACAGAAAAAACTCGGTATCGTGTCAATCTTGTTTATCAGATAATCTACATAATTTTCTTGTTCAAAGAGCCAAATTTCAAAAGGGAAACTTATTCCAAATTTTTTGAAGAAAGATATGATACCCAATTGCATCGAACTAAACAATATGCTTTCCCTTCACTTTCAAGATTCAAAAATTAAAAATCTAAAATGGTATTGGTCCGTTGTATATTTTGGGACTGTTGTTTGTTTATACCAACATGCATTGGAGAAGCTCAGGAACAATATCGAATGCAAAATTACGTCCCAACGTTCCGAACGATATGTGAAGACGATTGGTGGAAAATTAGTACAAAAGAGTCGATCGGTGGGAACGTGCTCGTTGTGGTCATGTGAACAAGATTGAATTTTATACTTAAATATACCTGGAGTAAATTAAAGCCGAATATATCTACTATCCTGTGTTTTATTGAAATGCAAAATTGTTATGTCCTTAAGGAAAAACTCTTTACAAATAAATGGTCTAAATGATTTTCGATTTTAGGTAACATAGTGATGTGTAAGCGGTAAGTCTGTTTTCCAGATTTGAAACTTCACCCGCTTAGAACTCAAAATGATGACATGTAGACAACAGTGATCCATGGAATGTCAACGGAAAGACTTACAAATACTTAGTTAATCAGATAATTGGCAATCGTGTTTCACTGCGGAAAGAGAACGGGGTAAGATAATGACAGTGAAATCTATGAAGTACCTATAAGTTATTTCAGTTCAATAAGTCAAGCCACATGAGCCATAGTACCTACATATAATATTTCAACACTTACTTTGCTTTAAGTGAATTTCTACTGTTCGAACTATACAGAAGATTCAACGATGAACGTCATCGATTTTGTAAAAAAGGTATACATCCAGCGTTTAAGATGACAGCATGCACAGTCTATTTTCTCTTTCATTTGATCTGAGTAAACCCCCTCGACACGATGGTAGAATAGCATGGCCGACTCTGCGATAAGCTTAGTCAACATTGTCTGAAGGGGGCATTAGGAAAATTGTCATCGCAAAAGCCATTTACTTTCAGAACGATTACTTACATCATTATACCGTCGCGTCGTATCCCATTGCAAACTAGAAAATTGGAAAATATTGTTCCTGTTCATAAGATTAAGGAATATAAACTGATCTATCTATAAGGTGAGGCGTATCTGTGCGTCTTTCTGTCTCTCTGAAATATGAAGAATATTTGCAAATGAGACGAAATAATGAAAAAGAAAGGAATACAGAGCTCCATGTATACTCTACCAGAGAATCAGCAGCAATGGAAACGCTGATGTCGAAAACAACGAGAATAGAAGAAGGAAAAATAACTATAATAAGAAAGATAATAGTAAAGAAAAGAAAGAAAAAACAAAAATGACAAAAAGAAGGAAAAAAGGAAAAAAGAGAAAAACGAATCTAATGACACTGCACTCAAGTATGGTACACTCCGAAGAAGAGGAATGGATTCATGAGATGTTGAATGGATGGATAATATTTCTTTATGACAAAGTATCCTACAGAATTTGCAAGACGTTGGTGAATCGTTTCGGGCTACAGGACAACGACGAATGACGATGAACAACCAACGATAGCGATAGCAATAGCGATAGAGAATGAGTTTGCAGCTAAGCGGATGAGTGGCAGAATGCAGTCGTACATGAGTATAGCTTTTCGATGATATTTTATAAGAGATCCACCACCCTTGAGCTGTGTTTCATAAAACCTTTTGCACAAGATGAATTTGCAAATATTACCTAATGATATGTAAGCACTTTTGTGCTGGAATTTTAACAAAAGATACGCGCGTGTTATGCTTGTTTGAAGAAAATCTAGCAAAGCTGCTTTATGAGATGTTAAAATGTTATTTAAAAAAGAAAAACCGCACCTCATCTCTCAGCTCACAGTAAGTAATCGCTTTCTCCATGTCGAACCGCACAAATACGTTTTTTTATCATTTCAACAACAAACCAAAATAGAGGAAGTAGCACTTCGGGCTATGGGTGGCTGTCCTTTGAATACAGTGTGCATACGGATGTGCAACATCTTTGTTGGCCCGTTCCGCTCCAATGTCACGACAACAGACAAAAGTAGCAAGTCGTGATTTCATGACACGATAGACCAGTCTACCCCGCCGCTCTCCATTCGATCAGACGATAAGAGTAAATTCGTGAATTTTAAAATAATCACTCTTTCGGGGCCCAACTAGCACAGAACCACCACATAGAGTGGTGCTCTCCCGTCGGTTGGTCGGTCGGTCGGTCGATGGGAAATTACACACAGAATGTGCATTTGCAGAAAGTGATATGACATGACACCTCTGGCTAACCGCCAGTAGTGCTAGTGGTTATAAGAGAAGACCACTTAGAAAGCATCCCTTGTCGAAATCGAAACCCGGATTAACTGCAGGAGTAACACGTTCGATTTCTTGTTTTTCCTCTGCACTGTGCTATGCACACTAGTACGAGTACTTCATGCTCTGCATGGCTACGGATGCGGAATTCATTGGCAGTGGGTGATTGTTTATTTTAAATAGCACCACAGAGAATCACGAGCTCTGGGAGCTGTTTATAGAATGTCTATACGTTTCACGGCTTTAAAGATGTGAAACTATGAACCAAAATGTATACATTCGGATGTGTTACCATTGAGATAAGGACGAGTAACGATGGCAATCGCATTCCTTCACAATATTCCAACAAAAAAAAAAACCTCCCATGGAATTTAAAGATTATGTCATAATTGAAGAAATTATGGGCCGACTGATATCCCATCCCAAGAACAAAAAAAAAAAAAAAAATAAAAAATCGCTTCCAGCCCTACGTGAGGATAAAATACAAATTAGTCTGCACGGAGGAGATCTGTCGATTCAGTGGTGAGTTTAAAGCCGATTCAATTCAACGAGTTTTTCAATCTGATTGCGAAGTAAACCTTTTTGTTTTGCTCGTCCTTTCGTCCTTGCATTGAAAAGTTTGCAATTTGTTTACTCGTTTCCTTACTTTTCATTGGAAATGAAGCTGAGGTTGGTAAGAAAAAAGAAAAAGGATATTCTTTCGATTGTCTTTGTTTGGATTTCCTTTGACTTTACTTGTTCTATTTTCTTTTTGTTCGAATTGTGAGAGAATGTATATAGAACAGATACAGATACAAGAAACTAGATTTAAAAAAAAGGGAAATAAATCTTGCCTGAGGAATGCGGAAAATTTCTATAAATTGTAAATTACTCCTTTTACATGGCGCGATGGAGTGCTTTTCGCGTTCGCTTGAATTAAAAATTCCATTTTTCGTTGTTTTTTTGGTTTTTTTTGCTGGCTTCGTCTACAGTCTACGCAAGCCAACAATTTACGAATTGTTTTTGTAGTTTATGGTCGAGGATGGTTTACACGTTTACACGGGGTGGTCGAAGATATTTGAATGAGTGCCAGGACACCAGGGGAACTCGGTGTCCAGTGGATGATACTGTCCTAGATCCGTATTTTTTGTACGTCCAAGCCCAGGCTCCAATCAATAATCAATTCTGCTCACCAGCCACTTAACAAACTTTTAGATCACTCACGGATATTTAAATAAAAAAAATAAAGTGCACGACTGGGCCGTACAAACTTGCACCTATGTCTCAAATTCTTGTGTGTATTTGAGGTAAAAATAAATAAACAGATATATACATAAGTAGGTAAGCATATGTAAGTTGACTATAAGTAAACCATCGTTCTAAACAAATTGGCCAAAAACGTCATATATCATCTGTAGGATTTGATAAAGCTCTTGAAAATTAAGCATCGTCGTTAATTTTTCTTCAATTTCACTCAAATTTGAACTCCGGTGAATATGCCAAAGTAGGTCCCTAAAAATGTAACAATATTTCCTTTCTCTCTCTCTGTCTTTTAACCAATGAAAATGAATTTCAGACAAATCCAGTAGCACGTTTCCACGACAACAGCTGTGTTCTAGGAAAATCTTTTGCAATGGTATATAATTTTGAAAATCGGTTCAGTAGGAAGAAGTAGGGACAAAATTCATGTTTGGCTAATAATGATATGAAAATCTTGTTTTGTTAAGCTGGTTGTAGGGAAAGTGGAATTTTAGGCAGTTTTAACCAAAAACGTGGTATGCCATAGGGTTTAAAAAGGCGTATTCTAATATAAAATTTAATAAAAATCGTTGGAGCCGTTTTCGAATAAATTGGCTCCAACTGCTCGATTTCGCGAAAAATACCGTTATACTAACTTCTGGCCAAAAATGTGATACAGTTCCTGATAGGATTTGAGACGTTTAATCTTATGTGAAAATTTTAATAAAATCGTTGAAGGCGTTTTCAAGCAAATCGACTTTTAGTCACCTTGGTCCTAAGTACCGTTGTATCATACTTAGATCAAAACGTGGTACTTCGTACTAGTCCGAATATTAAATTTGAATTAAATCATTGGAGCCGTTTTCCTACAAATCGACTTTTTGTCAAATTGGCTATAAGTAAAGTACCATTGTTGCCAATTTTGGTAAGCAGCACGATACATCATCTGATTGCAATTGACTAGACTAATTGAAATATGAAGTTTAATCAAAATCGTTAGAGCCGTTTTCGAGAAAATCCCTTTCAACTGAAATCGGCCTTAAGTAAACTACCCTTAATTTTGAGGTTAGAATGAAAATTCCGATTTCGCCTCTAGGGATTATAACACAGACCCTATATATGAAGTTTGATCTAAATCCATCCACTCGTTTAGGGTATAGCCTCATGCACAGACAGACAGACAGACAGACAGACAGACCGACAGACAGACAGACAGACGGCATTGGCGGACCTAATTTTTTGGACTTCTCCATTATAGTAATGTCAAGTTTGATTAAAATCTCGAGTTCCAAATTTTGCACGAATACAATACTTGCCCTATAGGTATAGGTGCAAGTAAAAAAGAAAACGCAAAGAACACTCTTGCTGAACTCGAACACTCGAATTCGAGTTAATCAAACTTGAGATTACTATCATGGGGAAGTCCAAAAAAAGTGGGTCCGGTGATTCTGACATTTTGACAGAAAGTCAGTATCATACCTCCGCGGAACGAAATGATTCACTTTACGCTTGAACATTGGAAAATATTGAAAACTTATTTCCAAAGTGAGTGCTGTGTAGCCCAAACAGTGCGTTTTTGAAAAGAAGTCTTGGCCGAAATGAGTCACCCACCGCGCCTGCTGTATGCAAGTTTGGGCAAAAAGTTCGTGAGACTGGTATGCTAGTAGACAACACTCATGGTCCCCGTCGTCTCCCCGTGGCGGCTGTAGCTGCGAGTGTGAGACTTAATTCACGAACATCAACTCATTTCGCGCACTAACCTGAGGAGAATTCTGCACAAAGATCTTGGACGCACGACCATCCGCTTCGATATCGCTTCACAGTTTGGGCCTTAGAGCAGCTTAAATTGGATTTAACAAACAAAATAGCCGCATATGGGGCATTTAATTTTATTTAATTTTTTTGCACTTTTAAAAAGAAACTTGTATTTGGCCCGACCTATATAAACTACATACTTATGTACCTACTTATGAGTCTAATGTTATGACTACTATTCTATCGAAACGCGGAATGTAACGCCTAATGTACTGGGAAGACCAAGGCTTGCATTTCAATCCTGATAAGATTGTACACTTATCCTATTCTGGGGCAAGTACGGACGATCCACTTTGGCAGTTTCTTTGGACATTTAGAGGGGCAGACACAATTATTTTTTGAATTCCGAAAATAACCTCTCCTGCATCGGCATCCGATAAAGCATTGTGCTTTACATGGCCCGTAATACGGTTTTGCACATGTACGTTCGCAAGGACTGCCACAAGTAGTGTACTCTTCGTTTCGTCTACACCTTCCTGGAAAAAGAAATGATAAATGATTTTTTTCAAAAATAAAAGACTTGATATTACCTTGTCGCGCTAGTAAGCTTGGCAGAAACACAATTAGCAGGAATAGATATACACCCCTCATAGCTTGCCTTATTTTCCTTGCAACTCTGTTACTTACTGACTCTTGGTCGAGCGACTGATACAATTTACAGGCAGAGCTCTGCTTTTGTTACGAATCTTAGGTTGGCAATGGCCGAAACAAATTTTTTAACAAAACCAAATAATTTAACAGGAAATTATTTTTTGTTGCTTTCGTCGTAAACTTAGTGAGAATGTTATGCAAATACGACTTATCTAAGAACGTTGTTTCACGGTCAATAATACAATGTTATAATTGCTCTATTCAGTGTCAGCGATAGAAACAATAGAAAAGTTATCCATTTTATTACAAAAAAATAAACCTATGTCGACGGACAAAACAAACAAACAAAGAAAGAAATGAAGTCCACTCAAACAAAATTTAAATAAAGTGCACGACTGGGCTGTACAAACTTGCATCTATATACATGTATCTAAAATTCGTGTATGTATTTGAGGTAAAAAGAAATAAACGAATATATATGTACATAGGTATACTATAAGTTCTAAGCAGATTGGCCAAAAACGTTAGATATCAGCTGTAGGATTTGATAAAGCTCTTGAAAATCAAGCAACGTCGTTACTATGTCATTTTCCTTCAGTTTCACTCATAAATTCATTGCCTTTGAACTCCGGTGAATATCCGAAAACCCCAAGTAAGTCCCTAAAGAAGTAACAATATTTTCTTTCCCTCTCTCTCTGTCTTTTAACCAATGATGTTCAGACAAATCCAGTAGCACTTGCGCACCAATCAAAACCTGTATCGTAAGGGAAAATAGATACGTATCAAAAGTGATTATTAATTTAGATGGCTATGTTGTTAGTTTCACTTTCGACAACAGATGCCCTAAAAGAGCATCTTTATTACTATTTCCAACTTTTTGATTCTGCAACATAGTTCCACTGCCATTGGGATATATTTTGTGAGTAATAATGGCGATATTATACAGAACTCGTATTTACTCAAACCTTTGCAGCAACACTGCGGTGTGATGGTGCAAGAAGTCAAGTACAATACATACATATTTTTTGGTTCACTATAGTGTGCGTGTACTTCCGTAAATGCACATTTATTGACTTATCTTTAAAAGGCTATTGTACCATTGTTATCAATCTCGCCTTAAACTATAAAATAAGGAGCATCTGTGGGGAAAAGCTTTTGCAATGGTATATTATTTTGAAAATTCATGTTTGCCTATTAATATGATATGAAAATCGTGTTTTTGTTAAGCTGGTTGTAAGGAACGTGGTATGCCATTTTATAGAGTTTTGTAAACGAAGCCTAGATATGAAAATAAAACAGTAACGATCGAGAAAAGTTTTCGAGAAGTTTATTTATATTTATATAGTTCGCTATAAGTAAAGTACCTTTTAAAACAGTTTTGGTTAAAAACGTTGTATGCCATCTCATAGAGTTTAAAAGGCTTGCTCTAATATAAAATTTAAAAAAAATCGTTGGGGCTGTTTTCGAATAAATTGGCTCCAACTGCTCGATTTCGCGAAAAATACCGTTATACCAACTTTTGGCCAAAAATGTGATACAGTTCCTGATAGGATTTGAGATGTTTAATCATATGTCAAAATCGAAATAAAATCGTTGAAGGCACTTTCAAGCAAATCGGTTTTTAGTCAGCTTGGTCATAAGTACCTTTATATCATACTCAGACCAAAACGTTGTACGCCATCGTGTTACATTACTTCGTACTAGTCCAAATATGAAATTTGAACTAAATCATTGAAGCCATTTTCTCGCAAATGACTTTTCGACAAATTAGCTGTAAGTAAAGTACCATTGTTGCCAGTTTTGGTAAGCAGCACGATACATCCTCTGATTGCAATTGACTAGACTAATTCAAATATGAAGTTTAATCAAAATCGTTCGAGCTGTGTTCGAGAAAATCCATTTTAACTGAAATTAGGTACACTACCCTTAATTTTTAGGTTAGAATGAAAATTCCGACTTCGCCTCTAGGGATTATCACACAGACCGTATAGATGAAGTTTGATCTAAATCCATCCACTCTTTTAGGCTGTAGCCTCATGCACAGACAGAGAAACAGACAGACAGACAGACAGACGGCATTGGCGGACCTACTTTTTTGGACTTCTCCATTATAGTAATGTCAAGTTTGATTAAAATCTGGAGTTCCAAATTTTGCACGAATACAATACTTGCCCTATAGGTATAGCTGCAAGTAAAAAGAAATCGTAAAGAACAATCTTGCTAGGTCCATTTTTATGATCAAATTCAAGTAACGTTCGTAAACGCATTTCTTACAAATATCTTAAAAATTTGATTGCAGTATTCGTCGCGTCATGATTCAGTTAAGGTAATACAAATCAAATTTAGATATTCCCTTGATTTCTCAGAACTAACATTTAGAGCGGCAGACACATCTATTTTTTGAATTTCGAACAAAACCCCTCCTGCATTGGCATCCAATGACGCATTGTAGCGTTCATATTCCGACAGTCGGTTTTGCACATGTAAGTGGGCAAGCGGTGCCACAAATATAGAACCTCTCGTTTCGTCTACACCTTCCTGGAAAAAGAAACGATAAATGATTATTTTCAAAAATAAAGGACTTGACATTACCTTTTCGAGCTAGTAAGCTTGGCAGAAACACAATTAGCAGGAATAGATATACACCCCTCATAACTTGCCTTTTTTTCCTTGCAACTCTGTTACTTACTGACCCTTGGTCGAGCGACTGATACAATTTGCAGGCAGAGCTCTGCTTTTGTTACTAATCTTAGGTTGGCAATGGCCGAAACTAATTTTTTAACAATTAGGAAACCAAAGCTAATAGGAAATTATTCAAATGATATACAAATACGACTTATCTAAGAACGTATGTAGTTTAACGGTCAATTTGCAAAAAATGGTGCTTGTTGCGTAGATGATGCATATCGTGCAAGTACGTACGACCCAGTCGTGCACTTTATTTTTCCTGGCTTCGTCGAAATATTTGAATGAGTGCCAGGACACTAGGGGAACTCGATTAATTTTACGCAATTATTGCCTCTATCGAGTCGATGTTATTAGCACTGTGTGGTGGATGGTGCAGTAAGCCCTTGGCT
Source organism: Xylota segnis (assembly GCA_963583995.1). Classification (NCBI taxonomy): domain Eukaryota; kingdom Metazoa; phylum Arthropoda; class Insecta; order Diptera; family Syrphidae; genus Xylota; species Xylota segnis. Next base: position 58,908,667 of record OY757237.1, read on the forward strand.
ATTGCTGACATAATGTCAAACATATGTACATTGATATTTATGAAAATTAAATTTTTGGAGAATTCTTTTGTCTAGGTTCCCCATCGGACTGATTTGACAAACTTTCGGTTGGTACTTGGATTTAAGAAAAAGTGCTTTAGTTGAAGTAGTTCCTTGACAAACGATTTGCCAATAAATTGCCGGATTCCTGAATTCCACTAAAAATTCACATCGTCTTAGACTACCTAGTGAAGGTCAGTACAATTCCAAAATATGGGTTATGATCACCCACATCACATCCTTGCGGACTCGTTACAAATCAGTGAATTGAAGATCATGCTGGTCAGTGAATTCCCTTTGTGATGACAATTTCCACATTTCAACATTGTAACTGTCACGTGGGCCAACCTTTCAGTTGTTCCTATTCACATTGTGTTTTGAGGTCAAATCAAAAATGTGTTGAATAGTTTGTCAAGCCAGTTGTCATAACGATTTGATTAGCATCGAGACTTAGTACCAGACTTGTAAAAGGCAGTAGATTTACTTTTTGACAGACAGACACATGCATATGTAGCTGCTTGAACCCATCTCGTTTTTCACGGGCTTTTGAGTATTTAGCCTTCAGGGATTGGTTTCCATCCATTCTTCGTGGGGTGTGTCCTTTCCATCATCTTACTTCTTCCAAAGGGTCTTCGGTGAGCAGTAAATGGCCCTTCCCAGAATCCATGGGACCGCCCTCGGAATAGGCTGGATGTACCGTTTGTAATGGCGTACCACCCGTACGCCATTCTTCTGTTTTGCTCTTGTTTGAAGAGTTTGGTCGCCTTTTACGACAGGCATTCCTTACCTTGGGCATATTCTAGTCCCTAACTTGAAGGGATAACGTTTCTATAGATTTGGTGAACTCAGATCAAATTGAACTTGAGAGCTTAATAAGAGTTGTTATTTCTGTACAGCTTTTAGGGATAATTAAACTATGTTAACGATTGAGCAGATTCGATTATTTAATTTGATTACAGACGAACTTTTTACAACTTTGATTGCAATATTCGTTCCTCCATGATTCGGTTAAGGTAATACAAATCAAATTTAGATATTTCTAGCAAGCAGAGCGGGCGACACACATATTTTTTGAATTTCGAAGAAAACCTCTCTTGCATTGGCATCCACTGACACAATTTGCTGTACATGACCTGGAAACCGGTCGTACACATGCATCTTCGCAAGCAGTGCCACAACTAGCGTACTCTTCATTTCGTTTACACTTCTCTGGAAAAAGAGACGATAAATGATGACTTTCAAAAATTAAAAGCATTGGCATTACCTTTTTGAGCTAATAAGTTTGGCAAAAACGCAATTAGCAAGAATAGATATACACCCCTCATATCTCGCTTAATTTTTCTTTCCTTTGTTACTTACTGACCTTTAGTCGAACGACTGATGCTATTTGCAGGTAAAACCCTGCTTATATTACGTATTTTAGGCAGGCAATAGGCGAGAAACTAATATTTTTAATAATTAGAAAGCCAAATAAGTTAATAGGAAATTATTTTTTGTTGCTTTCGTCGTAAACTTAATGAGAATGATATGCAAATACGACTTATCTAAAAATGTTGTATTTGCACTATTCAGTGTCAGCGAGTGAAAAATGATGAATTTTATTATAAAATTAAGACAACCAAGTCTAAGTCGACGAACAAAACAAAGAGAAAAAAGAAATAAAGTGCACCCCTGCTCAAAATTGTCAAAATTGTTAGAGCCATTTTCAAGAAAATCCACTCTGGCTTAAGGAAAGTTCCCTAAGTTTTGAGGTTAGAATGAAAATTCAAAATTCGCCTCGAGTTGTAAAGCCACAGACTACAGATATGAAGTTTGAAGCGAATCCGTCCAGTCGTTTAGACCGCAGGTGACCAAACAGACAGACAGACTCATATGGACCCCCGTCATTCTTCAGTAATGTCTAGCACAGGTCAATTTATCTCGAAGTCAATATTGAGGAATAATTTTTTCATAATTTTGAAGTCAAAATGTATGTAATCAGTGAAGTCATTAACATTTATTGCATTCACTTGAAGTCATTCACATCATCTGAAGTACAAGCGACCATTAGAAAAATTAATATCGCAATAAAAATGCTGCGTCCATTTACAAAGTAGGAAATCAAAAATAAGTAATGAAAACAAACTTTAAAGTAATTTTTAAAGCAATAATGTTTTATGGATCGCCAGTGTGGGGCACATGTGCAAAAAGCCACCTCCGGTAACACTGCAGGTAACAGAAAAAAGCTTTTGCACCTCGGCGGAAATTGTCAAGGATTCACTTAGACCAACTAAGAGTCCATTGTGTATATTTCAACTGAAGAGTTACATATGATCTCAAAAATTGAAAAAAGCGTCCTTACAACTGAATAAATTGTTTGATCCGACAACCACTTGATGACCACATCCCACAACCTCATGGTGTCTGTGGACCCAACATCAAAGTCACACCTGTGGTAATGTGTCCCACGGTATTTCAATAAACTGAGACCTATGTTAGGTTAAAACCTTGGTAAAGGTATTAATTCCGCTGAGATATATGTATCTCAATCTTAAGCACTGTAGTCCAGTTTAATGGATTCTTTATTAGTGCGATGCAGTGCAACCTCTTACTAGACATAATAGGGTTTAACTCCTCCGATGAGTCCCTGGTTATCAAGAAACTACAGGCGACGTTACTATTGCTGTCTCAAAAGCGGCTTTTTTGAAGAAAAAAAACGCCCTCTAAAAGTGGGCGACATATATGTATGTTTGTATAAATTTGTAAGAGCTTCTCTCAGCTCAAAATTGAAGACCCAAAAAGTGGTGACATACGGACAAATAGACGGAGGGACATGGCTCATTAATTTTTACTGTTGATACTGATCAAAAATATACTTTATAGGGCCTGTCTCGATTATTTCTCTATGTTGGACACTATACCCTTGAATAGGGTATACATACGTAGAAAATTTGCCCCACAAAATTTGTGAACCGTGCACAAGGTCCAATTCCGAGCTTATATCGGGTTTTTCGTCCTTTTTGCACATAAGAAGTTCAGAAGCTTCTGTACATAAACTGTAGAGTTTTCATTACATTAGGACAATCAAAATACAAGAAGCCAGAAATTAATGTTGTAAGTATTATCGTAAAATTAGAAGGATAAGTACCATACTCATCATGTGGTGAGTATCTGCACGGAGGAGATCTGACGATTCAACGAGTTTTTTAATCTGATTGCGAAGTAAACCTTGCAATTTGTTTACTCGTTTCCTTACTTTTCATTGGAAATGAAGCTGAGGTTGGTAAGAAAAAAGAAAAAGGATATTCTTTCGATTGTCTTTGTTTGGATTTCCTTTGACTTTACTTGTTCTATTTTCTTTTTGTTCGAATTGTGAGCGGAAGTATATGCTCTTTTGGGCCTTAGAGCATCTTAAATTGGACACCGATTTAACAAACAAAATAGCCCCCTATGGGACATTTAATTTTATTTCATTTTATTGCACTTTTAAAAAGAAACTTGTATTTGGCCCGACCTGTATAAACTACATACTTATGTACCTACTTATGAGTATAATGTTATGACTACTATTCTGTCGAAACGCGGAATGTCGAACGCCTAATGTACTGGGAAGAGCAAGGCTTGCATTTCTATCCTGATAAGATTGTACACTTATCGTATTATGCGGCAAGTACGGACGATCCACTTTGGCACTTTCTTTGGACATTTAGATGGGCAGACACAATTATTTTTTGAATCTCGAACATAACCTCTCTTGCATTGGCATCCAATGACGCATTCTTGCGTGCATGTTTTGGGACACGGAACTGCACATGTAGATGGACAAGCACTGCCACAAGTAGTGTACACCTCGTTTGGTTTACACCTTCCTGGAAAAAGAAACGATAAATGATTATTTTCAAAAATAAAGGACTGGACATTACCTTTTCGAGCTAGTAAGCTTGGCAGAAACACAATTAGCAGGAATAGATATACACCCCTCATAACTTGCCTTATTTTCCTTGCAACTCTGTTACTTACTGACCCTTGGTCGAGCGACTGATACAATTTGCAGGCAGAACTCTGCTTTTGTTACGAATCTTAGGTTCTCAATGGCCGAAACTAATTTTTTAACAATAAGAAAACCAAAGCTAATAGGAAATTATTCAAATGATATGCAAATACGACTTATCTAAGAACGTATGTAGTTTAACGGTCAATTTGCTAAAAATGGTGCTTGTTGCGTAGATGATGCATATCGTAATTTCTTCCTACGCTATGATGTTTGCTCTATTCTTGTCACTGCGTCTGGCAGTGTGAGTATTGCGTTTCAGAAGACGCTTAGCAATAATTGCAGCGCTATGCGCACTAACAACGATACAGTTGTAAAAATTATATTTTCTTTCTGCATTCTGTTTTGAACGTGCTTGTGGTTAATCATCGTTTTGTGTTTTTTAAAGTGTGTGAAGTTTTTAGAACTATTCAAATATTTATTTACTAATTATTGTTCTTAACAAAATATTTATAAATTACGGAAGTGCGGTGTGTTTTTTTTTAAATGGCTCGCAAAAAGATATTCCTCGAAATTGCCAAAAAACTAAAGTTTCTCTGGGAACAGCGGCACATGATGCTAAAAGTCAAAAGGATGGCAATGTAGTTTCTAAGAGTTTCCGCCAAAATTGTGCCAGAAAACGGACATTTTCGTATAGAGCAGTTCGAAAGGTGGTGAAAATGGCCTCAGAGGATAGGAGAAAGCCACTGCCTGACGATGGTTTGGATATCTCACTACGAACCATAGAACAATTTTTTTTCGAAAACTGCAAGGGTACGACTTATATCACTACCCACATCCCAATTATTCGGCCAAGTCGATCACCATATGCCAATCATGTGCGATACAAGAATTGTCCATAAATATAAAAACGAAAAGTGGAAAAGTACTGTTCTCCCAGCTATAACCTTAAGAAAAATGACTTTTTAGACCTCTTCCGCATATTTCGCAATAGATTTATCGCAGGTGAAGATTTTAATGCCAAAAACAAGTATTAGGGATTTCAACGGGAAAACTACATAATGGCCAACAGATACGAAGAAAACGCTGGATCTTATCTTGTCGACTTTTCGTTACAAAAAATATCTCGTCAAATACTATCAAACTAGAAGGAGGACCAGGTCTTGATTCAGATCATTCCACTATGGAAGAAGATAGCCCAAGACTAGCCAATAAGCGGACTGGATAGAGGATAATACTCAGCTCTTAGAAACAATTGAAACAGAAGAACAACTAGAAGAGGCTGTACAGATATTTACAATTAATATCCAAAAAGCTGAGAATTTAAAAATGAGTCTCTTAAAAAATATCTTACACATGATACTAGTGAATACTCACTCTGGAAGGCAACTAAGAAAATGAAAAGGGCAATTGCACACATTCCACCACTTAAAAACAGAGAAGGTAACTGGGCTGCATTCAGGATAAGGTATGTATGTACCCAGCATGTGGAATGCCGCGGAGGTAATTATGATACCGAGACAGGCAAACCACCAATCGATACTATCGATACTATCGATACTACTTTGTTGTCCAAGCTATTCGAAAAGATCTTAATTAAACGTCTGTATAAAATAATCCAAGAAAAATCATTGATCCCAGGCATAGAATAACTGATAAAGTCGAAAAAACTTTTGAAGAAAAAAAAGGTAAGATATATTTTTCGATATAAAACAAGCTTTCGATAAAATATGGCATAAAGGACTGATCCATAAAACATCTGCCAAAGTAATACTCGTAAATTCTAGAGTCTTATACATCACATCACATCGAAAAGATCTTAAAGATCTTAATTAAACGTCTGTATAAAATAATCCAAGAAAAATCATTGATCCCAGGCATAGAATAACTGATAAAGTCGAAAAAACTTTTGAAGAAAAAAAAGGTAAGATATATTTTTCGATATAGCACAAGCTTTCGATAAAATATGGCATAAAGGACTGATCCATAAAACATCTGCCGAAGCAATACTCGTAAATTCTAGAGTCTTATACATCACATCACATCGAAAAGATCTTAAAGATCTTAATTAAACGTCTGTATAAAATAATCCAAGAAATATCATTGATCCCAGGCATAGAATAACTGATAAAGTCGAAAAAACTTTTGAAGAAAAAAAAGGTAAGATATATTTTTCGATATAGCACAAGCTTTCGATAAAATATGGCATAAAGGACTGATCCATAAAACATCTGCCGAAGCAATACTCGTAAATTCTAGAGTCTTATACATCACATCACATCGATTTTTTAGAATTAAACAAGGTAATGACTACTCCTCATTGAGAAAGGCTGGTGTACCACAAGGCAATGTTTTAGGCCCTCTATTATACTCGTATCTCTTATTTACCAATGACTTGCCAAATAATGATGAGACAACTGTAGCAACATTCGCAGATGATACTGCTGTTCTTGCTGTGGGAGAAACTGTCGAAGAAGCGACGAAAAAGCTACAAAAGGCAGTGAATGATATCTTAGAGTGGACCACAAAGTGCCAAATTAAGTTAAATGATCTAAAGTCGATCCATATCAATTTTACGAATAAAAATATTCAACACATTCCAGTATTTATAAACAATAACAAACTGCGCTGAAAAGCGCATGTAAAGAAGAAAAGAGACGTACTGAATGTGCGCTATAGTAGAATGTATTGGCTTGTAGGGAAATACTCTATTCAATTACAATAACCGTAAATCCTAAAACCCGAGTTTAGTTAAAATGGATTTTCTCGAAAACGGCTCTAACGACTTTGATAAAATTTGATACATTTTTCGGCGGTTGGGCTTAAAATTAATATTTGATGGTTATAAGACAAATGCAAAGTATTTGGGTACCAATTTTTGAAATTGCCACGCCCATTTTGTAAAAGTTGATGCCTTTCTTATCCATTTTAACGGGTTTTCTTTCTAAGTCAACTGACGCCCGATCTATTAACCATTCAAATCTGTAAAGAACGAAGTAAGTCTTATCGACTTAAAGACGCTTAAGCTACTGTGTGTAACCTTATACGCTTTGGGTATGAGAATCTCCTCAGGCTCGATGTACATACATATGTTTGTATGTACGAGCAATTAAAGGGGAAAACGGAGAAACTGTGTCCAAGATCCGTCCGGTTTTTGATGAAGTCAGGGACTGCGAGTACCTTTGAAACGGAGTCTTTCCGGAGTCTAGCCGAATATTTTGTGGACTCTATTTTACTCCACAACTTAGTAGCGGTTCGAGGCAGGGGGACCCTTGGTGCGCTCGGTCACGTTGTATAGCTTCCTGGTATTTTGCGCGAAGTTGAAAGTCAGAAGATTATAGCAGCCATACCATACTTCGTTTGTCTTGAGAAAGCTCCCAGAACTGTGTGTATCTAAATATAGGTTTTTTCAGTAAAAATGGACATTTTCCCTGTGGGGTAGCCCGAAGTTGATGGCTCCAATCAATAGTCATGCTTAGATCACTCACGGATATTCAAATACAATTTAAAAAAGAAAACATAAAAGACATTCATGCTAGTTCCATTTTTATGAACAAATCAAAGTTGAAAGCCTTAACGATTGTAACGAACTTTAAATTTGTTTGCAGTATTCGTTCCTCCATGATTCAGTTAAGGTAATTCAAGCTAAATTTCGTCGAAGTCTCAGACCTGACATACAATCAATGGGCCTGACGCAATTATTTTTTGAATCTCGAAGATAACCTCTCTTGCATTGGCATCCGATGACACATTGTAGCGTGCATATCCCGGTAGTCGATCTTGCACATGTAAGTGGGCAAGCGGTGCCACAAGTAGTGTACTCTTCGTTCCGTTTACACTTCTCTGGAAAAAAAGACGATAAATGATTTCAAAATTAAAAGCCTTGACATTACCTCCTTGAGCTAATAAGTTTGGCAAAAACGCAATTAGCAAGAACAGATATACACCCCTCATATCTTGCTTGATTTTCCTTGCAAATCTGTTACTTACTGACCTTTAGTCGAACGACTGATGCAATTTGCAGTTTGAACTCAGCTTATATTAAGTATTTTAGGTTGGCAACGGGCGAGAAACTATTTTTTTAATAATCAAAAATCAAATAATTTAATACGAGTAGGAAATTATTTTTTGTTGTTTTCGTCGTAAAGTTTAATGTGGATTACACACAAATACGACTAAAAACGTTGTTTAATGGTCAATAGGGAGATTGGAGAACAGTAGATATTGGAGGACAGTATAGATAAAAAACAAATGCCAGAGCTAAGAAATTATTAAAAAAGTATCTACTGTATGTAGGTACTGCTTTAAATAACTCACGTTAGCTATCGTTTTGTTTTTCCCCAGAATCTCATAGATAATAATCGGATATCACAATTAACTCTTCTCATTATTATAATTGCACTATTCAGTATCAGCGAGTGAAAAATTATGAATTTTATTACAAAATTAAGACAACCAAGTCTAAGTCGACGAACAAAACAAAGAGAAAAAAGAATTAAAGTGCACCCGTGCTCAAAATTGTCAAAATTGTTAGAGCCATTTTCGAGAAAATCCACTCTGGCTTAAGGAAAGTTCCCTCAGTTTTGAGGTTAGAATGAGAATTTAAAATTCGCCTCGAGTTGTAAAGCCACAGACTACAGATATGAAGTTTGAAGCGAATCCGTCCAGTCGTTTAGACCGCAGGTGACCAAACAGACAGACAGACTCATATGGACCCCCGTCATTCTTCAGTAATGTCTAGCACCACAGGTCAATTTATCTCGAAGTCAATATTGAGGAATAATTTTTTACAATCATAATTTTGAAGTCAAAATGTATGTAATCAGTGAAGTCATTAACATTTATTGCATTCACTTGAAGTCATTCACATCATCTGAAGTACAAGCGACCATTAGAAAAATTAATATCGCAATAAAAATGCTGCGTCCATTTACAAAGTAGGAAATCAAAAATAAGTAATGAAAACAAACTTTAAAGTAATTTTTAAAGCAATAATGTTTTATGGATCGCCAGTGTGGGGCACATGTGCAAAAAGCCACCTCCGGTAACACTGCAGGTAACAGAAAAAAGCTTTTGCACCTCGGCGGAAATTGTCAAGGATTCACTTAGACCAACTAAGAGTCCATTGTGTATATTTCAACTGAAGAGTTACATATGATCTCAAAAATTGAAAAAAGCGTCCTTACAACTGAATAAATTGTTTGATCCGACAACCACTTGATGACCACATCCCACAACCTCATGGTGTCTGTGGACCCAACATCAAAGTCACACCTGTGGTAATGTGTCCCACGGTATTTCAATAAACTGAGACCTATGTTAGGTTAAAACCTTGGTAAAGGTATTAATTCCGCTGAGATATATGTATCTCAATCTTAAGCACTGTAGTCCAGTTTAATGGATTCTTTATTAGTGCGATGCAGTGCAACCTCTTACTAGACATAATAGGGTTTAACTCCTCCGATGAGTCCCTGGTTATCAAGAAACTACAGGCGACGTTACTATTGCTGTCTCAAAAGCGGCTTTTTTGAAGAAAAAAAACGCCCTCTAAAAGTGGGCGACATATATGTATGTTTGTATAAATTTGTAAGAGCTTCTCTCAGCTCAAAATTGAAGACCCAAAAAGTGGTGACATACGGACAAATAGACGGAGGGACATGGCTCATTAATTTTTACTGTTGATACTGATCAAAAATATACTTTATAGGGCCTGTCTCGATTATTTCTCTATGTTGGACACTATACCCTTGAATAGGGTATACATACGTAGAAAATTTGCCCCACAAAATTTGTGAACCGTGCACAAGGTCCAATTCCGAGCTTATATCGGGTTTTTCGTCCTTTTTGCACATAAGAAGTTCAGAAGCTTCTGTACATAAACTGTAGAGTTTTCATTACATTAGGACAATCAAAATACAAGAAGCCAGAAATTAATGTTGTAAGTATTATCGTAAAATTAGAAGGATAAGTACCATACTCATCATGTGGTGAGTATCTGCACGGAGGAGATCTGACGATTCAACGAGTTTTTTAATCTGATTGCGAAGTAAACCTTGCAATTTGTTTACTCGTTTCCTTACTTTTCATTGGAAATGAAGCTGAGGTTGGTAAGAAAAAAGAAAAAGGATATTCTTTCGATTGTCTTTGTTTGGATTTCCTTTGACTTTACTTGTTCTATTTTCTTTTTGTTCGAATTGTGAGCGGAAGTATATGCTCTTTTGGGCCTTAGAGCATCTTAAATTGGACACCGATTTAACAAACAAAATAGCCCCCTATGGGACATTTAATTTTATTTCATTTTATTGCACTTTTAAAAAGAAACTTGTATTTGGCCCGACCTGTATAAACTACATACTTATGTACCTACTTATGAGTATAATGTTATGACTACTATTCTGTCGAAACGCGGAATGTCGAACGCCTAATGTACTGGGAAGAGCAAGGCTTGCATTTCTATCCTGATAAGATTGTACACTTATCGTATTATGCGGCAAGTACGGACGATCCACTTTGGCACTTTCTTTGGACATTTAGATGGGCAGACACAATTATTTTTTGAATCTCGAACATAACCTCTCTTGCATTGGCATCCAATGACGCATTCTTGCGTGCATGTTTTGGGACACGGAACTGCACATGTAGATGGACAAGCACTGCCACAAGTAGTGTACACCTCGTTTGGTTTACACCTTCCTGGAAAAAGAAACGATAAATGATTATTTTCAAAAATAAAGGACTGGACATTACCTTTTCGAGCTAGTAAGCTTGGCAGAAACACAATTAGCAGGAATAGATATACACCCCTCATAACTTGCCTTATTTTCCTTGCAACTCTGTTACTTACTGACCCTTGGTCGAGCGACTGATACAATTTGCAGGCAGAACTCTGCTTTTGTTACGAATCTTAGGTTCTCAATGGCCGAAACTAATTTTTTAACAATAAGAAAACCAAAGCTAATAGGAAATTATTCAAATGATATGCAAATACGACTTATCTAAGAACGTATGTAGTTTAACGGTCAATTTGCTAAAAATGGTGCTTGTTGCGTAGATGATGCATATCGTAATTTCTTCCTACGCTATGATGTTTGCTCTATTCTTGTCACTGCGTCTGGCAGTGTGAGTATTGCGTTTCAGAAGACGCTTAGCAATAATTGCAGCGCTATGCGCACTAACAACGATACAGTTGTAAAAATTATATTTTCTTTCTGCATTCTGTTTTGAACGTGCTTGTGGTTAATCATCGTTTTGTGTTTTTTAAAGTGTGTGAAGTTTTTAGAACTATTCAAATATTTATTTACTAATTATTGTTCTTAACAAAATATTTATAAATTACGGAAGTGCGGTGTGTTTTTTTTTAAATGGCTCGCAAAAAGATATTCCTCGAAATTGCCAAAAAACTAAAGTTTCTCTGGGAACAGCGGCACATGATGCTAAAAGTCAAAAGGATGGCAATGTAGTTTCTAAGAGTTTCCGCCAAAATTGTGCCAGAAAACGGACATTTTCGTATAGAGCAGTTCGAAAGGTGGTGAAAATGGCCTCAGAGGATAGGAGAAAGCCACTGCCTGACGATGGTTTGGATATCTCACTACGAACCATAGAACAATTTTTTTTCGAAAACTGCAAGGGTACGACTTATATCACTACCCACATCCCAATTATTCGGCCAAGTCGATCACCATATGCCAATCATGTGCGATACAAGAATTGTCCATAAATATAAAAACGAAAAGTGGAAAAGTACTGTTCTCCCAGCTATAACCTTAAGAAAAATGACTTTTTAGACCTCTTCCGCATATTTCGCAATAGATTTATCGCAGGTGAAGATTTTAATGCCAAAAACAAGTATTAGGGATTTCAACGGGAAAACTACATAATGGCCAACAGATACGAAGAAAACGCTGGATCTTATCTTGTCGACTTTTCGTTACAAAAAATATCTCGTCAAATACTATCAAACTAGAAGGAGGACCAGGTCTTGATTCAGATCATTCCACTATGGAAGAAGATAGCCCAAGACTAGCCAATAAGCGGACTGGATAGAGGATAATACTCAGCTCTTAGAAACAATTGAAACAGAAGAACAACTAGAAGAGGCTGTACAGATATTTACAATTAATATCCAAAAAGCTGAGAATTTAAAAATGAGTCTCTTAAAAAATATCTTACACATGATACTAGTGAATACTCACTCTGGAAGGCAACTAAGAAAATGAAAAGGGCAATTGCACACATTCCACCACTTAAAAACAGAGAAGGTAACTGGGCTGCATTCAGGATAAGGTATGTATGTACCCAGCATGTGGAATGCCGCGGAGGTAATTATGATACCGAGACAGGCAAACCACCAATCGATACTATCGATACTATCGATACTACTTTGTTGTCCAAGCTATTCGAAAAGATCTTAATTAAACGTCTGTATAAAATAATCCAAGAAAAATCATTGATCCCAGGCATAGAATAACTGATAAAGTCGAAAAAACTTTTGAAGAAAAAAAAGGTAAGATATATTTTTCGATATAAAACAAGCTTTCGATAAAATATGGCATAAAGGACTGATCCATAAAACATCTGCCAAAGTAATACTCGTAAATTCTAGAGTCTTATACATCACATCACATCGAAAAGATCTTAAAGATCTTAATTAAACGTCTGTATAAAATAATCCAAGAAAAATCATTGATCCCAGGCATAGAATAACTGATAAAGTCGAAAAAACTTTTGAAGAAAAAAAAGGTAAGATATATTTTTCGATATAGCACAAGCTTTCGATAAAATATGGCATAAAGGACTGATCCATAAAACATCTGCCGAAGCAATACTCGTAAATTCTAGAGTCTTATACATCACATCACATCGAAAAGATCTTAAAGATCTTAATTAAACGTCTGTATAAAATAATCCAAGAAATATCATTGATCCCAGGCATAGAATAACTGATAAAGTCGAAAAAACTTTTGAAGAAAAAAAAGGTAAGATATATTTTTCGATATAGCACAAGCTTTCGATAAAATATGGCATAAAGGACTGATCCATAAAACATCTGCCGAAGCAATACTCGTAAATTCTAGAGTCTTATACATCACATCACATCGATTTTTTAGAATTAAACAAGGTAATGACTACTCCTCATTGAGAAAGGCTGGTGTACCACAAGGCAATGTTTTAGGCCCTCTATTATACTCGTATCTCTTATTTACCAATGACTTGCCAAATAATGATGAGACAACTGTAGCAACATTCGCAGATGATACTGCTGTTCTTGCTGTGGGAGAAACTGTCGAAGAAGCGACGAAAAAGCTACAAAAGGCAGTGAATGATATCTTAGAGTGGACCACAAAGTGCCAAATTAAGTTAAATGATCTAAAGTCGATCCATATCAATTTTACGAATAAAAATATTCAACACATTCCAGTATTTATAAACAATAACAAACTGCGCTGAAAAGCGCATGTAAAGAAGAAAAGAGACGTACTGAATGTGCGCTATAGTAGAATGTATTGGCTTGTAGGGAAATACTCTATTCAATTACAATAACCGTAAATCCTAAAACCCGAGTTTAGTTAAAATGGATTTTCTCGAAAACGGCTCTAACGACTTTGATAAAATTTGATACATTTTTCGGCGGTTGGGCTTAAAATTAATATTTGATGGTTATAAGACAAATGCAAAGTATTTGGGTACCAATTTTTGAAATTGCCACGCCCATTTTGTAAAAGTTGATGCCTTTCTTATCCATTTTAACGGGTTTTCTTTCTAAGTCAACTGACGCCCGATCTATTAACCATTCAAATCTGTAAAGAACGAAGTAAGTCTTATCGACTTAAAGACGCTTAAGCTACTGTGTGTAACCTTATACGCTTTGGGTATGAGAATCTCCTCAGGCTCGATGTACATACATATGTTTGTATGTACGAGCAATTAAAGGGGAAAACGGAGAAACTGTGTCCAAGATCCGTCCGGTTTTTGATGAAGTCAGGGACTGCGAGTACCTTTGAAACGGAGTCTTTCCGGAGTCTAGCCGAATATTTTGTGGACTCTATTTTACTCCACAACTTAGTAGCGGTTCGAGGCAGGGGGACCCTTGGTGCGCTCGGTCACGTTGTATAGCTTCCTGGTATTTTGCGCGAAGTTGAAAGTCAGAAGATTATAGCAGCCATACCATACTTCGTTTGTCTTGAGAAAGCTCCCAGAACTGTGTGTATCTAAATATAGGTTTTTTCAGTAAAAATGGACATTTTCCCTGTGGGGTAGCCCGAAGTTGATGGCTCCAATCAATAGTCATGCTTAGATCACTCACGGATATTCAAATACAATTTAAAAAAGAAAACATAAAAGACATTCATGCTAGTTCCATTTTTATGAACAAATCAAAGTTGAAAGCCTTAACGATTGTAACGAACTTTAAATTTGTTTGCAGTATTCGTTCCTCCATGATTCAGTTAAGGTAATTCAAGCTAAATTTCGTCGAAGTCTCAGACCTGACATACAATCAATGGGCCTGACGCAATTATTTTTTGAATCTCGAAGATAACCTCTCTTGCATTGGCATCCGATGACACATTGTAGCGTGCATATCCCGGTAGTCGATCTTGCACATGTAAGTGGGCAAGCGGTGCCACAAGTAGTGTACTCTTCGTTCCGTTTACACTTCTCTGGAAAAAAAGACGATAAATGATTTCAAAATTAAAAGCCTTGACATTACCTCCTTGAGCTAATAAGTTTGGCAAAAACGCAATTAGCAAGAACAGATATACACCCCTCATATCTTGCTTGATTTTCCTTGCAAATCTGTTACTTACTGACCTTTAGTCGAACGACTGATGCAATTTGCAGTTTGAACTCAGCTTATATTAAGTATTTTAGGTTGGCAACGGGCGAGAAACTATTTTTTTAATAATCAAAAATCAAATAATTTAATACGAGTAGGAAATTATTTTTTGTTGTTTTCGTCGTAAAGTTTAATGTGGATTACACACAAATACGACTAAAAACGTTGTTTAATGGTCAATAGGGAGATTGGAGAACAGTAGATATTGGAGGACAGTATAGATAAAAAACAAATGCCAGAGCTAAGAAATTATTAAAAAAGTATCTACTGTATGTAGGTACTGCTTTAAATAACTCACGTTAGCTATCGTTTTGTTTTTCCCCAGAATCTCATAGATAATAATCGGATATCACAATTAACTCTTCTCATTATTATAATTGCACTATTCAGTATCAGCGAGTGAAAAATTATGAATTTTATTACAAAATTAAGACAACCAAGTCTAAGTCGACGAACAAAACAAAGAGAAAAAAGAATTAAAGTGCACCCGTGCTCAAAATTGTCAAAATTGTTAGAGCCATTTTCGAGAAAATCCACTCTGGCTTAAGGAAAGTTCCCTCAGTTTTGAGGTTAGAATGAGAATTTAAAATTCGCCTCGAGTTGTAAAGCCACAGACTACAGATATGAAGTTTGAAGCGAATCCGTCCAGTCGTTTAGACCGCAGGTGACCAAACAGACAGACAGACTCATATGGACCCCCGTCATTCTTCAGTAATGTCTAGCACCACAGGTCAATTTATCTCGAAGTCAATATTGAGGAATAATTTTTTACAATCATAATTTTGAAGTCAAAATGTATGTAATCAGTGAAGTCATTAACATTTATTGCATTCACTTGAAGTCATTCACATCATCTGAAGTACAAGCGACCATTAGAAAAATTAATATCGCAATAAAAATGCTGCGTCCATTTACAAAGTAGGAAATCAAAAATAAGTAATGAAAACAAACTTTAAAGTAATTTTTAAAGCAATAATGTTTTATGGATCGCCAGTGTGGGGCACATGTGCAAAAAGCCACCTCCGTAGACTGCAGGTAACAGAAAAAAATGTTCGTAAATTGGCGGAAATTGTCAAGGATTCACTTAGACCAACTAAGAGTTCATTGTGTATATTTCAACTGAAGAGTTACATATGATCTCAAAAATTGAAAAAAAAAAAAGCGTCCTTACGACTGAATAAATTGTTTGATCCGACAACCACTTGATGACCACATCCCACAACCTCATGGTGTCTGTGGACCCAACATCAAAGTCTCGACACCTGTGGTAATGTGTCCCACGGTATTTCAATAAACTGAGACCTATGATAGGTTAAAACCTTGGTAAAGGTATTAATTCCGCTGAGATATATGTATCTCAGTCTTAAGCACTGTAGTCCAGTTTAATGGATTCTTTATTAGTGCGATGCAGTGCAACCTCTTACTAGACATAATAGGGTTTAACTCCTCGGATGAGTCCCTGGTTATCAAGAAACTACAGGCGACGTTACTATTGCTGTGGGCGACATATATGTATGTTTGTATAAATTTGTAAGAGCTTCTCTCAGCTCAAAATTGAAGACCCAAAAAGTGGTGACATACAGACAAATAGACGGAGGGACATGGCTCATTCATTTTTACTGTTGATACTGATCAAGAATATACTTTATAGGGTCTGTCTCGATTATATCATCGATCAAACTTACTATACTCTTGGATGGGGCATATAAGTTTAAGCAATGTGTTAGAAAACGTAAGGTTCACAAGGTCCAATTCTGAGCTTATATCGGGTTTTTCGTCCTTTTTGCACAAAAGAAGTTCAGAAGCTTCTGTACATAAACTGTAGAGTTTTCATTACGTTAGGACAATCAAAATACAAGAAGCCAGAAATTAATGTTGTAAGTATTATCGCAAAATTAGAAGGATAAAATTCCATTTTTCGTTGTTTTTTTGGTTTTTTTTGCTGGTTTCATCTACAGTCTACGCAAGCCAACAATTTACGAATTGTTTTTGTAGTTTATGGTCGAGGATGGCTTACACGTTTACACGGGGTGGTCGAAGATATTTGAATGAGTGCCAGGACACTAGGGGGACTCGGTTAATTTTACGCAATTAATGCCTCTAGAGCGCCGATGTTATTACCACTGTGTGGTGGATGGTGCGGTAAGCCCTTGGCTATGGCTGACATGATGTCAAACATATGTACATTGATATTTATGAAAATTAAATTTTTGGAGAATTCTTTTGTTCTTCAGGTTCCCCATCGGACTGATTTGACGAACTTTTCGGTTGGTACTTGAATTTAAGAAAGAGTGTGCTTTAGTTGAAGTACTTCCTTGACAAACGATTTGCCAATAAATTGCCGGATTCCTGAATTCCACTGAAAATTCACATCGTCTTAGACTATCTAGTGAAGGTCAGTACAATTCCAAAGTATGAGTTGATTTCCTTTTCGTTTACACTCTGCTTGCCCGGAAGTGGCTAGTGTTTTGTCTGGTGGCATTATTGCAGTGGTAAGTGTTAGAATGCCGCACACTAGAAAATGTGTCCAGTGGATGATACTGTCCTAGATCCGTATTTTTTGTACGTCCAAGCCCAGGCTTTTAGATCACTTACGGATATTTAAATAAAAAAAAAAAGAAAACGCAAAGAACACTCTTGCTGAACTCGAACACTCGAACACTCGAATTCGAGTTAATCAAACTTGAGATTACTATCATGGGGAAGTCCAAAAAAAGTGGGTCCGGTGATTCTGATATTTTGTCAGAAAGTCAGTATCATACCTCCGCGGAACGAAATGAGTCACTTTACGCTTGAACATTGGAAAATATTGAAAACTTATTTCCAAGTGAGTGCTGTGTAGAGCAAACAGTGCGTTTTTGAAAAGAAGTCTTGGCCGAAATGAGTCACCCACCGCGCCTGCTGTATGCAAGTTTGGGCAAAAAGTTCGTGAGACTGGTATGCTAGTAGACAACACTCATGGTCCCCGTCGTCTCCCCGTGGCTGCTGTACCTGAGAGTGTGAGACTTAATTCACGAACATCAACTCTCCATCGATTTCAACAGCTCAACATTTCACGCACCTGAGGAGAATCTTGCACAAAGATCTCGGACGCACGACCATCCGCTTCGTTATCGCTTCACAGTTTGGGCCTTAGAGCATCTTAAATTGGACACCGATTTAACAAACAAAATAGCCGCATATGGGGCATTTAATTTTATTTCATTTTATTGCACTTTTAAAAAGGAACTTGTATTTGGACCGACCTGTATAAACTACATATGTACCTACTTATGAATATAATGTTATGACTACTATTCTGTCGAAACGCGGAATGTCGAACGCCTAATGTACTGGGAAGAGCAAGGCTTGCATTTCAATCCTGATAAGATTGTACACTTATCGTATTATGCGGCAAGTACGGACGATCCACTTTGGCACTTTCTTTGGACATTTAGAGGGGGAGACACATTGTTTTTTTGAATTTCGAACTAAACCCCTCCTGCATTGGCATCCACGGACGCATTGTTGCGTGCATATTTTGGGACACGGAACTACACATGTAGATGGACAAGCACTGCCACAAGTAGTGTACACCTCGTTTGGTTTACACCTTCCTGGAAAAAGAAACGATAAATGATTATTTTCAAAAATAAAGGACTGGACATTACCTTTTCGAGCTAGTAAGCTTGGCAGAAACACAATTAGCAGGAATAGATATACACCCCTCATAACTTGCCTTATTTTCCTTGCAACTCTGTTACTTACTGACCCTTGGTCGAGCGACTGATACAATTTGCAGGCAGAACTCTGCTTTTGTTACGAATCTTAGGTTCTCAATGGCCGAAACTAATTTTTTAACAATAAGAAAACCAAAGCTAATAGGAAATTATTCAAATGATATGCAAATACGACTTATCTAAGAACGTATGTAGTTTAACGGTCAATTTGCTAAAAATGGTGCTTGTTGCGTAGATGATGCATATCGTAATTTCTTCCTACGCTATGATGTTTGCTCTATTCTTGTCACTGCGTCTGGCAGTGTGAGTATTGCGTTTCAGAAGACGCTTAGCAATAATTGCAGCGCTATGCGCACTAACAACGATACAGTTGTAAAAATTATATTTTCTTTCTGCATTCTGTTTTGAACGTGCTTGTGGTTAATCATCGTTTTGTGTTTTTTAAAGTGTGTGAAGTTTTTAGAACTATTCAAATATTTATTTACTAATTATTGTTCTTAACAAAATATTTATAAATTACGGAAGTGCGGTGTGTTTTTTTTTAAATGGCTCGCAAAAAGATATTCCTCGAAATTGCCAAAAAACTAAAGTTTCTCTGGGAACAGCGGCACATGATGCTAAAAGTCAAAAGGATGGCAATGTAGTTTCTAAGAGTTTCCGCCAAAATTGTGCCAGAAAACGGACATTTTCGTATAGAGCAGTTCGAAAGGTGGTGAAAATGGCCTCAGAGGATAGGAGAAAGCCACTGCCTGACGATGGTTTGGATATCTCACTACGAACCATAGAACAATTTTTTTTCGAAAACTGCAAGGGTACGACTTATATCACTACCCACATCCCAATTATTCGGCCAAGTCGATCACCATATGCCAATCATGTGCGATACAAGAATTGTCCATAAATATAAAAACGAAAAGTGGAAAAGTACTGTTCTCCCAGCTATAACCTTAAGAAAAATGACTTTTTAGACCTCTTCCGCATATTTCGCAATAGATTTATCGCAGGTGAAGATTTTAATGCCAAAAACAAGTATTAGGGATTTCAACGGGAAAACTACATAATGGCCAACAGATACGAAGAAAACGCTGGATCTTATCTTGTCGACTTTTCGTTACAAAAAATATCTCGTCAAATACTATCAAACTAGAAGGAGGACCAGGTCTTGATTCAGATCATTCCACTATGGAAGAAGATAGCCCAAGACTAGCCAATAAGCGGACTGGATAGAGGATAATACTCAGCTCTTAGAAACAATTGAAACAGAAGAACAACTAGAAGAGGCTGTACAGATATTTACAATTAATATCCAAAAAGCTGAGAATTTAAAAATGAGTCTCTTAAAAAATATCTTACACATGATACTAGTGAATACTCACTCTGGAAGGCAACTAAGAAAATGAAAAGGGCAATTGCACACATTCCACCACTTAAAAACAGAGAAGGTAACTGGGCTGCATTCAGGATAAGGTATGTATGTACCCAGCATGTGGAATGCCGCGGAGGTAATTATGATACCGAGACAGGCAAACCACCAATCGATACTATCGATACTATCGATACTACTTTGTTGTCCAAGCTATTCGAAAAGATCTTAATTAAACGTCTGTATAAAATAATCCAAGAAAAATCATTGATCCCAGGCATAGAATAACTGATAAAGTCGAAAAAACTTTTGAAGAAAAAAAAGGTAAGATATATTTTTCGATATAAAACAAGCTTTCGATAAAATATGGCATAAAGGACTGATCCATAAAACATCTGCCGAAGCAATACTAGTAAATTCTAGAGTCTTATACATCACATCACATCGGTTTTTTAGAATTAAACAAGGTAATGACTACTCCTCATTGAGAAAGGCTGGTGTACCACAAGGCAATGTTTTAGGCCCTCTATTATACTCGTATCTCTTATTTACCAATGACTTGCCCAATAATGATGAGACAACTGTAGCAACATTCGCAGATGATACTGCTGTTCTTGCTGTGGGAGAAACTGTCGAAGAAGCGACGAAAAAGCTACAAAAGGCAGTGAATGATATCTTAGAGTGGACCACAAAGTGCCAAATTAAGTTAAATGATCTAAAGTCGATCCATATCAATTTTACGAATAAAAATATTCAACACATTCCAGTATTTATAAACAATAACAAACTGCGCTGAAAAGCGCATGTAAAGAAGAAAAGAGACGTACTGAATGTGCGCTATAGTAGAATGTATTGGCTTGTAGGGAAATACTCTATTCAATTACAATAACCGTAAATCCTAAAACCCGAGTTTAGTTAAAATGGATTTTCTCGAAAACGGCTCTAACGACTTTGATAAAATTTGATACATTTTTCGGCGGTTGGGCTTAAAATTAATATTTGATGGTTATAAGACAAATGCAAAGTATTTGGGTACCAATTTTTGAAATTGCCACGCCCATTTTGTAAAAGTTGATGCCTTTCTTATCCATTTTAACGGGTTTTCTTTCTAAGTCAACTGACGCCCGATCTATTAACCATTCAAATCTGTAAAGAACGAAGTAAGTCTTATCGACTTAAAGACGCTTAAGCTACTGTGTGTAACCTTATACGCTTTGGGTATGAGAATCTCCTCAGGCTCGATGTACATACATATGTTTGTATGTACGAGCAATTAAAGGGGAAAACGGAGAAACTGTGTCCAAGATCCGTCCGGTTTTTGATGAAGTCAGGGACTGCGAGTACCTTTGAAACGGAGTCTTTCCGGAGTCTAGCCGAATATTTTGTGGACTCTATTTTACTCCACAACTTAGTAGCGGTTCGAGGCAGGGGGACCCTTGGTGCGCTCGGTCACGTTGTATAGCTTCCTGGTATTTTGCGCGAAGTTGAAAGTCAGAAGATTATAGCAGCCATACCATACTTCGTTTGTCTTGAGAAAGCTCCTAGAACTGTGTGTATATAAATATAGGATTTCTCGGTAGAAATGAGGCTTGATTCATATTTTTATATATTAACAATTCACTAACAAATTTCATTGCAGTATTCGTTCCGCCATGATCTAGTTAAGGTAATTCAAATCAAATTTAGATATTCCATCGATTTCTCAGAACTAACATTTAGAAGGGCAGACACAATTATTTTTTGAATCTCGAAAATAACCTCTCCTGCATCGGCATCCAATAAAACATTTTGCTATACATGGCCCGTAATACGGTTTTGCACATGTACGTTCGCAAGGACTGCCACAATTAGTGTACTCTTCGTTTCGTTTACACCTTCCTGAAAAAAGAAACAATAAATGATAACTTTCAAAATTAAAAGCCTTGACATTACCTCCTTGAGCTAATAAGTTTGGCAAAAACGCAATTAGCAAGAATAGATATACACCCCTCATATCTTGCTTGATTTTTCTTTCCTTGCAACTCTGTTACTTACTGATCTTTAGTCGAACGACTGATGCAATTTATAGGTAAAACCCTCCTTATATTATGTATTTTCGGCTGGCAACGGGCGAGAAACTAATTTTTTTAATAATTAGAAAGCCAAATAAGTTAATAGAAAATTATTTTTTGTTGCTTTCGTCGTAAACTTAATGAGAATGATATGCAAATACGACTTATCTAAAAATGTTGTATTTGCACTATTCAGTGTCAGCCAGTGAAAAATGATGAATTTTATTACAAAATTAAGACAACCAAGTCTAAGTCGACGAACAAGAGAAAGAAAAAATGTGCACCACTGTAAAGAGGGCCTGCCATTCCCTGGAAGAATTGTTTTAACATCGTACTGACGGTATCTGAATACTATAAAAAAGTGAGAAATATATGGGTCTCGATCGAATTACAGAAAAACCTTTGGCTTAACAAACCTTTTCCATTTCTAATGAAAATTTTGCAAAAAAAAATTTTAAAAAGTGGGTATGGCAATTTTCAAATGTGGTACCTTATTCCTTTGCATTTTTCTTATAACCATAAAATATTAATTTTAAGCCCAAACGCCAAAAAAATTTTAAATCAAAAAAATATTAAATTTTTTCAAAATTAGTTAGAGCCATTTGCGAGAAAATCCGTTTCAACAAAACTCTGACTTTAGGAAAGTTCCCTTAGTTTTGAGGTTAGAATGAAAATTCCAAATTCGCCTCGAGTTGTAAATTCACAGACCACAGATATGAAGTTTGAAGCGAATCCGTCCAGTCGTTTTGAGGTCAAAATGTATGTATGTAATCAGTGAAGTCATTAACATTTATTGCATTCACTTGAAGTCATTCATATCATCTGAAGTACAAGCGACCATTAGAAAAATTATTATCGCAATAAAAATGCTGCGTCCATTTACAAAGTAGGAAATCAAAAATAAGTAATGAAAACAAACTTATAAGTAATTTTTAAAGCAATAATGTTTTATGGATCGCCAGTGTGGGGCACATGTGCAAAAAGCCACCTCCGTAGACTGCAGGTAACAGAAAAAAAATTTTCGTAAATTGGCGGAAATTGTCAAGGATTCACTTAGACCAACTAAGAGTTCATTGTGTATATTTCAACTGAAGAGTTACATATGATCTCAAAAATTGAAAAAAAAAAAGCGTCCTTACGACTGAATAAATTGTTTGATCCGACAACCACTTGATGACCACATCCCACAACCTCATGGTGTCTGTGGACCCAACATCAAAGTCTCGACACCTGTGGTAATGTGTCCCACGGTATTTCAATAAACTGAGACCTATGATAGGTTAAAACCTTGGTAAAGGTATTAATTCCGCTGAGATATATGTATCTCAGTCTTAAGCACTGTAGTCCAGTTTAATGGATTCTTTATTAGTGCGATGCAGTGCAACCTCTTACTAGAAATAATAGGGTTTAACTCCTCGGATGAGTCCCTGGTTATCAAGAAACTACAGGCGACGTTACTATTGCTGTGGGCGACATATATGTATGTTTGTATAAATTTGTAAGAGCTTCTCTCAGCTCAAAATTTAAGACCCAAAAAGTGGTGACATACGGACAAATAGACGGAGGGACATGGCTCATTCATTTTTACTGTTGATACTGATCAAGAATATACTTTATAGGGTCTGTCTCGATTATATCATCGATCAAACTTACTATACTCTTGGATGGGGCATATAAGTTTAAGCAATGTGTTAGAAAACGTAAGGTTCACAAGGTCCAATTCTGAGCTTATATCGGGTTTTTCGTCCTTTTTGCACAAAAGAAGTTCAGAAGCTTCTGTACATAAACTGTAGAGTTTTCATTACGTTAGGACAATCAAAATACAAGAAGCCAGAAATTAATGTTGTAAGTATTATCGCAAAATTAGAAGGATAAAATTCCATTTTTCGTTGTTTTTTTGGTTTTTTTTGCTGGTTTCATCTACAGTCTACGCAAGCCAACAATTTACGAATTGTTTTTGTAGTTTATGGTCGAGGATGGCTTACACGTTTACACGGGGTGGTCGAAGATATTTCAATGAGTGCCAGGACACTAGGGGGACTCGGTTAATTTTACGCAATTAATGCCTCTAGAGCGCCGATGTTATTAGCACTGTGTGGTGGATGGTGCGGTAAGCCCTTGGCTATGGCTGACATGATGTCAAACATATGTACATTGATATTTATGAAAATTAAATTTTTGGAGAATTCTTTTGTTCTTCAGGTTCCCCATCGGACTGATTTGACGAACTTTTCGGTTGGTACTTGAATTTAAGAAAGAGTGTGCTTTAGTTGAAGTACTTCCTTGACAAACGATTTGCCAATAAATTGCCGGATTCCTGAATTCCACTGAAAATTCACATCGTCTTAGACTATCTAGTGAAGGTCAGTACAATTCCAAAGTATGAGTTGATTTCCTTTTCGTTTACACTCTGCTTGCCCGGAAGTGGCTAGTGTTTTGTCTGGTGGCATTATTGCAGTGGTAAGTGTTAGAATGCCGCACACTAGAAAATGTGTCCAGTGGATGATACTGTCCTAGATCCGTATTTTTTGTACGTCCAAGCCCAGGCTCCAATCAATAATCAATTCTGCTGACCAGCCACTTAACAAACTTTTAGATCACTTACGGATATTTAAATAAAAAAAAAAAGAAAACGCAAAGAACACTCTTGCTGAACTCGAACACTCGAACACTCGAATTCGAGTTAATCAAACTTGAGATTACTATCATGGGGAAGTCCAAAAAAAGTGGGTCCGGTGATTCTGATATTTTGACAGAAAGTCAGTATCATACCTCCGCGGAACGAAATGAGTCACTTTACGCTTGAACATTGGAAAATATTGAAAACTTATTTCCAAGTGAGTGCTGTGTAGAGCAAACAGTGCGTTTTTGAAAAGAAGTCTTGGCCGAAATGAGTCACCTACCGCGCCTGCTGTATGCAAGTTTGGGCAAAAAGTTCGTGAGACTGGTATGCTAGTAGACAACACTCATGGTCCCCGTCGTCTCCCCGTGGCTGCTGTACCTGAGAGTGTGAGACTTAATTCACGAACATCAACTCTCCATCGATTTCAACAGCTCAACATTTCACGCACCTGAGGAGAATCTTGCACAAAGATCTCGGACGCACGACCATCCGCTTCGTTATCGCTTCACAGTTTGGGCCTTAGAGCATCTTAAATTGGACACCGATTTAACAAACAAAATAGCCGCATATGGGCCATTTAATTTTATTTCATTTTGTTGCACTTTTAAAAAGAAACTTGTATTTGGCCCGACCTGTATAAACTACATACTTATGTACCTACTTATGAGTATAATGTTATGACTACTATTCTATCGAAACGCGGAATGTAACGCCTAATGTACTGGGAAGAGCAAGGCTTGCATTTCAATCCTGATAAGATTGTACACTTATCGTATTATGCGGCAAGTACGGACGATCCACTTTGGCACTTTCTTTGGACATTTAGAGGGGGAGACACATTGTTTTTTTGAATTTCGAACTAAACCCCTCCTGCATTGGCATCCACGGACGCATTGTTGCGTGCATATTTTGGGACACGGAACTACACATGTAGATGGACAAGCACTGCCACAAGTAGTGTACACCTCGTTTGGTTTACACCTTCCTGGAAAAAGAAACGATAAATGATTATTTTCAAAAATAAAGGACTTGACATTACCTTTTCGAGCTAGTAAGCTTGGCAGAAACACAATTAGCAGGAATAGATATACACCCCTCATAACTTGCCTTTTTTTCCTTGCAACTCTGTTACTTACTGACCCTTGGTCGAGCGACTGATACAATTTGCAGGCAGAGCTCTGCTTTTGTTACGAATCTTAGGTTCTCAATGGCCGAAACTAATTTTTTAACAGTAAGAAAACCAAAGCTAATAGGAAATTATTCAAATGATATGCAAATACGACTTATCTAAGAACGTATGTAGTTTAACGGTCAATTTGCAAAAAATGGTGCTTGTTGCGTAGATGATGCATATCGTAATTTCTTCCTACGCTATGATGTTTGCTCTGTTCTTGTCACTGCGTCTGGCAGTGTTAGTATTGCGTTTCAGAAGACGCTTAGCAATAAATGCAGCGCTATGCGCACTAACAACGATACAGTTGTAAAAATTATATTTTCTTTCTGCATTCTGTTTTGAACGTGCTTGTGGTTAATCAACAATGTTTCCGTCGTTTTGTGTTTTTTAAAGTGTGTGAAGTTTTTAGAACTATTCAAATATTTATTTACTAATTATTGTTCTTAACAAAATATTTATAAATTACGGAAGTGCGGTGTGTTTTTTTTTAAATGGCTCGCAAAAAGATATTCCTCGAAATTTCCAAAAAACGAAAGTTTCTCTGGGAACAGCGGCGCATGATGCTAAAAGTCAAAAGGATGGCAATGTAGTTTCTAAGAGTTTCCGCCAAAATTGTGCCAGAAAACGGACATTTTCGTATAGATCAGTTCGAAAGGTGGTGAAAATGGCCTCAGAGGATAGGAGAAATTTTAAAGCCACTGCCTGACGATGGTTTGGATATCTCACTACGAACCATAGAACAATTTTGTTTCGAAAACTGCAAGGGTACGACTTATATCACTACCCACATCCCAATTATTCGGCAAAGTCGATCACCATATGCCAATCATGTGCGATACAAGAATTGTCCATAAATATAAAAACGAAAAGTGGAAAAGTACTGTTCTCCCAGCTATAACCTTAAGAAAAATTACTTTTTAGACCTCTTCCGCATATTTCGCAAAAGATTTATCGCAGGTGAAGATTTTAATGCCAAAAACAAGTATTGGGGATCTCAACGGGAAAACTACATAATGGCCAACAGATAGGAAGAAAACGCTGGATCTTATCTTGTCGACTTTTCGTTACAAAAAATATCTCGTCAAATACTATCAAACTAGAAGGAGGACCAGGTCTTGATTCAGATCATTCCACTATGGAAGAAGATAGCCCAAGACTAGCCAATAAGCGGACTGGATAGAGGATAATACTCAGCTCTTAGAAACAATTGAAACAAAAGAACAACTAGAAGAGGCTGTACAGATATTTACAATTAATATCCAAAAAGCTGAGAATTTAAAAATGAGTCTCTTAAAGAATATCTTACGAATGATACTAGTGAATACTCACTCTGGAAGGCAACTAAGAAAATGAAAAGGGCAATTGCACACATTCCACCAGTTAAAAACAGAGAAGGTAACTGGGCTGCATTCAGGATAAGGTATGTACCTAGCATGTGGAATGCCGCGGAGGTAATTATGATACCGAGACAGGCAA
Source organism: Xylota segnis (assembly GCA_963583995.1). Taxonomy (NCBI): domain Eukaryota; kingdom Metazoa; phylum Arthropoda; class Insecta; order Diptera; family Syrphidae; genus Xylota; species Xylota segnis. The sequence goes on from OY757237.1 coordinate 58,935,916, forward strand.
ACCACCAATCGATACTATCGATACTATCGATACTACTTTGTTGTCCAAGCTATTCGAAAAGATCTTAATTAAACGTCTGTATAAAATAATCCAAGAAAAATCATTGATCCCAGGCATAGAATAACTGATAAAGTCGAAAAAACTTTTGAAGAAAAAAAAGGTAAGATATATTTTTCGATATAAAACAAGCTTTCGATAAAATATGGCATAAAGGACTGATCCATAAAACATCTGCCGAAGTAATACTCGTAAATTCTAGAGTCTTATACATCACATCACATCGAAAAGATCTTAAAGATCTTAATTAAACGTCTGTATAAAATAATCCAAGAAAAATCATTGATCCCAGGCATAGAATAACTGATAAAGTCGAAAAAACTTTTGAAGAAAAAAAAGGTAAGATATATTTTTCGATATAGCACAAGCTTTCGATAAAATATGGCATAAAGGACTGATCCATAAAACATCTGCCGAAGCAATACTCGTAAATTCTAGAGTCTTATACATCACATCACATCGAAAAGATCTTAAAGATCTTAATTAAACGTCTGTATAAAATAATCCAAGAAAAATCATTGATCCCAGGCATAGAATAACTGATAAAGTCGAAAAAACTTTTGAAGAAAAAAAAGGTAAGATATATTTTTCGATATAAAACAAGCTTTCGATAAAATATGGCATAAAGGACTGATCCATAAAACATCTGCCGAAGCAATACTCGTAAATTCTAGAGTCTTATACATCACATCACATCGAAAAGATCTTAAGGATCTTAATTAAACGTCTGTATAAAATAATCCAAGAAAAATCATTGATCCCAGGCATAGAATAACTGATAAAGTCGAAAAAACTTTTGAAGAAAAAAAAGGTAAGATATATTTTTCGATATAGCACAAGCTTTCGATAAAATATGGCATAAAGGACTGATCCATAAAACATCTGCCGAAGCAATACTCGTAAATTCTAGAGTCTTATACATCACATCACATCGAAAAGATCTTAAAGATCTTAATTAAACGTCTGTATAAAATAATCCAAGAAAAATCATTGATCCCAGGCATAGAATAACTGATAAAGTCGAAAAAACTTTTGAAGAAAAAAAAGGTAAGATATATTTTTCGATATAGCACAAGCTTTCGATAAAATATGGCATAAAGGACTGATCCATAAAACATCTGCCGAAGCAATACTAGTAAATTCTAGAGTCTTATACATCACATCACATCGGTTTTTTAGAATTAAACAAGGTAATGACTACTCCTCATTGAGAAAGGCTGGTGTACCACAAGGCAATGTTTTAGGCCCTCTATTATACTCGTATCTCTTATTTACCAATGACTTGCCAAATAATGATGAGACAACTGTAGCAACATTCGCAGATGATACTGCTGTTCTTGCTGTGGGAGAAACTGTCGAAGAAGCGACGAAAAAGCTACAAAAGGCAGTGAATGATATCTATCCTAAAACCCGAGTTTAGTTAGAATGGATTTTCTTGAAAACGGCTCTAACGACTTTGATAAAATTTGATACATTTTTCGGCGGTTGGGCTTAAAATTAATATTTGATGGTTATAAGACAAATGCAGATTAATTGGGTACCAATTTTTGAAATTGCCACGCCCATTTTGTAAAAGTTGATGCCTTTCTTATCCATTTTAACGGGTTTTCTTTCCAAGTCAACCGACGCCCGATCTATTAACCATTCAAATCTGTAAAGAACAAAGTAAGTCTTATCGACTTAAAGACGCTTAAGCTACTGTGTGTAACCTTATACGCTTTGGGTATGAGAATCTCCTCAGGCTCGATGTACATACATATGTTTGTATGTACGAGCAATTAAGACGTACGTACTTTAAAGGGGAAAACGGAGAAACTGTGTCCAAGATCCGTCCGGTTTTTGATGAAGTCAGGGACTGCGAGTACCTTTGAAACGGAGTCTTTCCGGAGTCTAGCCGAATATTTTGTGGACTCTATTTTACTCCACAACTTAGTAGCGGTTCGAGTCAGGGGGATCCTTTGTGCGCTCGGTCACGTTGTATAGCTTCATGGTATTTTGCGCGAAGTTGAAAGTCAGAAGATTATAGCAGCCATACCATACTTCGTTTGTCTTGAGAAAGCTCCTAGAACTGTGTGTATATAAATATAGGATTTCTCGGTAGAAATGAGGCTTGATTCATATTTTTATATATTAACAATTCACTAACAAATTTCATTGCAGTATTCGTTCCGCCATGATCTAGTTAAGGTAATTCAAATCAAATTTAGATATTCCATCGATTTCTCAGAACTAACATTTAGAAGGGCAGACACAATTATTTTTTGAATTCCGAAAATAACCTGTCCTGCATCGGCATCCGATAAAGCATTGTGCTTTACATAGCCCGTAATACGGTTTTGCACATGTACGTTCGCAAGGACTGCCACAAGTAGTGTACTCTTCGTTTCGTTTACACCTTCCTGAAAAAAGAAACAATAAATGATAACTTTTAAATTAAAAGCCTTGACATTACCTCCTTGAGCTAATAAGTTTGGCAAAAACGCAATTAGCAAGAATAGATATACACCCCTCATATCTTGCTTGATTTTTCTTTCCTTGCAACTCTGTTACTTACTGATCTTTAGTCGAACGACTGATGCAATTTATAGGTAAAACCCTCCTTATATTATGTATTTTCGGCTGGCAACGGGCGAGAAACTAATTTTTTTAATAATTAGAAAGCCAAATAAGTTAATAGAAAATTATTTTTTGTTGCTTTCGTCGTAAACTTAATGAGAATGATATGCAAATACGACTTATCTAAAAATGTTGTATTTGCACTATTCAGTGTCAGCCAGTGAAAAATGATGAATTTTATTACAAAATTAAGACAACCAAGTCTAAGTCGACGAACAAGAGAAAGAAAAAATGTGCACCACTGTAAAGAGGGCCTGCCATTCCCTGGAAGAATTGTTTTAACATCGTACTGACGGTATCTGAATACTATAAAAAAGTGAGAAATATATGGGTCTCGATCGAATTACAGAAAAACCTTTGGCTTAACAAACCTTTTCCATTTCTAATGAAAATTTTGCAAAAAAAAATTTTAAAAAGTGGGTATGGCAATTTTCAAATGTGGTACCTTATTCCTTTGCATTTTTCTTATAACCATAAAATATTAATTTTAAGCCCAAACGCCAAAAAAATTTTAAATCAAAAAAATATTAAATTTTTTCAAAATTAGTTAGAGCCATTTGCGAGAAAATCCGTTTCAACAAAACTCTGACTTTAGGAAAGTTCCCTTAGTTTTGAGGTTAGAATGAAAATTCCAAATTCGCCTCGAGTTGTAAATTCACAGACCACAGATATGAAGTTTGAAGCGAATCCGTCCAGTCATTTAGACCGCAGGTGACCAAACAGACAGACAGACTCATATGGACCCCCGTCATTCTTCAGTAATGTCTAGCACCACAGGTCAATTTATCTCGAAGTCAATATTGAGGAATAATTTTTTCATAATTTTGAAGTCAAAATGTATGTAATCAGTGAAGTCATTAACATTTATTGCATTCACTTGAAGTCATTCACATCATCTGAAGTACAAGCGACCATTAGAAAAATTAGTATCGCAATAAAAATGCTGCGTCCATTTACAAAGTAGGAAATCAAAAATAAGTAATGAAAACAAACTTATAAGTAATTTTTAAAGCAATAATGTTTTATGGATCGCCAGTGTGGGGCACATGTGCAAAAAGCCACCTCCGTAGACTGCAGGTAACAGAAAAAAATTTTCGTAAATTGGCGGAAATTGTCAAGGATTCACTTAGACCAACTAAGAGTTCATTGTGTATATTTCAACTGAAGAGTTACATATGATCTCAAAAATTGAAAAAAAGCGTCCTTACGACTGAATAAATTGTTTGATCCGACAACCACTTGATGACCACATCCCACAACCTCATGGTGTCTGTGGACCCAACATCAAAGTCTCGACACCTGTGGTAATGTGTCCCACGGTATTTCAATAAACTGAGACCTATGTTAGGTTAAAACCTTGGTAAAGGTATTAATTCCGCTGAGATATATGTATCTCAGTCTTAAGCACTGTAGTCCAGTTTAATGGATTCTTTATTAGTGCGATGCAGTGCAACCTCTTACTAGACATAATAGGGTTTAACTCCTCGGATGAGTCCCTGGTTATCAAGAAACTACAGGCGACGTTACTATTGCTGTCTCAAAATCGGCTTTTTTGATGAAAATAAAACGCCCTCTAAAAGTGGGCGACATATATGTATGTTTGTATAAATTTGTAAGAGCTTCTCTCAGCTCAAAATTTAAGACCCAAAAAGTGGTGACATACGGACAAATAGACGGAGGGACATGGCTCATTCATTTTTACTGTTGATACTGATCAAGAATATACTTTATAGGGTCTGTCTCGATTATATCATCGATCAAACTTACTATACTCTTGGATGGGGCATATAAGTTTAAGAAATGTGTTAGAAAACAAGGTCCATTTCTGAGCTTATATCGGGTTTTTCGTCCTTTTTGCACAAAAGAAGTTCAGAAGCTTCTGTACATAAGCTGTAGAGTTTTCATTACGTTAGGACAATCAAAATACAAGAAGCCAGAAATTAATGTTGTAAGTATTATCGCAAAATTAGAAGGATAAGTACCATACTCATCATGTGGTTAGTATCTGCACGGAGGAGATCGGACGATTCAACGAGTTTTTCAATCTGATTGCGAAGTAAACCTTGCAATTTTTTTACTCGTTTCCTTACTTTTCATTGGAAATCAAGCTGAGGTTGGTAAGAAAAAAGAAAAACGATATTCTTTCGATTGTCTTTCTTTGGATTTCCTTTGACTTTACTTGTTCTATTTTCTTTTTGTTCGAATTGTGAGCGGAAGTATATAGAACAGATACAGATACAAGAAACTAAATCTAAAAAAAAAAGGAAATAAATCTTGCCTGAGGAATGCGGAAAATTTCTATAAATTGTAAATTACTCCTTTTACATGGCGCGATGGAGTGCTTTTCGCGTTCGCTTGAATTAAAAATTCGATTTTTCGTTGTTTTTTTGGTTTTTTTGCTGGCTTTGTCTACAGTCTACGCAAGCCAACAATTTACGAATTGTTTTTGTAGTTTATGGTCGAGGATGGTTTACACGTTTACACGGGGTGGTCGAAGATATTTGAATGAGTGCCAGGACACCAGGGGAACTCGGTTAATTTTACGCAAATCGGCTTCTAGAGCGCCGATGTTATTAGCACTGTGTGGTGGATGGTGTGGTAAGCCCTTGGCTATGGCTGACATGATGTCAAACATATCTACATTGATATTTATGAAAATTAAATTTTTGGAGAATTCTTTTGTTCTTTATTTTCCCCATCGGACTGATTTGACGAACTTTTCGGTTGGTACTTGAATTTAAGAAAGAGTGCTTTAGTTGAAGTACTTCCTTGACAAACGATTTGCCAACAAATTGCCGGATTGCTAAATTCCACTAAAAATTCACATCGTCTTAGACTACCTAGTGAAGGTCAGTACAATTCCAATATATGGGTTATGATCACCCACATCACATCGTTGCGGACTCGTTACAAATCAGTGAATTGAAGATCATGCTGGTCAGTGAACTCCCTTTGTGATGACAATGGCCACATTTCAACAGTGTAACTGTCACGTGGGCCAACCTATCAGTTGTTCCTATTCACATTGTGTTTTGAGGTCACTGCCAAATGCGATTTTTGACTTTTGCAGTACTTCCTTTACATTGGCTACAGCACTCGAGAAATTCTCGACAAATTTATCGTCAAATCAAAAATGGGTTGAATAGTTTGTCAAGCCAGTTGTCATACCGATTTGATTAGCATCGAGACTTAGTACCAGACTTGTAAAAGGCAATAGATTTACTTTTTGACAGACAGACACATGCATATGTAGCTGCTTGAACCCATCTCGTTTTTCACGGGCTTTTGAGTATTTAGCCTTCAGAGATTGGTTTCCATCCATTCTTCGTGGGGTGTGTCCTTTCCATCATCTTACTTCTTCCAAAGGGTCTTCGGTGAGCAGTAAATGGTCCTTCCCAGAATCCATGGGACCGCCCTCGGAATAGGCTGGATTTACCGTTTGTAATGGCGTACCACCTGTACGCCATTCTTCTGTTTTGTTCTTGTTTGAAGAGTTTGGTCGCCTTTTACGACAGGCATTCCTTACCTTGGGCATATTCTAGTCCCTAACTTGAAGGGATAACGTTTCTATAGATTTGGTGAACTCAGATCAAATTGAACTTGAGAGCTTCCTAAGAGTTGTTATTTCTGTACAGCTTTTAGGGATAATTAAACTATGTTAACGATTGAGCAGATTCGATTATTTACTTTGATTACAGACGAACTTTTTACAACTTGGATTGCAATATTCGTTCCTCCATGATTCGGTTAAGGTAATACAAATCAAATTTAGATATTTCTAGCAAGCAGAGCGGGCGACACACATATTTTTTGAATTTCGAAGAAAACCTGCCGTGCATTGGCATCCACTGACACAATTTGCTGTACATGACCTGGAAACCGGTCGTCCACATGCAGCTTCACAAGTAGTGGAACAGCTAACGTACGCTTCGTTCGCTTTACACTTCCCTGGAAAAAGAAGCGGTAAATGATTATTTTCAAAATTAAGAGCCTTGACATTACCTTTTTGAGCTAATACGTTTGGCAAAAACGCAATTAGCAAGTATAGATATATACCTCTCATATCTCGCTTGATTTTTCTTTCCTTGCAACTCTGTTACTTACTGACCTTTAGTCGAACGACTGATGCAATTTATAGGTAAAACCCTCCTTATATTATGTATTTTCGGCTGGCAACGGGCGAGAAACTAATTTTTTTAATAATTAGAAAGTCAAATAAGTTAATAGGAAATTATTATTTTTTTTTTGTTCCTTTCGTCGTAAAGTTTAATGGGGACGATATGCAAATACGACCTATCTCAAAACGTTGCTTAATGGTCAATTATAATATTGCACTATTCAGTGTCAGAGAGAGCTAAAAATAACTACACTTATTCCAAATAGTTATGACATTTAGATACAGTGTCCCTTCCCTTAGTTTGGCCTATTTAATCTTCAATATCTTCCTTCAGGTAGAATGCTGCTTTTGACCACTGTGCGACGTCTGTCATAAAACGTAAAAACTACTCTGATACTTTGGTCTTTTTTAATTATACAAATAAAAAAGTGAAGTACATTCCAATTGTTATATCTAAACAACAATGCAGCTCTGCCAAATAGCTGGACATTAAAATTATTCTAAAATTATGGCGGAAAACTAATGAAGTTTTGACATATTGTGAGGCATAAAAGGTATAACTAGTATATATCTATTCAGTTGCATTAGCAAAACAAATATCCAAAACATACAGTACCGGCTATTAAAAGGAAATACGTACATACTCGTACGTATTCATTCTAAGGGACTCGCCGCGGTTCGTCCCTCTGGAATAAATATAGAAAAGTGGGTCATACGATCCCATCTATATGATTTGTAGCGTTTCCGTATGTCATAAGCTTCAATTAATTTGAAGCTCTTAACAGCTCAACTCTAACCACTGAATAAACACGTTAACACATAATGACCGGTTAATGACATATTGGTGGTTTGAATGACTAGTTCGTGGAAAGCACTACTGGCGCTCCGTCGTTTGAGAGTGCTGTAATTTATTGAGAAGGTTCTGGTTTCTGCTAAGGAAATTATTGTGCTTTAAGTTGTTTAGCTTCAGGCAAGTTAAATACAGATAGAGCCACCATTTGATTTGATTTATTTAAAAAATTCACATTGGTTTTAAATGTTTCTGAATTATAAGAGTTTTGGCAGAGTATTTTCTAAAGGATCAACTTTTAGATGTGATAGATAATGCGACAGTTATTTAGGGCTGCTTTGCTGAACGACTGGTAACAAAAAAAAAATAAAAAATATAAGCAAATAAGGCAGGCAATTGAGCTCTTGTTTTACGTCATGTTATGTAATCAACAGAGAAGGCTACCCAATTAAAATAAGTCAAGCAATATACCCTAAGTACTGTCTTAGAAATTAAAGGCCCTTGAGGCCATAGGTATACAAAGTACATAAAGAAACCTCCCATAGATTTAAACTCGACGTAAGCAGCGAAACCTGTGAGAGGAACTAGGGACTTCCGTCAAAAATGATCATTTGGATGTACATAAGTAAGTAAACTATCAGTTTGCTTGGGAGAAGCTAGCCCATGGGTCCCATTGACCCTTCACGTTAAATATTTCAATCAGTTTAGTGTTAAATTTTAAGAAAAGACTAAAATATTGGGACTATGGGTATCGGAGGGTTATGGCCATCTAAATCACTAAAATGGTTAGTTTCTTACCCATCAACATTAACATTGCAAGCATATTGGTATGCAAGACAATAACCTTATAGTAATATTTTCGATTCGAAACCAACAGACCTTACAACAACTCTTATGAACTGATGTGGACATATTGCGTTCATTGACAAATGTTAAAGGGACAAGGGGATTGAAAACATATTTTTGACCATAGAGACGATTTAAAAATAGAATGTTACCAAGGCGCGTAAATTTATCTAGCTTAGACACAACTGAAATTCAACAAGTAGCATCGCCATCTTCAGTCATATCGAAGACAGACATCGAGCTCTATTAGTAGGTAATGTGTGAATACCAGATAGAGCCTCATGAGGGAACTGTCTGATTCCACTTTGTGCCAGGATTATTCATACCACTGATTGTAGTGACATGTAGAAGAAATGCATCCGTCGTTACACTATTGCCTCCATACTTCCACATCCAACAATACAAATAGTTGAGATCTCATTCTCTTAGACAGTTATCATTCATGCAACAAGTTTGTTTCTCAACAGAAGAATCATTATGATACATAACCATTTTGCTTTGTTTACTTGGAACTTACTATTATACTCTTTTATAAACAACAAATTCAAGATTTTAGAATTAAAGAAAAAAAAAGTTTGACAGATTTTCAGATTAAGTATCCTAAGATGCAAATTACCAAGGGAATTCACCATTTTCTATAACTTGATGATAATTACAAGGTCAACTATTAAAATCATCTCAAGATAACTATTAGAAGTTTTATATTCAAAGATAAATTAAACAACACATGTTCTCGTTGATATTTAATAGCACGTAGATCTCTACTATAATAATTAATTACTACGACAAAACAATAGACAATACAGATGGAGAAAACAAAACTTGTATCTATTGAAGATAGACGAACTACTGACTGCCGCACTGACTAATGGGGATACATCTTCCACCCACTGTCTGTCTAGCAAAATTCTTTTTGCAGTAGCATCCGTCTGGACAGCGAAAGTATGCTATTAAGCATGGTTCATTCAGCGTTGGGCATTCGGTCTGGCAACTGGGACCACATGGTAAATATTCCTCGTTTTCCCCACAGGCTTTTGGCGAACTTGCACCTGAAAACAAGTAATTAAATCCCTTCTACGTCATACCAGTCGTACTAGATAATACTTACGCTTATTTCGAATCCTTGCTTCGGCTAATGCAAAAAACAGCGCTATAACAAATAAGCTTGTCACAAGACGTGAATTCATTCTTTGACTTAGAGACAGCCGGTTAACAACTGATTTAATAGGAAAACAAAACATGTTAATGGAGTGATGCTTTGAATTACTTGTTTGGATGGTTAGTTCATAGAAAACACTATTGACTCTGAATTGGCTAAGAGTGCTATAATTCTGCGGAATGGTTGTGATTTCTACTAAATGAATGCTTAAAAATCAAAAGTGTCTAAAGCTAGGTTCAGACGATTGTCGACTCTGCAAATGTGCTACAATTGGCTTGCATTTGGTGCCAATGGTCTGATGATGACAAACTACATATTGTCCAACGTCAAACTGTCAGTTGACAGAAACTTGCTCAGAGTCAGAGGATTTTACAAAAATTGTTTCTTACCTGTCAAACTAAGTTGAAAAGTTTAAAAAAGCGCAAAATTCAAATCGAAATGAAAAAGCGATGATGAAAACGACGAAGGTCTGACTGAGAGTATATTCTGTCTTGCGTGACGCTTATAAGCTGCCTTGGTTTAGCCTGTCTTCCAACTTTAGTCTTCACATAAAGGTGCTTTACTTTTCTTTTAGAATAGCTTGATATTTTTTTTTCGTGAAATAGCTCCGCTTCTCTATGCTATCTATCCTTTCAGTTTTTATTATGTATTTGCTTTAGTGGAGATCAAATATTGGTCCATGTTTGTCGATCCTTTCAGAAGCAATTTTGTTGATTAGAATTTTGTGAAGTCGCAGATTAACCTTCCAGGATTCTCTGCTTTCTTTATCTAGTTGGAGTTCTAGCACTCACCAATTTGTTTATACACTTTTATTTCACTGAATCTGATTATCCATTCCAGCTTTCAGAATATTATAACATTTGTCCCCTGACGTCAGCTGGTACTATCTTAGCCGCCGTAGCTCCTTTCATCAATCATAAGGAAGTCATTGCATCCATTGTCTGTCCCTATTCCCACGTTGCAGATTGCTCTTAGCTTCAATGCTCCCCTTTGACCTTACCGGCATAGTAGGTTTCGCTGGGTTTAGTCTTAGGATCATAGCATCTACTGAGCTCTCTCACCGCGACAAGGTGGCAATCTTTCGAGAGAGAAAATGATAATTCAATTTTTGAGGATGCTCTTCGATATAACCTAATGTGTTTGGTGTCACTACGCAAAATCCGAAGTCTTTATAAATCTAATCCGACGAATTTAAATGACTTGCTCCAAGACAGTGAGGATATTCTAACCAGAAAGATGGATGTCCTATTGAAAAAATGATTTTTTTTTTGGTTTCGCGTAAAAATATAAAGTTTCCAAAATTTTGTGGACCGGTTTCAAAAAATCTTACACGTGTACTGGATATTTTTTCCAGAAGCCTAGCTTGCAATCTCTTAACTCAAAGGTCCAAAACGTGGTGACTAACGGAAAAAGAACTTATTTAGACTTAGACACTTTTGTGAAATGTAAATACTTGTAGTTGTGTCCTTCGTTTCCAAAACTATATTGGGATCTACTTCTTGATTCTCATTCAATTAACGTCAGCTAAGGACACCAGATTTTCAAAATTATTTACATGTGTACATATTTGTTTTTATCAAATGCACTTTTATTAAAGTTTCTTCTTTACTTTAAAAAATAAGTTTGAGACAAATAACTGTGGCAAAGGTTTTGGATGCCAATAGATTTTGCTCATTGCAAACGATTAATCTCAATAACTTTCGTTACGTCCAATGTCTTAGTCTACTGAGGACTTAGCAAAAGTCCAATATTTTCGCCGAAAAATCACTATGAGTAACTAAGCACATTCCGGCTGAACTGGCTTTGTTAATAACTTCGAAAATCTTCAATAGATGCACCTCGTAGAGTAACTACATTGTTCACCATTTAAGTTGAAGGTATCATTGGGCTATATTTCTTGAGGATGCCAGAAAGAATGCTGTATCAGTTACTTGTGACCTGGGACTAGCTGGAAAACATTCCTCTGCCCGAATTGGATCAATTAGGCTTATAGAACATGAGGTTCAAATAAGGCAGTACCACATCAGCTCGTGCTACAATGCAAATTAGCGAGCATTTTTTTTCCAGACGAATAATGTCAAAAAATGGTAATATAGACTAGTCTCCAGATTCTCTGGTTTCGATTTCATCTTATGGGGGTAATTGAATGGAAAGGTAAGTATATGCCAGTAAACCAACCAGAAGCAAAAAGATACATTAGGAAGACGTCTGAGAATTGTTATGAAAAATGTGCCTAAAAGAACTCGGCTTCGGTCCTGCGACATCCTACTCCATACATAATGTTAATGGCCATATATTCGATCAATGAAGTATAAATTATAAAAATTGTATTTATTTTAAAAGTTATTTAAAAAAAAAATCGACCTGCAACATTAAAACACCCTCAGCAAAGTTTTATAGTTATTTCCTGGAAGTTTATTGTATCTCGTTGTAATGATATTTGTATTCATTAGTTCGTAAAGAAGCAAAATTTCAGCAGCTCAAAGATAAACAAACATAATTCATGTAGTTACTTCCTACTGCACTGGCTAATTGGGATACAACGTCCACCTACTGTCTGTCTAGCGAAATTTTTCTTGCAGTAGCATCCGTCTGGACAGCGAATGTGTCTTATTAAGCACGGTTTGTTCAAAGTCGGGCATTCAGTCTGGCAACTAGGACCACATGGTAAATATTCCTCATGATCGCCGCATGTTTTCGACTGATTTGCACCTGAAAATGGTTCATTAAATCAAAACTCATAGATGCCAAAAAATAAATGATTGTACTTACGCTTATCACGAACAGCTGCTTCAGTCAAAGCAAACAGCAATGCCATCAGAAATAAGCTGACCACAAGATGTGACTTCATTCTTTGGCTTTTGACTTCAGATTAATCGTTTAACACATCTGAACAAATATTAACCGCGAAATAGAAACATCTAAATCAAGTGCTGTTTGGAATAACTTGTTTCCATACCTAGTTCATAGAAAACACTAAAAGTGCGGAATTCAATAAGAGTGCTATAATTTTTGGAGATGGTTGTGGTATCTGCTAATGGTATTGTGCCTTTCTTCGATTGGTTCAAAACATCGAGTTCTATTCAATTACGACCAGTGATGGGACTTTTACCACTTGAATTGTAGTTCTAGAATGCTACCAATTTAACTTCATCTTTTTAAACATCGCTTATTTTCATTTCATGTAAATTACATGAACTAAGGCACAATTGGCAACCACATTTTTTCATACTGTTTCCTAAGGGTATACTATTTTGATACATGGCTTGAAACATAGAGAAATAATCAGAATAGTACCTATAAAGTAGATACACGTATTGAATACGATTGAATCATGTCCTTCCGTCCATGAATTTGTATGTCACTACTTTTTGATCCGCAAATTTTGAGCTAGTAAGGATGAAACTTTATATCTGGGGTCTTGAGAAGGAGAACCAGTACATGGTTAACTTTTTTAAATACACACTTTTGATAACTTCACTTTTTTTCCATGAAATCAAAAAAACAAAAAAACATTTAAATATCATACATTTCATCCACACTCTATCCTTGTAAAACTCGTTTAGACGCACAAGGGAGATTTTTTTTTTTTAAATTCTCTCCACTTTGCATTTCTTGCTTTTTAGGCTGAAAGGGAAATAAAGAAGTAAGGTACTCTTTAATCTGAAACGCAGAATCAATTTTTTATTTGGAAATCCGAGGAATTAATTATTTTGCTAAGGACTTAGCAGGTCGATCAGACTTATTGAGCCTCATAATTTTTTCTACTGAAAACCTTCAGTGTAGTCCCAAAAAAAAACAAGAGTAATGAGTGTCAAAAAATGCATTAAATTGACAATTTCATTTTGCTTAACTATTTAACCTTTGACCGGATGTCTACGAAAATATACTTTGGCTGTAGACTGAATCGAAAGGGTCACAAATTTATTCTCTCTACTTCCACGTTATGTATGTATCTTACAGACGAAAATCAAAAACTTGATTTTTTATTGACAAATAAGACTATGAAATGGATTTTGCAAACTCAACAGTAATGTTTGGTCGGAGAAAAGCTTAAAAGGATATGAAATGTACGATTGAGGCCTTAGGCTTTGGGGTTTGTAAAAAGTTGTTACAAAAACAAAGAATTATTTTTGAAAATAATAAATAATAAAATAATATTTTTGGTAATAATTTACTGGTTTTGTCTGGTGCAGAACAAATGTTGGATTATCAACCATTTTTTTCAAATCGGAGAAATTGCTACATCAAACAGCTCATCATTAAGCGAACCCTAAAAAATCGTCAAAAGCATTCCGACTAAGGGTTGTTAAAAGATTTAACTGTCACGGAAGTAGAAGACTACCAGAACTACTTCCGAATAAGTGAAACAACATTAAACGCACTACTCCGATTGGTCGAACCAATTTTACCGAGGAAAAATAATACCATGAGGGAAAGTTTATCTGTGCTGGAAGGGCTGACAGTTACGTTAAGGTACCTAGCTGCCGGGGGGAACTTTGAAGATCTAAATTTTCCCGTAGCTATGTTCACAGCCAATATTATATTTAAAAAACTAATAAAAAACTATTCATTCGAAATTTGTATATTTAATTTGTATGAAATAGGAAAAGACACCCCTACTCTCCATAATATCAAAGAAAATCACGTGTTACGTTGACTTCATTGAATTTCTGTGTTATAACAAATATTATTATTGTTAAAATTAGTCAACAACAAAGAGTCGTGTTTTTTTTTGATATGCTGCTGATTACATCGAACAGAAAATAATCTAATAAATTCCCTTAAGATGATATCGTCCGATGATGATATAAGTACCTAGCTAGATTTTAGATAGCGTAAAGCTTGTTATGAATTTTTTGAAGTTCACTATGCAAAAGCTGTGTTTTAGAATAAGTTATACATTAAAATATAACTTTGTCCAGTTAGTATGTTCTAGACGCAACTGCCTCAAATCAAATAAGTAATGATGAAGTATTGACGTACATGCACATCCTTTATGATCATTACTAATGACATACTACAGGTATTGATGAATCGAAATCAGGAATTCCAGATTTTCGTCATTCCAGTCCATGATTCCAAGTAATAAGAATACTTTTTACCTTACATCATTATTAATATCAATACATACTTTCAAGTACTGACAATATTATTAAACGTGTAGGGTTCGCTATAGACAGTACTTTTCAAAAATAGAGGTTTATAGTAAGGACATCTATTGGCAATCACATGTCACTGTTGTACTGTCAAAATTTCATGGCATTTGAATGAATAGAAACGCATTGCGTCTTAAGTGACGGTATGATTGTGTTACCAGTACAAAAATGAGTTTACTTTGGTAACAGTTTTTCCTTTGCATAGTGCCATGGATAAGATTTTTGTTGTTCAACTGTAGGCAAGCAGCAGAGACAGCAATCAGTAACCCAGGGCTGTAGAAGTACCAGAAAACCGTGCCTGGCTCGTACCTACACTACTACACAAAGCTCATACACAAACCACGTTTATGTAGTGAAATTCTCCTTTGGTACGTATGTACATACATATGTATGCATGTACGTGGTAGACTAAATACAAAAATTTCATTTTTTACTTTGTCAACAAGGTGGCTAATTTCTCATTACTTTCTTATCAATAAATTAAAAGAATTCATTAAATAGGTCAATATTATCAAAAACAATACACCAAAATAAAAATTAAAATGAAAATGAAAAAAAAAAAAACCAGCACAACAGCTTCGGCAATATGTATAAACAAAATGACGATAAGCGGTTATATGACCTCGATAGTTTTTGTGTTTTTTTTTTGGTTTTCCTTCAACAATAGGGTTTCTCGATAGACAAATTAAAACAAATTAAAATAGTAAACAAACAAGCAGCCGTTGACGAAAGTCTGTGGTAAACATTTCAAAGTACGCTCAATCGCGCACGTTATAAACAAAAATGCCTCTCTTCCCAGACGCGGGGTCATTGGCAGATCTTGCGTGCCAGACGCAGCAATTTGCAATTCAGATGGTGTACGTGCAAAAATTGAACCAAGACACCCATAGTCGTTTAAGCGGAAACTTCGAATCAGGGTCAATTCTGCAATAGCCAGTAGTGGTCAATTAATCAGACGTCATTTTAAATATTTTTTTTAAGTTATGGGTTTGGTGGATTTCACGTTTTATCTTTGCGGTGTTTATACACAAATTTGCACAACAATAATGAAACGTGCAGTTTCCCAAACCCCAGTAGGTAGTTAGAGAAATGTTTGGCCATGGAGGTTCCCCGCCCGTGCGGATGTGATGAAGAGAAATTTTGTTTTTTTGTTGCGGATTACCAGAATTACTATTGAATTGGTGATTCAAGTATTCCATTGTCATTGTAAAGGACGTGCATTGCGGCACATACCGCCACGACGAGTAAATAAATAAATATAAGCCTTTCATCCACTCAATATTTTCACCACATTTAGAAAGAGGTAAATAAATAAAGTAAATGACGCCCTTCTACACCTCACCTACATATGTATATATTTACCACGATCACGTAGGGTGAGGATCTTCCACTTCCACCACACACACGTGCAGATTGCACGTTTTCCATTTTCCTAGGACCATCCAACTCAATTAGCCATACCATATCACGTAACCTCCATGTAACCAAAGTCTATTGATTGCAATGTTTATCAATTTTAGGTACAAATCCCAAATAAACAAACAAACAAAAAATAAAACAGCTGAGAGCTGTTTCAAGGCTAATAGGTACGTACTGTACCTAAATAAAGTAAAGGAAAAAAAAAACTTCTCGAAATTGAATTGAAAGATCCATGCATCATTTAATGATCACTCCAAATTAAAGTCCAAGAACATGTTTTTCCCCCCACTATGCCTACATGTACATATAAACATTGCACTCACACAATTGTAAAATTGTTCTGAAAGATGAACGTGCATAACGCAGCGAGCCACTTTCATGCAGAAGTTCACTGTAGCCATTCACGTATCTGTGACTATGGTGTTTATGTGTGACACGAAGCGTCTTATATAATAAAACTCTCTACACGGTTTACCTCTTCAGATCTCGATGTGGTCTAGCTTCAATGTGAATTCGGTTGCGATCACGATCGGTTGTGTTTTAGTCGAAATCAATTTGAACCTTTCCTAGTGACTTAGTGTGATTAAATATTTAATTTTATTTTAACACTTTACCTAGTGACTTAGTGTGATTAAATATTTAATTTTATTTTAACACTTTACCAAGTGAAACAGTGTGCTTTAAAAGTGTCCAGCAATTCGTATGCTTTAGTGAATTTAAAATTCATAGGAACTTAATAAATTATTATTATATGTGCAATGGCGTTTTCAATGGTTAGATCTGCAATGCTAAGGACTTCGCGAGAAATCCTTGATAGAAGAGTTGTTGGATCGGTTGGACTAATAAATAGTTTTGTGGATTTCGAGAAAAGGGTGAGTTGGGTTTCCAGTTAAGCGACGATACTAGAGGTACTATTTCTTCTTCTTTCATAAATAAACACGTATGCAGGTGGCGCTTTCAATCGATCGAAATGAATAGAAAACAAGAAACATAGAATAACAGTTGCAATCGAGGTTAATGCTCTTCTCTGTGTATCTATTTATTCTTTGCACCGGAGGACATGTCCTTCCACTTGGCGGCTCTTCTGGTGTTTACTTACTACCTGCTAAGTGTTATTTACTTGTACTTGTACAAGGATCTTTCTAAGTCGATTTCCAATAAGAAAACAAAAAAAAAAATCATATTATCTATGCGTCGCTACCATTCTGGAACCACTTGAGAGGCACTCTTGAATAAATTCTACCAGGTACCAAATATGTCATAACTTTTGTTTGTGATTATGGTAACTGATCGGTATTCAAAAGTTGTATAAACAAAATACCTACCATCAGGTGTTTCTATTAGCCTGGCTTTGTTATTGCCAACACATTTAATAAGGTTCAATGAAACCCTTCACTAATCGAAAAGTCCAAGTGTGTATACATAAATTAAGAAATGGGCCGGCCAGTTGTAACGCTACCAACTTAGCGCTCAAGTCAAGGTAAACAACAGAATCTCATTATCATACGTTTTGGCGTTTGACCGATCAACAAATTAGACTTTCATATTATGTAATTATTTCCTTAAAAACAAACAACAATATTATTGTTCAATTTAAATAATAAAAAAAAAATCCTTATCTATCGCCAAATAAAAATAAAATATTATTTCTTTTTCAGATACTTTTGGTTCCACGAGCGAATTATAATAGTCTGTTAAGAAACGATCTTCAACGAAATGTTTTGCTATTTTCCGCCCGCCAGTATGCAAAGACTCCAATGTCATCGCATGCCTATGATCTTGAATCGGATTCAGACTCTGATTCGGACGATGAACAGTCCCGTAGGCCACAACGTGAAGAAAAACCAAAAAAGATAGAAAGGGTAAGTTGATATATACACATATATGCATTCAATACATACTTTATGTAAAACCTGATCTTCCAAGAGGGCCCACTCGACTAAATGTAGGGCACATACACACATATCATACATATGTAGTCTGTAATTCATTAGTATAGCTTAGCGCCTACACCCTCTTATGTAGTTAAGTGCACATAACAATAGTAAACCGGTGGCAATTGTGTACATTCTTGAAACACATAAACGTACTATCATCTTTGGCGCGACGATAAAGCAAATTTGGATTTTGAGCGACCCGAAAAGTTTAGAACTGATACTAGAGGAGCGCAGTGAGTTATCATTCACTTCTAATGTTTGCTTTTTGACATTGCCTGCGGATTGAGTTTATCTTTTCATTTCTATTTTGATATTTGAAGAATATGAAATACGACACGACGCTTCCGAGTGATCGTTGTGGAAAAGATTACTACGCAGGCGTTTGCACCTCGTTATATGTGACCCAATTTTAAACAAATACTAATTTGCATCTTTTTAATTAATGTAGTACCCATATGTACACAAGTACGATGATACAGAAAAAGTTTAATGTGTCCAAATTAGTTTTGATAACTCAAGAGTACATTGAACCGATGTTACTTGACCTGTTATAATTGATTAAAAAAAAGAGAAAGCAAAATAATCTGCTGGTTTACTTTCCAGAAATGAAATTAGTACCCCTTCTTCTTTTTTGATTGTTTCGAATTCGAGAAACCTGCAAAAATGAAGTGAGCGACTGAACGTACGCACGTAGCTCTTCTGTTGCGCAAAATACAAGGGTATGAGAGAAAATATAAACACATCGAAATCTACTAATAAGCCCCTCTAGCAATGGTTCAGGTTGTTCACAAAAAAAAAGAAAGATCCAGTGGTTCGATAGTCATTGAGTCAACGAAGTACTTTTGAGGAGCTGTTGAATACAACTCACTTATGTATGTTCTGTACACTTTACCCAACTCTGTATATTCATCATTGGAAGGATCTGTAATTGCCTTTAAAGTGTGACGACTACACGATGGGAATAACCTACGGTGTACCAGAAAAGAAAGGTTATATTCCCGATGAACTTGCACAGTAGAAACCTAAACCAAAATACATGAAGTTTAAAGCAAATCTGTTGACTACATAGTACAGTACATAACAATGTTTAGTTTTTACAGACACGACATATACTTGCTCAGGCTCCATTTTGCAAAAATTACCTCGAGTACAGTGCGACTTTCCCTATTGTTCAATGCTTCTTAAAGCTTAGTTATTTTCTTTATCTGCAATATTTGCATTTCTATCCTTTATTTAATTCATTCTCCTTCTACACCTTTGAGGTCGTTAGACAATGATTCTTAAAAGCTATTAAATCACTTGCTTGAAACATCCTTCTCATTGGTTGCTACCTAAACGATCCTCCATGGAAATGACTACCCTCAGAGGACATGCTAATTCTGTAAAAGTGATAGTTGATACTAAAAGTTGATGATCATACTTAATAAAATGATTCCGCTATCACACAAAAATGATAGCAAAAATGTGATGTTCGCGCTAATGATCCCCTTAGAAAAAGCAAGTGTTGAATACACAGAGTTAGAAAACCAATCTTGGTACATACTAGTACGATTATCCAAATCTATGTAAGGACACATGTTTAGCACAGGTTTAGAGGATGGTTGTTATTCAGTTTTCTTTTGTGTAATAGGTCTAAAAATAATGTATTAACTAAGCAATATATTTTTAATTACAGGGCGACAGTGAATTTTGGCGCAGAAAAATGCGTACCCTCCACCGAATATTAGATGTTAACAAGGATGGTGTGATATCATTCGATGACTATAAATTACTCACGAAGAGATTCACCGATGTCGGTAATTTATCACCCGAAATGTCTGAAGAGTTTCTCGATGTTATGAAGGTAAATAAATATTTAAATCACCCTTTAGACATAAAACTAACAAACTTTTCTCTTTTAAATATTACAGCAAACTTGGGAAGTGCAGTGGGGTGAAATAAATCCTTATAATCTTGTAACCGCCGAACAATTTCTCACCGACTTGCATCATAAGCTAAATGACAAGGATTTGGTGAAGAAAATCGGACGTTTCTTACCGTACGTTTTTAAAGCGGTCGACACAGATCATACGGGTCATTTGGATCTCGATCAATTTAAATTATTTTTCCGTTGCCTTGGACTCACTGATGAGGATGCGGCAATATCATTCGCTGTGATAGACAAAAATGGCGACGGCCAATTGTCATTGAAAGAATTTGTTCATCTCGGACGGCAATATTTCTTATCCGAGAACGAACGTAAGATATCTAAAATGTTCTGGGGACCATTGATTGATCATTGACAATTCCTAGTTATAGCATGGCTATTGGATGCGTGGCATTATTATTTCAATGAAGATTACCAATTCTTTGATTCAGAATCGCTAGATACGTATATAAGACTATTTTTTTATATTAATTCATTAGTTATATTTTTCTCGTTTGTTTATCCAATCGATGTAAAAGACATAGTAATAGTAATATTAAAAAAAATTATTAAAAAAAAACATAAACAAGAATATCAATGTTTTATTTCACATAAATCATTATCAGTACGATATGGTTGGTTTATAAATTAAGGATGGTGTTGATGCGTTTGACTTCTCTGATTTGTCCCTCGATTTCGGTCATCCTGGAAAAAGTCGAAAAGGTTTTTTTTTGATTTGTTGAGTATACTGAGATTAAGTTAATTGATTTTGAAATAAACACAACACTAGAGGGCTTTATGTGTTATTCCGGGAAATGTTTGGTTTTTCTAAATTTCAATTGAAGAATACTGTCGCAGTAGAATCAAATTACATGATCGGCCTTAAAATGCTGCTATATGGCTAAGTTTGAGTTTTTTTATGTTCCTGTGGTCACAAACTATAAACACACATTACACTATAAACAGTATAAGCACACGCATAATATTATAATCATCTATGGATTAAACAATCTGCTGACTAGGAACATTTTTCAAGCTCCGATAAATTTGATTTCATAAATAAATGTTAAACAAACAGAATTATAAAGTATTAGAGAAGGAATTATTCGTTTGTATAATCAAAATTTGTCTCATGATTAGGAATACATAGTCTGTGTTTCTATAGTTACTCTCGAAAACATACCAAGAAACCAGCGCAAAGAACTCGATTGATTGAATACGAGCTAAAATATGTTTTATAAAAAAAACGTATAGAGTTTGGCGCACATCTTAAAAAATAATCAGAGATTCCGTCGGACTATCTTGGAATTTGCAAAGAATAATGCGTGAGGGTATATTCGTATAACACATTCACATAGTTGATGACAATCACAATGATTCCTTTTAATCTCTCTCATAAGTTACTATCAACTATCACTTAGAGGATTTCACTGCATTATTCTAAAAAGGAGATGTTTATAAATCACTAGTTTTTGAGACCGGCTATTGCAATACACATATGTAGGTACGGCTCACAGACCGTAAATAGGTTTAACGTATAATATTAGCAAACTTAAACTAAATTAGAAGCCAAAAGATTTCTTTCTTTATTTTTAAGCCTTAAAACGTTGGGCTCTTACTGCACGACATAGCTGATATAAATTGATATGAAGAAAGAGGAGTGTGTAGTATAGTGTTGGACAATTTGATTACTTTTGAGTAATGATTACTGATCACTTCAGATTCTGTAATCAACATATAGTACTTCATTTTCGACTCATAATTCGTACGATATTGGTATTCGCTACTGTGCAGAAAAGTAATCAAATTGGAACAAAACAGTTCCGATACAGAGGCGTTAAAGTACATAAGTCTTGCAACAATAAATCAAATTGGAATAGAACACATCACGTAACATGTTTGCATAAGAGACAGGAAACAAAGAGAAAATGTAAAAGTTGCGCATAAAAAACGTAAAAGTACATTTTCGTTTATCTCTTCTTTTGTACTCTTGTATTTCCTATCCAAACTCTAAACGTTTCACTTCGTCTTAGTAAGATTGCTTAGATTACTTAGTAATCAGTAGTACCGAATATCCGAGTATCGAATATTAAATACCGGAGAACTACTCTTTGCATATAGCTAATGCAGTAGTAGTAGTTCCTGCAGAACTCAACAGAAGCAGGTTGGTTCGTAAAACACTAACACTAAATTATTTTGCAGCACTATCAAAGCTCACTGGTAAAATGTCTTATTCCTCGACAAACTGCTGTCCACGAATCCATGTGATAAGAAGTATTTGCATACGATTTCGGAACAAAAGTCGCTTGTATCCCTCGTCCATATCTTTGAATGTCATATTCCCTAACTTAATTTTGGCTGCATTTTTCACGAATTTATCTCACATAACACTGGTTAGCTGAAAACAAAATGAAAGAATCATACATTTGCAAAAGAATATCCTTAATAGTCGATTCCTGTTTTTCCGGCAGATCAAATGGCTTATTTTTGGTGCTTTCTGTGTACTTTTGAATCTAAAAAAAAGAATAAGAATTATTCCATGCGTAGAAAGGCTATAAACAAATTGTTTACATGATAGTATTGCTTGCTAATGCTCTCCTTGGCTTTCTGTGGGGCATTGGTCAAACTTTTTGTTTGATTGTTGAGCTTTTCAACCTCTTGGGCAAACTCTTTCTCCGCCTGTGTATTACTTGGCAGGCAAGTATTGGCTTGTCTTATTAAATCCTGACATCTGAAAGTGCGAGAGATATACTAGTGATTTTATGCGATAAATATTTGAAAACCTTACTTCTTTGAAAGTAATTCTTGATTTTCACTTATTTCCTCAAACCGTTCTGCCAATCGGTGGGCATTTTCGCGAATCAAATCTCGTTCCCTCTCCAAATATTCAATGTCTTTTTTCTGCTGTTCCTTGCGCAATTTAATAGTATTCAGTCTCTGTAAGAACTCTCCGCGAGCTTGTTCATGTTTCTTTATGTACTGAGTTCGAAGAACCTCCATTGTCTGGGTCAGAAGTTCATAGGATTCCTGTGGACTGGGCTGGGTGGATTTATCAAGTGACATTATCGGTTGAGTAACCGAACGTTTAAGAATATTTTGTATATGTTCGACAAAGGAAGGACCTAGGAGTTTGTCCAAAGAAGAATCAACTTTGCCATTAAGAGTCTTATGGTCAAGAAGGGCTGTTGATGGAGGTAACAGTTTTGTATCAATGACCAAGTTTAAACTAATAACTTGACCGCTGGATAGGAGGAGAACAATTCCTGATGGCATTTGAAGAAGAACGAATCCAAGAACAGCGTTAACTTTATCTCCACTACTGATTTTAGTGCACACAAGGTATTCCGCGCGAGAAGGATTCAAAAGTGCTGACATATCTGAAACAACTAATGAGTACTGGTAAGCAAAATTGAAATAACAAAAACTTGACTTTAATTTACTCTCCGAGTCCATATATCGCTCCAATTCTCCAATCAAATTAACAGTTATTACATGTAAACCTGTGTTGTGGTAAGCAAAGTAACGCATTTCATTTATGGTATCCCTAGAATATCAATGGATTATTGCTAGGGTTTTGTTGCTCCTTTAAATGTTACCTTTTAAGATGAATAGGGCATGTGTACGCCGACGTTTCACTACCTCTTGTATCGGGGATGCCAAGCTCCAACTCGACTGTTTCTAAAACCTCCACAGTCCACTCAGAAGGATGAATCACAAGGCTGGAATCAACTTCGTTGAAAGACTACAAAGAAACTGATTGTAACAACATAATCTAACCAATAAAGCACGTTTTAAGTACCTCCTCGGCAGCCTCAGCTTCTAAAAGCAGTGCGTGATGTAATTTACCCGTTGACTCAGCAATCACAATGGTCGGTGGTAGCGAAGGTATGACAAGAATTGCACACGAATCCAATCCATAATTGTCATCTGTTTGGGGTCGCATTGTTATTGGTCCTTGGAGGCGAGGTCTGCAAAACAATTGTCCATTAAATTACTTCCATTACATAAGAATCGTACTTACTTGTCTGTATCGATCCCAGCAGAAAGAACGTAAATATTGCCGTTCTCACGTAAAATAACAATTGGCCACTCAACTCTTTCGTTAGCCACCTTCTCACTAACTGTTACTGAGTCTTTACTTACACTATTATTCCTATTGCTGACATCAGCAGTGAGACTTTGATTGGGGTATGTGGCATCACCTGAATATGTTACAGCTGGACCAATATCGAAATCAACAGAAGACTCTCCCAAAACATGAGGCGTGGGTAACGAAGTCGATCCATTCGTGTTATTCAGAAGTGCTATGGGAAACGGGCCAACTTGCCACACATGGCGTAAAATACAATTGTCATAGACCCTAGAAGAAACAGCCGTCGCCAAAATTATTGTTTTAACTTTATCATACTAACCCACCGTATGGTGTTATCAGACAGCAGCACCAAAAGATGTGAGTCTGAGGGCGAAGCCGGGTGCCATCGTATTTGGCGAATCTCTATATGCGGATTGTTGTTGAAGAAATGAGCATCTATGTTGCTGGATCTGCATAAAAGAATAAAACACGTTGTCAAGAGAGTGGAACAATTTTACGCGAAGCAAAGTTTTTATCTCGTTTGCAATGTAACAATAAATAAAATGGAATGCACTTGGATATTTGGAGAGGAGAGGCGAGATAAGTATGGTGATTAAAGCGAAAAGTGGGAAAGTTAAGTTTCACCTACGATAGCAATTAATAAAGGATTATGAAAATGTAGGATGATATCGCCGCCTACTGCACTGCAATGTCTGTCATGCTAAAGATGTTTCAAAAGTGAAGCTTATATGTAAAGAAAGGAAAACTACGTTACCAGTATTATTGAATACTTTACTATTATTCTTACGAGACACCAAAAAAATGAAGCTCTTGGTGAATCAATGGTGTTCGTGAGCAATTTGGGAGTCAAATTCGTCCTTTTAATGGGAAGTTTTACTTTTAACTGAAAAAGGGCATGCATTTCTATACTGAATCTTTGATCTAAGCCAAATAGGCAATGAACAGCAGCTATATGAGTCGTTTATCCGTAACGTTTTACGCTAGAAGGGATTATGTCTATGGATTCATCTTACCAGTTTGAGTATTGCGAATCCATACAGCTACCGCACTTTGGACAAAGACACTTAAAAATACTATACAAAGGAGACAGATCCACTGTGTTTCAAAAATGATGTGGAAGCAAAAATACGAAGAATCTTCTGTCGAAACTGTGAGATCAATCATGATGAACATTTTTTTAAGGAAAGTGCTAAGACTCTGTCAACAATGTTTACTTCAACGAGCTCTCAGAGAAAAAGTTACACATTTTTCTCAGAAAGGATACAGAAAATGTTAATACGTCTGTCTTCCGAGTCATTTTTGAACCGTCTACTGTTCGACAAAAACTCTTGTCTGAAAGATGGTTCTCATTTTGCCGAAAATACAGGAGAACTCGATCTGACATCAGTATACAAGTAAAGAACTACCGAAATCCTGAAGAAGCCTACTCCTCTTTTCCATTTGACTTGCTTGGGAGAATACATTTCTGTTTCTCTGATCATAATCAAGGAATATTTTTCCGATGTCTTATGAAACTATATTCTAAGTTAAATGTCAAGTTTATTGTGCCAGATTATGTTTTACTGTAGTTGACACATCGCAATCACTACATTTTTCGACAACAACAAGCAATGTGTTTAGATTGTCGCTAGGAGTATTGAGCTTGGGACAAGGACACTCACAGTTTACAACTCAAGAAGAGTGAGACTTCTTCACTTTTCTCTTAAATAACACATAGGTTGTTTGGATTGGCGATGGCTCCACGTACTAGAGGGTAGCGTTAAGTTTATAATTCTGGTAGCGTTGTCAAACACAGATTATTCGTTGACAAAAAAACGGACAGTGTTCGCTTTCTCCAGAGAATGTTCGAACTTATTGACAAGGAAGTGAAGGGCTCTAATAGAACTGCTGATCAGCAAGCATTAAGAGGCTAATAGCTCGAATTATAGCACAAGTTTTGAACCAAATACCTGTTACCTGTATCTGAGTACTTAACGACGAATAAAGTATCCAATAATGGGTGAATGCCTCAACCTTTTCTGTAATATGTATTGATTGGCTAAAATCGGTATGAATTCAAAAGCGACAGACTGATACTTAACCAAATTGTTAAGCTAAAATAAGTCTTGCAAACATCAAGAAATTTCAAGTCGAGATGCTCAATCTATTCATCGACTGTCATAGCTGCCACTCCACGCCTTCTACAAACCTATGGCTACCATCGGAATTCCGACAAAACTAGTCCACCTCTGTCGCCTAATGGCACACACTAAGTCATCAAAAATTGAAAAGTAGATCCTTTAAAGATTTCTTAAATCTCACCAACACGGTTGGCAGTCCCTTAAAAAAAGTTCATTAAGATGACAGGCTACGTGGAAAAGAATGACTGACAGCTCCTAACTTGGTCTTGGAGTGAAGCCCGCTATTAACAATACTCCACCTATGAAGATCTGCAAAATGACAAGGAAGATCTGCAACGTAAAAAGTACTATTCAGATTTTTCGTAAACCTATGTACGATGTGGGATACTCCTTGTTTAGAAGTACTATTCCAATCGATTGAAGTACCTAATTTCAGAATTATTAAAATGGCCGACATTAGTCACATTCGCAGACACTTTTCTTGGCCCTAATTCATCCTGCAACAGCCGCTGAATAAAAGTCGCAAATCTTACCTCCTACAAAAGCTACATGGCGATGCGAGTTAATAACTTTCAATTAGACAATAACTGCAAACAGAAGAAATAAAAATAAAAGAGACAACTTACCACAGGTATTTGGAACTAAGTAGGTGTGACATTCGTTCTTTGCCCGCGCATTTGGTGGGACTTTTATACCTTTTTACTCCTAACTCGAACCATAAGTTTCGCGAGGCTCGCCATGAGGTTGCCTTTTTTAATTTAATAATTTACCGCCGACAGTCAACATTGAATTAGCATTATAAAGCATTTTATTTTAATTTAATTATGATTTTAATATTTTTTCTTTTTCTTTCTATTATTAGTTCTCTCTGTTTCTCGTTTGTCTTTATTAATACCCTTATCAAAGTAGCGCATTTAAATTAAGATTTATAGTGGTTGCCATCTACAGTAAATTTGTTAATTGATTTAAAGCCATTTCCCCGCGCCGCAAAGATTGGACGAATGGAGCTTGTAAGTAAGTCCTAAATCATTTTTTTAGAGGATTTTTAATCGCTTGTACGGATAACAGTTGTTAAAATTACACATCCTTACGCGAGAACGTGCTTTTAATTTTTAAGCGGATTTTAGAATAGATAAAACACACTTACTTTGTGCTTCTCCAAAAACATACATTTTCATAATGAAGCGGACAACAGGGGAAAGTCTGCGCACAGCAGGGAGAGGAGACGAACAACGAACAACGGCGAACGACGAACAAAAATAAAACCCTAACCATAAAATAGAAAAAAATGTCCTTTTATCTATAATATCCATTTACTCATTTACCGTTTTTTTTATTTTATTTTATTTTGTAAGTAAAATTAAATTTATATTAGTATAAGTATGTCCTTTGGCGATATGTTATACCTAAGTGGGTACGGCCCTCGGACTCTTTGGCGGATCCACCCATCATCTCGCGTACATTGAATATCCTTTTTTTTTCTACATTTAACTGCTATATAAATCCTCCATCTTCGTACAAGTTGGAAAAAAAATAAAAAAAAAATTGGGGGCGCATAAGTATCTTTACACATATCCTTATTAAATACGTACATTTATTATAACGGAGCAAAAACGAAGGCAAATTTAACAACTGGACATCCTATATCGTTGTAATTACATCATTTATGCAGGACGAATATGTCTTGCCACCGCTACTGCTGCTGCAGCGGACCAAAACCAGATTTAATTTTTTTATTCCTTCTGCTGATGGGTGGGGATTTTTAAAAAGGATGTGTCCTTTTTTCATTCTTGGGATATAGTACATGCAAAAGCAAATGGAAATGGGAATACAAAAAAAAAAAAAAATGAAAAGTGGTTGCCATTTTTATTTTCCACCTCCTCCTATATGTGGCATATACTAATTTTTATCCTTCAGATCCTTTCAAACATATTAAGCGTGAAGAGTATGCAAAGCACGTAAAAATGTGCTTTTTAAGCGTTCATTTCTTTTAAAAAAAAAAGAAAATTACTAATTTACGGAGGAATAATAATAAGACTGTACAACAAATGTATTACAATTGTAATCAATAAAATATATGTAATTGTACAAATTTTATCTTAAGTACACAGTACATTCAAAATATGAATCACTGGGAACTTCTGAATTCAATAGTCTGGTTCGTAAAATAATATACATACTACGTACTAGTAAGAGTTAATTTAAAAAACGCTGAAAGTATAACATGCCTAAATTTGACATACTCTGAGAACTACGCACATTTTTGGCCGCTTGTTTTCCACTCATTCGTGTTATGAATCTTTCAATTTTGCTAAGAACCTGGATACAGTTTTATTCATCATCTGATGGGTGATATTAAGAAGTTTTCTTAGTTGTCCCTTCGTGTGTTTGACATAGGTTCGCAAAAGTCGTGGAAAAATAGTTAATTTAACTGACTTAGTACTTCAAAATGTGGGGCCCCGTGGCTCAGTGGTTAATGCGTTCTACTATGGAGCAAGTGTTCGAGGTTCGAATCCTAGCTTAGAAAAGTTTTTCACGGCCCCACCTCTCGCGAGAGTATAACTTATCATGAAAGAGCTTCTTAAATAATAAATTGCTCCAGAGCCGCAAAAACTGACTGAAACTTGGGCCCACTATCTAAAATTGAGGTTTAACCGTAAAAGCACGTTTTTCAGAATTTTTAAGGGGAAAATCAACGCAATATGCAACCGTTTTCCATTTAATATCACCAGGAACTAATGCAAACCAGGTATTGTAACATAGCCAGGTATCTACACAGATGTCAACAAATTTAATTTAGGCGAATTTATTCCGAGAGTTGGTTTCACTAATGAGAAAGCCGATAACCTGGGACCAAATCGGAGTAACATCTAAGAAGAATTACGAAAAGGTATTGAAATAACACAGCTAGGGGTACTGCTTGCGAAAAGTGTTCCTAAGCCCGACAAGGATGTGACTGAAAATTGAGTTCAATTTGGCATATATTATTCAAATACTAAGAATTGTTCAGAATGCCTTAAATACTGACTTACTAAACATACGAAGCATAGGCTTAAAGAAGAATAGAAAATGACGATCATTCCTCTTTTTAACTCAAAATTATGTCATCCAACTTTTCACTGCTGCAGTGATTCGAGTTTTTTTGTACTTGACTGGCTGTTTGCGTGAATGACGACGTCCGCACTCGATACTGATCTGCCTTAACGAAATGACATAATATGTCCTTAGAATACACTTAGATTCAATAGTTCAATAGCCTAAAAGATTGAAAACTGTTCAGATCCTAAACCTTCGACTACCTTAAACCTTGTGTTCTCTGTCTAGTTCTGTCGACTGGAAATACAAGTGTGGTATGGTATATTTAAGTTTAGATGCAGGGTAACATAGAACAAAACTATAAGAAGGTACTATTTCAAAGCCATTAAAAACTTTTTTGATATATCACTTTCTTACCTATACCGATTCTTAAAAATATAGGTAAGAATGGGATAACACCAGGGAACAGAACTATATGAATGTTCGTGCTCACAAAGATTTCAGACGCCATTAACTAGAGGCTTGTCCATATTAACCAAAAATTTAGGAAAGCATTTCAGAAAAATAAAAATGTGTTTTTTTTTTGTTCAGAAAGTTAAATCGAGTATCTCGTTTGTTTGGGAATCATTTTTCAAATCTTCCACTTACAGTGGGAAAATTTAATTAAATTTCTTTATCTGGTGACGGATGGCCTAATTGTTTAGATTCTGACATTAACGTCCAATCAAACTGTGATTAAAAAAGGAAAGTCAATAAACATTCAATGATTATTACAATCTATATCTAATATTAAAAAAAAAGAAAATTTAAAGGAAGGAAGGCAAAGTCTGCAAAGGGAGCTGCAGAGAAAAAGATACCTTTGTTTGTTTTGTAATATAAAAAAAAAGATTCTATTTCTAAATTAAAGACATTGAAAAACATTCAAATACTTGAAAACTATTAGAAAAACGCCTGCATTAAATGACTCCTTGCAAAAGGTTCAATCAGTGTTCAATCAACTTTCAAAATTTGGAGTTGATCTCTAGTGAATTACAGATTTCTCGTCCGATCACACATTGTTGAAGCCTTAACTTAAAAGGAATTATGTGACTCCAAGCAATTTCAAAAAGTTTTTAGATTTACAATTTCGAACGATTTCAATCAGTTCAATACGCAAGAAAATGTGACCCCATAAAGGTTGTATTTATGATCAAGTAGTCCAATAGTCGAATCGTTTAATTTATGTTCGTTGGGACTTACATTTTGAGCGGATAATGAAATTTCTGAATTTCTGAGAACGAGAAGCAGTAGGTACAAATAAACTTTTTTAAATTTTGTTCAAGCCACGTTCACTTTATCCTGCACTATTTTACATGAAAAAGAAAAACAGATTTTTATGAAGTTTATAAAAAAACATCTATTTCTGCCCATATTTTGGGAGGCGTTTAAGAAGAATTATCAACAACTTATCATTGTTGGCGTTAAATTGTTGAATATCTTCGAATATCTTTTACAAAGTCGGTTCAGTTATCCCTTTTTCGAGTAAATCGAACTGTCCATCATGAATAGCAATCACAGTATTGAGTCTGGTCAATAGTTGCTGATTAATTCTGGATGCGATGAGGTAAGAATTATGTCAATTGACCTCCGACCAGAAGGTATTGGTTCATGCGAATAACTTTCAGAAATAATAGTATTCGACTTTTTATTAGTTTTCCAAGTAAAAATAGAAATACTCCCCATAAACTCACCATTCTAATAAGGGTGAAGGGTGAAGTTCTTCTTACTTCGTTCTTAGAATCATTTTGGGTTTTCTGTATGTATCCAACAGTTAGTCTTCGTTTTGTTAAGACTTTTTGGTTTAAGACTTCAAGCAGAAATCCGATTCAACGTCTAGTAGAAGTGATTGAATTTTCCTCAATAATTTCCTGCATGACATTAAAGTTTCGTAGATCTGTCTGACGCACGCATGATAAAGATCAAAGCTATTCCATGATTTTTTTTTTTGTTAAAAAAAATACACTAAGGCCCTTATTGTGATTGTCGATCAGCAATCGGCACGATAATTGTGGATTGCGACGATTGATTTCAGCTATGGTATTGTGTAACTCAATCGATTTTTTCTCCGAAATATTGAGACTCTCATTGACTGTATGCTTCTGTGGTATTCCAGTGATGTTTAATTCCACTTCAGACTCAATATTCACTGATTTATTAGGATTTTGATTTTCTTCACACCCTTCACTTTTCTGGTCGAATTCAAGTCCAGGTGGATCTATATAGGGATTTAAGATTTAAGACATTTTATTCCAATTAAAATAACTTACATTTTATACGCAGAAAACCTATTTATTTTGCACGAACACAGAGCATCGATTAGAAATTTGCGATCGACAGCAAACGACTATCAAATCGACAAGTATCACAATCAAAATACACAATACCAACATTTACAATCGACGATCGACAGTCGACAAAAGTCGTTTATCGATCAACAAACGACACTCACAATAGGGGCCTAAAATACACTTAATTAAGTTCGATCTTTGAAAACCTTTATACCTCCGACAGTACCTCCTATGAAACTGTCAAGAGAGGTCATGAATATTATGACTACTAGTGCTGCCCTTATATCTTGAAAGTTATAAAATCAAGTTCCAAATAAACTAGCCAAACAGTCCTTAAACTATATTTTGACTTATTTTATACAAGTATGTACGTTCGGATGATTGCGGTTAGATTTTGTGAAAGATCAAAACATGTGCATCATTCAAAGGCAATTTTTGCCTCCTGAAATCCAGTTTACACTTAGTTGAAACTGCAAGCTACACATTGTCTCAGAGTAAGGGTGTCTATCGAACGCCTAACCACTTCAAAATCACGTCCAAATACATCGCACTGTCATACCTAACAATTGCAGATACACCCATTTTTTTTTTGTACATATAATGCAAATGCACCAGGCAACCGTCTCTATTTGCTTTTTCAAATGTGCTCATTGTGCGCATATCAGTACCCCGGATCCTTTTTAGAACTTGCTATATCCGAACCTTAATTTTTTTTTGTCGTATGTATGTCCATTTACGAAAGATGTGAAGTTTTTCATCGCAACTTTTTATGTGAACTCCTAAAGCGGATATATGAATATATGTCCTTTGGAATACTGAGTTAATTTATGGTTCCGCCAAGATTTAAGGGACATGATTTTAATTATTTTAACTAAAAAATGTGAGCTTGCAAAGTTTGTATTAATTTCATATATATACATAGGTACATGTGTATGTATGTATAAGGTTACTCAGTGTAATTCATATGCGGACGAAAGGACGACACCTATATTCATGGCTATGAGATCCCAGTTTCGTTTCCTCATTATACATGTTTTTTCCCCTTTACTTCGGTTTTTTTTTTTTAATTAAACTTTACTCAACGACGATTTATTGATGACGTTTAGTTAATTTGGTTGGGAAATGCTCGCGCATAAACGCCATTAAAAATTTTTGTCGCCTCTAGGGCCGATAAAGGGTTGATGAGTAACGAAGACGATGGCGGTGGCGGTGGGACACGATTTAATTTATTTAGCTCATTAATGGGAAAAAGTCCTCCCCTCCTTACCATCCAGTGTCGGTTAATGGTCTGTACGCTTAGTTTCTCTTGCAGTTTGTTTTTTTTTCGTTTTTTGTTTTTTTACTTTCTCTTCGTGCTAATTTGCTTATTTTCTCTCCTTTTAACCCTTTGCCACGTTTATGGCACCTCTCGATATCCTTGAATTAATTTCGAACTGAAAGTGCGACACGACGAAGCCAAAAGGTAAGCAGATAAGGCGACGAATGACTTTTGTTTGCGCCTCCTGACATAACATTGATAATCCTCCTTTGCAGACATGTATAAATCCACTCTTCTAATAAATTATAAAAGTAAAACCCGCACACAGTCCACCGTTCACGGATGAAGGGTTACCAAAAACTCCCCAAAAAAAAAAAAAAAAAACAGAAAAAACACACAAACCAACCTGATAACCTTCATCTGGTTGCCGCCGCAGCATCAACGTCGTCGTCATCATTTCCCGAATTTGGTTGAAGCGAAAAGCGATTAAAAATCCGCGCACACCTAACCCCCTCGTGGTTTAGATATGCTTCAACCATTTGACACGAGAGGAAAATATGACGGCGGCGACGGCCGTCGGCATACAACCCTCTTGCTGTGTGTATCCGCTTTTTTACTCACTCGAACCTCGAGTTATAATAAACTTTAAGTAAACACTTTTAATTACTCGCCCGAAATCGAGAAGCGCAAAATAAAAGAAAATAGGGGGTGAGAATACCAGTGAAAGGACTTAGGACAACTCGCTGGGCGCAATGTTAACGTGTTCCAATAATGGTTGGTTAGGCGGCGACGACGACGACGCACGACCAGGTTGACAGGTGTAAACGCGACTCAGCCATTAGATTGCCCTCGTTTTACGTTTGGCTGCAGGTGGGAATATGTGTGCTGCCTGATGTTTGCCGACCAACTCACAGATACTATACTGAGCGGATCGTGCTAATGCATAATCATGCTTGACATCACCGTGCCGCGCCAACAACATCCGAACACCGTAAGGCGCACAAAAACGCCAACACACAGGGTGTGTGTCCTCCTTTTTCACTGTCTAATCCTTTTTCACTGGTGATTGTGGTGGAAAAAAAACTCACTCTCAGGCAAAAACGATGGAAAGAGGAGAAACATGAATTTGAATATCGGCCGTTTTCGAAACATGCACCCACCAAGTGCGTATCTCTGGCATCACATCAACTATTCTAATTCTGGGGAAAGGTAGGCGGCGGCTACTGCTACAAGGCTACAAGGTGATTACTGACTTCGATGCAAAATGGAAAAGCAAATTATAGAATTTCATTAAATCCCTCAGGTTATCTCCTCCCTCTCTTTGCTTTCATCAACTGTACTCAAAACCTAGGTAGTATATGCATATAACAAGCTCTTTGTGCTCACACTACCGACTCTAACCATCACTATTGCCTGCTACTGCCTGCCAAATGGAAGAAGAATAATAATGAAATTTTCTTCTGTTTGAAATCACATCAAGAAGATTCGTTCTTCCGACCGTCCGACTTACATACATACGTACGGACGGGCGGGCGGTTGACGGCGTCCAATAGACGGAGTGGATGGCTTTTCGGAGAACTTCAATCATCATCTGGGTTAGTTACCTATTAGGAAACTTTTAGTTAAAATATCCACCTTTACTTCGAGCACAGACGGAGGTGGTGTGCTCTACTGTAATAGAATCAAATGCCCGGTTTTTCGTTTTTCCACCGAAGGGATCAGCCTCCCCAGCCCCACCCCGACGGGTGCCGGTGCCGGTGGTAAATTTCAAACAAATAAATTTCTCTGTTAAACTAATTGTAAATTTCGCAATTATTATCCTAGTGCGGTTCATAACTAGCAAATTAAATGTTCTTTCGTTTGGCTGCAGTTGGGCCGAATGTCGAGCGATCCATGGAGTATGGAAAAATGCCTGTGTCCAGGTGGGGTGTGCTGGCGCCGTTCGGTACTCCGTGCTCGGTGCTCGAGTTTGGGGCACATCATATACTTTTCGATGGAAATAATTTAGATTTTGATTGCGAACAACTAATTAAGAGTTAGTTTTGCTGCGGAAGATTACAATTTCAAAAGAACTTCTCCGCCTCCCGCCACCGTAGTGGTAGTGGCAGATTCATCCAGACGGATGATTTAGTTACATGATTAAAAATAAACATTACCTATGTATGTATGAATGTAAATTAAAAAACATATAATACCGTATAACGCATAAAATGATTACGAACGATATGGGATTCAGGATGCGTGGCATTGTCGTTTTGTCTAACCCTTTATCTTAATTTTATGTCTGGAACGCGTAGTGAATTAAAAAAAATAAAAAAAGAAGAGGATGAAGAAAATAATGCGGAACCCAAGGGGAAATCGGTGGATACGAATAGAACCACCGGGGTTACCCGACGACGATGCCACTTAGCCGCCTGCCACCAATGATAATTTTTGTGCTGAATTAATACAGCAGTAACAGAAATGTGGGCATTTAACATTATACGTTGGTAACACAAAACAAAAAAAAAATAAAAAAACACACCGTTTAGGGGATGGATGATGGGGTGTTGCCTTTTTTGTTTTTTCTAACGCAAATGTAATTACGACTGCGAACACGAGTGAATTACCAAATTTTCATTGGACTTTTATGAGAGTTTTAAGTAAAAATATGAGCCCAAATAATGTTTGGCTTTTAAAAAGGGGTGAGGAGGGGTTTTTTTCCCCCTATCAGGGGCCATAATAAATTGAATTTGTAATTAGGCCGTAGGGAGGGGATTCACAATGCAAATTTATATATTTTGGAATCAACCATAACATCAGCTATACCCGACTTGTGGTCTTCAAGCTCGACTGTGTCAAAATTTTAGTTCTAAATCTTAGTAACACTCAAGCAACCACAAAACGTATTTCTTTTCGTTTGCTTAGAGAAAGAGAAACAGAGTCTGGTAGCAATACTTATCTACGACCGATTCGTTGTAGGATTAAATTATCTTTGACATGAACGACAAAAAAAAAATTCAGTCCATCATTAGATCCGTTCGCGTACTCTCCCAAAATAACGAATTTTCACGAAAATCTACGAAAAGTCACCAAATCCTGTTTCGTAGTTTTTCGTAGAAGAGAGCGCTCACGAGAGAGAAATTTCCCCATGCAACGAATTTTAGTGCAGGAAATTTCTTTGCATAGAAGAGAGCGCTCACGAGAGAGAAATTTCCCCATGCAACGAATTTTAGTGCAGGAAATTTCTTTGCACTGATTAACGAAATCTGTCAGATACCTGTAAGCAATTGTTTGTTGTTTGTGTATTCGCATACATTTGCTTTTGACATCTAAAAAGTGGGCGAATTTCGTAGCTTTCGCGTTCGTTTACTTTTTTATGATTTTACCACCCTCCGAGAGAATTTTACCACCACTTCTTGAAATTTCACAATCTACGAATTTTGGTGCAGAAAGTACGCGAACAGACCTAGTGTCTTTGGATGATAGTCAGATCTACAATATTGTCAAAATAAAATAGACCCAAGACCTATAGCTTCTCAGAAGCATTCGTGTTGTGCGAGTTATATTCTTTTACATTAATGGAAGGGGGCTACATTCTGTCAAAATATGAGCGGGGCTGAGTCGAAAAAAACAACACAAATCAATTAATAATCAATATGTAATGTGTCTCCTTCCAAATGGGCTCCATGTGAAGGGGTACATATATATATGTATTCCAACGAACAATTCAGCCATCCATACATTTTGTACAGGCATATTCTGGAATCGTCTTCAGTTCTCTCAACGAGTTTTCTTTCATCTATTTAGTCGACTCAAAACGGGCCCCACAAAGTGATTAGAATTTGAGTTTCTAAAACAGGAAACAATCACAGGGTGACATATCTGGAGAATAAGGCACGTGTTCCATACTATTGGCAGGGTTTTTGGTTAAAAGAGATGCATTATCGAATGGAAAATCCAAAAGGTGTTCTGCCACAATTCTGGTCTTTTTGAACGAATTCTCTCCCTTAAACCTTAACACTTAGACGATGGTTTCTTCAGTAACTCTCGTTGTAGTCCGTCTTCGATGAGGGAAGTTTTCAACCACTTCACGGTCCTTTTTAAAAGCCATACACTATTCACATCCTCTTCTTCTCGATAATACAGATATTATACATCCCCATTGGCTTTGGTTTGACTTGAGGTTAACTTATGTTTTTGACTGCTGTCAACAAAATAATCGTTGTGTTACCTATACACTTTTATAGAATCTGCATATGCCTCATGGTAAATTGTTTTAAGAAACCATTAACTCGGGCCGGTTGAATGCTTTTGCAAAGAGTAGATTTCATTTTGTTGGAAAACTAAGGGTCGACCACTTCTTTGTAAAGGGCTAAGCTTTGTTTAGACGATTGTCAGGTAAAACAATATTGTCAAGTTTACCAATTATCTCATCGTCTTGAGCTCTAGAAGGCAGTAGGAGCAAGGCGTTTACGTCCGTCGAAATAAATTCCGAGAAGACTTACTTTCTAACACGGAAAGCGAAATACATTCTCCACAAAACATTGATCTTGCTGGTTCTACTATATGGAGTCGACTGCTTTCGAAAACAAAGTTCCATACCATAAACTTCATGCCAAAAACTCAATCGGCTGTACCAAGATGTAGATATATTCCAAAAAGCCAAAACACGTGTACTACTGACTCGGCTACATCGAAATTGGACAATAATTCTCTATCAATGAGAATCTTCGAATCACAGCCCCTGCTTGGTTTGGACAACTGGAAGTAGCGTGCCCGGGGATCGAAGGGAGTCGAAGGACGTCATGTCTCAGGTGAGTAAATGAGTACCAATTAAAAATGTGTCCCAAATGTCTGACAGTCTTGTGAATTACCAGCTTTTGTCTGTAAGAAAAGCCATCTGACAATGATATTGTCAGTTTTCTGCTTTAGACATTTGCAGACTCATTGACTATTGTTAGATGTGCGAAACTGCTGTTTTCTGCGATTATTTTCGTTTCAAGTTTAATTTTTGCTGTAAAAATTAATAATGCTAGAAGAGTGAGCCATGATTGTTCTCATCGAGAACGGAGGTAACAAATAAAATCAAGATGGGGGTTGTGTTACCTGTACACTTTTATAGAATCTGCATATGCCCCAAGGTTGTGGATTTCCAGCTTTCGGTTTGGATAATGCCTAGAGAATTGTTTGCAGCAGATTTTTGTACGAAGATATCAATAGAGGAGATGGTCTCATGTTTTGGACATTTGGATGGCTCAGATAAAGTATTATACACGTCATACCTAAAGATCACGAAGTTGTCTACATGCTTCGCAAATCACACACCGATATTGGAACTAAATTTGAAGAAGAAAAATTAGAGACCACTCTTGCTAGTTACAGGTGATTATTTAATTTGATCCCAAATGCACTTTCCACAAATATCTAACAACTTCGATTGCAATATTCATTCCTACATGATTAAATCACATTGAAACATTCCCTGCATTTGTAAGAATCAATGATCAGAGACTTAGAGATAATTATTTTCTGCATCTCCGAGATAGCCTCCCTCGACACATGAAGTAGTTTTCACTTCGTTCCGTTCAGAATCTTCTGGAAAGAGAAAATGTTTTAACTTTCTCACTATGTAACGATTACCTTGACATTACCTTCTTCAGAAAATAAATATTTTGGCAAAAACGCAATTAATAAGTATAGGTATACACTCTTGACGTCCTTAGTCATTTTTGTTTTTTTGTTTTGTCTTGCAAGGTATTACTTAGTGAGCTTTAGTTGAACAACTGATGCAGTTTTCAGATGAAATCAGGCTTTTATTGAAAAATTTAGGTTGGCAATGGACGAGAAACTTATTTTTTTTATAATTATACGATCAAATAAATAGATCAGATAAATATTAAAAAATGTGATACAAAGTTTAATAACGAAATTGCAAAAGGAGAGTAGAGATGATTAAAATAAATTGACAGACCCTGGGAGTAAATGATTAAAAAGTATCTACTGTACATACTGCTATTAAATATAAAATATTCATTGATATTAATCGGATATCACAATTAACTCGTCTCATTATTATAATTGCAATATTCAGTGTCAGCGAGAGTAAACAACAGAAGCATTATAAACATTGTTTCTGGTTTCAAAACGAGTTTATAAGAGTTTTAGCCAATTTCAAAATCTGATAGAGCTATGGATACATGGGAAAAATTATGCATATCTTCAAGATCAAGAGTACTCAAATGAAAAGGATTAAAAGCTTCCTTTTTGGTATAACGCACGTTTAGCGTCATTTGATGAGGATTATGGACGACGAGATTATTATTCTGCTAACATATACAGCTTTTCTAAGACCCATACTTACTTACGCATGTTAAGCCACCAATAAACTTCCTTTCGCTAGACCCGTCCATAAAGGAATCGGTGCCTTAAGAATCAGTCAGTTTGAGAGAACCTACATTATGGTTGTAGGCACAGTAGTAATGTCTGACTACATCTGGTAACCCTTTTGAGCATTTGTCTCAGTATACTTACTAAACTCTTTTGGTTTATGAAGTGGTATCAGTGAACCAGAAGATTGACAAATTACGAGGACTATATCAGTTCTAAGCTTAAGAGCAAGCCAACTATTCAATTAATGGCGTGTCCTTTACACTCAGATTTAGATCGGAGGGAAAGGCAAAAATAAACATATTTTACGTGACCTTTTGAAATCTAATTCAAAAATCGTCTTGAACTATTTTCTGACAGATACTACAATAACTATCGAGTTCTTGATCACCAATTTAGTAGCAGAGAAGAACTTAATAGGATTGCGAATAAACCAAGAAACGGTTACCAAGCTATCTTTACCAGGAGTATTGATGCACCTTAGTACGATTAATTCAAAATATTCATTCGACTGTTTCAAGCAACTGTTACATACTCGAACTACTATCTAGTTACATATATACTGGAAACCAAAAAGAGATCCCATGGTTCAATGAAGCATTACGGCAAACTGATGCCACGGACCGAAGAATCCTTGAATCGAACCTAGAGGGTCAAGGCAGTAGGTGATAATCTCGGGACGCACAAATAGAAGGCAACCTCAATACGGAACTGGAGGAGGTCTAACGCGAGAGGGTAGTTGGTTGAAACCCACGTACACTCCGGCTATATGAATTTTCAAAACTACGCCTGAGGAGAGGTTTTATCTTCTTTAATATGGAGTCTTGTCCTAAGGTCCTACCATTCTCAGGTGCACACATGTATATTGCTATTGAAGACCAATGATCACGAATGGAGCAGTTGTTTGGACAAAAAGAACCAATCTATTTACCACGACTGGCTTTCTATTATAGTGTCATCAGAACTTGCCCAACTACAGCCATGAAGGTGCTACTGGAATTGATACCTCTGCACCTTGTGGTCAAGAAATGTGTGAGTAAAACAGTTCCAAAGAAAGAATAGGACGATGTAAGTGCACTATATCGAAGCAATTCGATGCTTTACTCAAAAAACTACCATGCCTGGGCTTTTCAACCTTACAAACTGGGCAACGAGATAAAAGAAATTGGAGCAGGAGTATTTGGATCTAGAACAAAATACTAGGAATCCATGGGCAAAATGTCATATCATCGATGTGTTCAAATCAATCTTGACAGAAACTAAGTCAGCATAGGTATAACGTCAGACACCTAAGCTGCTATCACAACACTTGACTCCTATGTCACTAACTCTACACTTGTGTGGGAATGCCTGCAGAAACTTAATGAACTGGGTAGGAGAAACAAGACCCTCTGTTGGATACCTGGGCATGTGGAAATGAAATGTAATGGACGGCACTCTAGCAAGTAGAGAAGGATCAGAGACCGAACTCTTCTACGGAAAAGGGGATCCTACCCTGAAACAAAAATTCAGGAAACTTAAGAGGAGAAACAAGGCAAGAACCTAAAACAAAGGTCAGAGCATGAGGCAAGCCAAGAAACTTCTAGGACAAGACAACCGAAGAAGATTCAAAGCACATACCATAATGAGGAACAATAACCCTTTGTATCCGAAACATTGTAGAGCTAAGGAGCACCTAAGGAAACTAGGTATATCTGAAGAAGGTCTTTGCAGATTCTGTGATGGGTCTAGTGAAATCCCAAAACATGTAAAGCACTGACTCACAAAAGACTGTAAAAGTATCTGATGAGGGCATACAGTGACTAGAGCCAACTCTCATTCTCAGTTTCTTAAAGGAAACTGGAATAAAGAGAGATAGGCTCTAGGACCAGCTTCTCAAAATGATTTCGAAAGAAATCTTATGCGAGGCGAACTCTTAACGGGGCCCGTACCAGTCCAACGTGTAAGGAGAGAGCACAATAGATCGAAAGGTCGCAATCCAAAATAATGTGTGGTGAGTCAAATTTCAAAATACAGCCGACC
The DNA here is from genome assembly GCA_963583995.1 of Xylota segnis. Lineage (NCBI taxonomy): Eukaryota > Metazoa > Arthropoda > Insecta > Diptera > Syrphidae > Xylota > Xylota segnis. Next base: position 58,977,147 of record OY757237.1, read on the forward strand.
AGTTGGCCCATTTAAACAGAATGCAGCGCGCCACCTAAGTGGATAAGTTAGTAATGTGTAACCATTACAACAGTAAAACAAAATTATTCATACCACTAAACCCATACAGCGAAAAGGACAATTTACCATACCACTCAGCGATTTTTGAATGCGAAAATCTGTAATTTATTTAATTATTCCATTAATGTCGCATTTCACGTTATTAATTCAAATTACAAAACTGAGGACAAATTCTAGTGCTCTCCTGCGCTATCTGCAGCCAAAAAACCAACATAATAAAATCCTTAATGTTCCATTAAACCCCTTTCTAGAGTTTATCCAAAGACACGGCACAAGAAAAGTAATCAAAAGTGGAAATCATATTTCACTGCTTCAATATTGGTGACGGTGGCACTTGCTCACACCTCTCTCTCTCTCTCTGTTCGCCGAAGACAAACGAGACAAAACTCTAAATATTTTTGTCAGTCTACTTGTCGAGAAGATTTTGTTATTATTTTTGGTTATAACAATGTACCGGTGGGTGGGTGTTTGAGTGGGTAGAGTGCCAGCACTTGTGCATATAAATTTTAACAAAAAGTGAAAATATGACTGAAATGATGAGCTACCCTCCCTCACCAGTTGAAAACACCAATGGTAGCATCACCTATAACCCCTTTTTTGGCAGAGCACTGGGCTAATTTTCATTAAACGGATTAAAAAGACTCCTTTCTCTCTTTGGATGGCTCTGGCCCTGGCCCTGGCCCTTGCTTGGAAAGTGTACCCCCACACGCTTTTATTGCCTATAATCATCATCATCATTGGCTTTTGGGGCGAAGGTATCCAAAATATGAATTATCATAAAAACATTGGTATCAGCCGTTTTAAACCTCGTTCGCTATACTAAAAAGGAAGCGGTACGGCAAGGGATGAAATATTCAAATGTACCGCGTCCCAGATAGTCTATGTTAAATGGATCCTGGTAAATGTTCGCTAATCTCAAAAGTATTCGAGAATATTAAAATATTCAAATTTGACGTTATTAATAAGTATTTTTTGATGACGAGAGAAAACGATTCAGGTAAGACGGGTAACTCTGGTGACTGTTTGACTGGTTGACTGGTGAGTCGTCCTTAGCCGCGCCATCATCATCATCAGCAGCATCAGGCGTTGGAAATTGTTTCGATTAGCATAGAAATGATGGCTGAAGATCAGAAGCCTCTCCACCACCACCCACTTGATTATCGTCAACTATCGTCTCCGGTCAGGTCAGGGGTATACACTGTTCGACAAATTCCTTACGCAAACTAAATGACAATTGAACGATTGTCATTTAGATTAAAAAATGACCGTGCCGCATAATTTTATCATTATAAACGGGAACGAGTTACGGCCCGCGATTGCCACGCCAAGGAAATTAAATAGATACTCTCACATAAAGATAATATTGTACTTTTGGCAGTAAGGGTATACTACACTGTATACTGTACATCTGCTTATTCTCTCATGACACAGTGAGTGATATGAAGACTTCTTTTAAAAATGAAAAAAAAAAGTACTCACAGGTACAAAAGAATTAAGCACTCGAAGTATTCCATAGTCAAATAAAAGAAATCCTCGTCAAATGAGAAAGGAACACAAAAGTTTCAGCTATAAGTAGAAAAATGTAAACGATTTCTGAAGAGAGCTTGAGTACAGGTAATCAACCTGCAGATTGTATAGTATGTATGACCTCCTTCGTTCTCCTCCTGCTAGTACTGCTCTCTGCGTACTATTTTAGTACACACTCGTTTCGAATTCAAAATAATAATTATTTTTTGTTTCAAATAAAATGTGTAAAAGTTTTAAAGAAATTCAGAGCGATGCACTTCTCAGACTGTACAACGAACGGCAGATATGAATACTTGTTTCTTTACGATACACAGCGTGGGATAATGAATACGAGTACACATTGTTGCAGGATTTTCTATTCGCATAAGGAATTCCAAATTATGTATCTACGGAGTTACTTTTAGGTTAACAAGTATCTATGTAGGTACACATTCCAGTGATACATTTCGCATGAAGTGGGAAATGATTTAAAGCATGAACGGGGTGTACTGCATTTCGCATGAATTGAAAACCAAAAAGACCTGAAAAAATTAGCTACGATGAAATGCTTACTACCCGTAAATGGAAAAGGCTAAAGAAACCGTCAAAAATGTACACCTTCTCTCGTCCTTTTGATGATATAGTACGTTTAACATGTAAATACAACGAATCTACTGAATCATCAGGATAAATATAGTCCAAGTGACGTTCCACGTCCCTAACGGGAGATAGTATGTCCTTAGAAGCAGGGTTTTTTAATACCACTCACGGATATATTTCTTTATAGAAAGTACGGCTCCTTGACCAATGTGATACATAGAGCATGCACGCGGACGTATCGGCTTTTGATACCTGATACCTCAGGCCATAGAGAAACGACATGATTATTTGTTTGGATTTTGAGGGAGCCATAGTGCTATCAAATCCTTGATCACTAGGGACCTGTTCGAAATTCACTTTATTTTGTCTGTCAAGAGATTGTAGTGCAACTGATATAGAGTTTGGACGATAAGGCTGCCTGATAACTAAAAAGAGGTACAAAAGTATGTCCTAGACTTTGGCGTTCCTCAGCTCCAACTCCAGATTCTATCTTTGATCCGTCTGTAAGTCAGACCAGACCTCTAGAATCCAGTGCCAGATTACTATTAGACCAGTTTATACGGTCAAACATTTCTACCCTAAATAACCTACTGAAACAGTACTAGCTGACTATGATGTCGGAGGTAGTACAGAAAATGCCCCTTGTGTGACTTGAGTCAAGCTTTTTGCAGCCATAGGAAGGTTACTTTCAAGTTGACATTGAATTTAATGTTCCAAGAAGACAAAAATCGACTTACTCAACACAGAAAAAAATATATTTCAGTCCATAGACCAGGTTGGTAATGAGTACTTCAACTTGTGCATTCAAAAACCGAAAACTCAGTGTTAGCCATTAAAAGATGTTCACAAGAATTAGAAATATCCCAAGCCAGTCTGCCTTGAAATGCATGCTGACAAAGTTAAGGTGACTCTAAAATTGAAGCAGGAAGACCATGAACAACTACGCATATTAGCTAATTGGGTGTTATATGTGAATACTGGCAGGTGATGCTGACTTTTTCAAAAAAATTAATCATGAACAACGAAACCCATTTCAATTGACAAAGCTTTTTTTAAAAGACAGAACTGTCGGGATACCGAAAATCTGCGAGTGATTGCCGAGCAACCTCTGTCTATCGACAAGTGAGAGTTTGGTGTGGTTTCAAGGCTCGCGATATTTCTTCGAAAATCACGGCAGTACCATCGTCAATAAATAAATAAGGCCACGAGCCACCAGAACAACCGCAGGAGAAATTTCACGTTTCGAACACTCCACTAGGCTTATTTTGTTGGGTGCACATCAATGATTAGGTGTACATCGATGATCCACAAACGAACCAAAAAGATACAACTAGATTTCTAAGATGATCGGAATAAACACACCGGACCACACTGTCTTCGATAGGGTTGCTTAGAACATGAGTACAGCAAGTAAAAAACTTCTACAAGAGCTCTGAAGAGAAGAATGGAGAAAAGTATGTATATGTAGTCTTTATTTTCTATCGACTTCAGAATAGGCGGAAAACCTTCTAAGCCGTTTCTTTATAGGTGGGGTTATGTTGGCGTTACTTTATTGCATCAAAACTTTTAAAGATCAAAATGGATATTTTCCTTGACAATCTAAAGAAGACGGAGATCAAACCCATTCCATCGATGATGAATTTCTGAGAAGAACCTAGATAGGCGAAGTAGAAGAAACTACTAACCTAACCACCGACTATAAATTAGAAAAAGATTTTTCAAGTACTAAAGACTCTCCGATAAGGACCATTGCCTTGTTTTTTCAAGCTGAAGTAGCTGCAGTAAAATAAGCTGGGGGTATGATTATCGAAAAAATATTTCTGGTAAGATAATCAGCATCTATGTTGAGAGTTAAAGCGTTACAGCCAGGATTGGTAAGATTTAAACTCGTTAAAATGTGCATCAAAAGATTGGATGATATCTCAGTGTCCAACAAGGTTTGGTACTATCTGACATGAATATCCCACGTCATGAAAAAGCAGATGAACTGACCAGGTCAGGGTCCCATCTAAACTCCATTCAAGTTCCTTCTGTCAATACAGTCAATACGGCGTTTAGCACTCTGAACAGTCTATGATAAAAATATATCTTTAGATCTCATAAAACTTAGTCGAAGGGATATCCGGAGAGCTGTGGTTATCGTGTGATAGGCAATGTAAAAATGCGTTGGAAATTTCTGTCATCAAAAGCACCCATTTACCTAACCTAACCATGTCTCCGATATAAGTACCAACTCACCACCGATTTTGAGAAGGCTTTTGACGACATAAGTCGAAATTTTGTTTGATGTCCTTTACATAGGCATTTCATAAAGCCCAACATCTAAGGGCTGATAAGTGTACTGTCAAGAACTTACAAGTCTAAATTGGGTCGGGTAAAGGGTTTATACAGTCAACTTTTTAACGAGAGCTGATCCTACATACACATAAAAGTAAGACAGTATACCGATTTTTTATATAAAAGTGATGCCCACGAATAGGTCAAATAAACAAAATTACCGGACTCACTTTTTTATACCATCTACATCAGTAATGTATCTCTAACGAACAACTCTATCAGAGAACGGGTCAGGAACCTATATGCACAACAATACGACGACGAAAGTGGCAGTAAATTGAACATACTCTCCGAAAGGGTGGCAGGTCCATTGCTAACTACGCGATGCAATGGAACCCGCTTACTCAGGATGGCAGGATACGTGGCGGTCCTAGGAGTACGTGGCGCAGGACAGTTGAGAAGGAAGCACGGCAACTGGGAAAGAGGCATATTTCCAGAATCGCACACGATGGCGCGTAGGCACTGTCGAGGCCCTATCACCCACAAGGAGATACAGGACTTAAGTAAGTAAGTATCAGTAATGTAAAGATTAAGTAAAGTCTCCAGTTAGAAATTTTTTAGGAAATTGCCCCATAGGTATTCAAAAATACAAATTTTTGGCACAACAGGTCGATGGGACCCAGGGATTAGCTTTCGTGTACGTGATATACATATTCTTCACACGAATGGAAGGAACCTACTGTTCAATGTCGTGTCCGAAGGGCAATTTATTAGTTGAGAAGCTTTCTCATGATAGTTATACTCTCGGATGTTTGTCAGACGCTCGCGAGAGGTGGGGACGTAAAAAATCTTTCAGGTTTTTTCGCTGTGATTCAAACCTCAAACCTCTTGTTCCGTAGTCCAACGCACTAATCACTTGAGCCACGGCGCCCTATAGGTATAGGGGCAAATAAAAAGTGTAATTCAAAAGAATTAATCAGACAATCGAAGTCAACAGGAAATTGTTGTACAGGAAGTACATTCGGTTTGGTATCTTCAATGTCATCTTGATACTGGCCCTTGAATCGCACAGCGCAAGGAAAGTTCGCCTGAAAACTGAAACCTAATTGTAGTTGTCAGACGCTTATAACGCAATAAACGCAATATAGCCCTCGCTATAAACGCAAATTTCATTTTTGACACAATTTGGCATACAGTTTCATGATACCAGGTTAAATATAAATGTAATTACGTTAAAGTTCAGCACAACAGTGCAATTGTGATTCGTTTGTATGTGAAAATTAATTATTGTGATTGCCAAAGGATTTTCGAGTATTTGTTTCATAATTCAAAATAATCGTTTTGCGTTTATTTTTTACTTCATCATCAGGCTCCCTCCTGCTTTCATTATATGGATGTATGTATGTATGTATATATTGTACAATATGTAGGTATGTATAGGTATAGTCATCATCCTCTTTGGCCATAGTAGTGCTGTTTGCAGTGCAGTGTGTGCGTTTAATTTGAATATGAACAATCTTTTTAACCTCCTTTTACGGATTTCATTATTTCAATTTTCCCATTCAAGCGGAGGAGTGCAAGCCGAAGTCGAGACCCCAGCAACAAACATCCAATGTCGATGCCCCGAAACAATTCTCTTTTCCACTGATCCGGGGTGTTGAAGAGTTGAACAAAATTATTTAATTGTACATACTCTACAAGACGTATGCTGCTGTATCGTCGTCGTCGTCGTTACAAAGACTTGAAGAATGCTTCCTGGGATTTATTTTTTTTTTTATCCACTGAGAACTCTTTTGTTTTGAGGTGGTGTTTCATAGGACTCACAGGGTAAAGTCTCTGAAACGAGAATAGAGAAGTGCTTTTGCCATTGCGAAATTACACAGTTCCGTGACTAGCGTTCATTGATATTGAATTTTGAGAAACGAACGACATACACAAGATCAAAGTACATTTATGGTATGTAAGTATATTGGGTCAAACAATTTATTTTTGGTCATGCTTCAAAGCGTTTATTGTACCTACATATACATATACATTCCACATCCAATAAGGACACCATCAACAGGAAGTTGAGGACAAAATTTCTGTAAATTTTGCACACCTTGGCAGAGTAAAACGCCATTTGTGTTTAATTGCGCGATGGGCAACTAATGAGATTTTACAGTCATTTATTTATGCCTGCATTTTTCTGCTATCCTTTCTCATGTGCGCGCGGTAAATTCAAATTTATTGCCAGCTTTGGGCGGAGGCGTCGCGGAAGGAATGTGATATATGATTTGGCAGTCAAACCTAAAATACCTTCCTCTTGAGAGACTCTATGTATCTACTCCCAACGAATCCAAGACGGTGTTGTGTTGTGTAAGAGCCATCCAAATTCACTTGGAAAAACTTTTATTGAACGTATAAAACATAAAATTTTTCCAAATACACGGGGAATGTTGAAAAGGATAAACATCCCCAACCTTCGCGCCTAGCCAAAAAGAAAATTTATGTTTACACCCAAAAATGTTGCTTGTTTGTCCTGGTGTCGTCTTATAATAACTCTTTCTTTAGAAGCCAACAGCACGAAACTTTGTCCTCTCTCTAAACGCTGTATAGTATACTGTTGCAGGAGCAATAAAAATTAAAACAAAAAGCAGAACAATATTTATAGGCACACCGTGTCTGATTGCTTGTATCCGATTCTAGCAGGATCGAGCAGCTACTATTACGACTATTACTGCGGAATTAATTGCTTCATTCATCCATTTTATTACAAGCACAAAAATGGCAAATTAAATTTTTCCGTAAATTATTGAATTATATGTACATGAATACATGAGGGCAGAGAAGAGAGGACAGATGGGTACCCCCATTGCATTTAAAAATAACTATCCTCTCCGGTAGGCAGGTGAATAATTGAAATAATGAAAGTCGCCTTATACAAATAAGGACACAAAAAACAGGAAAAAAAAATCAACAAATTAAAAATGTAAAAAGAGACGGAACAGATAGATACATACACGTATTCGTATGTAGAGTAACTACATTGCAATTTCATCTTCTGTTCGCTTACTCTGCTCTAGTGATGCTGCACAAATAGTAACCGAGGACATCCCCATTCCATATATGCTGAAGCCCTTTTCCTCATCTGCTCTCACAATGGGCGGACAAAAAAAAAAAAAAACAAGTAAAAACAGAAAAAGATATTAAGGGATCACATGCAGAAGATAGATAAAATAATATTCATTCCTGGTCAGGAAAATGGGAGTAGAGAGCACATTCGTTTCGTATTCGTATTCGTTGTCCATGTTCGCATACCTACTTAGATTTGAATCGACTATCCCCTTCTTGCAGCTCACTCTATCTTACAGTGTAGCGAAAAGAACAGATAAAACCATAGCGGTATTTCCATGCATACTAATGTATTTCTTAATAGTGTGACTTTAATTTGGTCTATGCAGTTGATGTTGCTGAATGTAAGGACAGCCGGACATCCTGTCATCCTCTTCCGTAGGCTAATTTCGAATCCACAAAAAAAAGGGGGGGAAAGGGGGGAAAGAATGCAGAACTGAACAATCCTTCGGTTTAAGAACAGGAAGGACTTCAATAGAGCCATTTCAACAGGGCTGGTCTAGACGGAGTACTCAGAGACCGGGCTAATATTCTTAAGCCAAATATATGTTTTAGATAGCGAGGAACACATCCAAATGGTTTTTAGATAGAATAGATACTGTATGATAGTGAATAACTGGTATAATGAGTGGAAAAAGGTTAGAACGCCCAGAACTATACCAAGTAAGGGAGCAACCCTAACACACAGAGACAGCCCCTACAGTGAGACAGTAAATATAACTCAAAAAGAACTTGTTTCAGAAATGTTTCTCCCTTAACGTTCAAGAAGTGTGACTGATCTGTACTCGTATTTTGAAGGATTCATCGACTAACTTGAGGCAATGTTTCGTAACAAATGACGTATCACTCTTGGTGAAGGTCAATTTTTTTTTTGTTTAAATATTGGGAAAGTGATTAGCTCAAGGATTTTTCAATAGGGACATAACAATTTTGTATTTTAATACAAACCGACCCTCAAACTTTTTGTTATGATCTGTCTATGTTAAAACGTCAGCCAAAGTTTGACTGAAGTAAAGTTCACGAACGAACAACGTTTGGGAATTTATAAAAATTACTATCGAAACTCTGAGTCGGTGGTCGGAATTTTCGGGACTGGTATTGGTCCCACCAGACAAGCTGTACGTGCTAAAGTGGCTTAATTCCATTCAACATATGCAGTATTGAATGCTCCTGTGCCAGTGATGAAACCGCAAAGTACAAAAAAAAAAACCGAAAAAATCGCCGTAAATGTTTTAATTCAAAAAAAGTCAAATCAGTCGAGTCCACCCCGTTAATAGGAATTGAGAATCGCTCAGTCCACAGTATGCTTAATTTTGCAGAAAGATCGCAGTCTACAGCCTTACAAGATCAAATTAACTCAAGATTCTGATTATTTAAAGCGTTGACACTCTTCGATTGGGCTCTGGGAAGGATTGAAAAAGCCCGATTTCCCCAATTTTGGCGTCATGCCTTTAATAAACAAAAAAAGCATTCTGGGACAGCATGAAACCCACAAGTGCTTCAAGAGAGTCCATTGCATCCACAAAAAGTGATCTTGTGATGTGGATTTCATACCGGCGCGGCGGTGTGATTGGACCACGATTGTTATAGTCAATGGAGTTCGCTATCGTGCCATGTTGGAAGACCATTTTTGACCAGAATTGGAGTGAGTTGAAATCCGTGATATGTGATTCCAACAAGATACTGCCACATGTCACACAGCTGGTCAAACAATTGATCTATTGAAGGTGAAGTACGGTAATTGTGTAATATCGAGAAAAGGGCCGGTTGAAAGGTCCCCTCGCAGCTGCGATTTAAAGCCGCCTTTGGCTTATGCCAACAAGCAAGGAACATTATAGCAGCTTTGGAACAATATCGAACGTAAAAAATTGTCAACTTCCGGCCAATATGTGTGAAAGAGTGGTTAAATCAGTCAATGGTGCGAAGAGTCGTTCTTACAGCTAGTTTTAAAAAAAAAACATTAGGCCTGTTAATGTGACGTTTTTCTTAGTTCAAACTTTCCTCCATCTCTACGTTATGAACTCAAAGGTCATAGTGAATACTATCAGACTAAGAAGAAGGATTGTAATTTGGGCTTCAAAGGCTGAATACCGGACAAGAAGTGTTTAGTTCAGAGAGCGATCTGTTTAGTTCGAATCTGCTTGGTGAACTAGTTCGTTCTTTTAGTTCAGTTTAGTTCACTGATAAGGAAATATTTCTCTTCACCTGGACTAATACAACGATGTGCTATTGCTGCTATGTTATGGGTTAAATCAAGACAATCCTTACCAGATCTACACAATACCCATGTATGGGTTTACAATACCCATAAGAGCTCAATATAGTTTAGTTTTTCTTACTGAACTGCATGTAAGCACAGTATATCAGAGCGTGTTCAAACATGGAACTAAATGAACTAAAATGAAATGACATTGGGAACTAGTTCATTTAGTTTAGCTGTTAGAGTTCTTTTTCGAACTAGTTCTTTGGAGAAACTAACAAGCTTGATAATAATCATAATAATAATAATTTTATCAGAGGCTTACTGACTAAAGCCTGGGATTTGAAGTTCCACCTTCAAACTAACCATATGGAGAAAATCAATAACTGTTTTTACAAGACAACCCTCGAAATCCACGCTTTTTTCTGAAGAGATAATATCAGGAGCTAAGGGAGAGATTTGTTTCATCATCCAAACAGATAAGTCAAAAATGGTACCACATAGCATATCGAACCTTATAGAATACGAAAATCATGGTTTGGAAGGATGTATTTAGCAAACAAAATCTGGGAGGTCCAATCCATGTAGAATGCTCAAAATCAGCTCCATATCAAATACAGACAGTTGCAGTGAAGGGCTGAGGCTCGTCTGCGCAGTTATTGCCATTAACGTTGCTGTGATTAGGAACCTATACCAGGGTTCAATAAATTGACTATCTACCGAGTTCTAATGCTGTTTTGGATGATATGATCACCGAGGTGATGGAATGGGAAAATAGCGATTTATACTTTAGTAATACTTGATTTGATTTGACAGGAGACTTTGGGGCAGGTTCTGGCAGTCTGTACGATTTTGAGACAGCTTGACCAATCCTACTGTTCACATTTGAATCGTCGGCGTAGTTTAGTGGTGCAGTTTGTTGGAGACGATACGAGTGAACAAGCGAAGCGAGTTGTTCTCTAAGTAAACAAGGGTAAAAGGGGGACTTTTATATATCGCTTGGACAAGATGTGGATGTTGATAACTAGCACTTTGTGTTAGTTAAACAGTACAATCAAATAAGTACATTAAATATCAGATTCATATATGTATCACACCCTAAAGGAGATTCTCCTATAGCAAAGATTCGGATGGATAAAGCAAAGACGTTCAAAAGTTGTTTGAATGCTGGACGCATACATAAGTAGGAAAATAGAGTTAGAATATTGGGCTTGAACGTGCCAATATCGTAAAAATACTTTACGAACTCTATGAACAGTGCAACATGTGGATGTCCAGGCAACACCAAGTCTACAGATTTGAGATGGAAAGACTCATTTCTTATATGAAGTCCAAATAATTGCAGATGTCAGAGCTTAAGGTTTAGAAAACTAGAAACAGCGTGCTTTGGTACAGGACATCTCCTCAGAGTTTGTAAAAATTCTAATTAGACTTCTCTTTCCCAGAATCTTTATAAAACTCAAATTTTTTGACAAAGTTATACAACTTTGTGACCACATTTGTAAGACTACTGCAAAATACTTTTGTCTCTCTGCTTAGGAACAGCAAATAACAAAACCTACGCCAATATACTACCAAACAAAAGTACCTACTGATCTAAAAAAAGAAACCAAAAACCATTTGGTAAAGTTAATTCATTTCGAAATCAAGTTAAATCCATGTAAAGTTTTTCAACAAGGAAGGAAATATCGAGAAAATAATAAGAACAATAAACAGTTCTGTTTTCCTATTCATTTCCAACCAAAAACTAACTTCCTTCTGTACGACACACAACTAAAGACAAAACTTCCAAATGAATTGCGCACGGAAGATGGCGAAGGCGAAGGCGAATCCTATACCACAATTCACGCCCTCCTGCTTGCCAGCCATCACAGTTCCGCGCTGAATTTTACATAAATTTCGATAGTTCACTTCATTCGCGGTGTCGTCACATAGGAAGTGTAGAGTTCTCAACTTTTAACCATGGAGAGAAAATTTTTGCCACGATGGACCAACACAAAAGTACCAAAAAAAATTATGAATTGTACACCTTACGATAGAGTCTGATACTGAGTGAAGCCACAACAGAACTCCTTGCTCGAATTTATTTGCATAGAATTGCAATTAAAGTAATAAAAGGATTTCGCGCTTCCGAAAGTATAATAGAGAGAGTAGACGACTCCTGCACAAAATGTTCCAGTCATCGCCGTCGTCGTCGTTGGTACAGGGGCGTCGGTACCCTGCAACTAAGCCCAAATTTATAGGACACTGGGTGGCGAAATAAAAACGAAGCAATATTATTGACTTATTACCATTATCCAAGGTGAACGGTAAGAGTAATTTCCCCAGCACTCTCTTGGCGATTAAGTCATAAAATACAGATGCGGTACCTATGCAAAGAAGTTATAATACTTTCCGTGTCTCAGAAATGAGACACACTGTGCGGGCAGGGGCACTTAATGTCGGTAGTATATCATTAACTAATTTCATGGATGACTAATGACAATTCTCAGGCCACCTTGCCATCGTGTCTGCTGATACTCGCCGCCGCCATTATGCCTTATGCTTAATGGGCTTTTGATATCGCACCGCCGCCGCCCCACTGCAGTGGTTTTTAGGGGGTGTGCAGAGGACGATGTCGCCGTAGTGATAGAATTCGCCATGTTTTGGAATTGCAAATTTTTGTTTTGCCATTAATATTTATGAAAAATGCACGCCGGCAGTTGTGTTCAAATTACCCACCTGCAAGTGATAGTGTCCTTGCCCTCCATGAATTGGCCATTTACTCCCCAGCGCCGGGGTAGTTCAAGAATCGTCAGCCCATGTGGTCCAGCCAACGCAATGAGTGATCCCTCGATAGACGCCGAGATTCGTTCAACTTGGAAAGTTTGCGGGGCGAATGGTATTAGCATCTGCAAATGAAGGAAATCTTAAATCCTTATATAATTCTAAGTCATGTACGAGTACTATTTGTTCTTCGGTGTATCCATGTGTCAAATTTAAATTTACAAATATTCACAACGCGCCTACCGATTACGAAATATCAAAGACAACACAACACAGCAGCTTCACGTTTCTATAATTTATCTTAAATGTGTTTATAACGCGAAGAGGACATTTGTGAAAACTACCAAAGCAAAAAGGATCACAACACAATGCCACATGCATTCGTAAGTAAGACATATAACATTTGATATATCGGCGACAAAAAAAACAAGTAGAAGAGAATAGCAGGGGAAAAAGAAATACAATACAACTCGTATATACATAAATGTATTCACATTCCAAATAATTTTTCTGGATTTGTCTTTCCTCGAAATACTAAAGTCAAGCCCCCTCTGCTTCGTTTATTGCTGCATACAAACTACCATCTCTTCATCATTTCCAACGTCTCTAGTGAAGTCTTATTTAAATTTCCATAAATCAGGACTCTGTGCGACTGTTGAGAAACGAAATGTAAACCTGTAACTCTATGTATGTGTGTGTGTAGATATATATATTTTTTTTAAATATGTGACGAATACAACTTTTGGGTAATTTTTCATATTTTCACCTTCAGAATGCAAGGCTTTCCTCCCCGCACATAGTATTTGCATAGATATGTATGTGGAGTACTCCTTCTACCTCTTTTTTTTTTTTTTTTTTTTTTTTTTTTTTTTGAATCCCATGCCCATTCCCATTCCCGGTGAGAAGTAGGTATGCGCAAAGCGAAGAAGAACGCGCTCAACATTCTCGGCAGCGGTGGACGTGACACATTTAAAAAAATTGACGACATTTGTCGTTTTGATTGCTCGGAAAATTACACCATGACCATATAGTCCTTTTAAATCTGTTTTTTTTTTTTCGTCCTGAGATTTTGTCCTCTCTGATGGCTGCATAGCTAAGATTATTGTATATAATATACACACCCGCACACAGACGGTATTATAGTATGTTCTCGATAAGGGAGTAAGGATATTTGCATGCCAAGTGAAGACTTACGAAAGATCCACCAAAAGCTGACAGAGATACGGAGGGAAGCTCAAGATACTTCTACACAAGATACACACTGTACAGCATATATTCAAAATAAAGTTTACTAGTGTCACATCGAGTATAGAATGCTGACTGAATGTCTAAAGCGTTCCATCTACAATGTAGCAGTTCTAGCCTAGTAAATCGACCAAATTGTAAAATTCACAAGACCCTGGAGAAGATCGAAGAAGTCCCACCTTTTATTCGATTTTAAGGCCATGCATTACAGCATTTCTGGAAACAATCAATATAGAGCTATATATTCATTCTTCGTAAGATATTTGGTCCTGTTTGGGTCGACGAGCTTGTGAGGAATAAAAACTGTTGAACTGCGTAGTTTTTGAATCAATTTCGGAACAACAGCGCAGTTTACCGCAGACATCACCTTAGGTGACATGCTTAAGGCATGTGACTTCAATCAACTTGGAGTATACAACTGAAGGGAGGAAGCTAGAACATTCTTATCTAGAAGAACCTAGAAGGTTTGTTGTTTAAGGCTTACGATGACCACATATTGCATCACGCCCATAGTAAGTGTTAATGTCGCTTTAGGGATAGGCTGGTGACAAGTTGAACTCATCCATCATCAGTTCGCATTCCAATTTTTGAACATCGGAGTTGAAGTGAGAAGATAATCGTTATCGGTGAGACCTCTTAGGATGGGAAGATAAATATTAGAAACAGGGTAGGACCGACGACTGAACCCTGGGGTACCCCAGCATTAATCGAGTATATCCATCCAATACAACTTGAATTGTTGGATTACTTAAACAACTCACAACCCATGATGTGACAAAACTGCCTACTCTATAAGTTTCGATTTTACATAAACCAGGTTTTGATACCTTAAATATTATTTACAAAAGTTATAGAACAGACTGGTTTAGAGAAAAGCCGTTCAAAGTTGTTAGCTAGTATGTGGGGTCACTCATTAAACATTTTTTGCTTCTGTGTTGAAAAGTAAGTCACAAGAACTGGGTACATTCCTTCCTAATTTTCAACTAACCTTTTGGGGTGGAGGGATATTTTAAAGTCAAGAATCTTAAAATTCTGTCAAACAGTAAGTTGTGAGGACGTCTTGATTGTCCATATAGTTATCTAATGATATTGGAAAAATCCGAAGGATATAGGTTCTACTGAAAGCCAACAGCTAGCCTCGATTCGTTCGACTGAAGCAAAAATGTTAGAAGAACCTACTTGGTTATTTGAATAATTGTTAGGAGCTGGGACACTTACTTGGACACGCTTTCTTCTGAATGCAATCCAAATGGCCCCAACGAAGATTGCCTACTTTGTTTCGGTGGTGGGACTTGAGTATTCCCCGAAATGTCATTAACTGACAGGGAGGGACTGCCAAAACCAAAGCGCATTAATACCAGATCCAAAATAAAGTACGACGAGTCGACCTCTATGACTTGGGGAGTGCTAACGCTGACATAAATGTGGATTACCGACCGATAGCTGGTTCATCGCTAGCTCGAGCTCTAATATCTCCAGATTGTAAATCTCTTACTGCTCTTACTCTTACGTTCGACGAATAGATGGAATAAATTCCCTCACGGAAAGGAAAAGAGAAGCGAATCGCGGACAGACTTAAGCTCCTTATAATTGATCCAAGTGCGGCCGCATAACCCAATCTTCGACCGTTTGCAGGGTGCAGCCTCTACCGTCAACCCATTATCCTAACCTAACCTAATTCAGACTTCGTTTCACGACTACACGCGTATGTACATATGTATTATTGAATGTCTGGCATATTTGTTAAACTGAAGTGGAATGAAGCAGGATGTGTCTAAAATATCATAACTGGTACGTCGGCCATGGATCAAATAGGGGGACTTAGCGGACTTTGGTCAAGTACGCCCTTCATATGGGAATTTCTGCTCGAGACATTATTACAATTATGTGGTAAAAAGGATTCTTCTGAGAAGTCAAGGAAAATTAGTCACTTTGCGATATTCCCAAGTTGATGATGTACCTTCGTAACCAAAGTTGTGATATCCATTCAATCGAATGAATTTGTTTGGTACCAGCGAATTCCAGTCAACATCAATGACGTTTATCCAAAGAACTTCCATTTGAAAGGTGGTTCTGCCATCTCTTGATTTTGATTTTATAGCAAAGTATGCAACAATCGCTAGTAAGATCGTATACATACGTTGGGCTGATTCGGGTTTGATTAAGTTACTTGTCAGTCTGATTGCACATCATAAGAGCTTCTCTACAGTGGTAACGATAATTTGTTATTAAAATCACGGGTTATGTTCCAGTGAATGTAAAAACAACAACATATACCATCAGCAGCATCCATCACAACAGCACACATAGAGTCTTATTTTCCATTAACGTATTAATAATATTTCTTCTTTGGGCCTGGGACAGAGGGTCTGTCCAGCACCATTACTAAATGGTAATTTACTCCCACCTTTAGCACTTGTGCAAATGAAATGGGAAAAATATGAATGCCTATCAATAAGGGATGATTTTTTTGTTTTCCCGTTCTTTTTTTTTTGAGTTCTTCTTCCCCATCGTCCTGAAGTTAAATTTTGTACAATTTGTCTTAAAAGGTAATTCCCAATGGACAGGACCTCAGGGCTTAATAAGGACACACAACACAGACAGAAAAAGGAAATGGAAAAAATTCAGATAGGTAGATATTTATCCTCTGATAATAAGCATCCTTAAAATTTTATGTCCTTTTACTTAAAAAGTGTATATATACACAATTATTGTATCGCGTCAATGAAGAGATTTTTTTTTTGGTTATTCCTCCGTCAGCCCAGCCCAGGAAGGCAGCGCGGTACAAAAAGAAACCGAAATATTTCCGCTCCTTCCCGCCCGACCAAACGAAATTATAGCTTCCCATCAGTTTTAATAGCTGCAGGTTATAAGGACACTGTGGGATAAATGACGTCGCCTCATCGCCCAATTTGTTTTCGTCTTCATAGTCATTCTCTTGTTGTTTTTTTCTTTACACGATCTTTCCTTAACATTACTGTATTGGGGAGGAATTTTGTGCTTTTTTTTTTTTTTTCATTCTTCGAAAGTTTGTCCATTTACTCACCCTGCCATTGTTCGACCTTCCATCATTCGAAGGAAGAGAGTAAAAAGACAGATAGCGAAGAATTAAAATTAGTGATTAATTTTTACGCCTAAAATATGCAAATAGGGATTGTACTTTTCACTACCATCCCCATGTTCCTGCAGCTGTCCACAGGACATACCCATAAGGTAAGGGCTGATAGCGGCGGTGGCAGCAGAGTCTATTGGGATTTTCAGAAGATATGAAACAAATATAAATTTAGGTTTTTTTTCCTTTCTGTTTAACAATTTTGTATCTCGAAGGCAAATTGATTATAAAAAAAAAATGAAGAAGAAAGATAGGGTGAGGGAGTGGGACAAGTTTGAGTTCAACGAATGTTTACACATGCCTCCGCTTTGGGAAGAGGAACATAACCTAATTTAGGGCAATACAGATTAACAAGAAAATTCAATGTTCGCAGCTTGATTAGTCTTGTTTCATGCTGCGCCTTTGGAAATTGAAATTGAAATTGAAGCATCATTCAAAAAGTTTTCAAGAAGACCCAGACCCGGCCCAGGCGATGGTGATGATGACGGGGGGAATCGAGTGACCAAATTTGAATGTTACCGAATGCAAATTTATTAAACATTTGGAATGCTTTTTGGGTTGGGCTTGGAGTTAATCTCGAAAAATCTCGAATAGTCAATTTTAGAGGTAGAGAGACTGACCAAACACCAAAAGCAGGACGGGTGACCTCAACAAGACACAACGTATTTTTGTCGAAATGCACAGTTCTCAATCTGATTGATGGATGCAGTGAATACAGTGCGGTTGAATGACACATTTACTTGACGGAGTGAGTAAGTTTGGACTTAGGAAATGCAATTCCACAACTGTAAAGATTTGCTGCCATAGGTTGACCATTACTTTCGCTTAACAGTCACATCTCTCAGGCAAATATATTGTTGCACGAGTGTTCCGATCAGCGGCCGATGAGTAATGATAATTATGTCCTTCGACAAATAGTCCGTAGTCTTCAGGGGAGAGATAGAAAACCTTAAATCTCACTTTCCAGTAACCATGATGTCAGTTGACAATTGGATGAAAACCAAGAGAATAAAAGCAAAGGTTATCCACAAAGAAATGAAAATAATTTTTTTTTTAAAGAGCCAAATGAACAGACAAAGCCATACCCAACGTACACTTTCTATAGGTTCATCCAAAATGTTCAATCAGTAGAAAAAATACAGTGTTATGCTGCCTTCTTGGCTATGAAAAATGAGATGCGAAGTGGTTACGGAGACACCTAATTCATGTGTTCATCATGAAAAGGACGTCAGTGCATTTCTAGTGAAACTCGTAGATCCAGCGGCAATATATTCCGCTGACGTTGTCGGATGAACGCGTTTTGGAGTCTTCAAATCACTAACCTGTCCTGGACGTTCAGATTTTTCAATTAAATTCACTACAGCAGTGCGAAATGCACTTTAAGATGACCAAAACTATAACGAACTTAACAAAACGTTTCCTCGATATTTTCACGGTTTTCGTAGTGAATTTTCACTATTTCAACACGTTGTGAGACGTCAAAGATTCAAAAAGAAATAAAGCACAATTCCTTGTAAAATTAATCAGTTTGAATTGGTTGTTAAAGAGGGGAGTAGTAGTTTTTTGGTGACAGAGTTGTTCACGTGCTTAAGAGGTGAAAAGTGTTATTTTCCTTATCGTCAACCCTGCAGCACCTGCATAAGTCATATGAAAAAAGTCAAGTCTCTTGGCGTGTTAGCGTACCAAAAGAACACCAATAACGTGGTTGATTAAGGCTTTGTGTACAGAGCCATGTTTAATTTCGGCATCCCTCCCGTACTTGGTAGATTGACGATGGAAAACGCTCGAAAACAATCTTAAACAGTACTTTGATGTCAAAAAAGGATTCAGGCAAGGTGATGCGCGATCATGTGACTTTTTCAATATCATACTTAAGAAAATTTTGCAAAACTCACAAGTCAACACCAGAATTTTCCAAAAGTGTGTGCAATTACTTGCATACGCTAATGACATTGATATTTTCGCCAGGATACAGCGAGCTGGTGTGTTTGCAAATATTGGAACAATGGGTGGCTAAAATTGGGTTATTTGTAAATGAGGACAAAACGAAGTATACTCGTATGCTGTCAAAAAGAAGGAACACAGAACATCACAATAGACAGCTACAACCATGACGTAGTTAGGGATTTGGCATTCCTCAGCTTCGCTATCAAACAAAGGGTTGCTCGATCACCGATTGGGAACGCCAAGGAGACTTTACATGTATTAGACCCTCATCATCACAGTTGTGCTTAATGGAACAGAAGCATAGATGCTAACAAAGACGAATGAAAATATTCTTGGTTGTTTCGAGTGCAAACTTCTTCGTTTATTTTCGATCTCATTTGTGTTAACAAGCTTTAGAGTAAGAGATGATAACAGCTAACTCTACGAGCTGTACAGTGACGTCGACCTGGTTTGAAAAATACGCATGAGTCGTCTAGGATGGCTAGGACATGTGCAGCGAATATACATCACCGCTCCGGCTCGGATTCAATTCCCACACGGAAAGACAATGCAGAAGACGAAGAACTCGCCTTAAGCTGCGCGGACAAATGGAAGAGAACCTCAAACAAATTGAAGTACCCAACTACAGACAGAAAGTCAGACATGCCAACAGTCATTGCAATGATAGTACATTGTTGACCGTTCAGTAATGGGCGTCTCAACAGAGCCTGAACAAATCGAGTGCTCTCTGAGCGGAACTCCCATGCCTTGAGCAGTATTCCTCTTAAATACTGAAATAGTGAGTGTCCACATATAAAATTCTTTTTTATATTATAATTAATATACTAATAATTAATTTACAACAAATTCTCGAGCGCCATTTCAATTGTTATAGCTTTTTTCAAACTTGTCAAACCGTGCTCGAGTTCTAGTCAAGACGCTCAGTCAATTTCAGCTTTTTGTATACGGATTCTGAATATTTTCACTCTTCTTCCACGTTGATCTTCTGTTTGTATCGCTGATCATAGCTAGACACTTTCTTTCAACTTCTGTCTGAAGTACATATTCAGTTCCGGTCAGTCAGCATATTAACTAGTTTGGGGTCATGTTCGTTTATATATATTGTCCAAACATAAGCATCAATCCAGACTTGTATTACATTATCCGCTAGACCTCGAAGTAAACTAACAATTTTCCGTCTCTAACTTTTATGCTTGTTAACCAAGAAGTACATCTTTTCTCTTCCTATTCCTGCTTCCCGTCGTCTCAAAGTTCACTCTGAGGATGACAACCAAAACAACCTTTACACCGATAAACAAACAATTTTGCATTTGATTTAATTCCATTTAATTCCATCAGAGATAAACATGCGAAACTCCAGGGGTGGATGGGAGTGGTGAAGCCTCATCACTAACCAAACAAGAGCATTAGTGGTGATTGGAAAGACCTGGCTGCCATTGTCAGGCATCCTCCAAAGGTGGATGATGACGAGGATGATGAAATGGATGGATTATTATTTTTTTTTCTCTTTCATTCGCTATTTTCAATTTCAATGTGATTTCTCTCCTCAGGGTGGTTGGGGTAGATATTATCCGACTTCTTTGTATTCGTCTCGTGTATCTTAAATAATACTCGACCAATTTTAATTCAAAAAGAACTTACCAGCGCACAAAAAAAAAAAAAACAAAATTAGAAATAAAAAAAAAAAACTTTATTTGCTTTCTGATTGATTGAAATGTCACATTATGCTTGTGAAAAATTTAAATGAGGACATGTTATGGTACCCCACGAAGGACGCAACGAAAGAAAATAAAATGCTTAAAAGTGTCCAGGAAAAATGCTCTGCCGTTACATTTAAGATATATAAATTGCCCATCATTAATATCATAGAAACAAAAGGACTTTTTATTTTTCAGGATTTTCAAGGAAACAGATTTCCCCCTCGTCGTTCCTTCCTCTCGACTCTATAGAGTCTTAAAAAAATAAACATGGACATTTATTTGGCTGTGCGGGAAGAAAAAAAAATAAAGTCTGGCTCAATGAGATAGTCGAAATGGGTGAATAAATAAAACAAATCCATATTTATTTCTGGGTCACCATGATTGATCTTATAAGAGATTTAAAACTAGTTTACTTAATAGAATCAGCTTTGCTCCGAGAGCGCAAGGAGGCTGTGTCCCGTCGTCCCTAATCGATTTCGATTCGCCAATGGCAAGCGAAAGCAAATGCTTCGATGCGATTGGCTTTTCGCATCCTTCGCATCGAAGGATATCCAATACTTCCATTGATTGGAGTCGATGGGGAAATTTTCCAAAAAACCACCCTCTGTGTCGTTTAGGTGACTTGCGCTTTTGTCCATCGAACAGCAGCACCTACATACATATGTATGTATGGATGTATGCTCGACGATAGGTTGTGTCACGTATTGTTTGGTCCTCCTCAAGGATACGATAGGATTCTTTTTCTAGCACATTTAACAATTGATAATTGTTCCGACTGCTGAGCACACAAAAATCTGATAACCCGCCAACGTCACATCACGAGCACTCATCCTTATCACGAGTAATTTTAATGTGAATAGACAAATTTCGAGCGAATCAAATGAAGCCTCCTCCGCAACAATACACGATGATGAGGACAACAAGGAGGACGACAACGACAATGAAGACGATATTCCAAATGTTGTGTGTGTTTATGACTTTTGAAGAAAATTTTCTATTTCACCGATTTTTCCCGTTAAGGGATCTCTCTACACTCTCTCTCTGTATGAATATGAACCGCCACCGCTGCCGCTTTAGACCCGAAATGGTTTCCTTATTCCTTTTTTTTTTTGTTTTTTCCCTTCCCCCCTTCTCCCTGCTCTATGCTCTCTCTCGCTCTAAGAAATTTATGTAGCAGCGATAAAAATAATTATACACAATTATTATGCTTCATATATTCATGTTGTTAACTGCGCTTTTTGTCCCTATTCTTTACTTTTTTAGTGCTAAGGGTTGCTTGATGGTATAACACACCCCCCCGCCTTACCAAAATTTGAATTGAACAAAAACAAAAACAAAACCAGAACTGGTATGTCATTTTGCATTCATATATGGTGTTTGTGTGCTATGAGTTTTTACTCGATTAAGAAGTTAAGGATCATCCTTTGTTCTATAGGCTGGCTGGTTGGGAATTCTAAGACGAACAAGCCAAGTCAAAACATTAATTGTGTATGTAAGACCCGTTAAATTGTGAAATCAAGTCATATTCCTCTTTTTTTTTGTACTTTCTGTTGTAAGGAACAAAGTAGACAAAGCGTACATCTGTAAATATTAAGAAATGGAGTTGTAGGTTAAGATAAGAGATACTATTCTCATCCTTCATCAGTTGTTTTATAGAATTTACAAAATGTGGAAGCTTTAACAACTTTGTGAAATTAGTTCATAGACAAGGAGGAGAGAGAATAAAATTGTGAGGACTGTCGCTAAAGTGCTGCCAGTGAGATATGTTAAACACGAACGAACGGAGGAGAATCTTCAGTCAGAGGGAGTTTTTGGTTTTTTTTTTGCCTAACGTCTTGTCTCCCTGTATCGTTTTATTTAGTTGAAAAAGTACGGCAATAAATTTCAACGATGACAACAAAAGAAGTGATGAACGACTTGAGAAATTATCACCTTCCTGTGATTGCAGGGGTATTCGTGGCTTCAGTATTCCTTCTGATGTTAACTATGTGTATGTTCACATATACATACATACGGATACCCATGTTGCTGGAGGATTAAGTACCTATATATTCGACTGGTTTTCGAATAAGTTTTGGTAAAAAGGAGTCTTGTGAATTATAAACTGCTGCAAGTAATGTAGAAAGAAGTTGGATTATTAACTGATGCAAGTATGTACAACTGCAAGGGTGACCAGATAGCAATGATACTTTTTCCAATTGTTATGTTTCAGCAGCTGTCAAAGTTACCAATGACATTTAGCTGTCAAAATAATCAGTAAGGTTTGCCATTATATCATGTATCGTTTCACGCTTGCAAACGTGCAGAAATTATTAAAAAATATTATCGAAATTCCAGGTCAGTTGTAAATACCCAACGTGAATTTTATCGTCAGTCGCCAACCGGAGAGAGATTGGTGCGAAATGAAGAAAATATTGGCGCCGTCGTATCGGCCAGTACCGAAGAAGACCCAGAAATGTCGATTCGGCACCGATCAGCTGAATGGGCTGAATGGGACATCGCCAGAAAGTCAACCTGGCCTACATCCGTAACATTGTGCTGATGCAAGAATTAAAGCCGGACGACTGTAGACAACGTCGTGATTTCGCGAATGCGTGCTGGAAATGTCGCCGGATATACAAATTTTCGGACTAAGCCCATTTTTGACTCAGCGGCTATGTCAACAACCAGAAATGCCGTTATTGGAGCGAACACAATCCACAAGTGTCTGACCAAGCATCAATGGATCCACAACGACTGACTGTTTGGTGGGGTTTATGGCATTGTTGCATCATCGGACCTTATTTCTTTCGAAAAGAGGAAGGAGACACCGTCAATGGAGCGATGTTAAGCGACTTTGTGGCCAGAACTCGACAACAGACAAGACAGCGCTACATGCCATATAAGCGACGCAACGTTCGAAGTTTTGAAGGAGAAATTTAACGACTGGGTCGTCGCGATCATGCCGACTTGACTGGATTATTTTCTCCGGGGCTACGTCAAGTCTTTAGCCTACGCTAACAAGTCAACCACTTTGGACGAGATCGAGGCCAACATTCGAGACGCTATTGCCGGAATAACGCCGCACATATTGGTTCGACCGTTTGAAGCACTGCCAGCGAAGCCGAGGCGGTCATTTGAATAATGTGCTATTCCATACATAATAGCATGAATGTAGCTTTAAAAGTAAACCCACAATCCTTTTGTTCTCATCTGGTCACACTATTTTTTGTCAAATCGAAGTACATTTTTAAATATTCGGTTGCAGTTTACCCTAATGTCCCAAAGCAAAGCAGAAGTCTCGAAACAAAATTAGAAACTAAAATCTAGAAGAAATATCAAAAAAGGATTCGGACAAGGAAGCGCGCTGTGAGAAGCACAGTCTGTGCAAAACTTTATTGGCTGAACACAGCAGACTGGATTCTTTGGAATCCAAACGAAAATAGCCAAAATGGATTTAGCTGTAAATGAAAATAAAATCAAGTCTCGCTGTCAACGAGAAGGGACACCTAATATTGATGAAATGGACTGTAATGGCTGTAACTTTGAGTTAGTAAGGGTTGTTGTCTACCTCGATAAACGAAGAATAACTCTTGCCAATCACTGTTTCTTTGGGCTGAGACGGCAATTGGTAAGGCAGTCTCACTTTGGGACTAGGACAGTGTCATATTCTACGAAATTATATTGCTCTCGCTACAGTTAAACTAGTGCTATGACGAACTATACGTGGTGTACAGGGGCATCTACCTAATGCAAATCGTCGAAGATGGCTAGAGAGTTCCGGCCCGAAAGCCTTCGAAAAAAGTAGAGGAACCTTTTGTTTTTTCTACAAACAGAGATATGTAGACTTCAACATACTAAGTACCTCCAAGAAATGCCAAAGGTTTCAGAGAACAGAATGACAGTCTTATACCAAGGCGGCTGCTAGATAGTCCCGAAAAGGATTTCTCAATGGATTTCGATACCATAATGTTCGGGTACTCAGTAAAGAAAAACTTGTATTCAAAATAACAAGTAAAAGCCAATCTTGTACAAGTATCGAACCGTCAAGTGCATGTCAGAAAGATAATACGTCTGGTACACTATTTTCAAAGCTGGATCTGAAGATCAGAGTGAAATATTGCTGAACAAGTAAACGTCCTCTATTGTGTATGATTTGGTAGACCGTTACAAAAAAAAAAGTAAGTTTCGATTTTATTTCTAAGATTCAAGCTTGTAGGGGAGATTGACTGTGACTCTACCATCAAACTCATTAAGGACTCAGTGTCAGAGTTCTACTTTGAATAGGACTTTTGAAACCACACATCATCAGAGAAAAGACACTGTTCTTTTGACGAACATAAGCTAGACCCTGGGCTTGGATCAATCCGGTTGTATCTGCTTGTTATATGTATAACCGTCGCATCTAATGGATTTTTTTTGAAGCTGTATACAGGATTTGTTAAGATTTCCGAACGTTTAGCTCATTGTTGTCCCCGATTTGGGACCGCAGTAGCCTCTACCAAACGTATTAAACACTTATCACAGATTTACCAACTATTATGTTTCTTTTTAAATGAGACAAGCGAGTTGAGAATACTTTTTTTTACTAATTCAGCGAAATAGAAGAAGATTGGAAGAAGATTTCTACCAGAAAAGTGAATTCTTTTAGGAGAAACTCTTACCCCGTTTCGAGTGTCAATAGAATCTGCAGTTTATGTTGCAGTCAACATAAATCCATAAACAAGTATTGAATAATTTCCCGCGTAACTAAATTATTTTATTACCTACGCGTTAGTAATACAAGTATGTTACTATAACCATCATTTGGACAAAAAATCTATCTAAATTATGTACACATAAAGGTACCATTCAAACGACATCATTAACATTGCAGTTAATATTTCAAAACACAATAACTCATACCTTGTGAAAATTCATGTTCATTAACACTAATTAGAAATATGAAATCATTAATCCTTGGGGAGTTTATTTATTAAAATATGATACACCGCCAACCATTACAGGAATAGCAATAATTTTTGAAAACAGCTTTACTACATTAAGAGTAACTCTCGAAATTACACCTCAAATGCAATAGTACCCCCCGGTACTCGCCGCCGCCGTCACGCTGCCGTGTGCGATGAGTAGAGAGACGACCTGAAGATTTCGGATTTTACCAATCTGTTTTAACAACGCAAATAATTTCCTATACGACAGGAACGTGTTAATGTGATATTTTAGTGTGCGAATATTATGGACGTTAATATAAAACCAGACTATAAAATAATTTAACACAAACCCGAAAGCCCTTTTTTCCTCCCATAAAGATGTATGTGGAGGCGAAGAACCCTTTTTCCATACATAGTCGGGTATACCCGAAACAATATGTGTTAACCATGGGTAGGGGGGGAAAACAACAGAGAGTAGTAGAGTATCACAACAAACGACCTATAAATATTGAAGAATGAAGGACAATTCGCAACAGTTTTGTTTATGGTCCCACAAAACACTCCACAGTATCTACTATCTACCTATATTTTAATGGCGGCATCGTATGTATGCTGGGATAATAAATTGACATTATACTAATGCTGGTAGCACTAGCAGCAGTGGTGTGTAACAAAACGCTACATACAAAATAAATTGCTAATATTTTATTATTACACCCTGATCGGGACATGACATTGTGTTTCGAGAGAACGAAGGTGGTGCGGCGGCTGTGGAGGCTGCGGAGGCGACGGCGGTATGTTAGGGAAAAACTGAAAAGGTACTTAATGTGATATTAATGAACTACAAGAATTTTCATTAAAAGATTGTTTGTCTTTTAAAATGACCTGTAAATTATCCAATAGTTGCTATTTTCACTGGCAACGTTGACAGCTTAGATTGCCTCATTTTGAGAGTGTTTTGCTAAATTTATTATTTTGATGGTGTTGTCTTGCAATAACGGGGGAAATAAGAGATGAGGACATGTACATACATATGAACGTTGGACGACGATGTCTTTCCATGAAAATATGAGATTGAGAAAGTTTTTCAACTGACAGTACTTAAGAACTTATATGGTGTTGTAGGTGTTTCTGTCAATTGCTGTCGTTAATGGCGATGGCCAGCTCTAATTACTGTTGCACTTGCTAAGTAGTTTTTAAGTTGATCTTTGTTCCAAGTTACTACCTTGAGAGAGAGGGTTAAATTACACATATCTTAAGGAGTGGTGTAAGTCCTTCCTAATTGTATCACCTCGAAAACAATCTGGGGTCCATAAATCGTCAGAGCATTCCCTCCACCAAAAAGAGAAGCCCAGTGAAGACGAACAACCGTCTCTGAAAGACGAATCCAAATGTTTACTGTTCAGAAAAATTCAAAATTTTTTCCCTTGAGTGTTGGAGGGCGGCTTTCAGATTCGATAAATTGAACCTATAAAAACCAAGCTAAACATTCAAAGGTATGGTTGTAGAGGGTACTGTGTTCGATACTGAATTGTACTTTCCAGATTCGAATCTGAGCATAAATCAGGAACATCCATCGAAACATTAGGAATAAAGCAGAAGTTTCCGAAAAAAAAATTAAAGTACACGACTGCGTTGGGTTGTACATATATGTATATGTACATACTTCTACCTTTAGGGTGAAGGTTTATAAATTACTCAGCATTAGAGTTCAAGTATAATAGTTCCTTAAACAGGAGCACTAGTCAAATGACAATTGCGCATTTTTGAGGGCACTATCGGTACACCTTTCAGTAAATGTTAAAACAAAATTTTTTTAAGAAAGGCTCTAAACTATGGGCGTGGCATGCATGTTTGTACTAAATTTATGAGCAAGTTATAGAGAATTCTACCGTCTTGCAAATTTGTTTTAACAAGATTTTTCAATTTCTAGTCAATATATGAAAATATTGAAAAGTTTTTAAAAATGGGCGTGGCTCTTTCAAAATTTGGTACCCCATATATTTGCATATTTCTTGTTTTTGTCATATGAGCCATAGAGCACAGATATGAACTTTGAAATAAATTCGTGAAGCCGTTTAGCGTGCTGTCGCTGACAGGCCCATAAGCAGTGAGACAGATTTGGCAGACCCACTTGTTTCAACTTCTCCATAATAGTAATGTAAAATTTAATTTCGACTTCGAAATTGTTCAGGAATCTAAATGGGATTCTGTCTGGTAGTGCAATGTATCAAATAATACTTTGCATGACGGAGTCGTTCATAAGACAAAACAACTGATGAACCTTTCCCGGCATGGAGTACATGGAGTCTGGTGACTGCATTATAAGCCCACAATTCACACCTTTGAGCACAGAGACAAGAATTACTTTTTAAACCCTGTAATAAGAATAGTTTGGCTAGTAAAATCCGGCACCATATAAAGCAGTCAAGTCTTAGGATTGCAAAATATATTCTCGGGAGATCAAACTTCGGCTCCTATACCTAGTGTAGTTCAGAGCATTGTAATAGTCCAAGCAATCAGAAAAGCAAATATTTCGAAGCGCTATTGTTTTATACATAATCTTTTGGGAATCGGACTTATTAGATCTTAAGCCAAGACAGAGAGGGAGACAGATTGTTGGGCAGAGCAGGGCTAAACTGGAGCCGACAAAACAAGCCTTCCCTAATCAAGAAAACATACATAATAAGGCTCTATCGACACTAACTGCCGTCTATCACAATCGAATGCGACTTAGTCAACACTAATTGTCAACTTTACTAATTTACTACAATTCAGGCTGAACCTGGGCTTCGATCAACAACCCTTCGCAAATAATATGATCCTTAGCTAATTGTCTTCATTTGTGTTTTCTGAGTCGGGTGAGCTGCCCTTCTGCTTGTGTACGTCACCTTAGCCGAGCTTTTCCTCTACCGTGTTGTCCCTCAGGGTTAGACTGTGAGGAAAAAGAGATTCAAGGACGAAGTATACGAACTCCACCCACTGCGGACCGGAATGTTCTTCTGATCATCTCCATGTCGAAGAACAGCTCACACACTTCTCTTATTCACTTCAAAACCGACTGCTTTTGATCAGGGTCTTTGTAGAACACTAGAATTAGATAATAAGGTTAATGAAATCCGGTAATAGCAGAGCTTCCTATACCTGGTATCACCGCGATTGAAAGGTTTACTATAGCTGGTAGGTATTTCGGTAGTTTATTTAGCATCAACTTTGGAGGCTCTGCCATGAACGCCTCAAATTGCACCGAAGGGAAACCTTGCAGTACATCATCCTGTAGACAGTAGTGCAGTTTCCTACCAGTGACTCTTACAAGAATTCGCAAGATTTTTTTATAATAAACCATAGTTTCTTGACATCTGAGTTTGGGTTGCCGGAGAAACTGGAGGAAACAACATCTCGACCAAGGATGGTCATACCCAGTTACATTCCAACCCGTGTTGTGAACCATTACAGTAGTTCGGTATTTTGTTTCTCATCGTGTCTTGTTAAGTTCTCTTGGTATAAATGCAAACGACAATGTAACACAGAATGCATCCTCCACAAGTTGGTAAGACATTACAGCGCTGTGGATAAGTCATATAAATTCTTATGGCGAAGTTGTGACCAGATTTAGTTCTGCATACAACTCTGATCTGCAATGGTTAAGTTATTCATCCTTCGAGCTAGGTCATAGTGATTAGTGAAGCTCACTAATAGCGTCACCGCTCTATTGCGAAGCCCTCACCATTGACACCAATAACATTCTTCCGTGTAACACCACCACCCGTAACCTTCCACTTTTAATGCACACATGCTAACAAGATAAATCATCAAAATAACATACAACACCACACAATTTGATATGACCCCAATTTACATTACAAATTTGAATAAAACCGAAAAGGTGTAGTTACATTTTGCACACTTTATGGGCCTTCCTAATCTGGATTACCAGGTAAGTAGGTAAATGCGACAGCTAACACAAAACATTGCGTTGTTATCAATCCAATCTTACATTAAATATAAAAAAATTACAAATGTCATGCAAATTACATATGGGCGCAACAGCCATTTTACTTTCTATTCAATTTAATTAAATCTATTATGTCAACTATTCATTTGTATGGACAAGAAAGAACGGCTCACGCCGAAACGGAGCGAGAAAACTACTCGCGCGCCCCGCCTCCGTATGCACGCATCTATTTCAAGGATATGATTTGACTTTTGTGTCGTTAATTGTAAAACTTCACCCAGCTTTTTATGTGTTTTATTTATTTTTCTACTGCGAGAAAAGATAAATATCTGACGACATGCAAACATGGCAAGCAACAAGGAAGAGCACACGCAATTATTACAAACAATTTTTTTGTTTGGATGTTTTTTTGCAAAAACAAAACACACTCTGAGCAAGAGTACATGCTGAAAGGACATTTGTTTTGTGAAGATAATATAATGACTTGTAAAGTAAAGCAAGGATATTAAAAAAAAAAAAAAGAAACACACATAAACGAAAATCTACTTTCTCTAATTGAAAGGAACCGTTGCACCCTCTTGCCCATACTCGAAAAAACAAAAACGAAGGAAACCCGCAACATTGAATAAGTGAGATACACACACACATAAAAAAAAGGAGGCAAATATATAAGCAGCGAAGATGAATTACGATATCCTTTTAATAAAATTATTTTCCGCTAAATATGGTCGCTTGACATCGTCAATGATACGGCCCCCATGCAGAAACAGACGTGAGCCAAATTTAAAAAAATAAATCATCGACCCCAGTCTTATTTTCATAAGGACAGAGGCAACAAAAAAAAAAAAACCGAAGGCCGGAGTAAACTCGAATGTCAGTATCCTTAGCGGAACAAGCAATAAATCACTGTTCAACGAGGACTGCCCCATCCCTGCTGTCTTATTAGTAACTTATCAAATCGTGTAAATGTCAGCGAGTGGTTCTGTTTTTTACTGCGCGCTCAATTAATCCGGAGATTTGCAATTGATCGACGTAATGCTCTGAAAGCATGATTCGCCAGATGCGATAGATTTTAAAATTTATTTTTAAGACAACGACAGGACAGCTTTTCAAAAATTCCGACTTAAGAAACAAGTTGTGAAAGTTAAAGGAAAGAGTGTCTTCATTGCAAGATTCTTCCTTCCAAGGTAGCAGAGAAAATAACAGGAGACATCTACAATTCAGCTTTTTAGGGCAGTGTAATGATTTTTGGAAAACAGAGGTTTTTGAATAAAACAACGACAGCGTCCGAACTTTCGAAAAATGATACCAAACATTAATGTAGTAGGAAGAGAACCCGCGAAGGAGCCATCCTTCTCCCCAGTTGTGAAGAGGTTGACTCAGCTATCAATAAGTTGAAAAATACGCCGACTCTGATGGCCTACCAGTGGAGCTTTCAAACATAGTGGTGATATTTTGGTAGGGAGTATGCACCAAATCATCAACCAAGTATGGGTGGATGAAGCCATGGTCGACTATTAGCTTATATGTTTCATCTTCAAGAATGGCTGTACTATATATGTCGTGTAAGAACTATCGAGGCATTGTCTGAACGTCTGAAACCTTTTTACGCACGCTAATCGGTCCATACCAACCTATCAACAATCGACTAAATTTCTATCCTAAGACAAATCCTGGAAAAGACCAAAAAATTTAAAGTCGAGGCTCACTATCTCTTTGTCGACTTCCAAGTCGCATATGACAGCATTCATCGTCTTGAGCAGAACAACGCGTCAAAACTGATCCAGCAGTTCCGCGTGACGCTAGAAAACCCGTGCTGCAATGTGCAGTTCGGAAACATTCACTGGATTTTAGAAATTAGGCAAAAAAACCGATGCTACTTTGGATGGATAAACAAATGTGTTCAAAACATTGGTGCTGCGAGTTCAACTACATAAAGTCGAGAGCAAGAAAGTAGAGCAAATTTTGAGCACTTTCAAGAGAAAAATTTTTCGTCGAATGTTCGGTCCCAAATGCGACGAGGGCGAAATAAGATATAATCGCGAATTCTATGAGACTTAGATGTGTATTTAGTTCAAAAAGCCAAAACACATCGACTACACTGGCACGGCCACATCGAGCGAATGGACAATAATGCTCCACCAAAGAGGATGTTTGTCAAAGCGACTGAATTCGACACGACAAGGAAGGCCGAACCTCTGTTTTAAGGATCACACTGTCGCGGATGTTAGAGCGCTTGGCCTCGGCAACTGAAAACAACTGGCTGAACAAAAGTTCATAAAAGTAATTTTCCCGGGATTCCGTGAAGTAAAAAAAACTTTTAGGTCTTGTCTGGGATCGAACCTCGAACCTCTCATTCCGTAGTCTAACGCACTAAGAGCCACGGTGCCCACAGGAGCTGGAGATACTTTCCAATTATTATATGTGAACAGATAAATGTGTCAAGCCAGGCAATAGGAGTTGTGAGCTGCTTAAATCTTCCAGACATTTTATCCTCAAAATTATGGTGAAACTCATTGACGATCGAAACCATTCAGCCAGTTTGTGTATAGAAAACGCAAGTTGACCATCTCCAATAAAATAGCTCTAAGTGCGTTTTATACACGGAGGGCGCGTTTGACCCGTTAGTAAGACCAATCTGTAGTAAAGGATTTGACTAATCATTTGACGTTAAATACTCGTCAACTGGGCTGCTGCCTCAACAATGATTTATGACTGAAAACAAACTTCCACTATAACCTGGGAAAATGTTCCGGACCTTTAATAGTTCTAAACTTATCTGGTAAACTTTTCCACAAGCTGTAGTCTGAGTTAGCTTCTTAATAATTAAATCTAAGGCCAGATGCAGAAAGTCTAGTATCGCTGTTAAGGTACAGAAAGGAAAAATAAAATGGTGAATGACGAACGTAGCTGTCTCAATCGCAGATGAAAGTACCCTTTGTTGTTCCCATAGAATGATTCGGTGACTATTGGTGCGCTTTCAAGATCCCCGTCTAAGGTAGCACGTGCAACAATTGAACACAAGCTCATAATGCTGCAAAACTAGGTGCAGTTGGTATTTTTTGAGGAAAAGAGTTAAGTCAAGTGAAATGGAATCAACAAAAAATACTAGTATACCAGTAGTTATCGGAATCTATTGTTCATTTACGAAAAAAAAAACAAAAATGATTGTATAATCCTTCTACTGAATACTAACCACCACCCCATCTATCCGAAGAACTAATTTAGAGCATTTTTTCTTTCTTAATGCATGCTCATTTAACTTCAATTGGAATTTCACTTAGCGCCGTCATAGACAGTGAATAGAATGTCACCGCTGTATGCGAGAAGATCTACGCGACTGTCACGATTTCTCATTAGATAAAAAATAAAATAAATTTAACGCTTCTTCTTTTTTTTTTAGTCCTCTTTCTCCGTTTTGTCCCGTTTTTTTCAAATTAAGAGAAATTAAGGAGAGAAAAAGGAAAAAAAATCGAGACTGCAAATCGTGACTTCATTTGTTCCATCCAACAACTCAAGCATGGGTGAGTAAACGCATAGGCGAGATATAGAGGACAAGGAGTGACTTGTGTAATCAGTTCATTGGGAAAAGAAAAATGTGAAATAAGATAGAAAAGAGGCGACGGCAATTCCTAATTGAAAACTATTAAATTTTTCTTCCCTGTCATTGCGTCCTTAATCAGGCATCCTTTTATCCCCCTTAATGCGAACTGCGGAGTAATGCTGAATGCATATACTTTCGTAGAATATTTAATTGAATGCAATTATTTATGGTATTAAGGCAGGACCCATGACAATACGCTTGGAAGAGGAATATAAATGGGTTTTAAAGAAACTTTTCTTCTTACCAAACCATACACTTACAATGAGTAAACGTACATACCAAGTGAATACTATGCCAGTTTAATACAGAACAACACACCTATTTTTGTATTTCAATTATTATTACGCAGCAGGCCCCCTATTAGATGAAAATAAAGCCATCAACCATAAAGCGACATCAACAGGCAGCAGGTAATTCCTAATTGATCATCCACAGGTGATAAATAGCGATAAAAAAAATATATGTACATATTTTCCTTCGGTGTGTTTGTAAACACAGCGGTAATTAGTCAGGCTAAGAATAAGACCAAAGGGCCAAGCCTAAAAAAAAAATATGAGTAGATACAATTCATGTCCTTCTTTTTTTTATTGCAATTAATTGATTAATCAACTGTGCGACTAATGAACAAATGAATAAATTACTGACAAAAGGACGTGTACATGACCCCCAATGATGAGCCTATAGATAGATAGCTAGATGCCTACCCAACGGCAACAACTCCACCCATCATTATTACCCATGGGATGACATGGAATACTCAAAATCAAGGTGTGTATGCCACACAGAAACTTTGACTTCTAATTAGTTTGTTGTGCAGGTCCTTACTGTTTATGTGTGTTATGAGAGATGCCATTAATTAATTGACTCCCTGCATATCAACATATGACATGGGCGAGGCTGTCGCACCAATGACACCACTATTGAGTGGCACGTTCTCCGCACCCCGTGTCGCCCTCATATCATCCTCAAAAAAGAGTAAATAAATCAAATTCGAAACGGAAAAAACCGCAAATATCCCTTTTTCCTACAATTGAAGTGGATTTACTCAACACGAGGGGGCGATTCATAAATCAAGAGGATATGCGTATTTTTGGCAACCCTCATAAATCACTGATTGCATTCATAAAGATATTATGTCATATTATAGCGTCTAACCATCCCTTTGGTTCGGTTTCGACAGAATTATAAGGAATGTCATGTGTGTGTTGCTGGATCATCTGCCACTTGGCCATTTTTTTTCGTTTTCTTTTTTTCCTTCGCCCTTTTCTCCAATATCATTGAGAGAAATAATCATTTTCTTTTGCCATTCTCAAGACGTACTGCTCGAGAGTGATATATGTGCGTAAAGTACTCGAGGAATGTCTGTGCGGTGTACTCCTTCGGTGTGGATTTGTCATCTTTTTGCATAAATCATAGGTAATCCTCGAAGATGTTTGTGCTGAAAGTGTGTCTAAAGTATATTAGGCTGCGAGGCATGCAAGGAATGTCGATTATTATTGTTTTCTTCAAATCAAAATTGGGAAATTCCTGGGTAAAAGGGCAAACGTGAAAGACAAAGAGGGATCGAGAAGAACCCTTTGTAATTCAACAGGTCAGGTTGTCAGAGCATTTACTCACGCCCCCGGTATCATTGACTACCGATTAACATCGTGTTCAACCCCTTTCTATTTTGGGCGAAACTGTCCCAGACGACCTTTTGCCAAGCTGACCCTTCTCATTTGTAAACTATTATCAAGAAAACATTCCACAAGGACGATTCAACATATTGAACATGCCAGAAGGTTGGTGAGAGAAAAATGTTATAGGACAATGGTCAATTCAATTACA
This sequence comes from Xylota segnis, assembly GCA_963583995.1. Taxonomy (NCBI): domain Eukaryota; kingdom Metazoa; phylum Arthropoda; class Insecta; order Diptera; family Syrphidae; genus Xylota; species Xylota segnis. The sequence continues at coordinate 59,011,970 of OY757237.1, forward strand.
TAAATCATTGAGAAACGTTTTGCGTGTTCTTTTCAATTCTACCTATTCATATGTACGCTAGGCATGGTGACGACAGTGCGTTATGGTTGCTTTTTTTTATTGCTTCTGAAGAATGTCTTTTAATATAGAATCTATTTTCCACTAAGTGAATGGGGGAAGTCATCCCCTAAGACAGATTATTGTATCCTATATGTTGTGAAGGGAAAAGGAAAAATGCTTACCAGGTCAGATCAGACAAATTCGGCGCACTGCGTTTATTGAATATAGATTTTGAAATAAAATTTTGGAAAGACAAGTGAATTATGTGAGAAAGCTTTCTTAAAGGCTGATATACAGGAAGTTGAACGACTGAGAAATGTAAGCTTGTGATGTATAGCAGTTTAAATTGACGCTAAACTTGTGGCTTCGTGACTTCACTGACTTCAACTATCTTGCCTTCTCATAGTTTGATTTTAGACAATTGTCTACAGTTACCACCATGAAAGGGACCTTCTATTTAATATAGAAGAACAATCTTTGAGCTTTTCCATGACATTTACAGTCTCGGATGTTTGTCAAAAGCTCACGAGATATGGAAGAATAAAAAAAACCATTGAATATAAGTTGATATCAAGCTACTAACGTTATGAATTCCACATCGTCTATTAGAATCTCTCTGATTTAATGTTTAAGAACCCAAGGCCACCTTAGCCAAAGAATTGTACCAGAAGGTCTGAAGGAGATCCTATATAAGAGCCTCACCATCCCGCCTTAAAACATGATTTCCAAAGTTCCCCTTTCGATCAGGGGAATACGCCCAGTGGTTGATTTTTAAAATTCGATTTCCAGTAAAAAAACCAATACACATGTCGATTGATAAGATGGCACATTATCATGCACCAAACGGGTTCCTTCTGCGCACTATTCCAGTCGAATACGATGCACCAAATGCCAAGACAGTGGAATGAGGTCTTTATAGATAATGCTCTTGGAATCGTAAAACCAAATCAACATTGTATTCACTTTGGAACTTGATTTACTTGAGATTTTTGAAAAAAAAAATGGAGTTTACACTTTTTTGCTTTTCCTACAGAACGAAGATTTACTTGCGAACTGTTCACTGTACTCCTGCTCTGGAACACCTCCTAAATCTATCGTTTACAAAATAACAACGGTCGGTTAGAGTACCATACCATACTTTCTATGTGTACACGTACGTATTGTGATCGCTCACCCTAGGTCAGCAAGAAGTGGTACGGACTTTTGTCAAGAAACATCAACTTATCTAAATAGTGATCATATTATTAAGACAACAAAGGCACTAACTCCTAAAGTTGCAAGTAATCATTTAATCGATTGCACACCACATTTCAACCTAAGGAAGAACAAAACACTGAAAAATACATTCTATGTGAATTCATTGCCCCTGCAGGCTAAAACATTACCGCAGAGGGCTCATCGATCCGCCTGACATCGCCAATTATTTTAGTATAGCCGGGGTTTAAAAACCCTTTACAGTTATAGAGGATAACAAAAATGGACTTGTAAGATCGAGGGGTTAGATAAGCCCGTATAGAGCTTTTCGTCTAGCTCCATTTTTCAGAGTCGATATATACATGTATGCTTCAGCTTTGCCTTCACCCCCTTTACGTTTATTACACAGAATTCAAGTACTTTCAGACTTCCTACGTAGCCTACCCAAGACACTTCGCTTGAGAAATACATGGGAGAAGTTATTTATCTCTACTTAGGACGACTTTGATTCAGAATCAGTACAAAGGATTACATATCACAACTAGCTTGCTTACAACACTTTGGAGTTTAACAAAGTACACACTGGCAACCATACACAACAATGCAAAACATTCCTTTCATCAAAGTATTGTCCTTTTTATCAATGCAGCACTGTTCTATGAGAAAAGGGTGCGTGAAAGTGTCCAATAAATTCCAACCCTTCGTTCCATACAACAATACCACGGAAATAAAGAAAGAAATTGAATGATTTTCTGCTCTGCCAAAGAATACGATCAACAGTTAATAATTTTGCGTGTGGTTACAATGTTTTTTAATATTTATGACGAAAATTCTGTTCGCAAAGGCAAACAAATTGAATTTCTTTCATTCGTCGTCTGCCCCATCGTGGGGATGGAAGCGAAATTGAAGATTTTTTTTTCTTCTTCGTCTTCCTTTTAAATTAGCTAAATATCCCAGGGCACAAGTAAACATCGACCTGCCCGCTGCAAACAGCACAAAGCAATGTGTAAGGCCACACCAAATTAACGATGATTTGTGTCCTCCTTCATCGTGTTCATTTCATATCCGCTGCCCATCCACAATTCAGGTTGGCTGACTGCTGCATACGCCCGTGTAACGAGGGAAATGAATAAATAATAGGATATCTTTTTGTCCAAAGAGTCTATATCCTTAAGGCTACATCGCATCTCTCTACAGCAAGGGGACAAAGCGAGAGAAAGTAAAAAATAAAAAAAAATAATTTAACAAACCAAAGCGGAGCTCCTTTCATTGTACTTGTGACCAGAGCAATAATAATCATCAACTATTCACCTGAGTAATGATCTGATTCCTTGCCTCGCTGTAAGCTGCCTGCACACTCACTCAATAACTTGAGACCAGAGATGGAACAGAAACAGAGAAAAAAGGCGAACTTTTTGCTGCGGATTACTGCAATCGATTTAAGACGGACGAAGCTGCATATATTAGGTATTCTCTTTTATTGTGTCAACATTCGTTGAATCATTTACTGTGCAATGCAGAAGGAGTCACTTTGTCCAGGTTTATTTGGATAGGAGTGGTTTATGCAACTAATTACAAAGGCTCAGCGCAGTATGACAACCTTTGGGACTATGATTGCAAAGGCAATCACTTCTTTGTTTCTCCGGCTGCAGTCAAGCACCACAACGGAGTGGAATCAGTCAAAAAATCTATTGAACTTTGCGAAAAATATGCAAACTACAAAAGCAATAAAAGCCAAAGAATAACTACCCTCAAGAGGGTCGTTAAAGTTTGTTCAAATTATATAGTACTTTGTTCCTTGTTCAAGTTTTATCGTGAGAAGTTTACAGCTGATATTCTTGGCGGGAATTCTCCGAGTACACATGGACACACTGAAAAAATCGATGCAGATTCAACTGCTTCACGTTAACTTACTTGATGTTTTATCTCGGTGAATCCTTTTAACTTTGCTGCCCTCCAGTTTATGACCAACAGGCAGGAATCGGTGGTGTCCCAGGCGTAGAGTAAGTCGTCCTTGCATTCCAATAGGTTCTGCGTTCTTCCAGCGTCGATGGGCAAACTGGAGCGTATTTTCTCGAACATTTGAGATTTATTAAAGTTCAATATATCGGTCGTGGACATTTTGCAAACAATTGGTTTTAATTTCACTTAGAAATACACTAAAAACTTAAAATAACAAACAGAAAACACTAGAAATGTGCGGCTTAATGACACAAGAATGCTAACAGTTAACTGTCAAAATGTGTGAAACCATTCAGCGCGTAATTATTGACAGTTGCTGGAATGGAAATGTGCGCGAAACTATCACATCCAGATGGCGTGTTTTGAAAATTGTGGTGGTTTAAATTTATTAAACGGAAAATGTGAAACAGATTTGAATTCGTTTTTTCGGGTGTGGGTGGATTTTTAGAGGAAAGTGCTGTACCTGGACAGGGACTATAGCTCCTTAAAATTATTATGAATTTTTCAATGATTTTAAAGAAACATTTAAAGAACACCACAGGCAATAATGTGCGAAATATGATGGCAGATGGGATAAGGTGGAGTACATTTGAGGACTTGTATTTTTTCAAAGAATCAACATTCGTTGGCAAGCAAGTCTTCAGTCTGCCGATAAACGTGTATACCAGAAGAGTGAATGTAACGAAATATGATGCGATATTGAAGCGTTCCTTAGACAAGAAGTTACCAATAAAGTTCGGTTAAACCGAAAGCCTTTGGAAAGGCTTACAAAGAAGGGTGTGGGTTTATAATTGACCCGGTAGAGCGTCAGGTTACAGAAAACGGCGTGATTATGCGTGTTGACCAATACGCGACGTAAGCGTTTGGAACAATGTTTAACAGAAATGAGCGAACATTTAGTGCTCTGCCACATATAAGCAATAAACAGACTTGCCACGATTTCCATGCATTAAAGTAGACAGATAAATTAAAGTTTTCAATGAAAATTAGAGGACCAAAATGGCTACCTTGAGTCACTCCAGAAGTGACTAAAATCTGGCGGATGCAGCAGATCTAAAGTTGACTTTATATTGCCTTTCTTTAAGTTATGTTTTCTTGGTTCTCAATAAGACCCATTGATAACCAAGGTCTTCAAGTTGGAAAAAAATGATTACGTGTGAGATTTTGACCTAGAGCTTCTTGCAATGATGGTATATCATTAGGTATTCAGAACAGAGTCAAGAATACAAAAGGACAATCTTTCGAATTTGTCCAAAGGATGTGTTTCATGTGAAGAGTCATTGACTGAAAGTCGGTAAACAATCGATTGCCTGTGAGATTGTAGAGCCTGTCCAGAGTGTACATATAAGTATAAAAGCCATTGTCGAGAACTTCTACAGTATATTAGTAGCAAATCGCTGTTCAGTTAGATCGTTAAACGTCGATAAGTAACATCTAATAACTCTGATTCATTTGTCAGAAGCTAAATTAAGAGCTCGATTGGCAAAGCAAAACTCACTTCTAGGAAAGGAAGGAGCATTCCGGTAAAAAAAGTTTTGACAAGGCTGAGACAATTAAAAAAAGCGTAAAAAGTTCTACTCAAGGACGGATGTGATGCTTAGGAAGAGTGCTTGCACAAAGTGATATTCAATGATTGGCTATAGACGGGTCACTTTCTGAATTTCCAATGAACACAATTTTTAAGGAGAGATCTTGTGCATAAGTTAGGTAAGTAGGTAGAAAGGAATGGCCACATATGCAGTAGGTTTGGGATAGCTAAACGTTCAAAATTTCAGACTAAATTCATAAATTTGGCACAGGTCATCAGTTTCTAATCGCATTCGTCTACGGTGAGCCCTCATGAGTTTGTGGCATTATCGTGTTTTTCTGGAGATACGGCAATATCAGAGTGCAATTCATCTCTCATTAGCTAGTTTCGCGACGACTTGCTCTATATTGAATTTAACATGAGCTAGGGGCGATAGAACAACCATTGTTAGGTCCTGTTCGGACCCCTTTTTTACTAATTCATCCAACCAGTTCGCTTCCTTGGATGCCACTGTATCCTGGAATCCAAAGGAGTGTGACCTCATGGTTCACTGTGAGTTCTTTCCCGCATCGTTTCACCAGTTTCGATTTGACGACTGTGGAAGATCTTGGTAGAAACACTTGTTTGTTCAAAACTAGAATATCCAAGGTGCTCTCACTTTCTCTCACGAGTTTAAGGAAAGGTCATTTGGACATTAACGCCTAGCTGGTCTCATGGATGTCTTGCCTGATGCAATGACAACGGACTCTCTACAGCTGAGAATGTTTATTGTCGTATTTCCTTGCGTTTGGGACCGCACTCGTCTTGAATCTGAGCTAGAAATTGACTGCAGTGACTCAAATATCTATTTGTGGTGGATGACATAAAACTATTAGAAATAAAGAGGTTGAATATTTGTGTCTGCTAAGCTCCGCGTATGTCCTTGTTCAACGCACCGAAGAAGTGTAGATTCCCAATGTAAAACTTTCTTAATTTCTTTACAATACGCAAAATTTTTTGACTCTTGTCTAGGTATCAGGTGATCCTGAACACACGAATCACATGGAATGAAATCCTTTATTTGCCTACGACCATGGATTGGGGCAAAGTTTTGTGGGGTGCTTCACTCCAGGATGCATGCACAGAAGTATGCTTGAGACAAACAAATAGACAAAAACGTCATTGCTCGAAGTGGGCTTTTCAAATCTCATTACGGTTTACTGCTTTAATGTAAATTGGCTTCTCGTGGAACAACACTGCTTTCAAAGAAATTAAAAGAAAACATAATTACATCCCGAGCCCAGTTCCTACTCGTATTACAATGAAAAGATAAATTTATATTCGGCTTAGACAGGGATTCAGTGTATTATGACAGCCTCAGTAAATTTGGCCGAAAAATATCCACAGAACGACCACAGGATAACATAAACTATCACACGGCAATTGTTCGCCACACAGTTAATTAGGATCTTCCGGCGCTGCCGAAAAATGTCTCCACCCAAAATAACAAAATGATTCAAGCTGCGATTCGTGCCAAAACCTGACCAACAACCAGACAGCAATAGCAATAGGAATACCAATGGCAATGGCAATGGCAATAGCACCAGCTACGGAACCAGCTGCAGGAATAGTCGTTGTAATCTAAAGTCCTATAAAGCTTTTGTGAATTAAATGTAAATAAAATAAATTTACCAACGAGTTTGGGGGCTGCATTGTCCCCAGACCCAGACTCCAAATGCATACCTATAGAGGTGGTGCCGACCCGAAATCGTGTAAACGTATTAATTGTATGCGAGTTTAAATGGAGTTTTATTATGTTGAAGAAGTATGAATTTAATTTGGTACACGTTATCCTTGTCACGTACACATGTGTGTGCAAGCTAGTACAGCTAGTGAAGCGAAGAGTATTTTGAAATTAGGCAGACGTAAGGTGCCATATGTCGCCGCAATATTGTGGTGCCTTTTCCTTCTTTACCTGGTGGGGTGTTATTTTCTATGGAAATATTCTTTAAATGCAAGCACATGCGATGAAGAGTCTCCAGGATAATGGTGTATCGAGTGTGTGTGTGTGTGTGTGTGTATGTCCTTTATTCGATAAGAGAAGGATGGGGATGAGAGACAACCGAACAAACAGGATGTTAATTTAATTGATGGATTCACGCTGTAACACCTTTTTAATAGGGTTATCAAGCAGTTGCAACCATCCTCTTAGCGCGAATATTTGGTTAATGAATGAAGCCCCCTTTTGCCAAGAGCACCACCACCACCACCACCGCCACCATCAGTAGCATGCCACCTGATACGCTAGTCATATAATGCCAGAGTCAACCAACCAAACAAAATGATTACGATACTTGCGGATGCATAGGATTACATACTGCCACTCCAACAGAAGCAGCTGAGGCAGCAGAAACAGCAACAGCAGGATATTGAGGGCATGCAACTGTGGAGTACCCATATGGATCATCATCATCATCATTGCTATTGCTGCTCGTGACATGTCATCCCTATGACCAGCCTCAGTGGGGTGCTTGCTGCTGTTGCTGCTGCTCCTCTGTCCCTCCCTCTTTCCCCTTGCACTTGGCCGGCTCTCAATTTCAGAACACACACTGCATGTTGGGCAAACAAACCACCATTACCACCATCAACCACCGCCAACCTGCAACCATATTGTCAGAATCAGAATCAGATTCACCATCGGTAATCGAAATTCGTGAAAAGGGGGCTTCACGCCCTCCATTTGTTGTAATTCGCGTCGTCGTTGTCGTTGTCGTCATCGTCATCACCATCGCCATCGCCATCGCCATCGTCTGTAGTAGTTAGGGATGTTGGCTCGTTGAGTTTTGATTGCTGCACTTTTGAGCGTTCATTCCAATTATTGCAAATATGATTTGCTGCGATACGGAACGGTGATGAAGACTCATGGAATGGTTGCCATGATGATGTTGATTATGATGTATCATCGCTCGTCCATTGATGCTATTGCAATTGCAATTTGCACTTGTCAAAAAGGACTTTTCAGCGTTAAGTGGATGCGGATTGCAAGCGGATTAAACTTGTAATGATGGAGTCATTAAAATTGACACCATACAACGAAGGGTTTTATATTCCCATACATACATATGTATGTAGAAGAAGTCTCACTCCATAGAAATATCGATTTAAAAGTGCTACAGTAGTTTACTCATGTCCATGTATTGCTAATGAAATTCAAGCCATCGCTCCCTCCGTTGCCGCTGCCACTCTGACACATATGCCCGCATTTACTTAGGATATTTGCATAACATCGGTTGTGTAGCGTGTCCCAGGCGCGTTAATGCAAAACCCAAAAGATGTTTAGATAATTTTCGAAATTGGTCTGCGCTATCCAAGGTAAAATTTATCGAGCGCTAACCCACTCTCTGTATTTATCCGTGGTTGAGTGAAAAAGCCGAAACCAAGAACACAACAAGGATGCTCGCGGAAAACAATATTCTTGCATATCCATCCTGTGTGCCTCAAACCCCGTTAAACCCCCACGACCGACGCGCCAAGACACCCAAGAAGACAAAGACGCGAGCGTTGGGTTTCTCTTGGCGCGGAGATTTGAATTTCCACTCCATATGGGTGAGTGTAGTGTAAGCAAGTTAAAAGGGATTTTTCTTTTTTTTTTTTTTTAATTTTCTTCCTTCCATAAGGTGTTACATGATTTCAAAATCCACACAGCATATGGTTGCCCCATATCCTGGTTTTGTGTGCGGGTTTTCCTTGTAATCCAATATACCTGACATCGTACCGCCCGCCATTGCCGACCGACGCCAACAGGTATGTATGCTTTAATCCCATGGAATCTTTCGGCAGCTCCTCCTGATACTTAGATACTGATGATGAGACAACGTTGATGCTCCTGATGGGGGCCAGGTTCTGCTAACCAAAATGTCATTTATACCCGGTGTTATCGTGACGGCGGCATCATTGCATGCATCGCTGTCTAGCCCAGCCTCGCTTTACAAAGGACCAATTACGGAACTTAATGGGTTTTTATGAAGGATTATTGGCTAATTAGAATGAAAATCCGCTTACCATTATGGACTGCGGTACTTTTTTATGATGTCATTATGGTAGTTATCTTGGGCAGGCACACCATGACACCACCATCACCGGCCGTAGAAATGTATTATACGTGGAAATCTGTTGTAGACGGAATTAAGTGAGGGCAAATTACATACATATTTCCTTAAGGATAATGACGAACTTTGAGTCATGGTCACCGTACATACTATCGCTCCAACATGTTGCGCATAATTACAAGTAAATTTTGCCCCGCCACATTGATTACTGATTTTTCAACTGAATGTCCTTTTTTTTCTTTTCTTAACCAACGCAGGACGGGACCAAAATCTTTAACCGCAAACTTACAGGCGAATTATGTGAAACATATCCACAAGTAAACGGCCCATAACTTACCCTTGCGTCTAGCGAATTTATTGCAAAACAAAGTTTCCTATCCACCCCTCCCCCTAGTCTCTCGCACATACACATGTACACGAAGACGAGGACTTGTCTAAGATTATCCTTGAATCTCTTCTGCCATGGAAGACATTAATATTCAAAATCTGGACGAAGGCAGCTACATTTTTGTTCTTTTTTTTTTTCTATTTTGTGTGTTGGGTTGCTGGTGGTCTCACCTACATTTAATTCCTTGTTAACCTCCTTCCCTTATGTCCAGGAGGGAGAGTGTACACGTGTGTGTGTGTGTGTGTGTGTGTTTGGACAAAAGATAGATGTGGTGAAGATAAGTAACAGGAACATTCCAAGGAAATTCCTCTGCCGGACGGACTTGTGTTTGCGTAGAGAGGGATGCATTTTCGTTTGACCAAAGTATATTATGAGGCCACAGAACACGCGCTGGCTTCATACCGTGATGAAGTGCTTGGTTTAAAGGGTGCCGCACATCCCGGACATCCCACCATCCCTGTTTACAGGATACAGATTGTAAAAGTGGCTGGTTAACTTGAGCGCGCTCATCTGATCACACAGCGAGTGCAATATTTTTCGGCAATCGAAACAATAAAGTGGCTGTTCCAACCCTCTAACCCACGACCCCGCCCTCAGCCCTCGCCGGGCTGAACAGAAACACAATGGGGTATTGTTTTGCCGCCGAAGAAGGTGTCGTCTTTATGTCCTGATTTAGGACTGACACCATCAAGTGGAGTGCATTTACAAGAGAGCCCCAAAACTTTGTTCAATAATTTTGCCTGCGTACCGTCGTACCGAATGAAGGCAACTGCGATGGTGGCGGACGGCAACAGTAAAACGAAACGGAACTACCATACAAAAGTCCTTTTTCTCACACTCAAGGATTTTGTCAATCGTAAGAACTTCGAAAGCCCTTTTCGATTTACATTTTAAGAACATTAAACACAGGATACTAAGAACTTGAGAAATTTTATTTGCCCGACTAAATAGTTTTGTGGGGATACCCAGTCCTGCAGCGCAGGGATTCCTAAGATTTGTGTCTTTTGAGAAGTTCTTCGGTTGGTGGCCGGTCGGTCGGATAGGCCCATTATTTTTCCTAGTATTGTTTGCTAGTTCTTGTATTGAAATTAACCAGAAGCAAAAGAAAACCCAAGGATTTATGAGACACAAAGTTTTTGGGAATCCTGCTGCTCTTTACTACCGAAACGTAACCAACCAACCAACCAGCCATCTCTGCGCTTGATGGTTCGATGGATTTATTACATTGAGGTGTGGTTTTGGTTTTCTCCTACCTCGCTGTGTCATCATTGTTTTCCTTTCAATCCTTTTTTCGATCCATTAATAATAAGTTGTTGCGTGTCACACAAACCGGAATGACAATGCATCAATGCAGGAATACTTATACATATAAAGGTGGAACACAGCATGATGATGAGGCACAAATGCGTTTGCTTTTTAATTTGACCTTCTATTCGGATATTGTTTTCTTTATCCTGGCAACTGTACTATATAAAACATTTGTCATTGATTTATTGCCAAAGCAATGGATTCATAAATCAGCATACTCTCTCATTTCTTAACTTCTGAAGAATATCCTTAAAAAAAAACAAAAACTGAATTTGATTTATTTACAATCATTTCCCTGTTTTCCAAAAAGAGAATACCACGCAGGTGGGATCGGTGGTACTGCAACCCCCAAGATAAGATGAAACCCTGGCATACATCCACACATCCTTTTATTGGCTCATATTAAGTAATAAAGTAGCAGAGAAAACTTTAAGATTTCTACCCCATTTATCCGAAGATGAAGAGGACAAGATACCGAGAGAATGGTACACACATCCCGACGACATAAGCACAAGGAACTCATCATAATCATTAATGCGATTTATAGACAAGGGTGTAAGGATATAACATAATAAAATAATAAAGAAAAAGCGACTAGCTATGGAGGGATGTGTGTACGCGAAGCGTGTGTCTACAAACACATGTGGGTTAATGCAAGCTACTGCAGACGCGTCGACGACGACGACGACGACGACAACGACGAGGAAGACGATGTCAGTATGTGTGTAAGAGTGTGTATACAAGGATTCTTTACTTAATTCCATATCGCATTCGTGCTCGGCGAATATCTAAACATCTTAAGAGTTATGGTGCTAATCAAGATATTTTGTTACAAGGATTTTTAGTTTGGCCACCCACTATGGCTGGTGTTGCGCTCCTCGTCTTTTCACTATTTCCCATGCACGTTCCATAACCATGTCATATGGTGCTGCATGAGGCAAGAATGTGAGCATTTTGCTGTCAAAATTTATTACCACTTCGGCTGAAGATGGCTGTTGTGTACCGTTAATAATTGTGCAATTTCAGCATTGAAAAGTTTTAACACTTTTCCCATAATGAGGTGAAACAGAGACTGAGATTTGTTTTCGAAAATATTGAAGATATGACGGTTCTGATTCTGGTTCTTGTTCGTCGCGTCGGGTCGTATTTGATTTCGGAAGTTTTAATTGATAGTGTACAGTTAGGTTATGTGAAAGAGCTCTTTTTGCGGATACTCGGGTTAGGTATGAAATTGTGGGTCACAATGGAGTCCAGTTTTCGAAGGGTGATCAGAGCTGAAGGCATATTTTTGACACAGGACTATTGTTTTCATGTCCTCAAGGAAGTATCTCGGATTGACCAATTTTCTTGAGGCGATATTTGAGGAGGAAATGACCAGATAGAAAGTCCATCAGGAGCATGTCTTAAGTCAGATTCTGAATTCCAGTAATATGGCCTTTATCTTGTTCTAGATGATTTTAGCTCCATGTTTATCCCGGCAGATCTGACAAGTTCGTTAGCACCCTCATTGCCACGGATACCTATGTATGTATGTACATATGTGTATGTATACATCCCGAAACCTATGTAAGTGTGATTTCATTATGTACAACTAGCTATAGAGTGGTTTTAAGAAAGTTCGTAACCAGGAGTGAGTGAACGGGCATAGAGCCCGATAACATAACCTCTGCTTGGAAAATAGAGGAAGAGTAAGGTAGTTTGTGGTTGGGATCGCAAATCATGACTCCTACCCTATTTTTGAACAGTCAGTGTTAATCGCAGATTGAGGTATTAGTTGAAACAAAGCGATACTTGCTATACATATCTAAAAGCGTCTCTAATGTATTTATATAGAACGACGAGAAACTGATAGGCCTGAAGTCTTTCATGCGTTAGGTTTGAAAATAGAACCTCCATCCTGACTCTACCTTCTCGTGGCTTAAAACGAGTCAGATCTTCCGTGTCTGTACATCATAAGCTCAAACGAGTCTAGCTGCTGGCTTGTTATGTCTGAGAAAAATAGAAAAATTTTGCGTCGGAAATGTATGAACAAATGGGTTACGTATACGCCACCCACCCAGTTACTGACATCCTGAATCTACCTTCTCGTGGCTCAAAACGAGTCAGATCTTCTCTGTCTGTGTATCATGGGCACAAACGAGTCTAGCTTCTGGCTCACTACGTCTGAGAAAAATCGAAAAAATTTGCGTCGGAAATGTATGAACAAATGGGTTACATATACGCCACCTAACCAGATACTGACATCCTGAATCTACCTTATCGTGGCTCCATTTCCTCTTTTACCTACGCCTATGAACCATCAGATGTTTGGATGAAACTAGGAACTGAGTCTTTGACCAGGATCATCTGGAGTCTAAAAGTCTCACTAGAATCTGTAATTGACTCGCAGAAATGTTTTCAAGGGTTTCGATTGTCTGATTGGCGAAAAACAGATATATACATACGTATGTGGTGAAGTAACAAACTTGTAATTATAACCAACTTAAGTCGCACTTCCATTAAGGACTAATCAACCAACATCCTACCAACATCCCTCTTCTCTAGCTGACCCACACTCTTCTCCCCAAAAGTGATGCTGCTGGTCCATGATGATTTGCATATCCCCATATATCGTGTATCCAACAGTCAACAGCCAACCATAAGGAGGAAGAGGGTACACAAAAAAATAATAATGAAATGACTGGCACATCCATTAAATTACACCCATAACCCCGGGACAGCTATCAATTCAATAAAAGGGATGAATTCCATAGCATACGCATTCTCCGCATCATAAATCAATTGCACTTGTCGTCAACTCAATTAATTTTTGGCAAGCAAAGTCCAGTAAATCAATTGGTCGTGTCTCTCGTGCTGCCCTTACCAATCGTCACACTCCCACTGCCGGTTTTTTTTTTTCGTTCCCTCCGAACGGAACCCGAATTGCAGTGTATCGGGCGTGAGCATGGATAAACAAAGCTGTTGGCCCATTGAATAAAAAATGCTCCATTACAAATGGCAGCGACGAAATGTCAATGGGCAAACATGCATGCATCATGCAGAGGAAAAACAAAAAAAAAAAAAACAGGAGAGAAACATACCCGAAAATGGCTTAGAAGGGTTGTTAGCCATTTGGCGCGATGTCCTTCGCCCCCAGTCCGTCAGCGTCGATGGATTTTTGGTAATAGATTGGCGCAAAAGCGGAAAAAGCCTTTGAATATTCGATGTTCAAGGAAGCAATTCCGATCCAGATGGAATTTTGGGGTGGCGCACCGGGTCAGACATTACTCTGGTCACCCACATCCTGAATTCTTTGTTGTCCGACATGGATAGCCTCCTGGTAGAGAGAGAAAATAAAACTTAACAGAACCAAGGTGAGTGGAACCCTCGTTTGGTCGTATCAATATTCCATTATGTGGCTGCATGTGATGTAAACCCGTCCTTATGGATGCGCGCACTCAGCAAAAAGGATAATAAAAACAACCCACAGAACCGTGGAATTTTCGACAACAGGCGACTCGGAAATGAATCATTCCAAGTGTCGACTGTGTCTGCCCTTTTGACACGTTACGGTACACAGCCCACCCTCCTTCATCCCACACATGTTTATGTATCTGCAGATGGAAATGAATGGCAGAAACATTGACCAGCAGAAAGTCTCATGGCGAGACACGACACCTGATGATTGGAAAATCACGAAATATTCGAGGTGGCTAATTTAATCAACTTTGGAAACAGACTCTCAAATATAGTGATGCCATTCCATTAAGGACGACTGATGGCCCGGTCGGTGCCGGGACACATTGTGGACACATTGCATAACCTAATAAAAGAGACCTCAGCTGTTGCCTCATATGGGTAAAGTCCTAATTAACTTTATACAATTTCTCCTGCGCTGGATGCTGTTCATTTATTATTATTATTAGCCTTCGAGGACACCAAACCAAATTGTATTACGTATTGACATTCGTTGTTACTCGGTAAAAGATGTGTATCTTTGGAGTTAAAAAATCTTTTCACGACTTGATTACAGAACCTCTTTTAAAGTGCTCTAAAAACTAACGACACAAAATTTGCTAAGTAATTTCCTTTCAAACGACAAAAGTCTGATCCTGAAGGACACACAAAGGCAGAGTAAACTCTGAACGAATTTATTCACCACTCAAACAATTATCGTACATCTTACACGAACCCCAGAGTATATCGTCCCGAATACTCACATGCGCTCGTCCTTTGTCTCGTGGATTTTTTTTTGTACTTTTTTTGTTGGCTACTCCCAAGCCTTATTGGATTAAGCGAAAGGTGACAAAAAATCACGTAAAACTTTGTGCTACCAGCGAAAAGACGACAAAGTTTCTTTCGCCCATTTGGCATTTGGCCTGGCGGCCGCCACAGGACGACGTACTTGTACATATACACAAATAAGAACCGACGAAAAGCCAAGTTTAAATAAGGATTAAATTGAATTGATTTCGATTTATGTGTAAGGTGTACGATAAGTAAGGTTCACGGGGAGTTGCGGCACGTTTCGTGCCAGGGTAATTCGTGCGTTCCAAAAAGGCTCCTCTTGTTTGTCCCTGCTCTGCTCGAAGCCAAACATCATCTATTGTGTAATAAAAGTAAATTTTCAAACAACCAGATGCTTAACTCAATACAAAGGAATAGAGAAGAACACACAAAACGATATCGCGGGTCCATGTTCCTGCGGTAGCGTTTCGCGTTAATAATTCCAAGTAAAGCAGAACTCCCCTGGGGGTAGTTATAATTTGGTGGCGGTGGTGGTCGCTTTATGGACGGGGTAGGGTAGGTTGAATGTTATTCGCGCACGAGATCGATGTCTTCGAACGAAGTGTGAAGGGGTTGAAAATTAACACCTAATATCTGGAAATCAGTATAATTTTCATGAAGCCACCATCAACACCATCCAACTGGCAGCAGCTACACCAACGCAATGCCATCGAGAAGGAGCACACACACACACATTTCGTACGTAAGAAAGCAAAACAATTCATTCTCCGCCCGCGGTCCTCGAAAAGAAGAAGAAGAAGTTGTTGCTGCTGTTGTTTGCCTGCCTGCGAAGAAAATGTTCCTTCTTCGATACACACACTTAAGCTGCAGCACTTAAGGACACGATCCTGTGTTTCTTTTGTGTAATTTAAGACACCAGAACAGAGAACAGAAGCCCCGCACTTTGATAAGAAAGTCGAACCTACTTCACCTCCTTCGGCGAGAGATGATGAAAATCAACCCTTCGACAATTGAAATTGCTCGAGTGGCTGGCTCGTGGTGGTGGTGGTTGTTACCACCAGGCGCGCGTACCAGGAGGTGTGGGCAAGTCCTATTCCACTGACTGTAAAATAGTCCCATTATCAATATCAAGTGGCTTTCGCTTATTACCCAGAGCCAGAGCCAGAGCCAGAGCCAGATCCACAGAAGACACCCGGTTTTGTTCTCTGGTTCAGTTCATTGATGATGAAGTTTTTCTGTTTTTCTCTCTCTCTCTCTCTTTGTCTGTCTGTCTGTTTGTTTGTATAGTTGTCTACTCGAGCTCTGCAAAATTACGACTTTTAAGAATTTGATCTGGTATTTGTACATTGGTTAGATCCATCTCTGGCACTTCATTCCATTTGTCTTTGTATCTATCCCTCTTCGAGGAGAATATTATTTTTTACGATTATTATTATCAGCCATTAGAAGGAGGGAGTTTTACTTATAGCACCGCGGCTAATACATTAGTGTTTTGCACCCCTTCTTCGTTCGGTCTCATTGGGGATGGGAGTGGAAAGTTTTAACATATTTTCGAGAGGGATAAATTTACAACGGAACAGCCTATTCTGGCTAAGTGATGAAAACTTTTCCAATTGCTCGTGCTGGCTAATTGTGTATTATATGCTTGTTTTGGTGGATTGATGAAAATAAGGAGTTAGTTTTCTTTAGCTCTTTTTCCGGAACAAAAGAGATAGAGAGAGAGAGAGTGAGAGTTAGGAATTTTCGGTATGATACATTACTTGGTTCAACACTTAGTTACGAGTTGTAACTTAAAGTTACTTATCAGGGTCTAATTAAGGATATATTAGTTTGCCTGGGATGTGGTTGAGTTACTCCCCGGGGAGTGGATCCAAAAAATGTGGTCCAGTGTTAGGTACTTGGAGATTGCATCTTTTCTGATACTTTTATCAAGTCAAAGTTTTTGTTTGCCAAAATGTGATGGAAGAGGTGATTATTAGACTTATGACTACAAAAATGTGTTCAGGGGTATATCTGTGGCTATTCAGGTATTTTGAATAGAACCATAGAATGTTTGCCTCGTTAGGCCTAATGGACTACTGCAACAAGAACTGGATGATTTACTGAATTGTGTATTCAAGACGAAGACGTATATATCTTCATATTTCCAGAGATCAGTACATGTCTTCCAAAACTATCTAACCACGTTATGATGCATTATCTAACCAGGTTAGAGTATGTAATTTTCTAGGGATCTACCTAGACAGTGCTATGATAATGCTAAATGTTTCATAAGAAATAGATTTTTTAGAGTTCGCTATGGTTCGTTCAGAGTTTAAAGAAATACAGGAAGGTGTTCCACAGGGAAGAGTACTAGGGGCCACCCTTTACACAAGTAATATAGCACATTCGAAAGATACGGTGGTAGTCAGACTGCTTTTCCATCAAGTAATGGACACGTGGATGAACCAACAGAAAAGCTACTAAATTGAGTTAAAGGTTGCCATCGGTCAAATAAATAAGATTTAGGTTTGACAGGCTCGCATGGGCTTATTTCCAAGAGTACATACACTTCTAGCACATGTACAAATAGAAAGACTGCTTAATAGTATGTCCTCGCATTTATATGCTAGCAGTTTACAAATTTTTCAGTTCAGTGAGCGTTTAACAAACGTTTGAGAGTAAAACGGTCATAAAAATGGTTTTAAAATAAAAATTGGCCTTCTGCCAGGACAGGTGGGGTATGAGTGTTCCAAAGCTTGTTGCGCTACATCCTTCAAAAAGTCGTAGAATATTTCTATTTTCTTCAGCGATACGATTCATTTTGGTTGAGTGGATACGTGAACACTACCTAGTGTGCTTTACGAGTTGGTGATCCACGGGTCTATATTTCTTCAAAGCGTTGCTAGCCAGAATGTTACAGTCATTTCATTTGACTTTTTTTTCAACAAGACAGCGGAAGATGCCACACAACGTGCGCCCGAATCAAGTGATTTAAGGAACCATTCGACGACATATCTAAGACGGAATAATTCGTCAGTGATTTTGGCGCTGATTTATCTGCCGTTCTACGCTAACTGCTCAAGCATCAAGGAGTTAAGTCACACTCCTCGAAGAAACTAGAACAACATAAGACAGAAATGGCAGAATTGTAGTGCGTATTCCGATGAGAATATCGTCACTGTGGCTGAACACCGCCGGTAATACGGTTACTACAACATAAATAGTTCAGCTACAAAGTTTTTTCAAAAAAAACATTTTCTTTGTTTCAATTAGAATTAAGTTAATAGTAAATAAATAAGAAACAATTAATTGTTTTAGTTAGGTTACGTCGAAAGACATAGATTAAGCATTAAGTTTAGCTTAGAGCGCCCGCATAGGGTCAGTAAGTTAGTCATAACATAGTTAAGTTAGTTAAGCTAGTCTTAAGCACTTTTGTCTAGCATGTAAGTTTTTCTGAATTACAACAAATAAAAATGCATTTTAAAAAAAAAAAAAAAAAAAAACGGTTACTACAACGGGTGAGTGATACAGAGCTATGATCAACAAGTTTTTATTGCCTCAAATTGATGAAACGAGAGTGGAGTATATGTGGTTCCCAAAGGACGGTGCAACAGGACACACAGCTCACTCGACGATTCGTTTTGGCGATTTCCATTGGCCGGCAAGGTTGTCCGATTTAATCGTTACAGACTCCTTTCATGGGTCAATAAGTGACTCTGGAAAAAGTGAGTATTTTTGGGGAACCTTGTATAAGCTACCTGGACTGCAGAACTATCAAGAAAATAGGATAGTCGTCCTTTAAAACACGGTTAAAATCTTATGCCCATACCTCTTCTGGGATGGGGATAGCTATGTATGTCTTGGCTTTCTGTTTTCACTAGAACCTATTCGGAGTGGACGAACATACGATTTGGTTCCAAACGTACCTTACTTCAGCTATGGCAGCACACGAAGGTGGATAATCATGTAAGAGTGGAATAAGGATAGGGAAGAGCAGTCAACATGCAAAGCTAAAAAATTCGGCTTTAGGATATTCTATGAACAATCGCAAGGACTCCTGCCGCGACCAACGACATAAAGTCTTACTTGGAATACTAGCGTCTTTGAAGACATGCCTACTTTATCGTGCTTTTCAGAAAACCCGACTAGTATTGTCTATGGGAGCAGGATTTCTGAAAGAAGCTCATAAAAGTGCATCAGATATCTGTTCTAAAGCTCTGTACATCAGAAGCGGTAGATGAAATTTTTCAAGCCTTTTTGCAGAAGGACCATGAAATGAAGCATACCCACTCCATCTGGTTACGATGACTAAAAGGAGTTTTGCTCTGTGATGCTGTGAAAATGGAGACACATGACTCGACACAGTAATAGAGATCGATCCTAACAGTTTTGCTTCTTAGGAAAATGGAAATAGATGTTTATACCAAGTTAGGGGAGAGAATCCTCAGCACATCCGATACGGCAAGAACAGTAAAAAGGAAACGAATTCGATGTACTCTTCACAGATCTTCCCATACTTGGGAACGGATAGGAATTCTTTTAAGAAACTTAGAAAGCTAAAAGTGGCAGAACTGAGAAGGGGACTTATGTTGACCCGATTACAAAATTGTGTACAAGAGTATCTTAGTACTACCACTCAAGTAGTCCTTTTCTGTAATGTACGAAACAGCAGATGCATAAGCAACACAAGGTCCTGGTACGAAGAAGCTCTGGTGTACCAGATCGAAGCTTGCAAACCACACTAAGGGATTTAAAGGGGATAATCCTACTATAGACCACTAGGTCGTTAGGCGAAACAACCCCGCAATGTCCAATTTTGAGCCAAAAAATCATTAGTCTTGGAATGTATTTAGATCCTTCAAAAAAAAATCCATCCGTTCCTTTCAGATGAGAAAAAAAGCTTCAGCTTTTGGATTTCTAAAACTTTGATCAGACATACCGACCAAAACTCATTAACGCTCCTGCAGCTCTCTCTCTCTCCCTCTCTCTCTGTGTCTCAGGAATGTGATGAAACACACAGTTTCTATTCCTTTGATAAACCCATCCACATAATGCTATGCCGTCTATTAGACACGCCTAAAGATTGAATTTCCACGAAAAGAGTCGACTGTGTAGGAGAGTAGGTGGCGGAGGAGCAGCCAGCACAGCCTACTACAACTCCAAAGGCAGAGGCATTTTAATTTTGAAATTTTCAAATCCAATATCCTTAGCCGGCTTCCTACGGTCGTCATTTCGTTCATCATTCGCTGCTAGTGTGCAATAATAATCATGTGCGAAGGAATCTATTTGCTTGGGGAATGCCTCAAATCAAATACTCGAAAACTTTCAAAATTGGGTTTTCCACTTCCACATTTCCTCCGCGCGCCGTACATGTTTGCTGTTAGCATACGGAGAAATAAAAAACTTTTACCCTGAGATATTGGGAGATACCCCGCCAGAAAAAAAGGAAGAAAAAAACAGCGCAAAAAAAAAAAACATAAAGCACATCCCTCGACCCGTTCTGAAAAGGAGGCAAGATTTAATTGCGGCAGACCTCGTCCTCCCTACTTTGCCGAGGTGGGCGGGCATCATTTTGTATGCCTATTAACACCAATAAAGTTCAAAGGAGCAAAAGCCGAGAAGCAATCAAAGCAACTCCTCAACTGTTGGCCTACATTTAGTGTTTGCACGACGACGACTGGGTGCATGTGTATAGTGTAGGATAGGGCTCCTAGCGTGGGATAAGACAAATATTAAGAAAGTTACATATTGGTTTTGGGATTTAATATACATACGCTTCCTGCGAGAGGATACACGCCGCCATGAACAATCAATGGAATGGAAAGCGGGACTTCTTATTTTTATCCTTTTTTCCTGTTTTTTTTTTCTTACCTATCCCGGTTGGTGTTTGCCTTTGTGTAGCCATTAAAATTCGGTGGGCAAATATTTGATCAGATAATTTATTGTCTTAATTGAATTTTCCACCAATTAATTTCGAGTGAAAGACTTTTACGACAATCCTTGTATATCAACGATTTAATTTGAATTTTAAATTTCCTCGACCCTGTTTTATAACTCCATTCATTGTGTATCCCTGGGCAGAGTTTCACAAAAAAAAAAAATACACTCATTGTGTCGAATGGATTGAAAGTCAATTCTGTGTTCGCCGTATTACAACATTTTCGGCTAAAACAAACGCGCCGAAGACGGTTGTTCCTACACGCGTTGTTCTTCCAGACGACTGCACCGGATTGTCGGAAACACACAAAGGACGAACAAGAAAAGAATCGTGCTCTGCTCATGTTTTGCGGAAGAAACAGAGATTCCCCGTGGAGTTGGAGTTCTCTCTGCAGCCATTGTTTGCTGCATTCATCCTGCTAGCCAAGTTAATCCAGATTCAATATTTACCCACCACTTAAATTATTACACTTAATTCGGTTTGTTGTGTGTTTGGTTGTGTGGTGGTGGGTGTGTTTATATTGGTCTCTGAGTAACATCGATGGATTTCCTAACATTACATGCAAACAAACCGCATAATTGTTATATGTACATATACCACCTGAACCTCAAGGCGATGAAAAACTTATAACCCAAAAAGATTCTTGTAAACTTTTGCCGGCTTGAGGGGCCCCTTTGTCAACTATTCGAAAAGTATCGTAAAAACGAATCCTTGCCTCTGGAATTTCGAAATCAATTCGACCGAGGAGATTGCAGCACCGAAGGATGTTAAATTATTAAAATCTAATATACCGCAATTCCCTTTCTCATATTGTTGTTGTCCTCGTCCTTGTTCTCGTCCGCAAATTGCTCTTGTATAGCTTACATCACCAACGGATGTGGTGGGCGGATGGGGGCGTCCTAACGCACATGTACAGCTCCGGTGTTTTGAGGTGAGAAAAGCAATCGGTTTGTGTGTTTTTGCCTATTATCCTCAAAAAGTTTTCAATGTTTTCCCCCCATCCCCCAGGATGAAAAACTATCTTCCACCGTATATGTATGAATGTATGTATGTAGTACATGCTGCATGAGAAGAACTTTTACTTAACACCTGATGAAGATCAAGTTTCTTTTCCAAGGCGTGCCTCTGCCTGCACAGGGCCTTCTTATAGAAACAGGTGTGACTACACCTTCGATGTTTCATTAGTTTGGCTCAGATCACAAGACTTACGGTCGGTCGGTCTGTACTGGTACTATACAGAGAGCGGAAGACGACAATCTGCTTGGGTTCTACTTTTTTGTGCCTTTTCTGCTTCTGCTGTTGCTGGTGCTCCCGCAAACACCAAGTTTGGTGGCAATAGCGTTGGTGGTGGTGATGGCAAGGGCTTTTTCAATATTTTATGAGACAAGCTTACACCTCTTCCTTGCGGTCGAACGTTCAAGAAGTACACGATTTATGTGGCTTTTTGTTTGGTGGCCAGGTCTCATACCACCCCGGCGACTGTGTGAAATACTAAATTAAACAATGCGGAAGATTAAGTGCAGATTTGTCGGCATCGACACCGGGGATGAGGCCATCAGCTTCATAAATTGGTATTTAACGTTTCGAAATTGTATGCTATCCTTGTTTGTATGTATGTATGTATGTATGTGTGGGTGTGTGGAAAGTAATTGGTAGAGGGATGTGTGTATAAGAAAAAGCTTCCTGCACTCTCGACAATTGTAGTTACGTATGCTGTGAAGACAAGAAGAAGATGTTATCCTTCGGCGTTGGGAAGATTAATTGCAATTGGTTGTTGGTGTATTGCCGCAGAACAAGGTGTAACTTTTGTAATGGAATTCTCCGTATGGTGGAGAACTTATTTTCGTGTCGTGCAATTTATCATTGCAGGGGTAATCACAACTGATATCGATGTAGGAAGGTAAGTATGTAGTTAATTAAAATGGATACTACATGCAAGGATAGAGGACACATTTTTTAGGTTAGGTATCAGTACTTTAATAGATACGAATGTGGATACACCAAACGCTCCATAATCAAGGATTTAGCTAGAACTGCAGGTAGCCGGACTACGGTTAGCAAAACCCTGTTGTCATGCCTGTATTCTCGGATATATCGAGACTCCGGACTACGTCATCCTACTCTCAAAATTTCAAACAGGAAGAATTTCAAGAGGTGACGGTTCAGTCTGTACGAACAAAGAGCTAGCTATCTGTACCGATGGATTCAAAATTAATGTAGATCTGGTGCTGGTGTTCAAATCAATTCTCCAGACTGTAGGATGATTCCATAGTTATTTAAGCCAAATTCACTACAATAAAAGAAACTGATATCATCGAGGGAAATATTTCTGGAAAGTCAAGTGTATTTTTTATTGACAGTCAAGGAACCATCAAAGCTTTACACTCAACATCGGTAAGGTTCCAACTCGTTGAAATGTGCATCAAAAGCTGGATAATGTCTCAGTGGCCAACAAAGTAACTCTGTAACGATGGACTAGCAAACAGGTTGTTGAAGCCAACACACCTCTTAGCAGTCTGAACAGGGAAATGGACATCGAAACCCACGAGGAGCCTAACAGGCTACATCTGTGCTACAGCCAAATCGCAGTGGACATTCTATTGTAAGAAGAAATCTGGAGATCCCATGAAACTTAGTAGCAGAGATACACCGACAACTGTTGGTGTCGTGACAGGATGCTGTGCGACAGGCAATCATGTAACACGTCTAGGACAAACCTACAACGACTTTTGCAAAATCTATTCGTCACTTGTGCTTGGGAGTTGATTTCTTGCGAAACTGGACGATCCTAGCAGATCAACCTCCTGAGTTTCATACACGGATCTGGTTGAGTTAGTTCAACCATTTAAAACTGAACTGAAATGAAGTTCCCAGGAGCCTTATAATTAGGCATAATGGACTCTTAGTTGGTCTAAGTGAACTGCTGACAATTTCCATCAACAAAGGAATCCATTTACCTAACCTAACCTCATCAAACTTTTTCTGTTAGATTTTTACTTAGTTTCTCCAGAAGGCACGTTGATGTTCTTTATTCGATTTATGGTTCTAACTGCGCTGATGATTCATGAAAGACTTCGATTTGGCATCGAACTTTACTAGCTGTGCTGTAACATCGATTGGTCAAATGATGCACAACCACCGCCTAAGATGACCTTGTGGAACAGATGAATACCGAGGCTTAGGTCCGAAAAGTTTCTCAACTCAACCTTAGAAGAGGACGGTCAAATTTTCGATGATCTGCGCCAATGGAGGAAGACCTTAACAAACTTTGAGTATGGAACAGGCTGGCCAAGAATTGTACTTGTTGGAGAAACTTGTTAATCGAAATCCTGATTCACTCCGTACTGTAGCACTAGCGAAAGAAAACAAAGTATACACTTCATGTCATCAGAAAAGGAACTCAGTTTACGAGAGCTCGTAAGATATCCTATGCAGGCGAATGGTTTTGTCTGTGATTACTCGAATTACTTGTGTTAAGGAGCTTATTTGGACTAAAAGTCTTGAAAACTGTTACGAATCCGACTACTTTTAAATTTGGTGTTACTGCCATTGATTCAACAGGAGACCTCCTGTTCTTTCCGAATCTCGGTTATGGTGGTAAGTCTAGTCCACTTTCTAACAACAAGTTCAAGGCTTTTGGTGCCATCCTTGATAAACCGGAACATCTGCCAAGCTCTGAAACGTAATCAAATCGATGATACTTCACAGAGCTTATAGCAAGATGTGGTGGTATTTCACCGGGCGACAGGGTGGTTGCTTCGTGTCTTCCACCTGATAATATGCCAGGATCTACTAAATGTGATAGCCAGTCCACATTGGTCAAAAGTTCAAGAGAAGAGCCTTATTAGAAACACTCATGCTATTCTGCTATTTGTGACATTTTAAAATGCCAACTCCAATGAAAAAGGACTAAGGATCAAAGAGACTACTTACTTACTTACTTAACGAGCCGGGCAGGCTGCTTCCAGTTGTTCTGACCAAGATCTCTGATCTCTGATAACTTGATCCTTTAAACGGAGTTTTGGTCTTTCTCGTGGTCTCGAACCTGGTGGCTGTGATTCAAAAAGCCTCTTTTCTAAAGCATTATTGTCCTTTCGCTCGATGTGGAGCCAGTGTACTCGATGTGTTTTAGCTTTTTGAACTATATCCACATCTTGGTACACATCATAGATTTCGTGGTTATATCTCCTCCTCCATCAGCCCTTCTCGAACACAGGACCGAAAATTCGACGAACAATTTTTCTCTCAAAATCTGCACTGCTTTCCTGCGTAACATCAATCTTTTGTAGAGCATGCATTTCTTCGTCCGATTTGGATGTTTGAACCCATTTGTTTCGCCAAACCGAAGTGGCCTTGATGTGTCGGGGGCTAGAGATCAAGTACCTAGTAACAGCCGAGTTAGACATTCAACCATCTTCAAGACTGGAAAACACTTTTTTTTTAGGAACCAGGTAGGTGATGTCCTTTGATGAGTGAATATTCCGAAGTTCTATGACGCGTAATCTCAGCACTATACAACCGGATTAAGGCGCTAGTCGGGCAGCAGAAGTTTGGGTGTGGGTCTATGCCTAGTAGCATTCAAATGAATCTAAATCAAAATTCAAACGCACATTCACTGACTATAAGCAAATACCGTGTGAGTACGTATTTGAATAGTTTGCTTTAAGGCGATTTATTGCTGTGAATTCTCTTAAATTTGGCCATTTGTTTGGTGCGCCATGCATATGCAACGCACCCTCACAGAGAAACAACCTACCGAAATAAATTACCTTTTGATAAATCTCAGTCATTGCTTTCGTTTCCTTGTTACCAAACAAGCAAATGTCGGAGACGCAAGGGAAGGCAAGGCAAGGCAGCGCCATACACCAGAAGGAAATCCATTTCAACAAACTTGAGAAATTTGGCAAAATCTATTCGAACGTAAATCAATCTTGCATCATAATATATGGAATTAGACTAAGATGTGCCGAGCAACGAGGAGGGGGGGCACATATACTCGTATGTAGGTATGTATGTATGGAGTATATATTGAAGGAGGAGGAGCACATAAACGAGCAAGAGGGAAAGCAATAAAGAACAACAACCATGCAACAGCCCGAGAAGAAAAGGACCAACTGGTTAGCCATGGTCGGTTGGTGGCAACAAATGCAATGCATCATGATGGAATCTCACCCTTTCTCCACCGAGAGAGCACAATCCTTGAGCATTGCGCCTTCCGAACATTAATTCAAACAAAAGTTATATCCTTTATTAGCAATTCGTTTTGTTTGTACGAATGCATCTACACCAGCACCCTCTCCCCCTCGTATGTGCATGTTCGTTCCATTGCATTTCGGGATCCTTACAGTCAAGGACGAGAACAACTCTCGTGCATATTATTCAAGGCGAATGGCAATTTCTCGTCTTTCCGTCGTTTATTTGGTCAACCGTTCAACAGCATATGAGTTGAGCTCTGTAGGTGGATGGTTTCTGATAGCCTGATGACTACTGCTATTGCTTTCGGGGCCCCCAGTTTCTGTGTTCGTCGTTCTGTTTCTCTGTCTCTGTTCTTTGGCCTTCTTCCTTCCCTTTTATGAGAAGGCCTCTTTTCCCTGTGCATATCTCGAAGTCATCGTCAATCCTTCACAGGCCGAATTCTCATAATTCAACACATAGCATACACACACGTTCACATTCTGTGTTTGGGGTCGGCTTCTGGCTCTGTACGACGAGGTGGTGGTGGTGCTGGTGGTGGTTTCTTTTTGGAGGTGCTGCTTGTCTCCAATTGCATGGAGGAGGTCACTGGATCGTTTCCTTGTGAAGGAGCACATGCAAACAAATTGATTAAATGCAAAATGCAAAGTGAAACAAAAGAAATATTGCATACGATTATTATCAGCATCCACAGAGGGCATTTCTGAGCTGCTAAGGCTTGCACAGGGATGTGCATTTGAAACCTCTTGTTATCGTGCCAACGAACCATTGCGACTAGCGATGCATTTGTCCTGTGCTGATACAATTTCGTTTCGTACTTTTATTGATAGCAAACGTGAGGAGTTAGTAGCATTCTCGACATGCAAATAAATATATGGGCCTATTATGGTGTTGGTTATATGATCCTCTATGTCCTTAGGTCATGTATTACCTTAGTGTCTCTGGGAAGGAAGTAAGCTTTTTAATCAAATTTAGCGCTATAGGGACTCACTCGACTGGGATCTCCACAGGAGCAGTCTCAGGAAATCTAGGTTAAAGGCTCGACAATCACAAAGAGCCCTTGGAATATTTTCTGTGGAAAAATCTAGTGATTCATGTCGGAATATGGAAAAATCTTATCCAAATCTCGAAATATTTGAAGCTATATTAAAAAACCAGATGGTGACTAGACTATTCAGTAAGGAGTCCTAAGAACTTCTTATGGACACCCATTTTCCTGGCAGTCCTGTAGAAAACCATAAACTTAACAGTGACAATACAGTGGACAGTGTTCTGTTCTCTTCGCCTGGTATCCACCAGTGCCGATGGTAATGGCAACGATGGTACCAAAATCCCAAGGAATGGTCTGTCTTGGTTAGACGAAACCTCTGCTCTAGATGCTCTGGTTATAATGGATTGCACTATCAATGCAATCTGCGCACTGAAGTTGCTCACTGCTTGTGTTGCTGTGCCCTTGTTGCTACGCCCCTTGTTCTATGAATATGCCTCCTGATGTAATGTCACTTCGGCTGGTTTGCAAAATTAGGGTCGATTTTCTTGCGCTCAGGACTGACCAGTGTCTGAGTCTGGATTGGACCAAAATAAGTCGGAGATCCAATTGTGATGTCCCCGTAGAGATCAGAAACACTAGACTTCACCATTAGTTAAGTTAAACTGCCCTTCTGTTTAAGAATCGGTGGGGGCAGTTTAAGGTCTCACTTGTAATAACAAAAGTAAGACCTCCCTAAATTCGATTGCAAGGCTTAGTTATTTGACCCTTATCTGGGTCGGAAGTCCCACTAGGATTGCGGGAGAAGATTTTTTAGCAGAGCTCGGAGAATGATCTTTTCAGGACCTCAAACTCGCGTCCTCTGCTAGAGCCCTTATTGTGTTTTCTACAAGCACAATTGTGTGTGGCATGGCTCTGCAGAATGCAGGTAGATTAAACATATGCTCTCTAGACAATATTTTCCTATTGACAATTAGTTTAGTGCCACAGCGTTACATACCACTGTCTGCGACGCTTGTAGAGAGGGCAGCGACATGTTATTATCCTCCCTCTGTTCAGGTGGCAATTCTTCGGTACTAATGTGGTGAGTGCTGATATTCTAAGCGAAGTGGTTTCTCGGCATTCTCTGAAAGTCTAATATAATTTTGAATTTTCCTTCCTGGTAGCACAATGGAACAGTTCCGTTTGAATATTGCAACGGCGGGCTTCTAATTGAATTCCATTTGTTTATTATTTTGCGTTCCCAAACCCAGTCATATGACTCTGGAGGGTTTCCAGCCTACACATCAGCCTTAAATTAATTTTTTTGAAATCTAGCAAACTATTTCCTACGAGAATCTTACAAGACTGTCTATCAAGACCTGGTTTATAATCGAACTCGATTCTGTCTCCGTTGACACTCCTGTGGAAATCCGATGAAAGATGGAGCAAACCTACTTAAAAAGGTTCACTTAAGGAATTTTGTACAATGAATAAAAAAGCTGAAAACAAACCACACTTAACCCTCTTCAGTGTATAATTACCAAGGCCGGTGCACCCACAACTAGCATACTACGCACAGGACGAGACGAAGATCCACAGAGATCTTAGTGAAGTGTGTATCATAAATTATACATCTACCCCAGTCACAAACGTTCGTAACCTATTCCTGATACGAATGCATGACGTTTCGAAATCCAAATGAATGCACCGCACTAAGTTCGATTTCTGTCCCAAAGTACCAGCCAAATAGATCACTCAGAAGTTTCTATCACTCTCTGTGTCTGTCTATTACAAAGCATCTCAAATCAAACCTGCTTTTTATCGATACACACGCCTTAACCCCATTGGAACGGCTGGACAGCAAAAGGGCTGATAAATCATATCCACCCTTATGCCACCAATTGTTATCGGAAAAGCATAACCAATCGCAAGGGTTGCAAC
Source organism: Xylota segnis (assembly GCA_963583995.1). Lineage (NCBI taxonomy): Eukaryota > Metazoa > Arthropoda > Insecta > Diptera > Syrphidae > Xylota > Xylota segnis. Next base: position 59,040,728 of record OY757237.1, read on the forward strand.
TGCAATGCAACTGCCAAATTGTCTGTACACTTGCTGAATAAATTATGGCAATCGCATGCCATAACTCAGTGTTCATTGCACATGTTGCACAGAGGACTTGCAAAGGCCACTTCCACAGGCACTACAGGGCCATATAACGTAGTAGTGATTGATTTGTGTTACTAAAAGAAGAAGGACTACTTATGTACATCGGCCGCCCACCACCAGGAGGCTGCCCCCAATCCTCTGTGACCACCCGAATACTAGGCGCAAATATTCAAACTCATTTGTAGTCATTGAAGCATGGCCGCGTTGTCATCCCTGAAACTAATAAAACTTTATGTTTTTATATGTTTTGACTTTTAATATTATGCCCCCTAGACTCGGAGGAATACCATCATAGCCATCATACCGCCACCGCCACCGTCACCGTCACCGTCACCGCCGCAGCCACAACGCCCATCAGATACTTGGTAGCTCATCTGTGTACGATGGAATACCGTAATCAAAGAAAATTCTTAATAATCATAATAAAATTTTTCCTATGCGCTTGTATTTGCGCTTCCTGGGAGTTGGCTCTCGAATGTGCCTTTGGATCGGAGTGCGGCTCGCGAAAAATTCCGACTTAATGAAAAATCCAGATGAACACAAGGAGAGGGGCATATCTTTACCGACTACAGAGCACCAGGGGGAGGGCGAGAAAAAGCTTTGGATCTAATGACATAGGATTGATGTTAGCTTAGGATTGGTTGACTGACTGAAGGAGACGAGTGAGGGCGCGCTGTAAATAGAGATGCTGGATGCTGGATGCTGGATGTTGGCATCCTTTGAGTTAGTGGAATAATAACTAAATTAATATGGATAACTGGAGTATCATTTATATGTTAATAAGGATTCAAAACTGTCGCAAATGCGCGTCAAAGATCAAGAAATGTTCGCACGAGAAAGAGGACTCCAGAGAGAGACTTTCCTTCGGCGAGAAAGTTGCCACTTTTTTTTTTCGTTTTTTTTCTTTCACTTTTATTATTGGAAATTATCAAGGGAGGTGGCGGAATGACAGCTGAAGTAGCGAATGACACCCGAAATTCTTCACTTCGATGACTTTTACGGGATACAAAGTCAAAGTGGGCGTGCTATGTTATTACCACCCACTGTGTGAGAGATGGTGTTATACTCTGGGTCTTGTTTTACTGGATGAACAAAAAAAGTTGTGTGAAACATTTACGGAAAGTCTCATTTTACAGGTTGAGCCCGAACAGACTTTGATAATAATTTACTTTTTGATGGAGCTGGTGGGGGTGGTTTGATCTCGTCCTCGAAGAGGGACGTGTAGGTGTTTCAGTGGAAATGTAAGTAAAAACGAAATAGAATTCGTCTTGCCAATCAGGATTCAAAATGAAGAGAATAGTTCTTGGGAGAAAAATGTCTTAAGAAAGCCTGAAGAGAGAACAGAAATAAAGAAGATGAGGAATGGAGTCATTAGCAAAAGGTCTCAGCCTTATTGCATGCTTACTTATTGCACAGTGGCCCGTGAGTACACCTATTGTAGTCCCCATGTGCAGTCTATTCAGAGAGACCAAATTCTTAAAGAGCTTCAAATCTAGCTTTGGTCAATTTGTTTAATTGGTTGGTCCACTTGTCTATCTAGGATTTGTACTCCCGAAATCATCAAGTTTAAGCTTTAGTTTACGTGAAGCAATTGGTATTCCTCGGCAAAATGGGTAGAGTTAGTCCTATTCTAGTGAGTATATCCCTGGAATGCCACTATGCTCCGACACCCAACGAGAGTGAATGTTGCACTGTTCAGTCGTTTCGATGAGAGACCATAGACGTCCAGCAATCTAGAGGTTCTACGAAGGCCGATTCGATGAATTGGATAGCTGCTTGGCTGTCTAAAAGAGTGCAAATATCTCTAGCAGAAATCACGTTTTCCTCAAAACGATAAGACTTCTGTCACAAAGCTTAGAATGTCGGAGAAAATACCTCCAACAACACGGACTTTGATTTTTGAGCCGTCATGTCAGTGCATAAGTGCATCGACTCATCTAGTAAATAGGCACTTTTATTGCAGAATGATCTAGAAGGTATGACAACGATAAAGTTCTCAAAAAATTCAAATGTGGGGCGGTGTATGTAGTTGGAGAGAGGCGTAACCAAGCTTGACCACTCTAGGGTACCTTGGAGGCGTACAGCTGCTATTTGTTTGAAATATGTATACTAAGAGATATCAGATGAAAGATGATGTCTTGTGCTGCAAAACGAGTTGTACGTAGAGCTCCGCTCATGCGCAGACAAGCTATACGTTGCATCTGACTTAGATAGTTGCGTTTTATAGGGCGTTCACCTATTAACCCGTATTTGTGTACTAGTAGGGGCAAAGGAAAAGGTGCTACCTTGGAAACTCTTTCGTAAATATTAGGCTTCCAGCGTAGCTTCTTATGCAGAAGCAGACCCAAATATTTTGCTTTCTCAGAAAAAGTGGGATAGTCGAGTAATGGAGATTTATATTTTCTGGAGAAGAGTACTAATTCTGTTTTATGGGGACTTACACCCAAAGCATATCGAATCGCCGGATTAGCTACTTTGCTTTTAGCTTTTTGTAGAAATCCTTTGAAGTACCTTTGTAGAAGTCCTTTATAAGAGTGGTGGTCCTTGGAAACTAGGAGCTTGTTTTGAATTCAAGTAGTGGCAGTTCATAAGAAGAATTTGCATGTATTTCGAAGACAGCTTAGATAGTTTTTGTAGGATCTTTGGAGGTTTCTTTAGAAGCACTCTTTAAACAAACCCTTTCCTCGGAGGATAGAAGAAGAGCATACTAATGACATTTGTAGTTCTGACCGCAAATATATATGACTAATCCTGTTAAAGATAAACCTTTATCCGAGTAATGATAGGCTACTATTCAGGTACTACTCAATCCCTATTTTCTCTCATAAAGACTACCGCAGACCTAGAAGGTTTAAGTTCCCTTTTTAGTGGTTCTGTCTCGATGAGTCTTCAGTTCCCAGAGAGGAAAAAATCAATAGCACCAAAGTGAGAAACTTACTCCCAACATACCTTCTGATCGATACTCTTCATCTTTTTATCGATTAATTACAGAGTTGCTCTTGCCAATAGCTGTTTCTTTGGCCTAAGAAGGCATTTGAGTAGCAAGAGCCATAGACCACCAAGGACATATTCTATAAGACTCTAATCATGCAAGTCCGGCTCTATGACGCAGAAACATGGACGTTATGGAAGACGAATGACGATATCCTTGATTGCTTCGAACGAAAAATTCTTCGGTTCCGGTTGCGTCGAATATTTAATAGCAACATCGATCAGGTCAGAAAAGTACGCATTAGTCATCTAAGATAGCTAGGAGATGTAAAGGGAATAGACACCAACGCTCCGTCGTACGAAGCTTCCGATTCTACCTTGACAATGTAGGTAGACTTCATATTTGGTCCCGCCTACAAGGGGAAAAGGACATTGGAGTTCGCAAGCCAAAGCGGTAACTGGAGAAGGCTCAGGTCCACACCGGACTGTAGTACCACCTGTAAGTAAGTAATAAACTTGGATTTGCAACTTGATCTCGTGAGCAATGCGACAAGTGTTTTCTTAAATGCCAGTGCTCTGATTCATACCTCACAGCAAGTGAAGCTAGACTGCTTTCCAAAGGTAGGTATGTAGCTTCTTTGAAATAAGCCAAGTATCAGAACTTCAGCTGTGACGAATGTTACATTTTATCACGTTCAGCAACTAAGGCACGTCGGTCCGTCACATCGGCTCCATTAATCACATAAGAAGTAAAAAAACGACAACTCTGCACATAAATGCCATTTCGATGACATCAATAGTCAAACAAACCCCCTATGCGCGCAATTCCTTGAAAGAAGAATCGTTCCTAATACTCGTACCAACGACATCATTGTCATCGTCATAGTCGTTGTCGAACAATCCAACTCAAACCCTTATCTTTAGTTGGCTTTCTTTCTTTCTTTTTTTTTTTTGTTTATGGTTTTCTACATTCTCTCGTTTCTTATATTCTGAATTATGACCACATTTATATGAAAATATGTTTTTCGGATTATGAAAACTGGAAAATAGAGCAACGACTACGAATTGATGGGAATTTCCCTTTGCATAACGAATTGATATCCTTAAAGGAAAGGCGGCAACAAGACAACAAAAAAAAAAAAACAGAATCGCCGGATAAAGTAGTATAAAACATTTTTTTTTTGGGGGCTATTTTGAATACGGATATGGAAATGACAATATGTAAAGGGATGAACATCACTAGAATTTGATAGCGCAGGGTATGATGCCGCTTCGGGATTTGTGTATGAAAAACGCCCGCAGTGCTGGTCCGCATGTCTCCCGGCCGACTATAAAAACCGAATACGACGGATTTTTATTGTCACATTTATTGCCAGCCATCAGATATACGAGTACGAGCCTCATTCAGTCGAGGACATGTCCTTAAAAGAAACTGGCCTCCTGGAGTGTGCGCTGGGTGGTATGGTAGTCGCACCAAAAGCACAAAGGAGTATCCCAGAAACGAGCGAAAGCGCCAATGAGTCGATTGCGTGCCTGTTGCCTTGTCGTATCTAACTATCGATCTGGTGCTGTGCTGTATTTTGAATGCAATTCGATTGGCAGTGGACTGGCCAGATTGACATTTATCGATATCAGAAAAGCACATATTTGCAATGATTGTATTGACGACGTTTAGCACGCAAAGGTCTCGTGGTTTTAGTTTGTTTAGTCCTTTGACACACGGCGGACCAAGGGGAACGTACATAATTTACCTTTTTAGATCGAAGTGATTTGATGGCGGTAGTTTGTCATGTTTTTTTTTTTAGAAAATCCACTGTGTTAAGCATTGACCATTATTTAGGGACCTCAGGGGCTGTGTGAGATGTAATTAGGTTTGACTTGATTTCGGTCAGTTATGTCGCATGATTGGATAAGCTTTCGTGTTAGAGTATGTACCTATAATCTCGGTACTAATACTCGGTAATACCTCGAATTGTTCACGGAAGTGGTATCGAGCTGCTTTTCATCAGAAAATCAGTCTCAAGCAATTAAGCCCAAGGACAAGGGGTTCATAAGGCAAATTCTCGCATTGGGGCAAGTCTGTAACCGAATCACTAAATGCTAGTCCGGGCTTTTTGCAGGAGGAATTGGTTTGTACTACCTCTTCAATGAAGCTGTCGCAATTAGTTGTAAAATTGGAAGAGCTTGACTTAGAGTAAGTGTACTTCAAACAAGACCAGGTCACATGGCACACAGCTGGGCAAGTAATCAAGTTTTTGAAATCTAGGTGCGGTGATAGTGTAATCTCCAGGAATAAGACAAACCATTGCATTTTCTATCCCGATATGAAGTCAGTGCATTAAAGGGAACGCAAATCAAATCACTGGCAATAAGTCACCAACAGAGAGAAACTGGCCTTATTCACTATAGGAGAGGTCTGGGAGCTAAAACTTACTTCTATGGAATCAACTACTCCTATTCGCACTTAAATTGTTTTTCAAGTCGAAAGACAGCCATCATTCAGGCTACAATAACTTTCTCTCAAGGTTACTAATAGTCAGGCAGCCATTAAGGCTTAAGATTCTCCAGAAACGAGGTGAAGTCTGGTGTTTGGTATGAATAGGAGCTGCAAAGTATCAGCAACCAATATCGATACCCGGATACTACGTAGCATTGAACCAAGGGAACGGGTCCAATTAGTTGATACAAAGCATAAATAAAGAGCATTTGTATAATTAGGACTTTGCAAATAGTTAAGACAATTCTGCGGAACATGAAGAAGCCATGAAAAACCTCGGACCTGTAAGTTCCAAACCAAGTGCTTTCGATTGTTCTTATGACAAAAACTGTGTCAATGAGGACTACCTTGTGAAACCTTCTGGTACTTTCTCTCGGATCTATAGCTAAAATTAGAGATCTACCTCTATCGAAATATTTAAGATTAAATCGTCGCGTAAAGCTGCTGTTTCTCAGGAATGTTTTTTTTTTCTAAACGCAACTTTCACGTTAATACATGATGGACTTGTTCGATGCACTTTAAAGGAAGGTATGTTTGGGTTTCTCACAAATACTTATAAAATGCAATCAACCACCTTAGAAAAGCTGAACTTTCTATAGCCTCTAACGACACTTATCCTACTACGTTCTATGCCTCTGACTTCAATCGGATTTTGAGCTTGAATGGATTTTAGGCGAATTTGCAAAACTGCCTCGAAACGCAACCGAATGTCCTATGGTGGTATACCCACGAAAATGTTGCGAAAACCAATTGCCTATTTCGAAACCTGTTTCGGGAGTGACAAGGATTCCATGACTTCATTGTAATAAACCAATTCTGAACTCGGATCATTTAAAAGAGGACAAAGCTTCGTGAAGTTATGGAAATGGTTTAAGCAAACTCTAATAAAATCAGTGGAGCAGGGTTTTCATTTTGAACGAAGGACCAATTGTGTCTGAGTACTCCAGCTGAACGTTGGGTGTCCTCACAAAGAAAATGGTTAAACCAAGAAGTGAGACTTGTGTTATTTAACGATCCCAACGCATTCCCAACACAATTCGGGGTGAATCTGGCCCTGAAGCAATAAGCTTTTCCTATTATTTCGATCCTTATCTAATTGCCCACGCGCAGCATCTAAGATGAGGTATTCTTCTACTGCATTATCTCTCTGAGTTTCTTTTCAAGACTCTACGATTCGGGACACTGGCGTCTATTACCTTTACAGACCTTAGTCATTTAACCCGACTAAATCAATGCAACTCGTATAGTTCGATCTTTAATCTCATCCTTTGAATGTCCTAAAGCCAAACATCCACTTTCGATAGAATCCTTACTTCAGTGCTATAAAGATGATCAAGGAATTATCAAGGTCTTATATAGAATCTACTTAATACTCATTGTCTTCTCAACCCAAAGAAGCAGTGATTGGCAAGAGCTAATCGTCCTTTCTTCTACGGAGGTGTTGTCAGAATTTTTAATAGCAGGGCCAAGGTAAACAAAGTCCCTTACTACCTCAAAGGTGTACCTTTTTATTGTGACGTTCTGATCGTCGGTTCTTATTGTTACCCTTCCCGTTCAAAGCATTTGATTAATTTTGCCATCTTTTTTGGCTGACGCTGATAGCCCGTATTCTGCCACTTATGTATGTCAGCATCGTTCGGATATGCTAGTGTTGCAAAGACTTTTGAAAGATTGTACCACCCATTGTTGGCTTCTGAGTTTAGCGTAATTCTTTCAAGAAGTTCCATGACAAAGTGTCAGCTTGTCTAGATCCTTTTTTCACATCAACCTCTAATAACAGGTATATGCATGCCTCCACTACATGGTAGGGGTGGATACATGATACCAAACTCAATCTAGTAATGAACTGTTTGTCACAATCATCACATCAAGTTGTATAGGTTTGCTTAAAGGAAAGACTGAAAAAAGGCTGAAGTGTAGTTCAGAAGTGAAGAGTAGTTTCTTGGATTAGTTTCCCTAATCCCTAAAGCAGAAAAAGCCACTTCTAAAGACTACAGGCCAACTAGTCCCTTGTCATTTTTGCAAAAAAAACCTTGGAGCCACTAATTGTCCTTCATATCAGAGGAAAAGTGTCGAAAAGGAACGTAAGTGGACACATCTACATACATATGTATATTGTCAACGAATGGGAAGTTCTATAGCATAATTGACGGTATAATCCGTAAAAATCTATCTTCCATCAGTATCCTCCGTAGAATGATCGTAGGACACTGCGTTCTCGGAAATATGGAAGGTAGAGTCTAACGATTTATGCAAAATCTGCGAAGACGAGGTGGATTAAATCTGATACCTACTTTGCTACTGCGCTGCCTATGCAGGATCCAGGTTTATTGTAAGAATTTCAGATATTGGATCTCCTCTAGGAACACGATAGGTATTAGCTTTATTTATATTTTTTACGGCTCACTGTACAATTTAAAACTCATTGTTTCATAATGGACCTTTAGATTGCCGATTGGAAGTGATGACTCGTTCCGTCACATACCCCCTTCATCACATAACATACCTACTGTACTACAGAACGAATGTCGAAATTTTGTGAATCTTCAAATCATTACAATACATCACTGTCTGTGTCTGTATCAATATGAGAAGAAAGCAATTTCCTTTCATAAATAATTTTTATAGATTCTCGCAACGCCAATCGCGTTACCGAAAAATTTAATATTACCGTGACGAACGTGAGGTCCCGTCCCGCTCCCGCTCCGGAATAAACTTTTATAGACTTTCAACTGCCGCTGTTATTTCCGCGTGATATGTGTCTCAATTTTGTTTCGTCCTAGCTATTCCTTTTATGCAATTTACAACACTGAATTATTAACGAAACAATAAATTTTAAGTATTTGAAAATTTCCTCTCTGAATTGATTTTGGCAGTGTTCTTTGTTGCATACAGATGTCATGATGATGGGGCGAACAATTTCTGCTGTGTATAGGGGCGGACGGGGGGGTGGCGGATATTTGACACACACCGTGGCGAGGTCGTCGAGGGTTGGAAGTTCAGTGAAAGTTTGTATCTCTTACACACACATATCATGTGCCATCAGTCAGATGGGAAGGCATGAAACGTATACGGTTTGGGTTGAGTTTTTGGTTTTTTTTTGTTTTCTTTTCTTTGTGTAGCGTCTTCTACATCTGGAGAAACTTACTCCCAACGCCCGGAAGCGATGTTTTACTTAGTTGAATTTATTTTGATGTGGTTGAAGGTGGGCAAAAAAACAAAAATGAAAGAAAACCCTGACAGGAGCACAACACACAAATGTGTGTGCTGCAACATTAAAAATCAGGAAAAAATCCAAAGTGAACTTGAAGGAAAACTTTCTAGCAGTTCCAGTTCCAGTTGGTGTATATGATGTTTGGTCGTGACTGGTGGCTGTTGCAAAGACACAGTTGAAGAAAATCAAGATTACTGGCTGCTGCTACTGCTGCTGCTGTTGCTGTTGCTTTGGCTGCAGCAGCAATCATATGAGAAGAGAGACCGACAGACATGAAAAGAACACACACCAGCAGTTTTGGGAGAAGGTGATGGGTTTTTAACATTTTTCTCCTTTTTTTTTCCAAAAAGCAAGTTGAGTCGTTCACCATTAAAGTTTATGCGGTTCCTTGTGCAAAAAGCCCCCTGGCTTTGCATATGGGAAATAAATTCTAGTTCGTAGCTTTATCGCAGGAATAGTTAAACTTATTAAAAGATGCACGGAGCTATTGGGGCACATAGTTGGGGTACTTGGTATGATTTTTAATCGATTTTCTACTTCAAGTTTGTGATTTATGTTTAAATTCGAACAGAAGACAGTAAACGTTGCGTCAAGACTGTAATTTGAAACGAACATGAGATTACACGTTTAGATTGACCGTTCAACCCGGTCGACATTGGCCAAAGCTTCTGTCCAACAGAACCAGTTTTGATACAAAGAAAGGCCAGTGTTCATAACCATTTTAATAAACGAATAAATCAAAATCAGTGGAACTTAGGTTATGAGTTAGGTGGCTAGCCTCCCTTCACGGTAGGATACACTTCGACCAGAGAAGATACATCATGCTACGACGTGAGCCGGTCGATTCGGTGTTCTCATAAAATATCCTTGATTAGCATAATGCAGGGGAGCTGCAAAGAAAATGAAATAGTGTAGTGATTGGGCGAAATTCCAAGCTTCAAGGTGACACTAATCCGACTAGGGTACCTACAGCAACCCTACGTAAATTAGATGTCACAATTGATGATTCGAGAGGTTGAATAGTTGCTTGACTGTGGCTATAAATGACGATCTCAGTACTCAATACTGATCTCATCGACAGCTAGCTCCTATGCCCTCGTTTGTCTTAGACTGTGTAGATTTCCAATGCAGTTATTCTAATTATTGTGTTCTCGATGCGTTGTGAACTCCAGTAACGGAATAATGTAGTCCATGTTTTTTATTATGATACAAACATGGTTAAGGATAAAGGAATGTCCTTTCTCACTGGGGCATCATAGCGATGACTCCCTTTGTTGAAGAGCCGATTTCATTGGGACCTCTTTCCCATAAACAAAAACAAAATATGCAGCATTGTTTCCAGCGTCGCCGTGAGAGTTGTACGGAGGGCGCAGGTAGCGGATATGCAAGTCGTTCTCTGAATCTCACTTATGAGAGACAGATAAGATCAGTGGAACAATATTTCAAAAATTCTTCTTGTTGTATTGTTGCGTATTGACTTAAATTGTACGAAGTATACAAGGACAGTAAGGTAGTCAAGCAATGTGAGTTAAATGCATGGATAGCAACACACAGTTTCATTTCGAAGAGGCAGCAAAGTAGAGGAAGTCGTCCTCAGATGTGGTGGGCACTGGACATACGCAACTGAGTTTTAATTTGAAGTCAGTATATTTCAGTTTGTCAAAACAGAATTAAAAATGTTAACTTGTTTCCGTGTGCTTAATGTATTTAAATGTAATTTGGATTAATGAGTTCAAAATCCTGCTTCTTAAGACGCTGGATGTGTAGTTGGTACCATCTTTCTAAACAGACACAGGAGCAGTATTTTGCTAGCAGAGTAGCAGCATTAAGAACGGCGACATGAGGTGATTTTTAGTCAACCCAGCTAAGGCTTATAAGTTTCTGAGAATTGCAACAGCTACTGCTTGGATGCTAATGGACTTACAGAGCGCGTTGCGACCTTAACGGTTGATCAACAAGAAGTATGGAGAAATAGAATATTTTTAGAAATACTCTTTTCATTCCGGTTCTGTCGTAAATTTTCTTATTTTTTACTGTGAGCAGTGGAGTTATAAAATGTTTGTGACAAACGTTTACACATCTGTGCTTTGAAAAGTAAAGATTTGCGTTTTGTTAGAATACTCTCTGCGATGGAATACTATTCGAAAACTTGCATTCCTTGCAGGAATCTTCTAATCTTTTTCTCTGAGATTTCGTAAAGGTTTTTTTATCTAGTATGCGATATCTAGCCCTGCCTAAAGCTGGGTGAAACACTGTATCTTTCTCGCTCTCATTCTTGCAGCTGCGACAATGTGCATGCCTAGTTTTATTTCATGTGTAAATATAGGCCAGGGACTTGTACTCATTTTTGATATAAAATCCTTTCAAGAGTAGACAGAAATAAAGTCAGGATATTCGAGTGGACGAACGTGGTAATTTTGGTCGAGGGGAATATTTGTTCCAGTTCCCCTGGAGCATGGAAGATGTTCTCATTCTCAGTCCAAGCAAAACTAAACTGGTTCAAAACTTAGCTGGAAACTTAATAGAAACAAGAATATTTAAACAATCCTACGTCTTATGGATGCATATCGCAATAGTAAGCCCTATTCTATCCTATGAGAGCTTAGCATTAGACAACAACACAACACAACACACAGTTCAAATGCGAATGTTGCTCAAAATGTTCTATTCCAACAGCTTGCATCCCGGCCAGATAACGAGAAGCAGAGTGTGATTTGGTAAGGACTCGAAGCGACTCAAACTGAACTGGAAATGGTATGGTTTTCATCCAGGGTGAACTGAGAAAAGATGAGCGAATAGAGGAAACATTCCAGATATTTAAGCCACAACGCCTCTCCGATTCATTTAGTCTCCAGTCTCTTCTGGGTGCCTCTGATGGCACAGCAGCTTAGGGCAGACTTAATGAGCTACATCTTGTTACTCTCTAAACAGGTTTGCACCTAATGCCTCGTTTTTCAACCTATTTCTTCATCCAAAAACTATGAGTATAATCTAATCATATCTTAATCAATTAGTATTCTTAAACTATATCAAAACAGAGAACGAATTGAATCTGCCATTGCCAGCAGCGTGGCAGATACTTCTTCATGGTATTAAGCGAATTTAGTTGTACAACTTTAAGTCGCCATGGTTATATTTTGACTCCATGCAGTGCAGTTCCTGTATGCCTAAATGAACGCAAGTCAAGCATCACATTTTTAAAACATAGAGCTAAAGTCGATTTGATTGCCCCAACCCATCTGTTAAGCTGTCAAGATCACTTCAGCAGTCTACAGCATGATGTGATAGTAAGTATATCATCGTATTTAAGTCTACCTGTAATCACCTTCCCTAACTTTGAAAAGGTGGCAAAGTTTTTAACAAACTTTCGACGTACGTATCTTTGTAAAATTGACTATCGAACTACAAAGGTGTTGAAATATGTCAATACTGCTGAAAACTAATAAATCACTATTAGGCTTTAGTAGATGACAGACACCTTCTTTGCATAAAATTGTACGTTATTACGCACTATTGTTGTAGTCATTAGACAAAATTAAACAGTCTCTGCCACAGCAGTAATATTACCCAGCCCTGAATCGTCTACCGTTTGCATTCCCCCTGTTAACTCACTCTCTGACTCTTTTCCAAGTCCTTCCGATTGCAGTCAATTGTAGGATACAAGCCATAATTCACAATATCCTCACAACGAGTGGAAACGCACGCCCCCCAATTACAAATCTCTTTCGAATTCTCGAATTATCTGCTAAAGGACTTCCGTTTACTTAACTACGTTATTCGAAATAACAAAGGTATATGTGCTATTCGGGTTAAGTGTTCCACACGATACGCAAGAAAGAAAAAAAAACCCCGACGAACAACGCAAAGAAAACGAAATTTATTGCGCTTTTGTCGAAGCGGAAAACTCGCCCAGCATCTCAGACAATGGCAACTCAATAATGGATTGTAATTTATGGGCAGAAAAAGTGCCTGCCTGCCTGCCTCGGTGGGTTTAGGCCTGAGCCTGGGCCTGTTAAGTGACTCTACATCCCACGTCGTACTCAGGTGGGATGGAGAAAGCTATGCAGCACATCATAGAATCATCCAAACATCTCTTTTATAGAAAAGTAATCGCTGTTTGGCATGCTTTCAATTCTGGCTCTCTCTCTCTCTCTCTCTCCTTTGCTCTAATCCCGAATCCCGAATTCCGAATACCGAATCGCTTCCACACAAAACTATAATTTTGATAAATGGCCTCCTTCTCCTTCTGTTCCTGGCTATCAATAACTTACATCTTCATGGAATTCCTGATGAAGACTCCCCCCCACCAGCGCTTCTTTTGTATTTTATTGTTTTTCCATGACTGCCTCGCTCATGATGATATATTAATCCACTTGAATTCACTCCCATCCAACGGTATCAAATTAGAATTCCGTAAATGTAACCGTTCCATTAAATCGACTACTTTTCCTTTCTTTTTTTTTTTTGCATTCTAAAACGAAAGTTCATTAATTTTTTCCCAATTAGTCCCGTCACCAATTAAAGGTGACGTTGTTGGTGGAACTTTCATAGATGATTTGCCACTTAAAGTCCCTTGACTTCGCATTGTGAAGCCGTCGAAACCCGAGAAGGCTCTTAAAATGTTTTCAATTACCAGCGAAGCCGAAAAAAAAAACTTTTCATAAAAAAAAACAACAACTTCGTCATTGTTGCGGTTGTTGCGCTTTTTTCGAAAAAATACTTTGTTCCTTCCTATTGACACATACCGCCGAGGGTTCGACCACCTCAAAAACTTTGTTCTTCGCTTCCCGTGAATTATAATTAAGGGAAAGATGATTAACACGAAAAAAAAAACCAAAAAAAAAAGACGAGGGATGCTTTTCAAGTGTTTTCAGATCACATACAAAGTCAAGTTGGCCACCACCCCATTCTGCACGCCTCCTTCAAACAAATGCGCGCAACAGTCAACAGAAGCAGGGGGGATAAGCGAGCAGTGAAAAAAAAAATTGATTATACTTTTATGTGTTTTTTTAATTACCAAAAAGGACACTTTCTCAAGAAATGAGGGACTTTCTCCTCGATTCGGTTATCCAACCGACAAAATAATAATCACTTTAAAATTGTCTTTTTGACAGATTGATGGAGGATATATCAGTCGGGCACATCAAGGCCGGTTTTTTTTTCATTTTAATTGCTAACTAGATAATTCAATTATATAGTATCTGTGAGGGGTGTGTTCGTTTAATGAATATTTATGGAAATAACGAGAGAATTGAAATATTTGGAATTTTTTTTCTATTTTTTTACGCTTGATTGACAGGTTGACCAATTGGTCTTGCGTGGTTTTGGGAGGAGTAGATGAATGGAGGCAAGTTTAGAGGTTTAGAACATACATACGTATGTGACTGCGGTAAGGGACCAGAGAAATTCTTGGATCCTAACGAATTTTTACGTAGAAAGTCGTCAAATAGTCCTGTCGTCGACCCACAGATTGACCAAGAGCTTCGAGAGAATTCATAGATCCATATCCATAGACCATAGTTCACACAGGTCTGTCGAACTTGATGGGATCCAGGGCCTAGCTTCTCACAACCATTCGTGTTGTGCGTGTTATATTCTTTACACGAATGGAAGGGGCCTACTGTATATTTGTTATTTGAGAAGCTTTCTCAGGACAGTTGTACTCTCGGATGTTTGTCAGACGCTCGCGAGAGGTGGGACCGTGAAAAACTTTTTAAGTGTTCCTCGACTGGGATTCGATCTCGAACCCCTTGCTCCATAGTCCAACGCACTAACCACTGAGCCCCGTCGCCCAGCAAAAGGGTGGATACACAGTTTAAAAACTCAGTAAACAATAGATATACGAAAGTAAACCAATTTAATTTTTGTACAAAGAATTTGTTGCAGAAAAGCTAACTAATTTCATTGGCACCCACTGACAACACGTCCAAAAAATCTGCAAAATTGTTGAATCTGCAGCATTATGAATCTGAATACGCAAATGTCAAAAAATCCAGTCCGTCAGTCCTATGTGAACAGGATCTTAGTATCCAATATATTAATGGAACAGAGGAAATCCTAATGATAAGGATGAAGTTTGTCCTGGTCCGGTTTCTCAAAAGTCAACCTAAATAACAATAAAGACATTTAGATGTGTGTTTATTGCATGTTGTTATGATTAGTACCTAATTGTACAAGTTCTAACCGACTTCCCCCCAGCCAATATCGTCCAGTTGTCCTAGCTGTCGGCATTCAGTTGAAAAGCTACACTAATTGATCTATGTAGATGGAAAAAGTTCGGTTTAAAATTCAAACCTAATACTCCCCGACCAAGAACTATGTGAGATTCATTGCAATAAGTACTATATTCCTCGTGGTTTCCGTAAGAATTACATTCCTGGGATGGAGTTCCTATTCTTTCGTAACAGTGACTATGAATCTGCAAGACAACTGCTTCAGTGCCTTGGCTCTACCAAAGAAGCAGACATGCATCTTTGAAAATAGATTAAGTTTCACTGTTTTAAAAACTAAAAGGGATCGACATAAAGCATAGTGATAATCGGACAGTGCAAGCTTCTAAAGATCCTATCCCGCCAAGAAATCACTTTAAGTTAACGCGAGACTGCCAGTTTCTTTTTATTTTTTTCCGTGTGTTCTCAACTTTGGAGTCAGAGACGGTCATTCCCAGCAGTAAACCTGGTAGTGCTGTAGGAACTAGTTGTATTTACTTTGAGTTCGATTGTGCAAATTCTTCAGAAATATTCTATTGTCAGGTATCTTACATACAAAATTTAAGAAATGAAAGATCATAGCAACCGAATGACCAAACGACCTGTAGGTACAGACCATTGCTCTCTTAACTATTTGCCGGACGATAAAGCTAGTACATCGGATCAGCTTCTAGTATTAGCAACGTGTATTGAAGATGATTTCGAAAATAAGCTAAGATAAGTGTTACAGCCGCCTATGATACAATTTAGCGTATATGCATGATTTTTAAACTTTTGAAGGTGATACGTTAATAACAACTCCCTTCAAGTTGATGTTAGCGATGGTATGAGTAGAGCTAGACACAACATCTAGCTGGCATACCTAAGGATAACAATGGACAAGACCTTGGTCTTCAGATATCATTGTCTCTAGATTGCTTCAGAAACTCGCATCAAACTCCTAATGTGCCTTTTCTGATTCTTTGCGCATAACTGACATCGACTTCTGTAACCAACAGCTAAACTCGGCGTCCCCGTTTGGCTACAAAGTACTCGTAGTAAACATATGGGTTACCAACTGAATATTGCAATGCACCTTATTACTGCCCCTATCAAGTCGATTCCATCCACCTCCACTGACACGTCGAAAGGTTCAGAGAGATGAATGTAGCCATCGGACTATCGATTCTAAAGCCACGTAATCCACCCATAAGAGTAGGCTAGAGCCTCAACACGGATTTTGATATTAATGACGAGTGGAAAAAAGTGTGGAAGGACTTCCCAGCAACTAACAATTTTATTGCCAATTTGACTATTCCTGGACAAGACTGTAACATCTAAATACAACTAAACACCAATTAATGTAAAGTTCTCCTCAGTGCTAGCTTCATTATGTCCTTAAACCTATGACTCATGTGAACAATAGACTTCCAATTCTAATTATAAATTGCTGGTTAGGACAGACATTCTCGCCTTCAATTTAATTCCACATTTTACAATAAAGACACTTCAAGATTCATCCTGTTAGAGAGTCCATCAGATAGAGCAACAATTTAAGAAGGTCCCCACCATCCCAGAAGCCCATCTCTATGATGTTGTGTAGGAAATCCCTTTTTTTAAAAGCCCTCTATACTTCTTCTTTACTCTGATATTAGAATTCTAAGCGTTGTCCTCGAATCCTTCGCTCCGAAATTAACGCACAAACTACTCGGGTCACGCTTAGTCTAAAAGTACTGCCAGCGGTAGGAAGGACCCAACAAACAATTAATGCAAAGAATTGCTGTACAGACTTGTATGTGCATGCATGACTAAAATGCTATATAATAATAAAATTGATTGCTATTTTCGTTATCTCCTCCAGTCTAACAACCTAAAATTATTATTGTAAAAAATAACACCAACTAATCAAACATCTTATGGTTCCAAAGATGCATCTGTTAACATTCTCTGGGTGCCCTTCTCATCCCGGATGATACGCCAGGCTCCTTGGGCAATTACACTAAGCTCAGGCAACGCACAACATTACCGCGACAACAAGCGACTACGATGCTTGCTCCTCCTGTCAAATATATTATTAACCCCCGCAGCGATATTGTTCATTAATAAATACATTTTTTTTTTTGTTGTTGTATCTTCCTGCCGAAATAAATTTCCAAACATAATGTACGCGTTCCATTATTTTCCTTTTTTACATTTTACCTATAATAACATTTTCAATTCCAACCCTCCCCCACTGGCATTGAGAAAATGTATGTGTATTCCAGCACATCACCCACCACCCGCTAAAGGTGCTGCGGATAAAATTTATAAGCACAAAAAATTGAATCCTAATCCATGAATATAGATGATTATGATGGCCTTTGGTATATTTCCGCTTACCGCCAACGATGAGCTACAACTGCATGCAATGCTGGCGCGCAGGGCGCTCGGTAGTAGGGTGCTGAGTGTACGATTGTCATAATAACATCGTATCGCGCCGCATTGTTCAAGGTTCATCTGGTTAATAAGCCGGGCCGAAGGAATAGCTGCCAACAGTATACACGAAAGGTGATTGCTATTGCTTCGAATTTACATATATTCGCTTGGCAAGCTAGCTCTCTCTCTCTCTCTCTCTCGTTCTGCTTTGCTCCAGAGTTCCTTGTTCTAACCACCCACCATCGCCGCACCGGGGGTAGTAGATCGTAATAATTTTCCTAACCATAAATTATTAACATTGAATTTTTATTTTTATCTAAGTGCGGGTGGATTTGCTCCATCTCCTCTTTTTGGCGGAACACGTTAAGGAGGAGGATAATAGAAAGAAAAGAACAAAAACACATTAAAAAATCCGTTACGGGTGTTTTACACCACCCTCTTTAAGTGAGCACAGATAAATACGTACACCTCGCGATTTATATTCTCTTTTCAGGAGACTTGCTCTTTGGCGGTTTGGCATAAGGAATGGAAAATGGGAAGTAAAATAAAGATTTTCATGTGGTTTTCTAGATTTCCATCGAGTTCTTCGGACAAAACGAAATCAGGAAGAAAGTGTTTTTTTTTTTGCTTTTTTATCGGAATTTGTGCTTGGCATTTTAAAGTACAATGACCTTAGAGCTTGCGGATGGGATTATGGGTAACAAAAGAACTCAATGAGCATCTAGAAAGCCGCGGAAGATATAGCCTCTAGTTGAGAGTCTTATGGGTGACGACGATTTGTAAACAAATAGATCACAACAGATCAGAATAGATCCTGGGAGCGTAATAGCTGAAAGGTGATCTTTACAATCAGCTTCACATAAATAAAACACAAGCTACCTACTCTTGTCAACTTAAAAGTATTTAGTTTATGTCGGAGCCATGTTGGTCAATGTAAATATTTTACTTAGTCTTCCATACCATGTGTCGATGTGGGATATAGGATTTAAAAATGTTTGGGAAAAGAAAGTAGTAACTGAATTATTCGGTTTCTTTCAGTCATTTTAACATAAACTGAAGATTAGAGAGTCTTTGCCTGGCGCGATTTGTTTATTCAGGATCTATGTACATCACCACAAGGTAGAGGAAAAGGATTACTCTACGGACTTCTATAATTTATATCAGGAGAATCAAGTGACTTAGCAACTCGCAATGGGTTTGGCTTCCTGTAAAACACTGATGTTCGGTCGGACTTTGCTCATAACTATTTAAATTCTGAAAGTAGTATTTTTTTACCAACTATGGTTACGCATGCTGTTCTGGAAGGAGACAATATGATGAGTGCTCTAACCAAAACGACCGGAGAGGTATTATCTAAACAATTATTGCTAATAGTATACCAAACAGTTTTGGCACTAACCACTAGAGCGAAGTGGAGAAGGATACCCGTAGCATGATATCTTGGAACACATAGTTATCTTGGAACACATAGTTTCCAAGATCAAAGCGATATTTTATGATACTGTTTTGACATTAGAAATGTCCTATTTTGTATTCTTTTTATTTGATCACAAGTCGAGCCATAGAGCCATAACAGTGTATTTTAATGCAAATGCACCAATAAACTTTTTTTTATGATATGTAACACCAGCTAAGGTTTACATTTCTTACAGTGGTGAATTTATGAGCGAGAAATTTTTGGAAATTTTTGGAAATTTTTTAAAATTTCTACCAAATTTTGGGAGTTGATGGTAGCTACTTGAAGAGCGCTTTCTCCAATTTTCGGTCGCAATCATCGTACCACCAGATAGGTTGTGTGTGGTACAGTGGATAAATTCGAGTCAATGCTGAACATCAGAAATTAAGTTCCTGTGCCAGTGAAACAATACACCCGTCGAAGTAGAGAAAATAACGCAGTGCTTGTGCTTGAGTTCAAAATTATCCAAATCAATCAACTGCGCACCGTTTACAAAAATTGGGAATTCCACATTGTGTCGAGTTTTTAAAAGAGATCTTGGTCTACACCCTTACAAGATCAAATTAACTCAAGAACTGAAATCTCTTAATCGTTTTTCTGATTGGGCTGTGAAAAAAATCGTGAATTTCCTCGCAAAATCATCCTCAACAAACCCACATGTGCTTGAAGGGACTCCACTCCATCTACAAAAAAATTACCGTGTGTGTGTTGAAATGGACTATAAACTAAGCTCGGTGGCCACTATTTTAACTATTGTGCTACAAACGACTTACTCGATTACTCGAAACTAGGTTTTCATCGCTTAGAACCAATAGCTGGCGATACATGTAGGATTCAAAGGAGGGGCAACACCAGCCGAGGTTTTACCATGGGTATCGTCGAACCGCTCGGGTCAAGGCCTTTTTTTAATTTATAAGCCAGATATGCTATTATGAACAATGAAATGAACATAGCTCTAAACTATACATAGATGGAAGGAGCTAAAAACGGGTATGCTGTACGGGTACACATAAATCGCATTTTCACCAAATTATCATTTGCTTTTACTAACAAATGATTTTTGAAACATCATTAAGTTTATCGAAGGGAATCATATTTTACAATACATATTATTGACATCTATCAGTCAGACTGGCATACATATGTTTAACCAGACAATTTGGGTCAGGCTGATGTAGAGATCAAGGCAATATTACCCGTACAAGCTACACAGTCAAAATAAAGAAAATGTTTCATATATCGGATATAGTAGGATGTTTGATATCTTCTTGCCCTTGAATCATAACTTTTTTATCTAATGAGTTAAGAATAACGTACTTCAAGACTAACTCTTTTTTTAGTGGATAAATGTTCGACTAATTTCTTTGAGCTATGCTGTCTCAATTATCTGACAATCGTGTGAACCACCAATTTTTGTGAGATACCGCGAGCAAAACATTGTCAGACTATTGCTGGACACTTAGGACATTTATAAACTCATTGGAAATTTTCAGATGCATGAAGCTTATGACATTTGTTAAAAGATGTTTGGAAACGAATTTTCACTGCTGGGTCATTTTTATTTCAAAATTGATATCCAGTCTTTCGTCCAAACAATACGACATTTGTTTGGCGATATGTCTTTATTTTCGCTCCTCTCCAATAGGTACCTGCACAAGATCGCCGCAAGTGTCGCCTTTCGTTTCACTTCGATTTTAGTTTTACAGTGTTTTAGACCCTCAAATTCGAAGTAAAAAATTCTGTGAAATGCTATGAGTCTGACGAAGGAACTGTAAATTTTTCGGGAACAAATTATCTACCAACAGCAGGTCTGTTCGCGTACTTTCTGTACCAAAATTCGTAGATTGTCAAATTTCAAGGAGTGGGTGTAAAATTCTCCCAGAGAGTGATAAAATGACAAAAAAGTAAACGAACGCAAAAGCTACGAAATTCGCCCACATTTTAGACGTCAAAAGCAAATGTACGCAAATACACAAACAACAAAAAATTTCTTACAGGTATCTGACAGATTTGACAGATCTCATAAATTAGTGCACAGAAAATTCCTGCACTAAATTCGTAGCATGGGGAAATATTTTACTCTCTCGAGGGCGCTCTCTTCTGTGAAAAACTACGAAACTTTTGCGTACTCGAACACGATATGGTGACTGTTAGTAGATTTTCGTGAAGTTTCGTTACTTTGGGGAGTACGCGAACGGACCTAGTGTGAACTGACAATTTTGTCAGACAATTGCCAAGCCAGCCATCTGACAATAGAATTGGGACGACATGTAACAACTGTGAGCGCTGACAATTTAACATTGCAAAATAGTGTGCTATTTTCAGCTCATTGACAGTTCATTTGCAGGAACACCCAGAACCTTTGTAGACCTGCCAATGTGTATAGGGCTGGCAATCGTCTACACATAGGTTTACTTATGTGGGGCTGTAGAAGACTACTAGGTTCAGAACGCTGCGGTTCATCCCTTCTACATGTCGATGACTCTGTACAGCTTTTGTAGTTTATCGTTTAATATTCACTAAAAACATATTTCCCTAGAAATATCTTAGATCCCCTTTAACCGGGTTTTAATTAAATTTGTCTTAGTTTCTCCGTGACCAAGGCCAAGTCCAATGAGCCTACGATTGACAAGAGTTGTTTTCGTCAGATATGTCTAAGCATATTGTGTTTTTCTGCAGAGACATCGATGTGATAGATTACAGTACATTCATCAAAGTTCGAAGTTGTGGCATTCTGACCGATTCGCTTATATTGGTTGCCCTTCTTGATTTTAGCTCAATTTAGCTCGTTAGCTCAATACTCTTGGAGACAGCAACTAAGAATATACCAATTGTTTATGCATAATATGTTAACATTGTCACAAAACCTTGGGAAACGTGTCTCACCGGGATTGAGGTTTGAGTTTCACAACACTCATTCCAATATGATGATGCTACATTGTCTAAATCGTTTTTTGATATCAAAGAGGTACATAGGTGAGCAGTCATTCTGTAGAAACGGACAAGTTGGGCGGAGGATCAAAACTAGACATTCCTCCTTTAATGCCAAGAGCCACCAATGCAACGCAACGTAGATTCCACTTGTCCACTAAGTAAAACCAAAAAGTAAAAATGATTCAAGAAGTAATATCTACTGTTAGCCGAAGAAGGAAGAATGAAAAAACTTTCTGTACAAAAATCGAAAGAAAATGCTGAAAAAAAAACCAAATATCAGCCAACTGCAATTGCTTTCCATCGCACAGAGGGGTGGTTTTCCCGCCGCGCCGTTCGGGGGAGAAAAAAAAGTAAAAAGAAAAAATTAATAGAACGACGGATTCTGAGAAAAGTTTTTTTTTTTTTGTAAAGCTTGTGTTCAATGAATTATGAGTGTCAATAAATATTCCTATTTTATAGCTCGTTACATTTTTTCTTCATATTTCATTAAAAATATCGCGGTTTTGCGATATGACTCGATAAGGGTTTGGTTTTTTGGTATTTTTTTTCCGTTTTCGTTTTCGTTTGGTTTTGCTGGTAATGGTGGTGTACCATACAACAAGGGTGGATTCTATTACAACTAATGGTTTCTTTTCTTTATCAGAAGGTTTGCTATAAATTTTAAACTCGAAGATTTTTAATTACAAAATGTAATTTTTTTAACTCAGCGGTTAATTTATTGGATGCATGAGAGGATGGAGATTTTGCGGATGCGAATGCGGTGGGCGGTGGTGGTGTTGGGCAAGGGTGGGTGGGCGTTTGGTTATCTTCTCTTTAGAGCGCAAACATTTTTCAATTATCAAGTAACATCTTATGTTGACGACGACGACGACGACGACAACGATGATGATGATGAGGATGAGGATGATGATGACGATGATGATGATGATGATAACGATGGGAAAGAATGAAATGGGAAGCCCCTTTGGAGGTCCTTTCGTTCGAGCATGTAAGATTTATATGAGTAGGCAAATAGGAAAATCCTGTTCTTCGTCGTCGTCGCAGCAGCAGTCATCATCAGGGGTCCCCTGTGTCGAAATGTAATTTGAATAAAAACAAATGAAAATATTCGTTACCTTAATGAAGCACCCTTTTCTCTGTACCATGGTGGTGTGTCAAGTCAAGAAGGGGACTTGGCATACTATCTGCATATGGTACATATGTACATATGTGTGTTTGCAAGAGAAAGAAATTGAAAGCTTTAATGTTTTCTCAGTGGCGCGAGTCTCACTCAAGTCACCTGGAATCGAATTCGGAATGGATGTTGAGGGCTGCTCCCGTGTCTTGTGTGTTCCGTATACGGAACCCATTCGTAAGGTGAGTAATAAAACAAAATTAAAATAATACTCCGGGGATGGGAGATGACGACGCGATGCGCCAAGGATCACATCATACACACAGACCAGAGCGGAGGAGAGAAATCTTGAGACGTGCAAGAAGCAAATGTTTATGCATGGAACCGGAATATTTAGGCCGTTTGTTGATAATGACGATGATAATGACAAAGCCTGTTCATGGTGTACAGCAGATCGCAAATAAACATTGATGCGTTCTCGCATAAATTTTTACATCTCTTCTGATATTAGGACGACGGGAAATGAGTGCTTTTGCATTTAACCCTTTTTGTGGGCGTAAAACACATAACCCTTCCCCCTTCCTCGTATCCTTTTGCAAGCATTTTGTTAATTTACATTAAGGAACTTGTCTCTAAGAGATTGCAGGGATTTTTCAAACGACACACTGACGATGGGTGATTTGAGAGTCAACTTTGTAAGTGCATATAACAATTACATGTTGCGTTAAGGACACACACCTATGGAAAACTATTCAAACTTTCAAATGCGTCACGTTTCTACGACATGGTAAAATTATTCATTACCCTAAAGACGACAACGACGACCGACGTGTCAAATGTACTTCCTCACATTAAATACATAACAACACAAAACAAAAACACCAAGCAGCACTTATTATGAAGAAGGTTATATGAATACTTACAGAGCGGCATCCCAAGGGGCTATTGGTCATTGATATTTCCTTACAAGAAGGATGCGAGTACATGGTGAATGTGTGAATGATGCTTCAACCCTTGTCGGAGCGATTTAAGAAAACTTTGACCATGTTGAATGGTCATTTGAATGACCGCACAAATAGATACAAACATTCGAGAACCGTCCTGATCTTTGATTGAATTTCAAATTGTTCAACTGACATGGGACGACGGACTGAATGTTCATTTATTGTTATTTGAGGAATTCCCCTTTTGGAAATAATTTTAATTGAATCAAGATTTTGTTTGTTGATTTCTGTGTTGGTTTCTTGGAATTCGTCCTTCGGATAGAAGACGACAGGGGGGTAGGTCGGTGGGATTATAGCACTTTCAGTAGATGTCTGTGTCTATTGATTTATGTCCTAAATACAGGATGTGAATTATTTATTTTATTTAGCTATGAATATAAAATGAGACGTTATGATGCTAGTGTCTCATATCGACATCCAATGATAACGCTTAGAGTATGAGTGACTGGGTACCGTGGCTTCTATTCCTCTTCTATTGGATGCGACGTAATTTGTGTCTATACACTGGCTAATCTATCCTGTGCTAGACTGTTACTTGGTAAGTAGGTTGAGACAGATTACAATTGAAATTTAAAGGAAGGCAGGCAATGTGGAAACTCCAAAGTAGGAACTTCGTTAGAAACGTATGCCAGATCATCGCTTACTCCAACTTAAGCCAACGAATCGCAATTAGTCAGATATATGTACCTATGTAAGTACATCGTAGCATTCCAAATTGCTCAAACTGTGGAGAAGCCAGAGAGGATGCAGAGCATGTGCTCTTTCAGTGCCCACATTTTCGCTTGGAACGCAGAGGTCTTGAGGAAATAATTGGAGAAATACCAACTCCGGAGAACATTGTAAACCATATGTTGATATCGAACGCAGTATGGAATACTGTGAAACAAACAGCAGCGGTGATCATAAAGGAACTTCGGCGGCTGGAAATGCTCAGGGAGAGCAACCAAACCGAAGTGGAAGCCCCCTCAGAACAAGAAACGTCGAACAGGTCAAGAAGAGCATAAAGTGCTAACCAGCCCCGCGAAGTAATACTTAACGGTAGTTCCGCGGGGAGAGTGGTTGAAGTGTGTAGGGTGTGGGTTAGTACGTAGGCGTATTCCTGGCATCGAGTATTCAGGTTTGCGAATCGTGCATGCCAGTAGCCCGGGTTACTGGCATCTTTAGAAGATTACACATTCGTTGGCGCAACCAAAAAAAAAAAAAGTACATCGTAGCTCATCTACACTAAGTGCAGTCATTAATTTTTCTTCACACGGTCAGTACTTCTCAACACTGCCACGACAAAATTTTACCTCTTTTGCATGAACTAACCTAGGACATTTTACCAGATAGTCAGGCAGTCTTAAAAATCTTATGGCCTTTGACTATCAGAGATGTCCGGACATACATATGAATGCCTTACCATTCCTTGGTCTAGAATCGAATAGTTTTAAAAATGCTTTGCCCTGCCATTTGATGTCACAATATCCACAGCTTTAACAATCCTAAGCTCCATTCATGAACTTGATTTTAGCTAGTAGACAAAAACACAAAATATCTTCAGACGGATTGAGCGTACGTTTTTAAAAGTTGAGTCGCTTTTCTAGCTAGCCAGCTGTCAAACTGATTAAAATCGTAGATACGTACAATGAAATTCAAACTTCACAAGTGGATCTGAATATTCGGAACTGTGCAAGTATACCTGGGTTAGCTTTGGTACATGTGTATGTATATCCCAGCCGAGGTATCTCTTGTTTACCTGATTGGCAATAACATCCGTCTTACATGACTAGAAAAGAGTTCTCAGAATAAGAACAAGCAAAGAAGGAATTCCCTTGATGATGACGTACAGAGTCAGACAATAACATAGAAATGATGGGGGAAGAGCCTCAGTGGGCCATTCCTGAATAGAGTTACCGTCATCGGTATATCAGACCCTTTGTCCTAAAACTTCTTGTACGTTGTAATGTTTTTATCACAAAGAAATCTAATGGTTACCAGACGATAACTAGTCTCGGATAGTCACTGAAACAAGATCCATCAAGGCGGTGGATGGGAGCATGCATGTTCAGTGTTCTGTAAGGATTTTTTTCAAATACTATTTTGGTATTCCCAATTCGTAAACCAAAATAAATTGACTTGGAATATTGAGCAATACTGCCACTGGTATCTGGCCTGAAATTGGAGAGCCCTAAAGATGGAGAAGACCACCAGCATTTCTTTGCCTTTTATAATTGACTCTATTCCTTTAGTTATCACGGTCAAGATGTTCACATTCACCCAGTAATTATCAAAAGTATATGTGTTCTTTATCTCATTTTCCTTTCACCAGACAATATTTTGATTTTTAATCTTTAAGAAGATTAACATATGACCTGACATATTAGTACAGTCAACCTACCTACTAATAAATTTACCCTAATCTCACAAAACAATTGTTTCGTATTCATTTACATTTGCCAAAATTCAAAATTAAAAGTTATCCATCCATATAGTTTAAAGCAAATTATAAAAAAATTCACTTAAAATGAAAAATTACCTCAAAAGCATACCTGGTTTGTATTTGCAAGTCGACGACAATAAGTCCCGTTTATGGAAGGAGGGACTTAGATTTAGAGCATAGATTAGAATCAATGAAGCAAACAGCTGTTTGTGAAGAAATGTGACGCTTTCTACCATTTCTGCGGGACTAGTACTGTGAGAATTTGGAAGACGTATTGCGTGATGAAAACAAAAATTTGCTGGGTACATATGTACTTGAACATGTCAGGGAAGAGGTATGAACTCTGTCAAGAGTGAATGAAGTTGCATTCGAAAAATAGTTCGAATGATTTTTGCGTCCGTCTGTGTAGCGAACGATAAGTGGGAAGAAGATGCGTTTGGTGTATATCAAGTTGTTACAACCTTAGAACGTAGAACACAGCACAATTGTAACACGTAAGCGTATTACTTAGGTTGGCTAACGATCGAGCGGGGTGGAAAGACTTGCTGATTAAGTGCTACATAGATTCCTCCGGAATGTAGCATGTAAATATGAATCGAATGGCTTTTGGTCAGTGGTGATTAGTTAGGGTGTTGGAGTACTGTGGTGTGTTAATACAAATTGCCAAAAGATATAGTGAGTCATGTGCATATAAAGTATGAAAAATCAAAACTGAAGCAAAGTTAAAACCACTAAGTAAAAATCAGAAGTTTACATAATTTAGTTTCAAAATATTTTTATTTCCTCAGTAGCATCCCTGCTCCGTCCATTTTGCCACAAAAATTATGGCAACCATGTGCCGGTTTAGGAGGATGGGCTAAGATTTGGTGTGAAGATAAAGACAAATTAAGAAACTAAGTAGACTCTCTTGTGAAGTAAGATGATGCCTGCTGTGTTTTCTGGGCGACTAGTACCTCAGTTGGAATAACTTGCTATTTATGGACAAACTGACTGTGTAGGGGAGGAAGGAGAAGAGAAAATTCAAAGGGTCTTCATTTTCTTAATATTTTGTTACCGGATTGACGGAATTTTTTAGATTTTCTAGTTGTGTAGTGGATACAAAATCGTATCAGCATCATAATAGCAATTTCCTTGAGGTGCTTTTTAGATATGTAGCTACCTGACAGTAAACTTACAACGAGCGTGTGCTGAATCGGAGTATACACATGGATCTGAATACTTGGAAGCATAGTTAGATTAGTTTCAGCACGGTTGTTTTAGATAAGGCTATCCTTGTGTACCTGTTTGCCAAAAACATGCGATGCACAAATGAACAGCGGAGCAGTCAGACTATAGGATAGAAATGTTGGCGGAGGAGCATTAGTGGGTCAACGGTAGGGTTTACAACTACGAGAATTGTTACTAAATACATATCATCGGCATACCTTTCGTCTTGTCTTTAAGCTTCTTATGCGTCGTAATAGTTTTTCTATAAGAAATAAATTTAAGGGTTTTGGACAACAAATAGCCTCTAATAAGAAAAAAAAATAACAATATCTATCAGGGCCATCAATGATGAGAGGTTGCATGTGTAGAGTTCATTGACGAAGTCCTTCAAACTCGATCACGGTTTTTCAAATTTGTAAAAGAAAATGGATTAAATTCCATTACTGACTGCCAGCGGTATCTTGGATAAAATTAAAGAGTTCACGAGATGGAACAGACTATCAGCTATTCACTTTCCTTTTACTTTATACATATATTTGTACATATGTGTTTGATACCCTTGAGCAAATGAGGAATAGTAACAAAATACTAGAAACCGAACTATCGACTTGTCTTTAGTTCTCGCCATAAAATAGTCAGCAACATAATATAAGAATTGACAGACTACTAGCGTCTAGTACCTACATTTAAAATATTCCAAATCTCATAAATTGTTTTTTCGGTTCTCCAAAGAAAACGTCATTTGCGCGTAGTCAAGATTTAAGATTAAAAGTTACAACATCTTTATAGTTTAAACCAGATCTGCGTTTAAAATGTTCACTTAAAATGAAAAACTACCTCAATAGCATACCTGGTTTGTAATTGCCAGAGGACAAATATGTCCCGTTTATGGAAGGAGGGACTTAGATTTAGAGCGTAGATTAGAATCAATGAAGCAAACAGCTGTTTGTGAAGAAATGTGACGCACTCTACCATTTCTGGGCGACTAGTACTGTGAGAATTTGGAAGTCGTGTTGGGTGATGAAAGTATGGTCAGCGCACAGGCATCGACAGTGTCAATCAAGACTGAATGAAGCCGTTCCCGATTGCGTTGAGAGAAATATAATTCGAGTGATTTTTGGTTGTCTGCTTAGACGGTAATTGGGGAAGAAGAGGTTGCAAATGCAACACATTGTAAGTGTAAATTTTATTAGGCTGACTAACGATCGAGTTGGGTGCATAAGATGTTTGGTTCTGAGGGTAGGGTTTCCCTCCTAGCACCTACTAGGTAATATAAATGGTTCTAACTGCTAATAAGGCAGTTAATATCAAATCTGAAGAAAATTTATAATCATTTAAAAAAAAAAACAGAAATTTACATGACTTGGTTTCGAAATAGTTTATTTTCCTCAATAGCATCCCTGTTGTGGCCATTTTGCCACACAAATGATGGCAACCATGTGCCGGTTTAGGAGGATGGGCTTAGATTTTCTGTGTAGATAAAGACGAATTTTGAAGCCAAGTAGACTCTCTTGTGAAGTAAGATGATGCCTTCTGTGTTTTCTGGGCGACTAGTACCTCAGTTCGAATAACATCCTGGTTATGGACAAACTGATTGTGAAGGGGTGAAGGGGAAGAGGAAATTCGAAGACCGTCGTAATATTTTGTTATCAGACTGAGATTTTCTTCTGCTGGTCAATTCGTTTGTCAATGAGTAAAGTATAACCCTAAACTCTATGATGAGCATGCTCATTGCAACCAAGAAGGAGTGCAGCTGTGCAAATCTATGTCACTGTCAGCTATCACTTTCCGGAGGATGTACATACGTGTGAAGAGACCGTCGAATGGTATGTCAACTGGGGAAAGTAGATCCCATTTATTTGATACTATATTTGCTCGAGGTAAAGGAGTCTACAAAAAAGATTCACTCTCGTAAATTGCTAGTGAAAATCATATAACTATGGAAGCTAGGTACATTAGTATGTACATAGAAAGGGGTGCAGATGTGTCCAATAAGGTCTCATCCAAGTCTGATGCTAAAGAGTTCATTTGTGTTAAATGAACTGCTAGAAGCTGGAAAATTCCGGTCATGTAGGTACTTGTAATTCTCGTTCGGTTCTTCTCTCCTTACCATTTTCTAATTGTTCATCGGAAGATGAGTGTTGTAAATACGGACTAGCCGTAAGGTGAGTTTGGATTCCCAAGTCTGATTGAGTTTAGACTGACAACAGTTCGCGATGTGGTTCTAGATGTTGCTTGGTCTCCTTTCTGACCCCGTGGGTTATGTCCAACGGGCTCTTTAAAATGTTGACCTTCATGTTGTGGTGAATAAGATAGAAGACATGGCTTAATCTAGAAGTTACCAGGAATTCATATAGAGTGTGGTTCGTTTAGGATCCCAACTCAGTAAAGTTGTCAAC
The DNA here is from genome assembly GCA_963583995.1 of Xylota segnis. Taxonomy (NCBI): domain Eukaryota; kingdom Metazoa; phylum Arthropoda; class Insecta; order Diptera; family Syrphidae; genus Xylota; species Xylota segnis. Next base: position 59,070,595 of record OY757237.1, read on the forward strand.
ATTAAAGCTTCACGTCTTGTATGGCAAAGATTTCCGAGTATTTTTGACATTAACTGATGCAAGGTGTATAGTTTTGGTAAGTATTTCAGGCACAACCACGGTAATTGATACACATCCCCAGTAATCAGGGGATATACAGAACACGGAGGAGTAGAAGAAACCATAGCAACTACAAGGTACCACATAAGCACTGTTGTGAACTATGTCCTACTTTATACTGCAAAACGATTTTCATCACTTCTTGGAGTGTGACCAGATCCATACAAGCATTTAAGATTCTAAAGCCCGATACAAACAAAAGGCCAATCCTTTTCGTTTCGCGCAAATACAATAAAATCGGATACCCAGATGTGTGTAGACCTTAGTCCTATGCAGAGTATAGCGCTTCACCGGATGTGATTCATTCTTGCCCAAATGTGAATTGCTTAAATTAAAAGTAACAAATTGTAATGTGACCAAGGCGGATATGTCACAACATAAATTCAGTCAAAACGAGAAAAAAAGAGGAATAACAAAGCGCTGTGCATATTAAGTTAAATGGCATCAGCTTGCCTTTTTTAGAAACCACATCGCGTCTACTTTCAAAAATTTGTAAGCCGCAGGAGATTTTCATACTAATTTCAGAACTTCCCTTATTGTGCCCAGAGTGCAAGTCTCCGTGAGGTTTCTAACACAAAAAAAAAAAACCCGGACTCACAGATACGAAAAACCTCTAAAACCCAACAACAGGACGACGACGAAAACAAAAAAAAAGACGAAAAAAGAGAAAATTATGATATCTAAGGCCACACATTATAGTAATGTCCATTTCTTTTTGTCTCCGCCATCCTATGATTTTTCAACCAAATTTTATATCCTTGTAATTAATTTTTCAGCTCGTAGCCATTTTCATATGCATTTTGTTGTTGGGTCGCGCACGTCCTCCCGCGGGTGTGCGAGATAACACAAATGTGCACTACCTCCTTGAAATTTATTATCAACTCGGGAGCCTGAGATATTCACCATATGTACATGTGTGTACTATATCTTATGTTGACATTCTCTAAATTTCTAACCCCTAAATAAATACATGACAAAAAGATGTCCTTTGATTTGAATACCACTACCGTGTCTACTCATCAGCGGATTACCTTATTAAAAAATTAATTTTCCAAAAAAGGGGGATGAATCAACAACACAACAATACAACAGGGATGATTCTATACATTTTTATTTTTATTTTTGGTTTCTGGGTAAATTAATATCCTTTACCCATTGAAATATTTATATGAGAGTCTACGTACGTACATATGTATGTATGGATAGGTATAACCCTTTGCCGCCCTTAACCCATGCCCATGGTGAGCAATTTTATGTGTTACCATCAAAATTATCGCGTTGATACTTTTGGGCATATAAGTATGTACGGGTACGAGTACGAGTATGCCTCGCATCCCAATCCCATTCCATCGCACCGCAGAGCTCATATTGTTATAATGAATATTCCTTAAAAGTGAAGGAGAAGACAATAAAGGCGTTCACCCTTACACCCGCGACGCTGCCTAATATGAATTTATTGTGTAATAAATTTGTTTAATCACAAAACGCGCGCGGCGCTTGCTTATGTGAACACACATAAGTGGCGGTGTACAGTACGCGTTTCCGGGGGTTGGGGGTGGTAGGCGGTGGGGTGTATTCTACGATGGTTAAGATGATGACAGCCCTTTCAAGGGTTCCCAGCAACAAAACTTGACTAAACAAATATTAAAATTCAACTAATTATCATTCGAGAAGCGTTAAGTAGAGGGCTTCAAAATAGGCATCCTTTTATCGTGAGCCATATCGCCATATCACCGAATTGTCAGGGCAGGGTTGTTGGGTTGAATACGCGTCAACCCTTTCGGTTTTTCTTTTGGAAAATTCGATAGCCGCGCGTTTGATATATTTGAGATGTGCTACCCCCTGGAGGGAGAGACATTCCTTATCTTCTTCCAGAGAGAACATCAATCGAAACTTGCACGAGTATCTGTGTGTGTATTAAAAATGGAAGACAATTATGAATGTCAAATGTAGATGGGAGGGGATTAATAGTGGGGTGAGGGCTGTTTATAAATTAAAAGTCGACAAGTTATCAGAAACTTCAAATATGTTAAGTTATCCAACGGTACACGGCGGAACTTGTCGCTACTCGTCACTTACTCGCCAACACACAATAACCGGGCTCTGATCGACTTAGTTATGGTACTTATTGTATACGGATAGTTATGATACCAAAAAGATAAGATAGAGACCGACTTACTCTGTGTTACCACAGATATGTCAGGGTCTGCGGGAGCCTTTAGTCGCTTTTTATGTTAAATGTCTCAGAACTCAGTAAGGTGAATAACCTCTACGACGATATGCTGACGATGATACTGTTGAGACCAGGGCATATGCAGAGAGTCGGTAGCCTCTGGATAGGTCTGTGTTGCTGATTCTCATTCTTCATTTGCAAAAGATTGGTGGCTTATATGGCTATGAGAAAAATCAGCTATGTGGTGTGCTTAACGATATTAGTTCCCCCGAAGGCTCATATGTTTCGAAACCAAAAAAGCATCGAGGACCAGTTTCGATTTGGTTGTAATGGAAGTGATGGAGACTTGGCTGTCTACTTATGAAAGCCGGATTTTTGACTCCTTGATTCCACAGAAATCCGAGTGGCAGGTGATGTAATCCATAGCATCGAAAGTTAAACTTTTCCCTAACCTATACGCCACTAGGCCACCGATATTCAGAGAACTTTTATACACATTGGGGCACAACAATAATCCTCGTCTTAAGCCGCACAGAAACCTTCAAAAGAAGTCATATTCAATTGACCATGATACACAACCTTGATGATCAAGGAGTAGAGACGGAGGTACGATTAGTGTGAAATCGTATGTATGATGAAGTCCTTAAACCTAGAATCCCAAGACCTTCGCAAATAATTGGATTAGCCGGTGACATAGCACTCAAATTCATTTAGGAGTTCATAGGGCTATAACTTCGAGAAGAAAAGAACAAAGTAGTACTCCTCAGCATTCGGGTCATTGGGGTGTTATCGTGAGCGATCACGTTGTTGCTTCCAAGGTATTATGCCATATATCGGGAAAACGAAACACAACATGAGATAGTGAGATAGAACTAAATTTGTTCTAATATAGATTGACGCCATGAAGACGTGGCAGGACAAAGGCAAAAGCAATAATTAAGTGTCAATATCGACCCCTTTATTAAAAGAATCCATGAGGAGCTCAATTTCTACCTGACCCAGATTCTACTTGGCTCAAACTTCACTTCAATAGGTTTAGACAAGATGACAAGCCCTTTTGGTTAAGGTTGCGGAACATATCATGTTATATTGTCCACGATATTTTGTAACGACACTTGCTGGAAAACCAACTAGGGGAGGGTTTAAACCCAGACTGGCTTGGAAAGCAATTAGAAATACTGCGACAAACATTTTGAAGGAGCAGCAAAGACAGCAACGACAAATCATCGTAGTGCAGCAGGGTGCCTAGACGAATAAGCCGAGTACTTAAGGGCTGAAGTCCTTCCTCGCGATAAAGTGTTTGCTCCGCGTGGAGCAGTGAGAGGTTTAGAGCGTGAAAATCATTTCATTTTATTTCCGATGCTAACCAAAACAAAGGACATCCATATGTTATAAGATTACATGTTTCTTTTTTTTGAAGGATAACTAGGATAATGGACTTAGAAACAGTCTCAAGAAGCACCATGACCTCATGGAGATCTGGAGTTGTTCCACTAGGTGAGACCAAGTTCAAGAATGAAGCTTAGGATTGTTTGAGCTGAGCAGGACGTGATATCAGAATGCAAAGTACAGACTTTGTGGAAGTGTTTGAGTCTGCGTCGAGCAATGACTGGACCTTGACATGACATACATATGCTCGGCATTTTAGGTGTTCGATTCGCTAATAATGGAGGTAATACTTGAGATAGAAAATCCGTCAAGACCTGAGCGTTCTCTTTAATCTCTTCTTGTTGAGAAAGAATAAATTTTTAGGCATGTTTCACTCCAGTTTGTGAGTTCAAGTATGGAACGTGGATAACGTGGGGATCACAGAAAGGTTCAGGGCCAATGAAATCCGAGATGCATACTACCGGCAAGGATAGCAGCGGAATTCCTGCAAGGATCTTTATAAGTATGTATGTCTAATTAGGTTGGTTGTTTCACGTAGAAGTCTTCATTACACTTATGTGAAGAACTGCGAGATGTAGAAGGACTTTCACTCGACTTTACACCCGTAATACCGACACATGCCTGTCGTTGCACCTTTAGTAGGGGGAGAGAAAGATGAGGCTTTATTAGCCTTTTCCCACCATACCATGGGTAAGCTGTTATTGGTGTGAATTCCAGTGAATTATTTTTGGTTTGAATGCCCATTTTTCCCCCGAAAGTATAGAGCAGGCTAACAAGGCTTTAGTTGTGTTTTCAGTGGTTCTGTCTGAAACTCTGAAACATTTGGATAAATCGAGTAGTGAACCATTTCGAATTGGTGTCTGGAGAGATATGTATGTTTCTCTCTTTTTGTGGACAGATTATATGTATATGCGTTTCTTCCTGACTGCTAATCGCTTTGAAAGTCGAAGTGCTATTCCCTGAAGAGTGCGAATTAAAACATACAAATCCACTGGAATACATTGTCTCTTCCTTTTTTTTTTTTTTTTTATTACAAACATAAAACCCTCAAGTGACTTACTTAAGATCAAAGTACGTTGGAATTTTATCGAGAGATAACTGCCGCCGCACAGCCATAACCAATCGCAAAATATTCCAGGACCACACACACTCCTATTCACTCCAATCACGCCATTACTCAAACCTTAGACCGTTAATTCTCCCTTTTGACATTTATGAGGAAAGAATATTTTATTTATTACAAATTGTTCGCCATTAACGGTAGTAAATCTTCAGTACAAAAAAAAAAAAAAAAAAGTAACCCACTAAGGATATCATTCGAACTTTTATCATCATCCTTTATTGTTGACAGGGTGGTTGCCAAGCCGCTCTGCTGCCTGTTTCGCTGTATTGAGAAAGCCATTTCAATAAATTTGTCAGCGGTCCGGATGATTACTCGAATAGGCGTATCCAAGGTGAAAATTGCTCCGTTCCTTTACATTAAAATTGTATTTTAATATCGCTCCGCAGATTTACTGCAGGGGTATGCGCGCACCGTTGCCATATGGAAAACTTGCAGCGCTGACTGGAAAGATTGGGTGAGGACAGGTGAATCCAGATGGAGAGAGTCTACTTTAATTAGAGAAACTCAAGAACAGATGCCCAATATATATGTATAGGTATATATGCATTTACTCTTTCCTTGTATAGGATAACAATAACAGTTCGGAGAACTTCATGCTCCATCGAATCGTAATCACATCATTTTGAATTGACATAGCGCGCCAGGAACAAGGGAAGGAACATTAGAGCTGCCGGCGAAAACCTTCTAATGCGTTTGCAACATTGTTATGGCTAGACGCTGTTATGCTCTTTCGAAATCCCACAGAAAACACATGAAAAGTCCTTCGAATCATTAGTGCCCCGAAACAAAACACAAGCCGTTTTATAGCCAGTCAAATGATCCTTGATTGTTGTGTTGTGTGTTGTGTTGCCTGCTACTTATGGTTTGTGAATGAAGATGAAGAAGAAGGAAGTCGCATCCAAGGGTCAGGACTGATTGTTGTTGCTCAGAGATCGGAACGTCCCTAATGAGAAATCGAAATGGAATTGCAAAATTATCTTTAGTGTCTTCCAACCACTAGGACGGTGGTGGTTCTCCTGGTTCTACTGGTTCTACTGGTTCTACTGAATGCTGAAGGATTAAACTCAAGTGTTGTAGTTTTATCGCAACGAATTTCATGTATCGAGGTAATTACACAAGCAATCCTATGGCTACGCCATTAAAGTGATTTCATTGATTGCTGCTGCAAGAAGCTTGTCTACGTCTGGTGCTTGATTAGTTTTCTTTGCGGGCTTCATTTTACCCTTACTTTTGTGGGGGGGTGGAATGGCAAGGGAAGCAAGGCAATTTACATCGTTCCTAGTTCGTCGATTCAAGAATCGAGTCCGAAGGATGAGCTATAAAAATGTTCCTAGTCGATTTCTTCCGAATTCCGCTCTAATTACCTTCGAATCAGCCATGCATCCATTTGGCCGGTCGGCCATCCACCACACGCACAATACCCAAAACCGTCTAGTAAAGGGAAAGAGAGAGAAAGAAGTCGTAAAACCTATTGGCAGTAACATGCATATGAAGCGGATATTGAATGGGTAGAACCGTAGACATGTGTTCTGTTTGGGGGTGAAACTAGGTGATGCCTCTACTTGGGAGCAATTAAATTGGCAACAGTTTTTTGACAGGGTCGCTTGACTGATTTTTCGGTACACAGACATGTGGGTAATTTATACCTAAGCTGGTGTGGTGGGCCCAACGTTTGGATGCATGTGAATTTTATTGGACGGGGAATTAATGAGGAGTGAAAGTTGTTCGAATGGAAGCGGACAAATTGCACTCGTAAACTGGCAAAAGCTGTGTTCCTTTTTTGGTAGGTACGAGTATGTATTTCCTGGGATACTTTGTTTTTATTGCAGGTCCCATTGGCAATGACGGCCAAGGTAACTACTGGCCAATTATGGGGGCAGGACATGACTTGACTTTTACGACACATTGCGTGCTATTTTATTGAAAATAGTTTTATTTGCTCATCAAACAAGCATCTCAATTCCTATCCGAAAACTTTCTATCACTCAGGATAGGTGTTCATGAGCTGTAATCAACTAAGTACATATTTTTTTCTTTGCAGAATGTATGGACGTCAGATCAAATGGTTACCAATGGATGGTCATTTAGTTTAGTATCGTTTAATTTGGCCTAATTACTTTTGTCTGTTATTTTGTGAGCCTTCTGAAGGATAAATGGTAATGAATCTTTCGCTTGGGAAACTCGTGCTGAATTCTTACTAGACTATAAGTTGCAAGGACCCCGAACATTGCATACTACTTGATGACACTGTCAAATCTGAAGCATGACATGCCATAATCACAAGACCAATAACACCAACAGCGTCCACTAAATCAAAGAGATACTTCTCGTCGGCTTGGTATGTACTAATTTTTAGGAAATATGTCACGGGAGCACTACCAGGAAGCAAGAATTTGTATATTTGTATTGATTCGATCAAAGGCAGAACAATAGCAAAGGAAATGATCCCAGGTAGTGTCGCCCTCTAAACATGCATCGCCGACAGTGGTCACTCTTAAGCAGAGTACGTTAAAATGGGTTCCAACAGGAAAGTAGCCCTCAAGAACTTAAAGAAGTATGTAGTCTACCGACTTCTCAAAGACGTTTAGAAGAAAAAACGTGGAAAAACCCAAAAAACCGGTTGAAGTTCTGGATCCCACAAACCTAGTGTAACCAGGGACACAGACAAATGTCAAAGAGCTCAGCCTTGGATTGAAATGAAGAAGTTCTTGCATTCTGGGGTAAAGTGGTAAGCAATGCCTGAACAGCAAACAGGCTGTTGTTACAGATACAGACACTTCCCGCCACCTTTTCTTAATAATATAGACGAGAAATCCACTATACCGAAGCTCAATGTTGTTGGTGTCCACGAGGGCACTATCACCGGACCCTTCAATAGCTTTGGGTGCATTCGACTACAGTCCTGAACGGAAGGAAATGGACTATGAATTAATCTGCACAGCAGTCGAAGATCCAGTGACCTTACCTCATACGGCATAGTCATGGAACTAGTGTCATAGGATAAGTGTCGCGCAAGGTCATCAAAATTTCACGAAGGATGATACTAAAAGCCGTCGCGTCCCAGATGGTCGATTGCCTTGATGGCATGATTTAATGCATGGGGAACTAATTCCAGTAAAGTGCCAATCGAGCAATGGAAGACGAGATAGGCCGTTCTTCGAAGTTTAGTAGAGGACCCAATCACTCGATTTAAAAATTTGTCATCTCAGCCTAGTTCCCGAGGACAATTCAAACTTGATCTACTGACGAGGTATCTATTCAGCTTCATTGCCCTTCTCTGAGTTTTCTTGGGTCTAAAAGACAGTTCTCTGTGTAAGGATCTCACTACATCCATCGTTTTGAAAGTGCCGATCAAAGCCACGAAGGAGAAACTTTTCTATTTAGCAAACATTTTGTTAACTTTTAATTGATTATTTTACAATTTAGCAGTTTGCACTTACACATCAGTTAATTAAGTTTGGTAAAAATGTTTTCCAATGTAGACAATTTTTCTAGTAATTTTGGATCCTCTCCAAGCCATAAATTAAGGGAGAAACCCTTCTCCACTTGTCTCCATTGGTAATTAAATTTCCACCCAAAAGTAAATAAGTGAAAGCGAATGCAAGAAATAAAACGAAAAAAAGAATAGAATAGCACGACCCAAAACAAACCCGGAAGTGTATAAATAAGATTGTGACATTGCAGAGACGTCATGGTCAATAGAACTATTCGCCAGTATATCTTGGGTTTATGTTCCGGAACTGCACACGAAAGTCTTTCTGTTCTGCTTCTTCATCTTCAAGTGGTGTCTTCTATCCAGAAAAAAAGAACAGAAAACAAAACAAAAAACCGAAAACCCAGATCAACTGCACCTCTCACTGTGTGTGCAGAGGACTTAACGAGTGTTGGCCACATCAAATCACAAAGGAAGGATGCATGTGCCGTACCTAATCCAAACCAAACGCCAGCAAATTTTTAATACCTTGTGATTTGGCATTGTAAAGTTAATTCCAGGTGATTTCTTGGGATATTTAGGGTCCAATCGAGGTTAGAGAAAATCTGTCTCGTACGCACCTAAAAATGTTGATTACAATTATTAAATCTCGTCCTTGCCACCATGCAGACAGTGTGTGTGTGTGTGTATGTGTGTATATGTGTGGAATTGTACAAAATGCAGGCATTTGTCATTTGGAATGAGGTAGACTGGGAGGAGGAAGGCTTCCCATCTCACTAATTTGCATATCAATCCAAACATCCTTCGAGAGTTTTGCCATGTGCAACACCGATAATTCCGTATTCTATTTGGCACATCCTGGTCAATGTCGTCGTCATCGTCGTAGCAGTCGACGTCGTCGTCCTGGGGTACTTCGGTAGCAGGGTTCGGTTGTATGTCACAACAAAACTTTGTGTGCAATGATTTGTGTTTTGTACACTTGGAGACGGGCTGGGGCAAAGCAGCCAGCACTGGCCGAACGAACGCATTGGTCAATGATGAATGCCTAAACCTCTGCTGTGCAATTCCAAGATGTCCTTTCCAATGGTAGAATATGCAAAAAGGACTATTAGTCAATCATTGATTTATGTGTCTTTGTGCGACGGGAGGAGACGGAGAACTTCTCAGTTGATTTCATAAAGCAACTGCCATCCTGCAAATGAATTAAATCAAGTTGAAGGGTGCATGTGTGAGCATCGTCGTCGTCGTACTTGGTCGTCTGGGTAGTGGCGATTTATACTCAAACAGGATGACATGCGGATTAAGCACACAATGCACACTAGAATTTCGTCATAAATCTTGACCTTCTTGTGTGATTTGCAACTGTTTTTATTGAACTTTCCATAGGACGACATGCCTATGCCCGGTGGGATGTAATGCATGCGTCCACACAAGGCCGACGTGCCAGCAATTGCAACACACATTGGATAAGGAGAATTAGAAATTTTGAGAACAAAACGAGCACCAGGTGACAGATAAAGAAGACGATTGCATACCAATCAATTTGCGAATGTGCACTCAGTGTTTGCCATCAATTAGCCCCCGAGAGATCAACCTCAACTCAATCGAAAATGTTTACACATATCTTAATTCCAATCGATTGGCATTGCAAGCCCCCCAGAGGTTCCCTCTGGCAAACGTTAACACTTTCAGTGGACTCCAACCTGACAGCAGTATCCACTCACCCTGGAGTGGCAATTCAGTGGCAAAGTCAATTAGAAATCAATAGTGTGTAAGTAATCCCTTCGCCTTTCAACTGATTTCGTCTCATTCCCTGGTTGCATCCATTGAATGCGGCTGCACTCAATGCAACCCCCATTCTGACGACGATGCACACTGTGCGTCGTCCCCAAAAATCCAGACTGCAAAAGGCCCATTGGAGCGTTCAATTAATTTAATTGGTTTAATGGGGCTCTCAGTGCCGTCCTCAGTCCTCGTCCTAGAAAAGCTTTTGGTGTTCAATGATCAGTTTAATGGGAAAACAATATTGGTAGGCCATAAGTGGATTACGAGGGTGGCAGAGGAATGTTCGGCATCACCATTGAATACAGATACAGTCCCATTGATGGACTCTCGCCTCTTGGAATTTTGTTCATGGAAATTGAATAGAATTTCCATGCGGAATCGACAAAAACTTTTAGGTTTGTTTACGCCTGATGGGCGATAAGCTCGACGCACAGGGAGCATCGGTCTTGATAAGTAACTTTCGGTTTGCAAGTAACAAGTGAAAGTGTCTGCTGTAAGTGAGTCACATAAGGCGATTACGCTTCATTAAGGAATGGACCTATTGATTACATCAATTTCTGGTTGGCGAAGTGAACTCAAGTGGAATCGTAGAATCGGTGGCCTCTCTAGGCAGACATCAACGACGCAATTAATTTGATGCTTATCTGGCTATATGATGCTGGTAGGGTGTTTCTGAATGGAGTTGGCAGCAGGATTGAAATAATTGGTACTGCTACTTAAATTTGATCCTTTGTCATAGATTAAATATACAAATCTATAAGTGATGAGGTCGTGTTTGGAAACTTGTCACTTTTGATTCTTTACTATCGAAGGTAGAGAGTAGAGATAGTCTTTCCATTTTACGTTGAATGTAGGCTTTGGACCTTTAACAAACAGTCCAATCGCTCGATTTGTAGGTTGTCGAATAGACTTATAATAATGATTCGGGGCCATGATATAATCATGAAAGAGAGGAACGAGACAATATTTGTATCATAGGGTGAACTTTTAAACCAATCTACCATCTTAGACGGAATGGTTGTTGGAATCAGACGCACTGGTGTTTCGATGACCTAGCGCGACACTCATCATATGAAACTGGTTTCATAGATATGTCATATAATTCAATGACATCGGCTGCTATTGAAATTTAAAGCTGACTTTCCTTGCACTCTGGACTAAGTTGGGTTCGAATGTAAGGCTGGACTGGGGTGTATTCGAATCTTTACGGACGGCTTTGAAACTCGTTAAGCAAACTGCTCCTGTTTTATAATATCTGCTAACTATATTATTAAGAAAAGGTGGAGGGGCGCTTAAGTACTTCCTCAATCCTGTAAACTCTTCAAAAATAGGTCAAGAATGCATTATCTCTGTAAACTCGGTCGCAAGACTAAACATTTTGACTATTGTTTGGGTCCCATGTCACGCTAAGGCGGAAAATCAGATCTCGGAGAAGATTACTAAGCAAAGCTCGTAGTCTGTTGCAAAGTTGGGCTTTGGTTCTTCGATTAGAGAACAAGAGTCGTAACCTGTTTTAAGGGGTCAATATGTCTAAAGAAGAGAGTGCACTAATTAATAGATTGCGCGTAGACCAACATTAACCTTGGTAAGAACAGGGTGCGTCTGTATGTAAGCATTGAATAACTTTGACATTTATCAACCTATTGACTTGAGTAGACATATTTTTGAAACACCAATTCAGTTCAATGTTAACCTCATGTATCGCTTTACACCAAAACAACACATCGAAATATTGACGCTGACATTGCTAATAGTCGTTCAGTTGTGTTAACTCAACAAGCACCGTCTGACAACACTATTTGCACGGGAGAGTGGTAGATCGTCGACATACCCTTTATCAACGCCCAAGACGTTCCAATGAACTGGTTAAAGCGGTTAGATAGAATGTTGCCCAGAACCCACATATGTCGTATCGTCACCGCGCTTAGCGTTTTGGCGTCAATGGAACCACCTTGCGGCTCATTTTGAAAGATAACTTGCATTTGTTTCCGTATAAAGTGCAATAGAGTCAAAGAATATTGCTGACAGACTGTCCATACCACTTGGACAATGGCCAAGAAGTCAGTAGCGGAGGTACATGATAGCTTAGCTCTCATCAGTATTGAACTTAAGTTTGTGTAGCCCCATTGAAGAACTACACCTCATAGACCTTGTTCTGACTATCGCTACTGTGGCTGGATGCCACCGTGGGTAACACTGTGTCAGGTGAGCGTTGCAGAACCCATGATCAACCAGCTTTTGATATCGCGAATTGATAAATTGGGCATCCAACACCATGTAATTTCAACAGGACATGTATGCAAATGCATACATACCTTCAATGGACATTTTGAAAGATGCGTTTCCGAGTCTCGTAATGTCTAATGCCTAATGTCTCGTTGACAAGATCGCCCCATTTGATCGCTTTAGTCGTTTATAAGAGCAAGACACAGATTACTGTGTCACGGCTAAAACTTAGGTGAATAATTAATTCAATACCAATTATCACGATGACAATGACTAAAGGACAGAATATTAAAAACGCTTTACGATGGGCAAGAACAAATATCGAAATCCTTAGCATTTCCATAAAATTTAATTGTACATTACATACTCGAAGCCGAACCAGAGAACAAGTCCTTTCATTAGACCCCGATTCAGTGCTGGAAATGAACAGACAAACAAAAACTTCTCAAAACTGCCTGGAGCCGTCATCGCTTCAATGGTTGACCACTGGTCAATAATTCCCATTCATTTAAATTGAAACCATTCACTTGGCCAGAAAATACCCAGAAGTTAATGTTTTTGACAATTTCCAATGCATAACAATTGACCCATTCATAAACTTCACAAACTGTGTACATATCCTTCCAAGTTACCAAAACACAAAATAAAAAGAACTGCCAAAGTTTTGCATATCACCAAGTACTAGATGAAAAACTTTGCTTGTTGCTGGATGTGCTAGAAGAACTTTTCCACCCACACACTTGGGGCTCGTTCTCCCTTGTTCGTTCGGTTGAACAGTCGAAGATATCGAAATTTCAAAACAATAACATCGCACAACGGGTGGTGGTCACTGAATAGTGAAATGTTGTCCTTTTTTCATGTGGTTTTTGGATAGATAAATACATTTGTATCTTTGTCAGCCCGCTGCTAGTGAAATGTGAAAGTCCTCCGGAACACTGTCGGGGGCAGATGGAGAGAGGTCCGATACGAATTTATTCAAGTATGAAGAACAAAAACAGAAATTCTATAGACTGTTAGTCCTTACAAAGGAGAAAGTATCGATTTGTGGTTTGTGAAAAGAATAAGCTTATTGGAATTTTCTTTCCATGGAAATGACATTTAACAAAAAGGATTCTATAGGAAAGTTTATATTGATAAACTTATCCTTAAAGTGTTTAAAAAGGACAAAACGTAGTTAAGGAGTTTACCTACCTCTAACTATATCTTATTGGAAACCCGGCGAAGAACTATACCACCTACTAAGATTTGACAAAAAAGGTGGGTTCAAAACGTCGAACATGAAGGACGATAGCGCAAAAAAACAATTATCCAACTAGTCCTAGTATATAGCGTCGCTTGCTGGACAATAATCAGACCTTAGAATTCTTCGAAAAATAGTACTTCGTCACACATGCGAGGAGATCGAATGGAGGAGAAGATTCAACCACGAATCTATTGGCTGTACCAAGATGTAGATGTACATATTTAGATGTAGTCCAAATGGGTGCTGCTCTAGATGTATGAACATTTTTAAACCTGATTCAGAATCAGTGAAACATATGTTAAATGGGTAGATGTTATAGGTTAGATGCAACTATTAATGGATTATTACCCTACCAGAGCATTCCCACGTTCAGCATTCAGCTGAAGACTATATTAAGACGGCCACGTCTTTAGTGTGGGCGCCGTGGTCGGTGACTCAAGTGGTTAGTGCGTTACGACTACAGAGTAAGGGATTCCCGGTTTAATCCCTAGACAAAACCTGCAATTTTTTTCACGACCCTACCTCTCGCGAGCGTCCGACAAACAACGGAGAGTACGACTGTCATGAGAAATCTTCTTAAATAACGAATTGCCCTTCGAATACTACATTAAATAGCAGGAGGCTTCCATTCGTATAAAGAATATAACAAGGACAACACGAATGATGGTTAGGAGCTAGGAACTGGGTCCCATCGACCTGTTGTGTGAAATATTTACTTGTTTATCGTAATTGATGCATATTGTTTCAAAGGAGATACATCAGCACATAATACGCTTCATTACAACTTAAAGCTGCCGGCAGATTGTAGAACGTCTTAGTAAACCGCGTAGAACCAATTTGCAGTAAAGCTATTATCCATAACGCTTAGTCTCTAGCTCAAGCCCTATGAATTTCATGAATTACATTGCTCTCCACCAGACTATTCCCAAATTTTTAAGAGATCTTTGATTAGTAGTCAGAATGATTGTAAAATATGTATGTATGTATGTCAACATTCCCTTATTTATTATTTGAAATAAAATAAACGCATGTGATACGCTATCGCTATCTTTTGAAAATAGAGTGGAAGTAGCTTATAACGACTGTGAAGGGATAAGGTCGTTATATCTGACGGAAGAATATCCAAAAATATAATGAAAACAACCGAATGAAAGGTTTCAGCCTAGGACCGAGCTCATCAGCTCATGTATGCAATGCTGGACAAACGGTTGAGAGAGTTGAGAGTTTTCAATACCTTGGGAGTATTGTCTCAACCGATGGCGGAACCGAACTGAATGTAGCCAGCCGAATAGGCAAAGCAAAATTTGCGTTTGGGATGTAGAGAACGGGCCATGAACCTATAGGCACAACAATACGACGACGAAAGTGGCAGGTCCATAGCTAAGGGTGATAGGTCCATAGCTAACCAGGCGATGCAATAGAACCCGCTTACTCAGGATGACAGGATACGCGGCGGTCCTAGGAGTACGTGGCGCAGAACAGTTGAGAAGGACACACGGCAACTGGAAAAGAGTTGGGAAGAACTGAGGCCTATTTCCAGAAATCGCATACGATGACGCGTAGTCATTGTTGAGGCCCTCGGACCCACAAGGGGATACAGATCTTAAGTAACTAAATGAAAGGGAACTACCACTAGTAAAAGTGTTGTCTACATTTCCACAGTTTTTGCTCTAGTTTCATAATAAATTGTAATAACAATTCTTTAATAAAATAATAAATAAATATATTAAAAGACAAACCAAAAATGTTCTTGAAATATTTCATAATTTCTCTGTTGTTAAACAAAATTACATAAAATGTGAATTTTCCTCAATGACATCCCTGATCTGGATACTTGACCACTCATTATGGCGAACAAAAATCCCGGTTTAAGAGGATGGGCTTAGATTTCGTATATAGATAAGGAGAAATGAAGAAAATAGACGTCTTACTGAATAAAGCTGATGCTTGTTGTGTTTCCTGGTCGACTAGTACCTCAGCTGAAAATGCACAGTGTTCGGTCCGAAATTAAACAGAGTTGGTGAAGAGCATCGGCATCATATTTTGGGATATTGTCTAACTTTCTGCAGATACGGTATGCATACTACAAAGTCCCATAGCAAGTAAGTTCCATAGCAAGACTGAGAGTCTAAAAGCAATAGAATCCCTGGTTTAAATATTTTAAATGCAATCCTTGCCAAATATGTCCCGTTTTTGATAGGAAGAGCTAAAACTTAGTAGGCAGATAATATTATTAACTCAGAAAATAGACTTTTGGGAAGAAAAACGATACTTGCTACAATTTCTGGGCGACTGGTGCTTTAGTTGAGACTGCAGTCTAATTTGCTAGACTTTTTTGCAGGTCAGATGGCAGTGATCATGTTCTTGAAAGTCTTTAGCGTTCTAGTACCTACATATACATTGTCATATTCACTTGCGTAGGCATACATGTTTTAGTTACTTTTGTAATATTAAGGCATAGTTCGGGGTGGTCGCAGCTGCAAAGGGTAGTGATGCGGAATATATGGAGCACAAGCGCTCTCACGCCAGCCTCGCACTATCAACTCCTACTCTACACCTCCACGTTGGTGGCTGCTGGGTGCCTAGTACCTCGGCTGGAGATTGGGTAACCAACCCCTTTGGAAGGTCGTTGGTGGCAGCAAACGAGAGAGGGGGGAGGAGTGTCTTCTCACTAAGGCACTTCCTCTTGATCTAGGCGGTAGCGGACGAATTTCCCCCAGATGGAATCAACGATGGCGCCTACGGTTCCAGTCAGGTTGAACTACTAGTGGTATCCCTATATGAGCTGCTTCAACGAATGTGAATCCCAGGTCTATAGGGATCTCCAACACTAAGCCAGGGTGTTGGATAAGAGTTGGTGGCGGATGAACCCCTAGTGGGTCAACGGCAGCGCTCATATCCCGAAGTGGGTTACTGGCTCCGGAGAATTTCGGCCCCTCGTCCTAGGGGTAAAAAAATGGAACTGGCCCTCCAGGTTGGGGGTTGTGCGTCGGGGTAACTTCCCTACCACATAAAAAAACTCAGCAGTTCAGAAACGACCGCAAGCCTCGGAAAAGGACGGATTTACTGTTGACGACCCTGCAAAACGGAAAAAGGACAACGATTTTCGAGTCTGCACGTGGAATGTTCGCACCATGAATAGGCCACGTGCAGCCGAACAATTAGCGGAGGCCCTCGACTGCTACAAAGCAGATATAACCGCCATCCAGGAAGTGCGATGGGATGGGCCGGGCAAAAGAAGGATGAAAAACTGCGACATCTACTACGGTGACTGCTATAGAGAACAGAAGCAGCGTCTATTTGGGTGCGGATTCGTTGTAAGCGGCAGACTTCGGCATGAAGTCTTGAGCTTTAGACACGTTAGTGAACGCCTTATAACAATCCGCATCAAGGCAAAATTCGCTAACATCAGCCTGATATGCGCTCACGCCCCCACAGAGGAAAACGATGATGTTACCAAAGATTGTTTCTACGAGCTCCTAGACAAAACATATGAGCAGTGTCCTAAGTATGACGTTAAAATCGTCCTAGGTGATTTTAACGCCAAAATAGGAAAGGAGGACGTCTTTGGTAGCACCATCGGAAAGCACAGCCTACACGACACCACGTCTGAAAACGGACTTAGGCTAATTGACTTTGCTGCGGGGCGTAATGTTACTATAGCTAGCACGCGGTTTCCTCACCTCGACATTCACAAGGGAACATGGCGGTCGCCAGATCATCAAACCGTCAACCAAATTGATCATGTTGCGATTGACGTAAGGCACTCCTCCAGTATTCTGGACGTCCGCACATTCCGGGCGGCCAACGTAGACTCGGACCACTACCTAGTTGTAGCTAAGGTACGTCTACGGATATCCCAAACGCCACAACATCGGGAAAATACTGTGAGGAAATTTAACGTTGAACGGCTGCAATCGCAACAGACCGCCAGAGCCTTTGCCGATCGCGTATCCCTCAACCTCTCGAGAAGTCCTATGCAGCCAACATCAAGTACTGAAGACCAGTGGCATCGGTGCCAAGAAGCCATCAAAAACGCCGCAACTGATGTGCTGGGTTTCACCCGACCACCCCCACGAAACCCCTGGTTTGATGAAGAGTGCCGGCAAGCACATGCAGCAAAACAACTCGCCTACAAAGCGGCGCTGCACAGAAGGACGAGAGCGGGTCGTGAGCTCTACGAGCAAAAGAGGAGGGAAGAACATCGGCTTCTCCGAAGGAAAAAGAGAGAGCATGAGAAGCGCGCGATCGAAGACATTGAGAGGTGCTACTCCAGGAACAATGTTCGGAAGTTTTACCAGAAGGTAAAAAGAACGTGTCAAAGCAATAAAACCCGAACAGAGGCCTGTAGAGATGAACAAGGAAACCTCGTAGTTGAGTCGCAGTCGGTGTTGAGGACATGGAAAAACCACTTCTGCAGACTGTTAAACGGCGACGACGACCCAAATTCCGCCGTCAGGCAGAACGAACCAATCAACTTGGACGATGAAAGTCAAGACTCCCGTCCACCCGACCAGAGTGAAGTGAGGATAGCAATATCCAAACTCAAGTCCAACAAGGCTGCTGGACCGGACGGCCTACCGGCCGAGCTATTTAAGGCAGCGGGAAATGACTTGGTAGAGAGCATACACCAACTCATTTCTAAGATCTGGTTGGAGGAAAGTATGCCTAATGAATGGAACCTCAGCATCGTTTGCCCGATCCACAAAAAAGGAGACCCCCTCAATTGCGCCAACTATAGAGGCATTAGTCTCCTTAACATCGCATACAAGATCCTGTCGGCCGTTTTGTGTGAACGTCTGAAACCACTTGTCAACGAACTGATTGGCCCCTATCAGTGCGGTTTTAGACCCGGAAAGTCCACAACCGATCAAATATTCACACTACGGCAGATCCTGGAGAAAACCCAAGAAGTCCAAATCGATACTCACCATCTTCTTATCGATTTCAAGGCCGCATATGACAGCATTTATAGAGACGAGCTATACCGAGCCATGTCTAGCTTTGGCATCCCTGCCAAACTCGTTCGCTTGTGCAGGATGACGATGGAGAATGCTCGCTGCTCCGTCAAGGTCGGTAACAATCTCACCGAGACCTTTGATGTCAAAAAGGGATTTAGACAAGGTGACGCGCTGTCATGTAACTTCTTTAATATCATACTTGAAAGAATTGTGCGAAACTCACAAGCCAACACCGGAGGCACAATCTTTCAAAAGTCCGTGCAACTACTAGCGTACGCCGACGATATTGACATAATTGGCAGAACCCAGCGGGCTGTCACTGGTGCGTTCGCTGGTATTGAAACGGAAGCGGCAAAAATGGGTTTAGCTGTAAATGAGGGCAAAACCAAGTAAATGCTGTCAACTAGAAGGGACACACAACACCGACGAATTGGACAGAACGTCACAATAGACAGTTATAACTTTGAGGTAGTTAAGGACTTTGTATACCTCGGCTCCGCTATAAACTCTGACAACAATATCAGCTCAGAGATCAAACGAAGGATCACTCTTGCCAATCGCTGTTTCTTTGGCCTAAGAAGGCAATTGAGTAGTAAGGCCTTGTCAAGAAGCACCAAGGAAACTCTATATAAGACCCTCATCATCCCAGTCCTGCTCTATGGCGCAGAAGCATGGACGTTAACCAAGATGGATGAAGATATCCTTGGTCGTTTCGAACGCAAAATCCTTCGGATGATTTTCGGTCCCGTATGCGTTGACGGGCTATGGAGAAGGAGATTTAACAGCGAACTCTACGAGCTGTACAGCGACATCGACCTAGTCAGAAAAGTACGCATTAGCCGTCTAAGATGGCTAGGACATGTAGAGCGGATGGACATCAACGCTCCGGCCCGAAGAGTCTTCGAATCCATCCCGGAGGGACAACGCAGTAGAGGAAGACCTCGCCTTAGGTGGCGTGCACAAGTGGAAGAGAACCTCAACCAACTTGGAGTGCGTAACTGGAGGCAGTTAGCCAAAGACCGCGCTAACTGGAGAGGCTTGTTGGTTGAGGCCCAGGTCCACCCCGGACTGTAGCGCCACCTAAGAAGAAGAAGAAGAGTTCGGGGTGGTAGGAACAACTTACTCGTAAAGTATATCAAAATATTATTGGGCATAACAAGTTGCTGGAACTTCTTTTTCTTCTTATGTTTTCCAGATTACCTGCCGTTTGGTCCCCTAGATCGTAGATTTCAGTATATCCGATCCTATGTTATTAGGTCATCTACTCTGCTCTCCCTCTCATCACGTTTGATTATGTCTAGCCAAAATGATTTAGGACGAGTTTTTGCTTTTTGTCCTTCTACGATTTTAAAGACTTTTTGTACGACAGTGTAGTCACAGCAAGTGTTCTTTAAATTTTCAACCTTCTACTGTGTGTAGAGCCGTACATCCGTTTTATAGATTTTGTCTTTGACTTTCAGTGCTATTTCAGGATCAGACATGACTGCTGAGATATGTGGCGATATTGCATCACCAATGCATCCAGAGTTTTTCTCCATCCTTGATGGAGGTATACCCCGATTCTTTCTTTTCTTGGCTAAGTTTATTTTGACAGTTTTTGAATATTCCTTGTTTTGGAGCAATTGCAGCTTGGCCTTCAGGATACCACCACCAGGTTGAAGTGTGCTATTCGCTTTAGTTTCTGCTGAACGTAAGGCGTTCATATTTTTCAGGTAGAATGAGATTACGATTTCTATGTCGAATGAAACTTCCAGCTTTAGGGTCTCTTACCCTTCGTGCCACCTTTGGTATTTCGAAGTGAAACATTGATAAACAAAAACAGGGACAATGAACTTATGTTCTGGCATTTTTCTTTCTCATGTTAGACGCACCGTTTTGGTTATTATTCATGCGTCTAGCGCACCATGGATTCCAGGTATATCCAGCTTCACTATCCGTTGTACCACATTAAATCGTATTGCGTTGGATAAAAATTACATTTATTCCTAGCTCCTTTTCGATGGAATGTCCATGGAGTAATACCGTGTAGGACGCATGTTACGTGCAAGGTGCGTTTCAAAGTACACAGGACTTGTGGAAAACAGTTTTTTCTTTTCAAAACCAGTTTATTTTACTCAAAATAGTCCCCTTGCGACTCACTACACCGATTTGCATGGTCAAAAAGCATGTTGAATGAGTATTTGAGGAAACGATGTCCACACGAGCCTTTTTGATGCTTCTACGTCTCCTAAACGTTTTCCTTTCGTCGACAAATGCAATTTTCCGAAAAGATCAAAGTCGCACTGGGCCCAATCAGGCGAAGAAGGGAATGGGCGATCATTAAAATACTGTTCTGAGTCAAAAGAACGTTTCACTAGAAATACATTTTTTTAGGATAGCACCTTGTATTTAGTCCCATATTGAGTTCTTTGTTATGTGACAGCATATAGACACTCTCTTAAATAAAAAACAATTTTTTTATTGACCACTTATTCCATTCTCTTTTAATTGTCATAACTAAAAATTCAAATACAGTAATCAAATCAGTTCCGAATGATTACATCCTTCATAGGATATCATGTCAACTGCATGCTACTTTGCAATGCTCGGCTCATACTCACACTTTCAAAATGTACAAGTATACAGATCCGATTAACAAAGTAAATAAATTTAATCAATCCACATGTGTAACATGTGTAATGCGTCCTCAATCCGCCATTCAATCGATGTAATTAAGTGTCACAACTGTGCTTAATTGGAAATAAACTTGCGGATGATGGTTGTCTCTGCTTCGGATTATTTAGTGGATTTCGCAGGCGACCGACGACGAGGCTATCCTAATCACAGTGCGGCAGTTGTTTTCTTTGCAAATATACATGCGATAGGAGTTGCCATATGAAAGAATTGTCATAAATTCTGGCATTCAAAACTGTTCGATATAAAAGACTTTCCAAGCGTTCTGTGGTGCCGAAGACCATGTTAAACCTGAAAAGTATGACATGTGCTAGGTTCTCTTAAAGGACATAGGTACAATCTATAAGTGTACACCTTTTCGAATTGCTTTTCCAGACAAGAACTTCAAGAAATAAAGGCTTTTAAATGTAAGGAATATGCACACTATGTGTTGTGTTTTAAGGACCTATGTCATCGAATAGTAATACTAAATGTGGAACTGGTTAGAAAATTCGACTGTGGCAACACCCCCACGTACATTATGCTCACGTTGATATTAATTTCGATTGAAATCATTTGGTACATCGGTTGGATTTGATTGTCTTCTTGCGACGAACGCGCGAAACTACTGCCGCCCAGAACGTACAGGACAATTCCCAGTATTGTAATACTAAAACCAAAGGGATGGCCCGATATGAGAGCGAGAGCGTGTCCTTTGTACAAATATATCAACTAATCTGTGGGCAAAAGGTACATCAGCCGTGTAATTAAGGATACGTATTTTATTGACGACAGTGGTCGTTCAGTCATAGCAGTCATAGTCATTCCTGCACCGAATGTGCTTTAGTGCGATTTCGATGACGGACGAAACCATAGCATACACTGGGACTTGACTGCTGTCCACCAACACACGCATCCAATGGGATCATTTGCGAAACAAATAAAATGTTATTGCATCCTTGTAGGATTCACTGTGTTATGCGAATATCTGGGGACTGTGCATAAACTATTTGCCGTTTCAGTGTTCCACTGGACGTTCAAAATCAAATCAAATCAAAAAACCCACCCTTCTGATTTCGGTACCTTTCGGCAAATCAATGTTGACAAATTCCTTTGGAAACTCAAATGAAATCCTTAAATTGCCAACTTTACGTCTCATATCATTAACCAAGTTAGGCAATTTTCAAAAGTTCCAAGGGTGTGTACACAACCACCACCGCCACCCGTCTGTCTGTCGTCAATAGAGCTGCGGCTAAAGAACAAAACGCTAGCAAACCTGTTCGATTATAAATTCATTAAAATTTGACAGGAAAACATTGGGAAACTTTGGTAGCAAAGAAGCCATCACATTGTATATATATATATGTGTGTGTGTGTTGCGGTTGTGTAAATTAGTCGTTTAAAAGTAGACTCACTTGTGTGTAGGTATGTATGTGTAAAGGGATTCTCGTTCACCACATTATCGGCAATTATTCATAAGCGATGAAAGGAGCGAAAGGGTGGCAACTTTAATGCCAAACGCAATCAACTAGTTCCTTAATAATTAAAACTCGATAAACTTTTGAGGTGTTGATGAGCGGCAAGGTGGGCGTGTTTTCCTGATTGGGGTGTACGGCGGGTGGGAAGGGGTGTTTTGAAAAAAATTTATTTTCATTTGTATGAGTGTTCTACGTTGATACGTATTCCTGACCATCAGCATTATTCCTGGATCATTGAATCCCAATTAACCTCGTTAATCTATTTAATAGGCACTCAGCCTTAACCGAAATCCCTTTTATCCTTATCCACTTGGTTGAAAAACAGACAGAAAAAAAAAACTTTCAGTAAACACCATTCGAATGGGTGTAGCTCCACTTGAGCGGTATTCTTGTTTTTTTTTTTATTTATTTTTTCGTTAATCGCGTGCGGGTCTGTTTGTTTAAGTAGGATTTTTTCTCGTCGCAGCAAAGGACCCTCGAACGAACCACGGGATTCCTCCAAAAATCAAAATAAAATGGACTGGAAATTGCCGCATGTTCGCATCATCATCATCATCAGCTACATATGTGTGTAACGATTATAGTAGGTGGAGGATATGTTGGTTGTGGCGGTGACGGTATAAACGTTGTCCAACAAATTCGAAAGCAACCGCAGGAGTGGGACGATAATTCTGACGTTCAATTTGATATTTTTTTTTTTTTTGCATTCGTTCGTTCATTTTTGCCAATGATGGTGTGGATTTTCGTATTTGAATTTCGCATGTAATGATGTCCGGATCTGTTGTTTTATGCCCGTTCCCCAATGCTCAAGGATTGGTCAAGTGAATGGCTTGGAATTTATTTTTATATGCGAAGCTTTCATTTTAACTGCGCTACCATTCACTGGACTTACGTACACACATACTTGTACGAGGTCTGTAAAGCGGCTTAATGGTAACGATTATTATTATTGTGTTTCCAAATAGATTTTTTTTTGTATTTTGTACACTCTGCTCGAATTCGAAATCAAATTTCATGTAATTGGATGTAAATGCATTTTTTTTTTCGTGCTACTTGTTGCATGACAAGGCGGCTTCTTCAAGTGGGCAATTGGATTTCCAATTTTAATTACAGACAGACATCAATGCAAATCAAGGACTATCAGAGGTGAATGTGGTAATTAATTTTATGTCAGCCAGGAGGGGGGGAGAGGGTGTGCCATTGACGAACGAAAGCTAGGATGTGTATGTACATATATACATGCAGAAGGCGGAGGTTGTATGAAATAACGTTACTAGACAAAACTATGAAACTAAATTTTTACGTTAATACGTTTGTTATACTTTGGAGTTAAGAACAATCAAAAAAGTATGAAGTTTTCTGAACTACAAACTGAGAAACCTATTACACCATGAATGTAATCAACCAAAGAGACTTATCCCCGTTTTTATGAAAGTAACTATGTATGTCTTTCGAAAAAGTTTTTTTTTTAAACCTCACTTGTGAACGCATTTCCGTACGAGAAGTACGCCGTCCTTGGACATAGATTTACAACCAGATCCCTAATGTAGTGCTATTTTGAGTTTATAATTCTTTTTTCGATTGTCTAAGCTTCGATCATTTTTTTAAAAGGATTAGTCCAAGGTGGTACTGTTAATAGTAACTCACCACAAATGCCGTAAATAAGTCGATCATTGACAATTTGTAGACAAAAATTTTACTTAAAGCCTCTCACCGACCTTACTTGATTTATCCTTTCTGATTAGGATATTAGTACTTCTAAGGGTTCTTCAAAGAATTAGATGACATGGACTTCAACGTGGAGTACGGACTCCAAGCTTATGTTCATAAGTGTTGAGTGCAAAGACATCAACTTCAATGGTATAATATTTCGACCACCAATACATTTGTTGCGGGGTAAACATTTATGATAATCTAATAGACAAGATCAAAACAGCTCACAAAAGTTCCTAAGTACCTATAAGCGGTACTGTGGTGGAACAGCAGAATAAACTTCTGATCACAAAATCAGCGAAGACTTTTGCATCAGAAAGTATCATGAAGCTCAGCACTTTTAGAGGATGCCCACAAGGAGGAGTGCTTTCAGGACAAGGAGGGCCGTTAGATATTGCCCAACTTGAGCCATGGAAGTATGTACTCCTGTAACAAAGTCCACTGTATTTCTGGTTAAGGTGTAACCGGTTCTAGGAATGGCCGTAGAAGACATGTGATGCAATAAATGCATCGTAGCAATCCAATTAAGGACAGCTTCACGAATTATTTTAAGTGTGCCAGATTACACCAATAACCAAAAAATTCAAAGGATGCATCAATATATCAAGAATTACCTTCGTATCCAAAAGAGCATTTTAAACTCAAGGAAGAAGGTTTCGGTTGATTTTGTGATGAGTTCAGTGAAAGCACAAGAGCCAACTTTAATTCTTAAATTCATAAAGGAAATTGGATTCGAGAGAATACTCTAGGACAGATCCGCTAAGGCGTAGTAAGAGTATATGATTCCTTAAATTCCGTGCTACTCCATGTGTTCCAGATCTCGCGACGTATCGACACCTAAGTTCCAGTGGCTAGTTCGTTAAGATCTATCAAAGAAGTATTCGCTTAGGGTATCATGGTTTTCTCCTTTCCTCGATCCCATAGCATCTACAAAAATTGTTGACGGGAGCATTGAGCCTTCTGGTAGTTTACCTACCTACCAAACTATGGATTATGGCTTTCCAACTTTCTTATATTTGTTATATAAATGAAAGTGTGTCTACTGGTTTGGTTACAATCCAGCTTTGGCCAGATCTACTTTGATCTTACTGCTTACCATTCTGATGGCTGCTGTATTCAATTAGAATTTAATTGATATAATAGATGCTGACAATTTGGCTCTATCATAAGAGAGATTACATCCTCTTTAGCTAGCTCGTGCACTTCACAATTGTCTAGATATTTCTGTGTTCTGAAACCCAGTGCAGAGATACGTGAGCCTGACAGCGATCTCGTTAAGAGATTATTTTTGACAATGCTGTACCAACTTGATTCGTACTATTGACCTGGATATAGAAAAGAATAGGATTATATTATATCGAGTTAATTGTTACACTGCTGCGACTTCTCCCTAAAATACACAGGCTTAATGGACTGGAGTAGAATCCCGCACCTGTTTCAAATGCTGTCAAGCTCTTCTGGTAATTCGTAGTTTTTTTAACTGAGGTTAGAGTTAGAGGTTAAAGTATTTCCTATCCTAAGCTGTACGCCAATCAGCTTCTCAAAAATTGAAGTAAAGTTTCTAGTGCAGTTGTAGGAGAAGATCTAACGATGGCCAATATACAGACGCAGCATTTGATACTGAGTACTGCCGTGTCTTTAGTAAGTATCTTACAGAATCTTAGTCAAAATTGTTTGCAGGATTTCCTGTAATCCCTCATTGAGTAATTGAACTCTTTCTTACTCACTATATTTTTATCCCATGTAATAACTAGTACTTTCTTAGAATTAAACTTGAACTTCCGTTTGACTAAGTAAACCTTCTCTTATGCTCTGTTCCTTACTTGGTGAGGTTGACTATTATCTGGCGATTGCCCGTTACAGATTGTCCTATTTGTAAGGTGTTGCCTCACATTTTCTTTTCATCTAACCCAGTTCGGTTTTCTAGGTATTATTGGCTTTGGGTATACTGACAGCCTATCCACTTATGAATCAAAAGCGATGCCTCATCTAAGACACTCCATTTCTCTACCCACAAATTAGTGCAAGAGGCTCCCAGAATTTGGTCCTGATCTATTAGTGAAAGATGTCGATTGGTCCACCTCAAAGGCAGTATCTTCTCATGTCGTGAAGTTACACTAAACATATTTTAAAGTATACTACTGAAGCTGTAATATTCTAGCCATTGAGCATACAGTTTGACGTATGCATCACAAATCAGAAGACAGTTACAGTCAGCATCATTGTTGAATTTTTTTATTTTTTTTTTAAATCTCTGCAAACCAACAAAGAAGTGCTTAATCTTTTAAGTGTCGAAGTATGGCATCTCCTTGACTACGAGTATTCAAAAGATAGATAATTCCAAGCCATCTTATTATTCGAATGTTTCAATATCCTCCTCAAGGATTTTAGGTTTCCTTCCTTTTCAAATCATCCAAATATTGTTCCATTCACTTGCAACAACCCTTAACAAGCAATTCAATCAAAACATCCTGCTCCATCAACCTTTCAATTATATTGAGCACACAACACAAACCAAAAGAAAAAAAAAACTCAACAATCACCCCAAATCACTCAAGAAAACATGAAGCAATTCAGCCATTCATGACCCCATAAAAATCAGGATAAATCGCCTAACATTTCGTTTTCATATTTTTATATCAATATAGACCCGTATCTACGGACATATATTGATGCCATACTTGCAAAATCACTTGACCAATTTGCCGAATAAAAGCACACTTTCCGGAAAGTAATATCCCTTTTGGTCCTGGCCACAATGTATCCAGTCACGAAATCATAAATTTATTATACGCAAATTTCCATTGCCAATTGCCAATAAGAAATTGTCTTCCGGTTGCTCGTTTTCAAAAAAAACCAAAAAAAAAAAGGAGAAAGCAGGGCGCAACCCTTGAGATTCTTTTCCTGTCAGAGCAGAGAAAGAAATCTTGAGCGCGTTCCGACCTTTTGCATAAAAGACCATGAAGATGACATCGAGAAAAAATTCCTCAAACAGGACATAATATTAGAATATTACATTAAGGGCAATCGGGGGTTGGTTGGTTGGTTTGATTTTTTTTTTTTTTTTTTAATATTTTGGGGGTGATTTGTCTAGACCTTGTGTTGCTTCACTCTTGGACAAGGGAGTTCTGTGTGTGTGTTTTTTTGTGAAAAGTAAAAAGAAAAAGGAAGAGTATTGCTATTCACCCGCCAACGACACTGTGATACCTTTCAGGAGGAGGGTTAGTTCAATGCAAGGAGAGAAAGCAAACGCGCGCGGTATCAGCTGAGGGTGGCTAACGATGATGTTATTTGTTATCTCAATGCCCTTCCATTTATAATGTCAAAATTAGGGCACGTGCTGATGTAAACAACCAATTGACCATTGAATACGGCCACATCCTTTGGATTTGTAATTCCTTTCACGCAGAACGGATTTTTTTTTTCTTCTTTTCTCTCCAACTCCCGTCCTGGCATCCCATAGAGATTGTTTTTTTTGTTTTTTTTAACAACACGGTGTGAGCGACACAGACAAAAAAGCCGAGGAACAATTGATTCCCTGGCCGGTTCAGTTGTTGGCCTTTTTTTTCGTTTTTTGTTTGCGGTCGAGTTAAGTGATTTGCGACGTGATCTTTGCAAAACGGCTTCTGAATTCATCTGGAAATTGATTCCATTATTTATTGCCTCATTTTTAATAAATTGATTGTCATTAATTCTATCTGGTTCGGTGTGCGGATCGGGTGTAATCAATCAAAGCAAATCAAACTGTGAGCAGCTTTAAAGATAAGTCTCTATTCAATTTGGAAAACCATGCGTCCGTTCTGTAGGTAGTGTGGTGGGTGTACAGAGTAGTAGTACCAGCAATTGAAATGGGAACGAAGGTCTTAGTTTATAGGAATGAATAATTTAAACAGTTTTCATTTCAGAGCGACTGTGTGCATGCAAAAGACGAAACTTTCCGGACAACGACGATGACGACGATGGACTGGTCACCCCTTTTTAGCCAGCACTCTCCTCTGTGTTCTTTATAATAAACCGGTACTACGACGACGATGACGACGGGTTGTAGGAAACGTTCGTCCAACTAATAAAAATTGAACTCCCACTGACCATCGGACGAAGCGGACACTTTAAATAGTGACAGCACAAACACACACACACAGAGGAGAGTGGTACTCAATGCGGCAATTTAGTAGATTTCACCCCACTCCCATCCAAGCAACCCTATCCATCGACGTTATGGAGTTCATTTGAATGGACAGCAGCCATCATGATTCACGTTTTGTATTGGATATATTTAATTAAAGGTTCCATTCGGACCATACCACACCACACCACACCGTACCATACCACACTAGCAGCGGGACTTTCAAAAGGGGTCAGTCCCAAAGGGTTCCGGGCCAATCCTCCCCCCCACCCATGGTTTTTTTTGCATAGTTGGATATTCGGGGTTCATTTTTACTCATTTTAATGAACACACATTCATCAGAAGTATGAATCTACAAAAATATAAAAGTGAAATGGTTTCGGAAAAGAAGGGTTCGCTTTGCTGCCCCCATGGGTCATGGGGTTTATTGAAGATCTGTACCGAAAATACGGACACACTGTCCATAATTAATAATCGTTTATGTTTGAGTTGCGTCTCTCCGTATCCTTTTGCTGACCGCAAAATTCAACATCGGATACTAGAAGAGCGCTCTCTCCTTTCAATATACAAAACCTCCGACCAACGTAACCGGCTAACCAGCGCCAAGCAGCGTTTCCAGCGAGAGACGTGAATGGAATCACTTTTGTATGAGTTGATTTATTTTTCAGCAGCACCAGCAGTAGCAGGAGCAGTAACTACTGTGGAACCGTATAAATGGGTACCCTCTACCCATCCTAGTTTGTTTTTTTTTTTTTTTTTAATTTGGGGGTGGCGGAGTGATGGGACAACACTGAACACTTGAGTAGATGCACTGCGCGCGCTAACGGTGACAATTTTTTTCTTTTTGTCTTGAGAGGTTGAAAGGGAAATTTATCGTCCTTTTGGGAATATCCTTTTTTTTTGTATAATTTACATATAGAACTGTGTTACCCACCCCATTGTGTCGAGACCTTTTACTTTTTTATTTTGAAATTTTGTTTTCTAATTTCGCGCAGCACTTACAGAAATGGGCGAGGTTAATACATATCCTCGTAGGTGGGTGCATGTGTGAAAGGCTTCACACAGAAGGGCGGGGGGTGTGCAGTAGGCTTTTAGCGCGAGAGGTATGTGTGTTTTGTTCTATTATCCTGGAAAAAAGCATTTCAAATCAACAAATTGAAATATTTCCACAGAAGCCTTACATATGCGCAAACTTGGCGTTTTATCGTGCTGCACACCATCGAGGACATTTCGGGATGCTTTCCACTGATAAGCAGGACAAACTCTCCATTGGTGGTGGCGCGGCCGGGCGGTTGCAATCGTAATGAGCTTGACCCTCTACTATCTGGAGAGAAGTTTTTTTTTCCCTAGCACACTACCCCCAGCGCCGCTACCAGCAACAATTAATAAGAATGAATTACAAAATTTTAATTTTATCCCATATGGTAATATATTTCAGTCCTCCACCGGTGCAAGGATACTGCGCTTTTTTTATCTCTTTCGCTTTGAAATGGAGTTTTAATAATAATATATTAATGTTCGCGTAAGCAGTTTCTGCGGAAAAGAACGTTCAATTCACAGAGGTATATATTTCAGGCTTAATCATGCATATGGTCCTTAATTGATGGCACTATTAGAGGTTACTTTAAAGCTTGCTCGTTGAGCAATAACATCTTCATCATGGAGATTGGGGGGAAATTCCAAACAACCTGCATGATTGCTTCTGATTGATTTGCAGAATTAATCTTTCCCGGTGGTGGAAGTAGGTATATTTTTTGCCAGCATTCAAATGAGGGAGAGAGGCCGATTGACGTTGATGAACACATTATCCTTGCTGCGCGCTTAGTGTGGGGAATGCCGTGACGAAGGATTAACGAGTCGACATTAGGGGGAAGTTTTGTAAATTTTTAGTTTGAGGAATTTTTCGTGGTTGACCTCGAAGCGCGCTCGGGTGGAAAAGAATTTGCTGAACCCACTCCGCTGAGGAATGTGATAATGTGATGGACTTGTTTGCTTAATCGTTTCTGCAATAAATAAAAGGAAAATTCAGTTTATTTTGTTCATAGAATCATTCTTAAGAATGCTTTAAGTCATGTCACGTGCATGTTTGAGAAGTCTTAGTTCCAGTTTCCTGTTAAATTGTCACATCGACAGAAAAACCAGAAATGACTTTTGAAATGTTCACCTGAAGTGGGAAGTTGGCATTGCCTCATCTGGACAGGTTTTAGTGAGAATATTCCGTTCTTGATAGGACGAGTTTAGATGTAGTGGTTTTGATTTTGCTTTTGAAGTGGAAACAATTCGGAGGACGTGTGACGTGGTAATGAATGCGTAAGGAACAAAATACTCCTTCATACTCACTTCAAACGATTCCCCGTCTGAGCTTTTGCTAATAGATGTCAATGTCAGAGTATGGACAAAGGAGAATGGATTACCTAGATATCTGCTTTGGCATTCATCATCTTAGTAAAGGAGAACCTACTCCTCCTGGGAAGTCGCAACATAGTACGCTTATACTAGACATCGGGACACGAAGGTATGGTAGAAAAATGAAAGCCAGACGAATTGGCGAATTGGAAGGAATAGCCAAGAAAAGTCGTATTCACCAGAATTTCAACAACTGGACAAACTTAGCAACCAGCAAGGTGATCATATCAATCATAGAGTGGCCTGCTAAGAAACTAAGTAACAGCTTAAAGGTTCGGTAGACAGGGAATGAGACCGATGGTTGAATTTATAATAGGGCATAGGGCATCAATGTGCATAGACTCGGTCTTATAGGTATAAAACTTTTCCACCATTTTTGAAGAAGAAGAAGCGAAGAAGATATTAAATACTTCCATTGGTGTTACACAAAGTGCTGATGCCTTAGAAATTAGACTTGCTGGACGATTCTCAACGTAATCAATAGTCTCCATCCTTCCCATCACAACTGACCAACATAACTCCTATTAATTACAGAAGTGACGACCGAACACAACGACCTGCATAGATGCTTAAGCGAGAGTCATTAGCTCACCCTCTCCAACCAATAAATGCATACATATAGCGCCAAGGCAAAGATTGTCATTTTCGTAATAGCTTACTACATCCTACAAACTAGTACAACAAGACTGCAATGAGCTAATCTCGCAAGAAGGCCTATTCGAGGGCCTTATTTGGGTTTCAGGTTACAGTAACATTAATAGAAACTTACATGCTCGCCGTCTACAGAACATTTACAGAATCATTGCACATTGGAAGCAGCCAACTTCAGATGGACTAGACTAACAATCTGTTTCCTATCCAGAACGATGTGGCCAATTTTAGGTTTAGGTATTCCATAACAGAAATCCCGATCTACTACATATGTATGCATGCGTTTATCCCGGAACTAGCTACTGGTATAAAACGAGCCAGTAAGTCCTTCCCCATTGCAATAACCAAACCCTTCCTTAAATTCCACAGGACACCTTAATAATCAAGTCACATGACTTTGCGGTATCAAAACGGCTAATTGGAATCTTTTTACAGGCTTAACATTTAAACCTACCTACCGGCAGTATTCAAGACCAACACGGATTGATTGGAGTTTATTTCAAATTGTATTAGCAATTCAATTGATAACAGATAGTGTGACTGAAGAAGTGATCGGGTGGAGATCCTTGAATGACAGTACTGGTTCCTAGGTTCTAACTTAGTCAGGACCATATAAAGGGTCTACCCTGCTAAGTTTAGAAAGCATTACTACCGTTTAGCTCGATTGTCTTTGAAAAATGACGAGTCGCCCACCCTAAAGACCCTTCTCCCAGTTAGATGACAATTGACTAAGTTGCAAGGAACAGTTCAATATCCCAACTATTCATGTTTCTTGTTACCCCAACAACACTTACAACTTAGAAGGGAAAACTTAAATCCTTAGTAAAAAGTAGATACAAAAAAAAAAAATACAAAAAAAAGGGACGAAATTATCACAGCAAAGAAACAACATGAAAAGTGCAAGGCACTTCACACAAGGAGTAGCATTCTGATGCGGCCAATATAATTGTGGATGAAAGTCCAGTACATTCGGAAAGTTTTCCTCGCCCAAGAAACTCAACTCCTCGGAGAGAGCGCAAAACTTTTGTTTTTATTTCTTAAGGGGTTTTCAAGACAACAACACCCCAAACAAGAAAAATCTGGGGGGTGAAAAACTTTTAGGCTACAAGCTACAAGAAATGAGCACACAACAAGGATCATCGAAAGGGTTTCATCATCTCTTAAGTAGGAGATTTGAAAAATATTTTCAAAATTTTTTTTTCAAGTTTTTTTGCGAGAGAATATTTTCTCCAACTAGGTTTAGCTGTCAACCTAAGGAAGGGGAGGACATGTCGCGCTAATTAGGTATTCCAAGCGAGAGTCACACGCACAGAAGGTGCATTATGTAGGAGGTAGCCGCGATTTTTTTTTTTTCTAGAACAACTAACCAACTAAATTCTATTGTAAGTGCACACAGTATCTCCCAAGGGCACTCTCTATGGAAGTGTGTAGTGGATATGACGAATTCCGGTCACAAAGGACTGTTTTGGAAAAGTTTGGTGTCTGCTGCATGTGAAATCCTCAAAGAGAACACCGAATTGGATCGCTTTTGTTAGCTTTGATCCGTTAAAAAAAATATATACATATACACATACATATGTATGTATGTACAGTACAATAGCCAAACACCCGTTGTCGCCTGAGTCTGGGGTCGAAAATTCACTGCGGGAAAGTTCATCAAGCGAATATGACAAAACCACCCATATCCTGGACATAGCCTGTTTGAATTTGCCCTAGAAGTGGTAGTAGTGGTGGTGGTGGTATGACAAACAAACTGCACTACACAAAACTATAATGGGTGATAGCGACCTTTTGTTAATTAGTTGTACATGTTGACCAAAAAATTTCCAGAATCCTTAATGACGACAATGCGAAGGATCCTAAACGGGGGTTAACAGGAAAAAAAAAAGAGAAAAAGGCTGCCCTGCTAGCAGCTACAGCTATTGCTGCTGTTGTTCCCTTTCAGGCCCGTTTCGGAGGACGGTTATTAAAAATAAAAGCTGTTTTCAGTTTTTTGACAAAGAGGGTGGAGTGGAGATAATCGTATTTTTACGACACATTATAGTGAATTTTGCGACAACCAGCAAAAGTTTATGTTTTGAAATTTAATTGTTTTTACCTCCTGGGGGAGAGTGGATAATGGCGAACGAATAGTAAAGATATATTCATATTCACATATGTATGTATGTGACGACCGGCCTTTTTGTCCGTCCAGTAGTAGGTAGCGAGGTACAACAGCGGTGGTGGTGGCACTCAACATCAGTAACAAGCAAAAGTCACTAAAGGCCAAAAACGAGGCAGTGAGTCCTTTTGATGAACTTTCATTATGCTTGTGCTTGTGCCACTGTTACTGCTACTGCTACTGCTACTGCCATCGCTCCCATCATGTAACATGATTTTTCATTTGTCAACTACTGTGTTGTTGTTGTCTTTCTATTTTTTATGTTTTTTTTTCATATTTTCTTTTTATTTTTACATAAGTATGCGGATATTTAGCTGCAGGTGGATTTGTTGCCATCATCAGCTCATCATTGTCGTTTTGTAATCAGCCACCATAATCATCTGCAATAAGGAGTGCTCACCGAAACAATGCATTCCTGTTAATTATCATCATAATCATCATCATCATCATCATCATCGTCGTCGTCGTCGTCGTCGTCGTAATCATCATTATCATCAGCTGAACAGCACAAGGACCTGCCGCAAATCTTTACCTTACATCTATCACAGAAGTCGTCCTCTCGTCACTATCATCATCGTCGTCGTCTTCCAAAAGCGGCGTCGAGAACAATGCTTTTGCCAGAGGCAAATCAAACGTGAATCTGGTGGTTATGCTGTTGATTCGTAACGCAAAAACCCGTAACCACACAAAATACCTGCAAGTTCTTATCTCGGTGCAGATTCATGCACAGTTCACAGTCATCTCTAAGGTATGTGCTAAAGGTACACTGACAAAAATTGCTCCTATTTCTATTTTAATTTTCCAAATTTACTGGTTTCTGAGGGAAGTATCCTGCTCCAAACAGAAAAATCATTGCCCATTCCACTACAAATGAGTTCCCGGCAGAACATCCTTCAACAACCATCACTACGATGGTCCTGTAAAGCCCTATAGGCAGTTTAAGGCTCTCGGACATAAATGACTCTATGAAGAAAAGTCATGCTTAAGAGTAATAGGCCTTAAATCTACGAAGCACATCGCCCAACCAGTCTATGTCGAGGATGAAAGCCAAACAACCACGTAGAAATTGGATGAAGAATTAACCTCCTCAGGCATGTCAGAAACAAGTGTTTCTAGGAATTCCAGGAAACATCTTACGATGAAAGCCTGACACCAGTTCTGAAATGACAAAAGATTAGAAGTGGGAACGTACATCCATAAATGCAAAGAACTCAACTCATCTGGTATTAGAACAGTTTATACAACTAAGATACTGTCTTCACAGATTACAATATCAAATCTCTCTATTAAATTCAATGGCCGACAAATATAAACATACCGCCCAGCATGTAGGTCCAAGTCGTACCTAAAAATCTTAAAGCAATTACCAACTCCACCCCAGGGTATGGATTCATGGCAACTGCATTCGAGTACATGTTCTTTGAGACCTTGTATTCGTTGGGATATCTCAGGGATCTGTTCTTACAACTACACTTGTTTGCATTATATGTATATGGTATGCTGGTATGCTGGTAAGGGGTAAGATAAATCTAGATCTGAAGTGAAATAAACACGTCTATTGTATCATCCCAAACAAATTCCAACTAGAGAGCAGGAAGTTTGAAGCTACGGTAGCTTGACTCCTGCCCACACGATTGATGTTTGAAGTAAAAACATTCTCAAGATCTTGTCTGATATCTTGAAGATCTCATCAAAATGATTCTTAAAATACGACATTCAAGCTCCTGAACAGACAGTAAGGATCCACTCAAATCACATTTTCATACTTTCACAGATTCTGGGCATAGATTTCAAGGCTGCATATGCCAGCATTTAAAAAGACGTGATATGCAGCATCACGTCTAGTTTTGACTTCCCTGTCAAATTTGCTCATCTGTGCTCACCGAGGCCATTAATGTCAAAAAGAATATAAACAATGAGACGGGTTATTCTACCTTTGAAAAGTTAGTGCAACTACTAACAAATGCTGGCGATATTTACTATATTGGTAGAATATAGAGGGCTGTCACTGATGCGGTCGCCAGTATTAAAAAGAAGCAACAAAAAAAGGTCTAGCTTTAAATTAAGGCTTATGAGGCATACTGCTAGTTGACAGTGTCAGACAAGGTACACACAGCATCGACGAATTGGACAGATTGTCACAGTTAACAGCTTTGTGGCCTTTTGACCGAACTTTGAGTTGGTAACCGATGTTCTTCATCCCATCCCTGGTATTAACTCGAATAATAACATTTCAGCACTGTCTCTTTGAGCTGAGACGGCAATTGAGTAGTGAGAGCCTGTCCCCTGAGAGCCTGTCACCTAAACAGTTAAACTGCTGTTAAGGCTCAACGCTGTGTCTCATTTCTAGACAGATTTAAACTTGACTGGATCAGATCCTTGGATTAGTCAAACAAGGAAGCTCACTGTAATCATGGTAATCTGAGCCCTCTTCCGAATGTTTGCTGTGTAAGCTGCATAGACAAAGAAAAGGAAGGAAATATACTCCACCTTCTTTGTACCAAGCGCTCTCTGGTCGCAGTTTGGACAACTTAGGAGAATTGGCTCACACAAAATTCAATACCCTGCAATTATTTATTTATTTCTCTTGCAGGTGTTAAGACTTATGAGGATTTCAGATACACAGACGAACTATACAGGTTGTACACCGAAATCGACATAGTCTTAGAAATGGGTAAGACATGTTGAGGGGATGGTGTATGCAATTAAGAGCAGGACTAGTTTGTTAGAAGGGGTATAGCTCAGCCGAACAGTGGTGCCATCTAAGTTATGAGTAACGTAAACTACGCCATGGGCTCCACGAAGCCATGAGAATGTAGCTTGAAACTTTAAGACACGTCTACTACTGAAGCCTTGCACCCTTTAGCTAAAAGAGGTCTTGAAACCCACTTTCAGACGACCAGGTACAGTAGTATACTTATATACAGGATTGAATAAGAATAAAAAAAATGGTGGAAGATAGATTTAAGCTCTTCTCTTACTACGAGTAAGTTAGAGTCCCGACATGCTACTGAAATCTCTATGAGGCATGAAAGAACTAAAGGCCTCCGTTACTGCTCACAGATCTACCATCTACGAGAGTGCGGCAGGTCGGTAAACAAAATTTGAAGCTTCAGGTTGAATCTAAGAAAACCTTCCTTATCATATGTGCAACGCAACCTAACAAAAAATTTGTCTCAGTGTACTCAATACCATAAATAGGTAATTTTTATTACAGAAAGAAAAAAAAAACTCATGGCCCCAAACGAACTGTAATGAGAAAATAGTGACCTGTTCATCCCCATCCAGGATTATTAGTTGCGAGCACATCACCAGTATTATATGCAAGTGCAGGAAGAGAGTAGTACGCAAAGAGGAGCATCATTCAGCGTCAAGGAATAACGAAACCAAGAGACTCGATGCTGATGCTGGTATGAACAACAAAAGCGACGACTATAGATAGATGAGGTGCATAAAAACGGGCCAAACATATTTGAATTCAAAAAGGATTATTAGCGTTTGGCTGGTATAATGTGTCTGTGTGTATTTATGCAAACATGAAGGAATACAACTTGGTTGGGAAGTTTTTGCGGTGCATAACAATCGCTTTTCGAGAGGGTAGCATACCCAAAGAAATCCTTCTTCGATGCCTAGACTCTAGTGGATCAGCAGAGGAGTAGCAGCCGCAGCAGCAGTAGGAGTCTTCTCTTCCTCTTATCCTTCATTGAGAAAACTATGTCAAAAGGATGTAAATGCGGGATTTGTTTAGTTCTTTCATTCTGTACTACATTGCTTGAGTGTACACGCCAGTTGTCGTGTATACTTGTATTTATTGTGTCACCCTCCTCTACCTACATCTACCCACACTGTCGACGCTAATGAACCAAAAATTCCTAACGATTTGTGCAATTTATTTTCCAAACACCAAAATAGTATCCTTTTCACTGAACCCAAAAGTGATTTTCACCGTTTTACTTCAAAGGCATTGTTAACAGGACGACGACTATGTCGTCGCAGGCGGGCGCTTTAAAAAGCATTTAAATTGCAACTAAAAACCCCCTACTGACAGCTGGAACTGCACACCGCAGCCTTAAGCCTCGATACGTACACATAAGCCCCGAAAATTTTAAATAGCTTCGCAAGTGTTGACTTGTGGTTGTCATTGCAACTTGGTTTTTTTTTTTTTTTGTTTTCTTCGTATGACTATGCTTTTGAGACAGCTTCGCCCCCACCCCGTGCGCTTGTCATTAGAATGCATGCACGCGAATATACCTACTCCCAAATAAGGACGAGACATATGAATGTGTACATAGATGCTCGAGGCACTCGTGATAGCTGTGGCGACAGCGACGGCGGCGGCGGCATGGTACAATTTTGAAATTTTAATGCCATTCTCAAGATAGCTTTGATTTTTGTGGCGCAACCTCCAGTGCTGGTGCACGTGTGCAAGGAGAAAAGCAAATTATTGTTAATGTTAGCTGCACTCTCACTACGAGTATGTATGTATGTATGTATTTGAGTGTGCGTTCGACAAGTTCCTTTCCTAAGAGCATTTATCTATTATTAACTTTTATTTTTATCCTTGAATAGACTACCCAGTCCAAGCACCCTCTTACAGTTGTGTACTCACGATCTGTCGTACGTTGGTTACTTTTCAAAATAAAAACAAAAAGTAGGACTTACTCCCTGGCTTTAGTGGCCGAGACAGTTTACGACAATTTTATGCGCTCTCGCACAACATATCAAAGGGATAATAACTGGGATAAATAAAAACGCACACATCTCACCCGTGAATAAATCCCACAAAGCAGATTCCATCCATCCTTCAAAAAAAAAAAAACAAAAAAAAAACCACCCGATTATGGGACTTTCTTTTTCGTCTTCTTCTTCTACTACTACTACTGGCTCCTTTCTGTATAATTTTTTTTTATATGTTTAAATGCATCATCCTCCATCGACCACACAATGTCATTGACAACCACAGCAAAGGAATGAAGTCGTAAACGTCCTAATGGTCGCATAAGGCACATTTGCGGGAAGAAAAGAAGTATAAATAAAAAAAAGGTATCCTGCAAGCTCACAAAATGAAAATTATAATAAAATAAATAAGTAAAGAACAACAGCAAAAAAAATATACTATATGTATATGTATAAAAATAAAAGCACAACAAAAAAACAGAAAAAAAAATGGAACTCTCCACATATAGAAGGTCTATAAATATTTGAAATCTCCATCGCTGAAGGTGTACGCACTATCTTTCTTCCCTTGGAGTACGAAATTACCCAGGACTCCCAACTATACAAACGCGCGTCGGTGTACGATAGATGTACATCTCTCGATGAGATGAATTGATGTACGGTTGGAAAATAGCGTTTCGCTTCCGTTGTAAGGGTGGGGAGAGACAAATGACAAAACATTTCCTTGCTACAAAAGTTGCGTCGTCGTCCTCATCGTTGTCCTCGTCGTCGTCGTCGTCAATTCCCAAGACATCCTAGAAGTCAACTAATTTGCACACATATTTTTTTACGATTTTTTTATTGTAATGGAAGCGAAAGCATAGCAGTGAATGATTGTTGCTCTTCCGAATGTACAATTTATTTGAAATCTAACCTGAGCCAGCGAGTGTATAGCAGCAAAAAGGAAAAAGTTTCGCCAAACAATATTATACATTATCTTAGGTAATATGCGTGCAAAAGTTCCCTAAGCCGATATCAGTAAAAGTTGTGGCCAAACTTTGTCGAGAGGGAATAAAATCATAAACGGGAAACATTCTTTCTTTCTTTTTATTTTTTTTGAGTTATTGGATTACGAATAGGTATGTATTCAAGGATATAAGAAGCAGGACATCGTCCTGTACAGCAATAACTATAATTTTCAGAAAGAAATGCATTTCACAATAATTTGTATTTGTAAAGGGTCATCCAACAAGAGGTGTCATTTTAAATTTCGCCATTTTTGAACTGTCAATATTCAACTATCATTGTGATGATTTTTGATAAGCTAAACCTATGAGGTTATTACATATGGATCGACATGTATGTACTTGGAAAACGTGTTGAAATAGCGAGAATTCAGTACAAAAACAGTGAAGATATCGGGGAACCGCTTCGCAGAGTTAGGACTGGTTTCGGTCATCATGAAGAGCTTTCTCGCACAGCTAGAGTGAATTTGATCAATAAATCATCTTGTATGGGTTAGTGAAGATTCCAATCCGTGTTCCACCGGCAAGGAAGGAAAATATTGCGGGGCGCCCCTACTGAGTGTATCACTGAAAACCAATGTGACTGTGCCCATTTCGAGAGGGTCATAGGGATTGGACCTGTCTGCAACCACTTCACATGCCATTTTGCATAATGATCTTGGCCTAAATACCTGCTATATGGTTAAGTTGGCATAAGTATTGAAGCCATTGAATTTTGTCTGATTCTGGAAATGAAGCAACAAGATCATGATTTTTAGACAAATGTGATTTACGCAAACAATCACATCTGTCACACATGGGGCTCTGAAAACCTTAAAAAAATTGTGAAACAACCTCTCCATTTACAAGTAGTTATAGTTCAGTACGGTTTTAGGGCTGGCGGTCTCATTGGGCCATATTTTTTTCGAAACGATGCAATTTTGCAAACACTTTATGAAGAAACTATCATTACTATCCTTAAAGTTTGTACTTTAAAGAAAAATAAAAATATCACTACTTTTCAAAAAAAAATGTTTGAACCTTCTTTGAACACAAATAACACCGATCTCTTATTCCTTAATTTGGATTTTTTTTATAAAGTCGTAACAATTTTTACAGGTTCTAGCTGAAATCCATTGTCTCATGGGCTCTTGTATACAAAATTTCTGATCACAAGGAATGTATACTTTCTTTAGCTTCGCTGGCGCTATAGATTGGGGTAAACCAGGAACTCGATTACCAAACTTCACTAAACAGTATAATCCTTGGCTAGCTCTGTCTAGTTGACTGAAGCAAAAGATTCTACAGACTGCAGTATTGCAACATTATTTTGGCAAAGTATACACTTCCACACCATACAGCAAGTCTGGGATGAGGAGGGTGTTTTAAAACAACTTCTTGGTCTTTCTTTACCCTTTACTTTGTTCTTCGGTTGATTTTCTCGGCAATGTCAATGGTGGAACTTAAAGCTACAGCCTCGTTTCCTAAGACAGAGTTTCATACTTTACTTGGTCCTTTCTGACATTTGCGATCATTTAATATTTTTGTTAGTTGCATGACTTGAGGTTTGGGATTTGAAGAAGCTCTTGGCTTCAACATTGCTATCCACTAGTTCGATGATGCAGAGGCAAAGTACTTATCATGGTACTGTCATGTTTTCAGCTTTGTTGACAGCATATTTTTTTGACTAAATCCGGTGAATATTGAGGGAAGTGTTTGAGGGTGATGCACTCTGAAGTCTGAACAATGTTTGCCAGAATTCCAAAATCATTCATCGCCTTGAATAGAAATGAATTCCATTTATTTACCAATATGAATGCATTTTTTGAATTTGAATCCTAATTCATCTCTTCGTCTTGACGTGTTCTTTCCAAAAAAAAAGTTGATTTGTACCTTTGGATACCTTAGGGGCCTTACTGAAACCATCCAAGATTTTACTGAAATTTTGGATGGCTAATGGTGGTTTTCCATGTCGCCTAGGTTTTCGAAGTGGTGTTTACCCAGAATTTCCTGAAAATATGTGCGCTCCATCTCTCATTAGCTAGTTTCATGAAAGTAACGAATATTGTCAGGTTGAGTTTGGACCCCATTCTTGCTAAATCCAGTCGGTTTTCTAGAAACCTGGAAACCAAAGGTGTGTAACATCGTTGTTAAGGGTGAGAGTAATCAGGTTTTCATCCCATCATTTGGACTTGACAATTGCGGCTTGAATGTCAATGTATTGTTCATCTTCCTGGAGTGCAGTTTCATGGATATTTCTTGTTCCGTAAAAATCTAAATATTGTTCGAGTGATTGCGCTATACGGCCAAACCTGGCTTGACAAGGTGGGATGGTAATATAAAGTCGATAACCAAGTTTCCCCATGTTTGTCGCACAGTCAGTCACAGAATGCTCTCAAAGGGTGAAGCTAGCTTGGTTTTGATGGCTTTAGTAGTCGTGGTAATCTTGTTTGCTGTGAACTTCCAGACCAGGTTACTATATGGTTGAAGAGATCTGGCGCTGGCTATATTCATAAATACACCGAGTGTATAATGTTTGGTTTGAGCGATCCACTTGGTACCAACATTTTTACTGTAGGCTATTGATCCTTTTCTTATCTGCTAGCCTTTTCTAAAATTTAGTTCAATCTGTTCTTAATTAATGTGCACCGACTTTATTCATAATTTTGCCCAATTTTTCTTGATTATTCCTTCTTTACCGATTGCCAGAACCGTAATACACTCCGTCCGCACATAAGTTACGAATACACAACCTTGTTCTCTTCTTGTTTGACTCTGAAGTATTTATGTTCAACGTATAATTTCAGAACTTCGCCATTCTATTTTGGAACAAAAATTCTCAACTTGTGTTTAGCACCTTGTGCCTAATTTCAGAAGCCTGTGGCATATTCAAGATGTTCGTGGAGTAGATTTCCAATGCTTTTTACAGTGAATTATAAAAGAACTTGATCCACCGTCAAGTTCGAAAACCAATATGGTGATTCAAAATAAGATTTGATGATAGTCTTTCATCATCCAAAGTAGTTGACTGGAAAGTCCAATTATTGGCTTTAATAAACAATCATAAAGCCGCATAAAATTCTGATATTTTGTTTTATCTAAAATTAAACATCAACAATGTGCTAGAAAAAAAGGAACGTGTTTAAAAAAATATATAGATACATAGGTATAGATATTTGATTCCTTCGTAAACATCATTCAAATTACCCCATTATCATGCTCTTAAGCTTCATGTCACTTTTCCCCTCCAAAGGATTCGAATAAAGTCGTAAGCAAACAGCCAAATGACAGTCTGATACGACTTGTTTACTTGTAAGAGATCCTTTGAATACTTAACGCTAGATGCATTAGGGAAAACGAAGGAACAGCCCCATCCAATTCCTATTGTTAGATTTTCTTACCGGCGATTATCTCTAAAGCGAAATTTTTCAAT
This sequence comes from Xylota segnis, assembly GCA_963583995.1. Lineage (NCBI taxonomy): Eukaryota > Metazoa > Arthropoda > Insecta > Diptera > Syrphidae > Xylota > Xylota segnis. The sequence goes on from OY757237.1 coordinate 59,113,307, forward strand.
AAGGATTTCGTGTTTTTTATATTCGAAACAAAACAGCACAACACACACACAAAAAAAGGAAATAATCTGCGTTTGCTCAACAACAAGCATCATATTATCATCAGTTTTGAGTTCTTTTTACCAGTTTTACAGAATTTTTTTCTTCTTCTCTTCTCTTCTTAAATCGCCGCGGATTCAGGCAAAGAAAACTGACGCCAATGCCTTTGAAGTTAAGAAGAACGGAAAAAAAAATAATAATAAGAAAGGACAAAAGAATATAGATCCGTATCCACTACAACCAGGATCGACTTATTGGGGAAAAAGAAAAAAACAAAAATAAATCAAAGGAATCCCAGGTTTCTCCGACGCAGATACCTTTTCTTTGCACGATAAGTGCCAACATCAAAGTGAACCACTTTTTGAAAACAATTCCATCAGCTCGTGTATACTAAAAAGTTAACCGAAAAGGATTAAAATCAAGAATTAAGTGGCAGACTAGTGCAGCCGCGTCTATGGAAAATACATTAACGATTCCAAAGTTAAGCGAAAAACTTTTTTATCCTTCTTAGAAAAGCAAACATAATTTGCAGTTGTACAACATGGAACTTAAGAAACATACAGGTGTAGTATTTGACATAAGTGACAGAGCTTCTCTCGGAGACTAAGTAAATATTGCAAAAATATCTGAAAACCCATGAACCTACCCAGGAGACTCGCTACATTCTTCTTGCGCGAGTTAATTAATTCAAATCTACCTAATTGAAAATTATTTGTTGAGATAATAGAGATTGAGAAGTTTTCGAATGGGAGTCATGTTCAAGTGTGTGCAGTGTGTTTGCATGTAAGGTGGTATCAAGGGTACAGGGCATACGTATGTGTATTCGCACAAGATCCTGAGAGTTCCATTCTCTAACAATGGGGTGGAACTTTTCGAAATCGACGTGCAAAGAGGAAGAGCGATTCTTTTTTTTTTTTTACTCACTTTCAGACTTTGTCATACTTTGCATAAGAAAACACAAAATATTCATTGAAGATGATAAGGTTTGAGATCATGGAATAGGTAGGAGAGAATTTTCACTTTCCTTAAAGAGATGTGCCCTATTCGGTACGAATTGGAATTATAATCAAATAAGGAAACGAATAAGGAAAAGCAGTTGTCAAAGCACCAAACGGCTTCTAATAATCTGAACACAAGTTCCGGAAAGCCCGGTCAACAGTAGGCAACATGACAATGATAGAACGAGTATAGGAGCTGGAGCCATAGAAACAAGTGGAGGGAACAAAAGAGTACTGGGCCTTAGCTAGTCACACTCCACATCAAAAATCATTTCAGCAAGTTCGTCATGGACTTTCTTGAAAGAATGATTATGCCGAACTACATTCTTAAGATTGCAAGTCCAATTCTTTAATATGTTGGTAGGCATTCCATAAGGATGTGAGTGATGTCCCCATTTATGGAACATCGGTTGCTATTACTGAGGTTGCCAATGCTATCAAGAATAAAAGCCATATACCCTCCAGATAACACCGGTACATATTCCGACACATATTTCGAGCCAGCTACTTTGATTCTAAACACAAACTAGCTTAGCTGAAGCCGCGAAATGGAGATTGGAAACAGAAAATTTTTCAATCAAAAAATGAGTGAAAAAAAGGGCCATGTATAGCCCACAAAACCAGATACCCATAATCTGGCTATATCCTCCAATCACATATTTCGAGCCAGCTATTTTGATTCTATGCATTCAAAGCACAAACAAGCTTAGCTGCAGCTTCGAAATGGAGATTGGAAACAGATAATTTTTCAACCAAAAAATGAGTGAAAAAAAGGGCCAAGTATAGCCCGCAGGACCAGATACCCAATTTCTCTCTATATCCTCCAATCGCACATTTCGAGCCAGCTACTTTGATTCTATGCATTCAAAGCACAAACTGCCTTAGCTGAAGCCCCGAAATGGAGATTGGAAACAGAAAATTTTTCAACCAAAAAATGAGTGAAAAAAAGGGCCAAGTATAGCCCGCAGGACCAGATACCCAATTTCTCTCTATATCCTCCAATCGCACATTTCGAGCCAGCTACTTTGATTCTATGCATTCAAAGCACAAACTGCCTCAGCTGAAGCCGCGAAATGGAGATTGGAAACAGAAAATTTTTCAACCAAAAATTGAGTAAAAAAATGGGCCATGTATAGCACACAAAACCAGATACCCACAATCTGGCTATATCCTCCAATCACACATTTCGAGCCAGCTGTTCTCTTTCTGTGCATTCAAAGCACAAACTAGCTTAGCTGCTGCCTTGAAATGGAGATTGGAAACAGATAATTTTTCAACCAAAAAATGTGTGAAAAAAAGGGCCAAGTATAGCCCGCAGGACCAGATACCCAATTTCTCTCTATATCCTCCAATCGCACATTTCGAACCAGCTACTTTGATTCTATGCATTCAAAGCACAAACTGCCTTAGCTGAAGTAGCGAAATGGAGATTGGAAACAGAAAATTTTTCAACCAAAAATTGAGTGAAAAAATGGGCCATGTATAGCCCACAAAACCAGATACCCACAATCTGGCTATATCCTCCAATCACACATTTCGAGCCAGCTGTTCTCTTTCTGTGCATTCGAAGCACAAACTAGCTTAGCTGCTGCCGCGAAATGGAGATTGGAAACAGATAATTTTTCAACCAAAAAATGTGTGAAAAAAAGGGCCAAGTATAGCCCGCAGGACCAGATACCCAATTTCTCTCTATATCCTCCAATCGCACATTTCGAGCCAGCTGTTCTCTTTCTGTGCATTCAAAGCACAAACAAGCTTAGCTGCAGCTTCGAAATGGAGATTGGAAACTGAAAATTTTTCAACCAAAAATTGAGTGAAAAAATGGGCCATGTATAGCCCACAAAACCAGATACCCACAATCTGGCTATATCCTCCAATCACACATTTCGAGCCAGCTGTTCCCTTTCTGTGTATTCAAAGCACAAACTAGCTTAGCTGCTGCCTCGAAATGGAGATTGGAAACAGAAAATTTTTCAACCAAAAATGAGTGAAAAAAGGTCCATTTTTAGCCCACAAAACCAGATACCCACAATCTGGCTATATCCTCCAATCACACATTTCGAGCCAGCTGTTCTCTTTCTGTGCATTCTAAGCACAAAGTAGCTTAGCTGCTGCCGCGAAATGGAGATTGGAAACAGAACATTTTTTAACCAAAAAATGAGTGAAAAATAGGGCCATGTATAGCCCACAAAACCAGATACCCACAATTTGGCTATATCCTCCAATCACACATTTTGGGCCAGCTGTTCTCTTTCTGTGCATTCAAAGCACGAACTAGCTTAGCTGCAGCTTCGAAATGGAGATTGGAAACAGAAAATTTTTCAACCAAAAAATGTGTGAAAAAAAGGGCCAAGTATAGCCCGCAGGACCAGATACCCAATTTCTCTCTATATCCCCCAATCGCACATTTCGAGCCAGCTACTTTGATTCTATGCATTCAAAGCACAAACTGCCTTAGCTGAAGTAGCGAAATGGAGATTGGAAACAGAAAATTTTTCAACCAAAAAATGAGTAAAAAAAGGGCCTTGTATAGCCGACAAAACCAGACCCCTACCATCTCTCTATATCCTCCAATCGCACATTTCGAGCCAGCTGTTCTCTTTCTGTGCATTCAAAGCACAAACTAGCTTAGCTGCTGCCTTGAAATGGAGATTGGAAACAGAAAATTTTTCAACCAAAAAATGTGTGAAAGAAAGGGCCATGTATAGCCCACAAAACCAGACCCCCACCATCTCTCTATATCCTCCAATCGCACATTTCGAGCCAGCTGTTCTCTTTCTGTACATTCAAAGCACAAACTAGCTAAGCTGCAGCTTCGAAATGGAGATTGGAAACAGAAAATTTTTCAACCAAAAAATGAGTGAAAAAAAGGGCCATGTATAGCCCACAAAACCAGATACCCACAATCTGGCTATATCCTCCAATCACACATTTCGAGCCAGCTGTTCCCTTTCTGTGTATTCAAAGCACAAACTAGCTTAGCTGCTGCCTCGAAATGGAGATTGGAAACAGAAAATTTTTCAACCAAAAATGAGTGAAAAAAGGTCCATTTTTAGCCCACAAAACCAGATACCCACAATCTGGCTATATCCTCCAATCACACATTTCGAGCCAGCTGTTCTCTTTCTGTGCATTCTAAGCACAAAGTAGCTTAGCTGCTGCCGCGAAATGGAGATTGGAAACAGAACATTTTTTAACCAAAAAATGAGTGAAAAATAGGGCCATGTATAGCCCACAAAACCAGATACCCACAATCTGGCTATATCCTCCAATCACACATTTCGAGCCAGCTGTTCTCTTTCTGTGCATTCAAAGCACAAACTAGCTTAGCTGCTGCCGCGAAATGGAGATTGGAAACAGATAATTTTTCAACCAAAAAATGTGTGAAAAAAAGGGCCAAGTATAGCCCGCAGGACCAGATACCCAATTTCTCTCTATATCCTCCAATCGCACATTTCGAGCCAGCTACTTTGATTCTATGCATTCAAAGCACAAACTGCCTTAGCTGAAGTAGCGAAATGGAGATTGGAAACTGAAAATTTTTCAACCAAAAATTGAGTGAAAAAATGGGCCATGTATAGCCCACAAAACCAGATACCCACAATCTGGCTATATCCTCCAATCACACATTTCGAGCCAGCTGTTCCCTTTCTGTGTATTCAAAGCACAAACTAGCTTAGCTGCTGCCTCGAAATGGAGATTGGAAACAGAAAATTTTTCAACCAAAAATGAGTGAAAAAAGGTCCATTTTTAGCCCACAAAACCAGATACCCACAATCTGGCTATATCCTCCAATCACACATTTCGAGCCAGCTGTTCTCTTTCTGTGCATTCTAAGCACAAAGTAGCTTAGCTGCTGCCGCGAAATGGAGATTGGAAACAGAACATTTTTTAACCAAAAAATGAGTGAAAAATAGGGCCATGTATAGCCCACAAAACCAGATACCCACAATCTGGCTATATCCTCCAATCACACATTTTGGGCCAGCTGTTCTCTTTCTGTGCATTCAAAGCACGAACTAGCTTAGCTGCAGCTTCGAAATGGAGATTGGAAACAGAAAATTTTTCAACCAAAAAATGTGTGAAAAAAAGGGCCAAGTATAGCCCGCAGGACCAGATACCCAATTTCTCTCTATATCCCCCAATCGCACATTTCGAGCCAGCTACTTTGATTCTATGCATTCAAAGCACAAACTGCCTTAGCTGAAGTAGCGAAATGGAGATTGGAAACAGAAAATTTTTCAACCAAAAAATGAGTAAAAAAAGGGCCTTGTATAGCCGACAAAACCAGACCCCTACCATCTCTCTATATCCTCCAATCGCACATTTCGAGCCAGCTGTTCTCTTTCTGTGCATTCAAAGCACAAACTAGCTTAGCTGCTGCCTTGAAATGGAGATTGGAAACAGAAAATTTTTCAACCAAAAAATGTGTGAAAGAAAGGGCCATGTATAGCCCACAAAACCAGACCCCCACCATCTCTCTATATCCTCCAATCGCACATTTCGAGCCAGCTGTTCTCTTTCTGTACATTCAAAGCACAAACTAGATAAGCTGCAGCTTCGAAATGGAGATTGGAAACAGAAAATTTTTCAACCAAAAAATGAGTGAAAAAAAGGGCCATGTATAGCCCACAAAACCAGATACCCACAATCTGGCTATATCCTCCAATCACACATTTCGAGCCAGCTGTTCCCTTTCTGTGTATTCAAAGCACAAACTAGCTTAGCTGCTGCCTCGAAATGGAGATTGGAAACAGAAAATTTTTTAACCAAAAATGAGTGAAAAAAGGTCCATTTTTAGCCCACAAAACCAGATACCCACAATCTGGCTATATCCTCCAATCACACATTTCGAGCCAGCTGTTCTCTTTCTGTGCATTCAAAGCCCAAACTAGCTTAGCTGCTGCCGCGAAATGGAGATTGGAAACAGAAAATTTTTTAACCAGAAAATGAGTGAAAAAAAGGGCCATGTATAGCCCACAAAACCAGATACCCACAATCTGGCTATATCCTCCAATCACACATTTCGAGCCAGCTGTTCTCTTTCTGTGCATTCAAAGCACAAACAAGCTTAGCTGCAGCTTCGAAATGGAGATTGGAAACAGAAAATTTTTCAACCAAAAAATTAGTGAAAAATAGGGCCATGTATAGCCCACAAAACCAGATACCCACAATCTGGCTATATCCTTCAATCACACATTTCGAGCCAGCTGTTCTCTTTCTGTGCATTCAAAGCCCAAACTAGCTTAGCTGCTGCCGCGAAATGGAGATTGGAAACAGAAAATTTTTTAACCAGAAAATGAGTGAAAAAAATGGCCATGTATAGCCCACAAAACCAGATACCCACAATCTGGCTATATCCTCCAATCACACATTTCGAGCCAGCTGTTCTCTTTCTGTGCATTCAAAGCACAAACAAGCTTAGCTGCAGCTTCGAAATGGAGATTGGAAACAGAAAATTTTTCAACCAAAAAATTAGTGAAAAATAGGGCCATGTATAGCCCACAAAACCAGATACCCACAATCTGGCTATATCCTTCAATCACACATTTCGAGCCAGCTGTTCTCTTTCTGTGCATTCAAAGCCCAAACTAGCTTAGCTGCTGCCGCGAAATGGAGATTGGAAACAGAAAATTTTTTAACCAGAAAATGAGTGAAAAAAATGGCCATGTATAGCCCACAAAACCAGATACACACAATCTGGCTATATCCTCCAATCACACATTTTGGGCCAGCTGTTCTCTTTCTGTGCATTCAAAGCACGAACTAGCGTAGCTGCAGCTTCGAAATGGAGATTGGAAACAGAAAATTTTTCAACCAAAAAATGAGTGAAAAAAAGGGCCATGTATATCCCACAAAACCAGATACCCACAATCTGGCTATATCCTCCAATCACACATTTCGAGCCAGCTGTTCTCTTTCTGTGTATTCAAAGCACAAACAAGCTTAGCTGCAGCTTCGAAATGGAGATTGGAAACAGAAAATTTTTCAACCAAAAAATTAGTGAAAAATAGGGCCATGTATAGCCCACAAAACCAGATACCCACAATCTGGCTATATCCTCCAATCACATTTTTCGAGCCAGCTACTTTGTTCAAGAGGTAAAATCGGCACCAAATGAGGCGACTTCAAAAATTAAAATCTGGTTGGATTCAGGGCTGGATCTAGCGGAACAAAAGACGCAAGCAATTCCAATCAATCAATTTGAATGTACACGTAGGAGACCAAGTTATTAAATATGAACACCCAAAAACCTAATTGCGTTAATATATGTATACCAGGCTTTAAACCACACGTAGTAGAAGAATGACGTCATTGGTACCGATATCGTTAGCGAGAAGGTAGGACGTTCATAGCTACTATATGCAGTACCAGTGCGAGCTGAAGTTATGACAGCACGAGAATCCAGGCGGACGCTGACAATTGTCTACAGACTGATCAATTGCAACACAATTTGGGCCTATGGAACAGAGTCGAAGAAAAGGTCATACTGTTGTATGTTGTATCTAGCATAGTACCCGTCGATATTTTGATCTCAATGGTAAGATGGCAAAATCGAAATAGAGAGTAGTCTACTACAATGTACTACATAACTTAGCCCCTTACTGGTCATGCTGAATACAGAGTGTAACTGGTGTATCTATTAAAACATAGTTTCCATGTCTTTTCCGAGAGACCTACGACCAATGTCCTAAGAATTTAATCTTGCCAAGCTTAATAGATTCCGAATACCAAAAAAGAAATATTGTCTGAGAAAGGACGTCAGGGCACTACGGGTTACTAGTGGAGCAGTTATCAACTATATCAGCTCAAGACTTGCGACATTCTTTAACTTAGATGGACTGGGTTTCATCATCGTGATAAGAAGAATCACATGCGAAAGCTGGACAAGTTTAATTGCGGAAATCTTTAGTATAGAGGTGTCTCTGACACTTGAAAATCTGGTCTTTTCCCATTAAGGTATATGAAACAGCATCAAAAATAGTATGGGCTGCTTTTAACTTCATACATATGTCATTAGTCACCACAAACAGAGCAAGGTATAGTATAGGTAATGAGATGGCAGACATGGATAATCATCGAAGTTGGCAATGCCTAGACCATTTTGTGGATTTGCTAATAGCACTGGCAAATGCTGTATGACAAAATGTCTAAAAAGCATACAGAGAATTTCTCACTCATTTTGTCACAGGATTCTTTAGTGGACACTATTAAATCACACAGATGCATAAAGTATGCATAAAGGATATCCCTCAACTCGTTGCGATAGTTCATTTAGCATAACCCAGGGTGCACCTCGTGGAGGCGAACTATCATTACACCCCACTTTTACCATACAACATTTGTAAACGCTCTTTTAGGACCAAATAGAAGCCTAAAGCGCGCTTACTTCATTTATAAGATTGCTTTCTTACTTCCCTAGATGGCCCACTATAGTCCAGGATAGCCCTCAACCAATAAATCTTTCCAGTCTGCTCGATCATGAAACAACTTTGCGTAAGGACCGCTTTACACTCCTCAACTGTTCCATCCCTCTGGAACTCTCAGTACTGAGACATTGCAGTCTAACCTCTCTACAAGTCCCAGCCACCTAATGCTAATACAAATCTTAGGAAAATATCCTAACCACAACATCTTGAATTACATCATATCATAGCAAGGTCACAAGGATAGGAACCATATCTGAAGCACATGGGCAAGTGACATCCCCTATCGGTATCACAATGCTTGCATCACTTTCACTTTGGCTACCAACGTATCTAACCTAACCTATACCACATTCTATTAGCCAATTTTGTACTTTGTATTCAAATGTTAGAAACGTGATTCTTTACAGAAAACTTTTATTTATATTTTAAGACCTATCGTTCCTTAAAATACAGTAAAACTTTTCTTGGATCCCCAGCTCAGCGGCAATTTAACAAAAACAGTTTTACAATTTCCGGATATTGATTTATTAATACTTTAGTGAGACGCAATATGAATACTTCTAGTAGCTACCTTGAACACAAGACTCTTGATGATGAAAATTCGAAGCACGTTCAGAAAGCTTCTACTTTGGCTGAAAGACTAGATGGTGGCTGATGCCAATTTTGTTTACGATTAATGAGTAAACCTTTGCCTATCAAGGCACAAACATTAATCTAAACACAAATATGTACATTTAACAGCCCGCAAATATGCCAAAGTAGCTCTGTACAGCAGCTTCTCAGGTTAATCATCGCCTAAAGCATGCGCTGCCGCTGTCGCCACCGCCGCCGTATCAGCTCAACGGCCACTATCTCATTTTGGCACACAAAATTATTTTCATACGACACGTCACGCTTTGCGAATCGTTTGCTTAATTTAATATGACTGTCGTCGCCTGTCAATAGAGAGGCTCAAGCTTAACGTTGACTCAGTCTACTCGTACACCCGCCAAACTACATGAGATCACACTCGCAAGTCGCAACTCCGAAGTTAATAAATCAAATTCTCGCCAAACAGTCGGTCGACGAGGTCGAGAACATTTATGCCCGATGATTCAGTTCAAAACGGCAGTGCACTGTGGATTTTCCAAGCTTTAGCTCAGCGTTAGTACAACGATCAGTGTAACCGAAGACAGTTGTATCGTTGGGTGTTTGTGAATTTTCGCTTTTTTATCTCGAAAATGTTAACCAAAATTCTATTGCTTCTGCTGGCGACAGTTGTGTGTTTGGTAAAAATGAAATCTCAAAACTAATTCAGTGTTACTGTAGTCTAATTGGTGAAATAAATTGCAGAATGCGGTCGAGTTTAGTGGCGAAGAACCAACAGAGATCGCACCTCCAGAAGGAGCCATTTTCTGCAAGGACACCATGGAGCACACGAATCCGAGTCAGGACAAAACCGACCTGAAAGGCACGTGGGAAGAAGTCAAGGTGAGACCTCCTGCACCTGTGGACAAGCAAACGCAGCCAAAGTAATGTAGATTATGTAGAAATAGAAATAGAAATCAATAAAATTTACAGCACCCATTTGACGCATTTCCTTTGTTGCGATTAATATCTTCCGCATTCGTCCATTAGTCGGAATTTGAAAATTTTCCACCCGAGGAGAGACCCGCGCCGCAGTGTACCGGGCTGTAAGTGCCGGAAACGTTTGCCGTAGGGCCGCTCAACCGCACCTATGCATTACATATATGCATTATACATTCATTTGTCCTGTCTGCCGAATTGCTTCTACTACGGCATCCTTTATCCATACATCCATCCATGTATGTATACATATGTATGTGTATGTATTCGTTACTTTCATAGAAGCCAAAACTATATCTAAAATAATCTTCTCACTATAGGACTTTCACCAGGACAATTTATGTCCTTTTTCGGTTTATTAGCTAAAAAAGATGAAACATTTAGATACTTGAATATGCTACGGCCAATGTCCTGTAAAAACGCCAAGCACTGGGGTTGTCCTCCATTTTTGCGTCGTCTGATAGTTAATTTCCATCGAAAGGATAATAATGTGAAATATTTTCTATTTTGCCCAAAACGATTGTCGTTGTGTTACGAGTATGTTGGGTGGTGCTGCTGCTGCTGCTGTCCTATTGTCTTCTCAGAAATGTAATTGAAATAAAACAATTTTGGAGATAATTTCTTTGGATACACACATATACATGCACACAGTGAATGTCCTCATATCTGATGTATATATATGTAAAAGAAAGGGAATAAAAAATGTTCAATATTCTCCATGTGTGTCCTTTTTATGTAGTGTACTCATATATTCGAAATATTTGCGTCCTTTGGATTAGTGGTAGGAACAAAAGTTGATGGCAATTTTTGCTTTCGGTTAATTGGATCCGTTGTGGTTTTGTATCCAAATTTTATTCGTAATTTGAATTTTCGCTATTATGTCTATGGCTATGTCCATGGCTATGTCTATGTCTATGTCTTTATCTACGTCTGCAATAAAGCCAAACTGACTTGGCAATATTTATGTTAACTACGGAAATTTAATTGCAGGAAACTTTGTTGGGGACATGATGGAGGATAACACCAGGTTCAAGGTTCACAGAAATGAAAATCAAATATTCAAAGTCCATCATATTCATTCGGTGACTTTATAGACAGGCAGGTTGACCTCTTTAACCCAGCCACTTACGTCAATCATGAGGTTGTTCGCTTCACGAGTAGGAACCGCATCGGTATGACTCAGTTTATGAGTCCCAGCCGTGAACCCAAAATCAAACGTCATCCAGCAAGAGGTGTCATTTTAAATTTCGAACCATTATTGAACTGTCAAAAATCAATTATGATTGCGATGACTTTTGACAGGTAAAAACTAGGAGGTTGTTAGGTATGGATCGACACATGGTAGGAAGCTAGGTTAAGGGGGTGACTGCAAAACCATGGGGAGGTGCAGTCGCACAAGGGTCACGGCGGATCCATTGTGTTTCCCGGTGTGGGATACCTGAAAGAATATGAAAATTATCGATGCATACTCGCACAATGTACTGAAAATTCAGTATAAGACCGTTTTTTTTTTTTCAAGAATGATACCAGAGCCGGGAAGAAGGACATATGGCAAATATTGAACATCCTCATTAACCTTAGGATTTCTACTTTAGACTTGTTAATTTTTTTTTTTTTTATTTAAAATTCCATCTCTTATTGGATGACCCTATATTATAATACTCGAAATCTATCGTAATCTATCCACAAATTGACTAAATCCTTAAAGGAATTACTTTTGGGAAATAAATGTGGCAGGTCATACTTAGCTTAGCAAATTTCCACTGTGGTATTACTGTATGGATCTGAAGTCTTTAATTAGTTCTACCCCAGAAAGAGTGTAAGCGCTAGAAGCTATTAATATTGGCGTTAGCCACTTAGCCTAAGAGGGATGAGAGCTTGAGCTCAACCTGATGGTGGTGTACGTAGTCGATCAGCGCAACAGGCCGTAAAGCACCCTACCATAGCTTCCGATTCTATTTTTTATTCTTCCGTAAAGAGTCATATAGGTCATACGTTTAGAAATGACAAATCCTCTTTCGAATCCTCTCTTAAGGGGGAAATGCGTTTTAAAGTTATTGTCGAACAGAAATTTGGGACAACAGAAATATGGCTTTTAAATAAAGCCACAACTTGTCTACTATAGAAGTCTAAAGCTGGAAAAAGAAATAAAATATCTAAAGACGGTGAGGGGCCGCCATCAGAATATTGCACCACGCGATAGTAAAGTCAGTTTGTAGTTCGTAGTGTGGGGAGCACTACATTCTTCATTTCTTATTGCTTTCTTACAGCAAAAGAGTGCCTTACTTATACCGAGTTTCCACATAATTTTGGATGGTCGGAGTGCGGAGTTTTGTATTTCCACATCCTTGGGAGCGCACCCTTATAGGTGATTACCTCACAGTCCTTCTCTTTCAGGAAATGTTCCGAAGAATCGAGGCATTTCTTCAGCTTTTCGCTTAAATCTACTTCGACAAGACTGATGACGTTGTTCACGAATAGTATAACACAGTAGATCTAGTTGGTTTAAGGTTAATTACATTCCGTGTCTGCTGTATTTTTTTTGACCATATTTGGTAGAGGGTTTGAGATTTAAAAAGTGGTTGAACTGGAAAACTGTGAAAGTATTTGATTCTTCCTATTCCCTATGCCTTCTCTTGTTGTTGCTGTTTTTAAGTAGACAAACATGATCTCTACATTAAGCCGTGTATCGTCCCTTATGCGAAAAATACAACACGTAAAACCCATGGTTGTTAGACGCTATGCCGTGGGAACTATACAGGCATGTGCCCTAAAAATAGTTTTTAAAATTAGAGGACATCACCGAAGCTAAGCACAACGAGCATATCCCTAAATAAAGTGACTTATACACAGTGCTAGAAAGAATAGCTTCGGAAACCATTCTAAGAAAAATCAATGAGGAAATTCCAAAATGGAAATGCATGGCTTAAAAGGGTGCACTAACGAAATCGAGAATAAAGAAACATAGACATTTAGGAGTAAAACGAACACAAGCAGCTGACTAACTAGTAAGGAACGACTCGGAAACCACATTAGAAAGACTGTTGAACCAAAAAAGGGTGGAATAGCCTTAATCAACATCTGCAGAATAATTTTTCAGCTTTCAATTCGATATTAATCGTATTGCAATAATATCTTAAAGCATCTTACTACCTTTCTTTCAAAAGATATGGAACTTAAACTCCTGATATTGACTGTAATATTCTATGGACCTCCTAACTGAAAGTCTGACCTTTTAGAAGTCACATAAATGCCACTCCTCTTAGAGCTGTCTTTCAAAAAATGTATCATACTCTTCCCACAAAGAACGAAACGAAAAGGACGAATGTGTTGCATTGGAATCATGGCTCTTTTTACAGACTTTCTCATTAATTATTACCATAAACTCAAAAGGATAGGTACTATTTGACTGTCCTGCCAATGCAACGAGTTACGGACTGCAAGAATTCAATAAATTTAATCATGATCTTCCATCACAGGTAAGGCTAAGGGTACAGGTTACTCTGCTGACCAGAACTTTCCTGTTTTGGATTCCAGAGGACAATGTGGAAGATCCTTAGGTCGTGTCGTATAAATTCGCCTTCCGACTGATTCTACCTAATGAGAGCAATAAGCTATGTCTCATCGTTCTGGTTTTGAAAAAAAAAACTTTGATATTGATTTAATCTTTCTTCCAAACTTGAGCATCTTCAGTCGAAGCAACAAAATAATAGCTTTGAGAGTAAGAATTGGAAGACAGCTTAAGTTTACTTACATAGGTTATCTACATATGTCTTTCTTTAAAACCGGCTTTAGCTAACCTTATTCTCTACTCATTCGTCTAGTTCTCCACCGTTGACATCTATCTATCGTGTTCTCCTCCTGTCTGTTATTGCAAACTTCACTAAAGAAAGGCCGATCATTGTGGAAAATCACGTTTCAAACCCTGTCCTGTGGTGAAGAGAAAAAAAATAAACGAATTCCTATCTATTTACCCATCGAATACTCCATGCGCAAAAGGACTTGACAACCAAATAATATTTCTTTATTTCCGTTTGTGCATCTGTTTCGTTTTTGTACACCTCTTGTCTAGTTGTCCCGTGGCCACTACAGAGTACCTACAGGAAACGAAAAAAAAAAAACAAACTACAAACAAAAAATAGGATGTACAGCAGTAGCCAAATCACAAAGCTATCGCACATCCCGGTTACATTCGGTACGAGTGTATGTAGTTATTCATTTCAATCCATAACTATGCGCAAAGAAAAAGGACGAAAGGAAAAAAAAAAAAACAAGAATCATCTCCATGCATCTTTACAGCACACGAATAAATTTAATGGAAATATAGTCAGGCGAAAGCACGCAGCATTTTTTTTTTTTTTTTTCATTTTTATTCCTCTGGTTATTATTGTAGCATCCTTTCCATGGCAAGTGTGTCCTTTTTCTTAATAAGTATTCACCCTTGTTGTGCGAGGAGGTGGGCGGTCGGGTATGCCGCCACCTCACACATATATAAATATGAATATGAATATGTAGGAGAAAATCAAAAAAATAAATATCATACAAGTCTCATTTATTTTTTTTTTTGTTTTTGTTGTACTGTTCCACTCCTGATGCTTTACAATCCACCTCCACCTATATAGTTAGTATGGCACCACCTATGCGCGCCTATCCGAAACGGCAACGGTGATACACTTGCATGTTGGCAAGAAATGAAGGCAATATGCGGATTGTACTGATGGATATGGCCGGGCTGACACAGAAGACACGACACAACACAACACAACCGACCAAGCGACCGACCGACTGAGCGACCGAGCGACGAGGAGTCAGAGGAGAGGAGAACCAAACTAGGCGATTACTCTGTTCTGTTGTCATTGTACAAATATGCAGAGAAAATGGGAAAAAGCAGTAAAAGATGAAGAAGAACAAAAATTACAAAAGTCCTGCAATGCAAGAATTCAATACCAGTGAGAGGGATGAACGCGCCTATGCTCAATGTGGACGCTGATGATGATGAAAATAGTAATAATGCAAGGCAAGGCACTTTGGAATCGTAGCCCACATACGAGGCCTCTCTCCTACCTGATGTAGCAAGCACAAAAAGCATGCAAAGCAGTTGCAGCAGCAAATATGTACAATTTTTGCAAGGATTGCGCTCGGCTGCTGGCAATCTGTTGGCGAACATCAGCAATGAATGTTTTATTTATAAAACAATTGAATATCTTTTTTTTTTTCGCCATCGTTGTTGTTGTTGTTGTTGTATAATAGTTTGAATTATTTTGTCCTACTGAAGGTGCAGAATTGTACGTTGGATACAAGTGCATTTGTGTGTATATACTACTTGTATATTCTCTTGACAGCAGCAGGTCGTTCATCAAAGGAAGAGTTTTCAAGTTGTTATCCTAATTTTTCTCCATGAGCCAAAGTGTTAAGTGTCTTAAGTTTCTTACCCTACGTGTGCTCACACCACCCCCCAGCCCCCAGTAGTATGGTTACAAGGGAATAATAATGTAACAAATATATCCATACACATGTACATACACGTAGTTCAGTTCTTTTGTGCATACTTAGGTAGCTTTAAATACTCCCTGCTACTAGTCCACAAACACATCCATACATACATACATATATACTCGTAGATGTGGAGAAAACAAAAAATCGTTCTGCATATTGTGAGATCCTTTGAATTGTAAATAATTCGCCGTAAGTGAAATTGTTACATGCACAATTGCAGAAAAATTCTTTTCTTCTTCTTCTATACGCTGCTCTTCATCATCTTCTGTTTGGTTTTATAATTTCGCGCGTTTGCTGTGCGCTAACCGTGTGCAAAAAGCAGTCCTGACAGGAGGCAACGGGGAAATTTGTCGCATAGCCGCATAGTAATGTGAGTGTTGCACACCATCACCGCCCTCCTCCATTGTCCTTAGATGAATGTTTAATTATTTGTAATTGCATAGGAATTTTGATGAATTGTTGTAACATGTGCAAGGATAAATGAAACATATTCTTATTCTACTCTCTCTCTCTCTCTCTCTCTCTCTTTTTCTCGCTCTCGTGGCTTTTCTTCTTAATGTTTACTTATATGCACAGAGGTGGTATATAAATGTTTTTTCTTTTATTTTTTTTTCTAAAAGTTATTTGAACCTCTATATGCTTATAAGGATGCATTCTGCAATGCAGTAATCCTTAATTAGAAAGAAAGTGGCGTAAGATCTCATTTAATTTAAATCACATAATGATGCATCATTTTCTGGTTCATTTGTTACAAATTAATATTACAGATACCGTCGCAGTCAGTTGAGATGGTTAACTACATTTGTACATTGGTTGGGCTTGAAGGTTGACAATCACAAATACGTATTAGACGCCCTAGAAGCAAATGCTTTCGATGTTGGTTCTTAATAAAACAAAGACCTTATATCTAGGAAATCTGCCCGTTGATTCTTGTCCAAACCACCTTGAGGCGTTTTCAAAGACTAGCCTCTACTACAGTGTGGAGGACTGTTTGCTCTTTCATTTCCTAATTCTAGAAATGAAAATCTAGGTCTTGGACCCTAACAAATTCAATTTTTATTTCCATATTTTGTTAGTTCCTTGTCGACTCATTTATCAGAAATTTTTGAACTGGATATCCTGTAATGTACAGTGTATCGCAAATGGATAAAGGGGCTTTAAAACAAGACATTCAGCGACGATCTTTGGCATCAGTTTAGTCAACCTTATTCGTACTTATGACCGTATGATACTGATGAGCATAATCGCCATTATAGCCAAACTTTGGTGTCATGTTGGTGCAGTAAAGATTTAGAAGAGTCATACTTGGGACTATCATCTAGGTCATGCACTGAAAACTCTTTTATTGTGATTGCTTGATGATCACCATGACTTACTTGGATTTTAGCTCACCAATGTAGATTGTCGATCTTGAGAGGCTTAAACTTTTATCTTTTTCGGTTAAAAAGGCAAATTTCAGATATTAGCTGCCGAACCATTAATAAACTAGATGCAGCCCATAACTAAGTCTTGCACCAGAAAATTGAAAGCTAAATGTAACTATTGCTCTGGTGAATAGCAAACCTTTGTCCAACGTTGTGTTTCCTATGTGAGTGGTGCTAAGCCCAAATCCAATGGTGAGAATCATTACAAAGTTGAGCTTAAAACTGTAAAAGGATTTACATTGTGGCCTTTATAATGCATGAAGGAGAAGAAAGACTCGATTAAGGTACGCGAAAATAAAAAGATAGCTAGGTAACGATCGGATTGGCTTGTTGGTTGAGGGCCCTCGAACTGTAGCCTACATAAATAGGGTGTCCAGATAGTAATGATAATTTTTACAATTTTTATGTTTCAGCAGCTGTTAAACTTGACATTAAACCAATGACATTTAGCTGTCAAAATATTTAGTACAGTTTGCAGTTCCATCATGCATCGTTTCACGCTTTCCCGAAAGTGAGAAAATTATTGGTAGCCAATCAGCTGAATCGGTTGTATTGATTGAGCTGTGGTTCCAACAAGACGGAGCTACATGCCATACAAGGGACCCAACGATCGAAGTTGTGAGGAAGAAATTTAGCGACTGGTCCTCTCACGGCGAGCGTTCATAAATTGGCCGCCGCGATCATCCAACTTGACACCACTCGATTATTTTCTCTCGGGCTACGTCAAGTCCTTAGTCTACGCTAAAAAGCCAACCACTTCGCACTAGCTCGAGGCCAATATTTAAGATGCTATTACCGGAATAGCGCCGCACATATTAAACTTGAAGCACAGCGGCTATTTGAATAATGTGCTATTCCACACATAATGGCATTAATGTAGGCTCAAAATAAAGCCAGACATTTTATGTCCCACACTGCTGTTGTTTTGTTTAAAAAAAAATTTTCCTATCGCTCTTATCTGGTTTAGTTTTCAAACTAAACAGAACTTTTTGTAAATTAAGAGAACAATAAGTTATTTTTGAAAAAGCCAGCTTATTTTAGTCAAAATAGTCTCCTTCCGATTCAATAAAGTGATTTACACAGTCTAAAGCTTTTCGAATATACGACGGCTTCTAGGTCCACAAAACGGTTTCTTTTAGATTTTTCCAAAAAAGTAAAAGTCGCAAGGGCCAATTGATTTCAATAGTCTAACTATGTTCATTTAATTTTCGATCCAAAGTAATTTTGAGTCCTGTATTTTGTTTTTTAAGGTAACTTTCAAGTCATTCCTGAGTAGGTACGTTTTTTCTTGACAAAGAATGTATCCTTTACCTTAACACAAACTTGACGCTGGTTACATTACAGTAGGGTTAAATTTTACCAAAACGATAATCATGATCATACACTGAACAAACAAAATAACTGACTGCGAGTACTTCTCACATAAACTTCAAAAAGATATTCAAATCACAATGCCAATTGTTACAGCTGACGTTCTCGAAGACAAAGTCAAAATATTCAACAAATTAGACCCATAAGGAGGTCGTCAAATGATGACTTTTTCTCGATGCAAACCTAAACATTTAACAAGGTAAAATACCGATTGACCTGACTCACAGGTAGTGCTTTTAATGGTATCCTAGTTTTACACTATTATGTGAAAACATTGAGTTTTTCGAAAGAGATTTAAACTGTCAGTCCCTATGCAGTACAAGTTCTTGTGATGACGTTGTTAGGCCATTGTCAGATTTATACATATTGTTAAGTCTGCAAATAAACCTGAATTACAAATATCTGGAAATCGTGTAAACTACAAGTTTTTATCGTGAGGAAACTGACAGATCGTTATCTGACAATAAATTCGCAGAAATCTTTCAATTGACTATTGTTAGACATTTAGAACAATAGCAGATCATTGAAAATTTCTAAAATTTTTGTTGTTTTCTCTTCTGCATACTGCAACTATTTTCGTTTCAAGTTTTATAGGCGAGTGAGTGAAGAAGATTCTGATTATCTGGCGGTGTTTTGTCCTTAGAGTACAACATTTGTGGCTCGATTTGTCTTCGTCTTTGCTGCTTTTCAGTACGTATACAACCAAGATCATGGCAATTGCCTCTTTTGGTTCCATTTCGAAGTAAATTTTGCACTTATGAGTCTGACAACTGACAATTTTTGATATGATACTGTTGTAGGGAAAACAATTGTCAGACGATTGCCGGACCAAATTTGACAATAAATTGCGAGAAATTGAGACAAAATCTAACAACCATATAAACTGACTCTTGAACACTGTAAATTAATTTCTTATTGTCAGCTCTTTTGCAGGAATTGTCAGCACACTTGCAGGGCTGACAATGTTTTGTAGATCTGGCAATCGTGAACGTTACTTAAGGCACTATCATTGCAAAAAAAAGTCCAATGGGTATAATATATACTCCCCCCCTCATTGCACACTACACTTACTGACAAAAATGGATAACTAACAGAAGTATGTCACTAGTTCTGCTAGTATCCGTTGAACTATGATAGAGAGGCTCGAAATCTAATGTTTTTTTCAGTAAAATTCTGCAATGAATTGGTAATAACTCTGAAAGTTGACGTAGAAACTGAAGTCAGTGGACGACTCAAAGCCCGACGATTAGGTTCTGACGATTGAATTCAGTCGATTTCGTTAAGAAAGTCAGTGAAAAGATACACGTTTATGCGGATGGCTTCGAGATTAAAAAAACAGCGTTGACTAACTCCTGTTTTGGTATGGTTTTCGGACTCTTTTTTTACAAAAGCTATGTCGGAAATTATACCACCATTATTAACAAGTCTAATTAACAAGTCCTTCAACTGATTGTGTGGAAGGTCACCCATATTTCCAGGTACATTTTGACTTGGATACCTGCACTACATGAGCAAACAAATTCTCAGAAAGTTTGGATTCGGTTAAAATTTTCCAAGACTTCTATATTCTCATAACGGTTATGTATTTCTGAGAATTTTACAAAATGCTATACACACACACACACGACAAATAAGCAAGGACACCCAACAAGAACGACAACGCACAAACATACATACGCCTTGGAATACGAATATGTGAGAATTAATAATTGCCTACTTCCACTTGAAGAGAAATATAAACAAACAAACCAACAAAAAAAAAAAATAAAAATAAAGAGAAATGTAAAAATACGAAAAAGAAAAGTTTTTGCTTTTAATTTCTTCGCAATGCTTGACCCACATGCCATGGAGAATAATTAGGAAAATATTCTAAAAAATGCATATGCACATGAACATCGCTGGCTGGCACTCGAGAATCGCACTCCACCGGACGGACAGCAATAGCCATGCCGGGTGGACTACCATCATGGACTTTTTCTAAGTCAATAAACTGGACCGAGGACCGAACGCACACATAGCACACAGCAGAACACAACACAACACAACACAACACAACACAACTGTTGACATCCTTCTAAAGCCCTTTTCGTAATCAACTGTAAATAGTTAATGCGGCTTCTGTGCCTGTTTACAAACTTCATTAAACATAAACCACAAAACTGTGTTCATTTGTGAGAACTTGTCCATCCCACGCACAGACCGACCCACATCGAACCATCATCCGTTCCGTCCACTCCACTCCACTTTCTCTTCCAATAATACGAGTTCCATGGTACGAGTAGCTTGCAAGGCGTACAAATGTCAAAAGTTTCTCATTTCACTTGTTGAACTTTGTTGCTCCCACTGATATTACACTCTTGGATCGGGTATTTTCGAACGCAAACAATAAAAATTTATTTTGTCCTTTTATCAAACACACACATAAACTTTGCAGCACGTTGATTATTTGGTTTTATGTCCTTGGTCGGATGGGGCGGGGGGCCAGGGTGGATGCAAAGTGTATTTGGTTTCCATGGGTAAATAGTGTAAAGAGATTTTATAAGCACTTCTCGGTCTCGGTCTCGGTCTGTCCGCTGCCACCCCACCCCACGCCACCGTAAAGGATCAAACGAAAATAGTTTTTCTGTTCATTCCACATTACCTGCATGTGTACCCAACCAATATACAATCACACACTACTCTCAGCAGGAGTGCCTCAGGAAATGTACTCAAGTTGAAAGGATTGTCGAAAGCCTTTATTCTTTGGGTCGTCCTGGCAGTCGTATTCGTTCGATTGTCGAATAATTAAAATTTTAATAAGGACCCCCTCCCTTGCTGTCTTAGCAGGTGCTTGACTATGAGGAACACCATTCTGAGAATAATAAACCGAATAGTGAATGAGAACCGAAACAGATGAAAGAGGTTACGAAAAACTTTTAGTGGTACAGAAGTTTAATTGATTGTTGTTTGTTGTGCAGACTGTTTCCCAGAGGCAGGGGTTAAAGACGATCAAGGTTTGGTTCTTTTTTTTTCTTTTGTCTCTATGGGTTGGCATTATTTTGCAAATTCATACAATGAAACCATTGCGACTAGAAGCTATCGGACGTGCATGGTGTAGACAGTGAAAGAGACACCAAATTGCACTCATAGGCAGAGGATCATCCAGCCACAGCGTTTCACTGAAAGTACAGCCGTCAACTCTTGTGTAAAGTCTCGAAATGGATACACCTGGGTTTTAAGTCACATTCTCAGCTAAGGCGACGATATTTTCAGCTGATCTTGTCGGACGAACACAGATTGGAGTCTTCACATAACTAACCTCTCTAAGACGTTGAAGTTTATCCAATGGATTTTACTATAGCTGTGCGAGAAGGCACTTGATGATGACTTTGGGTAGTACGTACTTTACGGTCACATGTTCACTGTTTCGGATTTATCGAAAAGAAAAGGATATTTCCACAAATTTGCTCCGTTTTGATGGCTGGGCTAATTCATTTAAGCAGTGCTTCTACTGGTTTCCAGAAATTGTCAGAAATCAAGAACATGGAGGTACCCAGCTATGGACATTTTAAAAGAGATTGGTTCTGCCTCAAATAGCCACAGCCATGGTCTAAGCCTTGACATGAAAAAGTAAGCATACTCTATGCTATGCATACACTCTATGCGATGAAATGGATTTACTGACCCAATCCACGTTCTGCTTTCCTAGTACCCAATTCTAGGTACCACATAGATACCCGATAAATTTCAACAAGTCATAACATTAGACTACGTTGTGCCACAGGACAAAGAGATGAGTTTGCGACATCAAAGCTAGTAGTCCTCAGACGGCCTTCCAGAGCTAATGGTCAACGTTAGTTCTGTCTGCAATCCACACGGTATTTTTCATTGTACCGGGCTTTCAATGGTCTTATTCGTTTCCAACCTTTTTATTCTCCAAGTTGGAAAGATTCCCCTATTATCTTGTAGAGTTAATCATTCAAAACCGAATACGTTTTTATAAGTCACATTCTCATGTTAAGAAACTTCATATTCATGTAGTATGGTGTGTGATCCTACGTGATTATTTCAAGTTACATACAGATGTAGAGATGAAGTTTGATGTTGGAACGAATACGATATGCAGGCAGATGTGGCACTATCTAAGTACAATGAGGGATCAATCGTTCTTCGGTATCTGGCGTAATTTGAGCGTGCCTCATTGAACAGCTGCCAAAAACGTAGTACGTAAGTGGACGCTTTTATTTATAGCCGATTTAAAATGTCCAAGTTGACACGTTTAAGTTTATGTTGGAGATTAATGAAGGTCCATTCTGAAGTGGAGCGTTATTTGGTTTTCAGAGAACGAAGATCCTGGAGGAAGTATTAATGGGGCAAAAGTATGGGGACGTACATAAGACATGTACATCGGTTCTTTCCTCTTCCTCACCCCCACAGTATCTGCAAAAGCCATTAAAACAAGGTTCAGCTTTTTGAAGTAATGGCCTATCAAACTGTGTTTAGGAAGAATACCGATAACGTGGCTGATCTGTGATCACTTAAGCATGGGATAGATTTCTCTATCCACTCTTCGGTTTGGCTTCAAACATCCAGCGTTAGTAAGAGTTTACAAGTAGCGAGGAGTATACTTAGGCTCCGCCATTTCGGGAGAAACTTACCCTATCTGCCGAGCTCGTCAGTCTTGCAATTTCCTGCAAAGTCTATGTGAACTGGCGCCCAGCATAGGTAAATGTTAAACTGCTTAGTCTGCTCCCGAAGGTACAACCAGTAGTTTCCTTTGAAGTAAAGCAATACGATTCCTTTATTTGCCAAGATTTCCGCATTAAAAACGCTTCAATGATTTGGGAGGTGGCAAAGGTTCTTCAGATTGAGTTTGTTGAAGAAAACAGCACAACCTATCCACTTATCAGTCTTGCAGTCGTTCGCATAGAAGTGGATTGTACTATCCTCAGGAAAGAGAGCTCTGGCCCATTTTATAAGAGATTCCACGGGGTGAAGTCGGTATGTTCTAAATTAAAGTTAATGCGATCATAATAATTAGATGCAAATATTTTGCATTATCTTCAAGGCAGAGAAGTTCTGTTTTGGAAGAGTTAACTCCTAGTCTGCATTTCGTGACCCATCCATTACTCAGTAGGAACAATTCGAGGGTTTCTCCGAAAGTAATAGAATATTTTCCGCAGTCGGTGATAGCTGTGCCAAATGCATAGGCAACCATACTGCAACCAGTTCTTTCTAAGTCCAACAACTTAAAGTTGACCACTAGATGCCACAGACGAGAATACAAGGAACTGATAATCCTATCCATGAGCAATTGATTGATCAATACAAGTCCTTCTATTGATTTGACATTGTCAATGGCCATTACAATGTCCAGGAACCCGACAAAAGTAACTTCCTTGATCCAGTGCAAGACTGCCTCGACTGATTTCCTTTTATACGAGTAATTCTCGGTTTGGGACACGGGATGAACTAATACTCTGGATATCAATCAGTCTTTCTAGTCTTTTTAGTGTTTTTCAATAAACGAGACTATATGCTGATAGCCGGATGTCCTCTACTTTCTTTCTTGGGTTTTACTTTCAGTAATATCTTGCTTATCCAAGTCGCATATAGTTTTGCACATTTTTTGTTTCGCATATTTATCCATCGAAGTTGTGTTATTAAACATAGAATTGCATTATATGTAGTTTGTCAACAGATGGGAATCAGTGATCAGACTATATGCTATCTCAAATCAGAAATCTATGTTCACGCAGTTAGGGCACATATGCAGTCCACGAAGTGGTTTCCAAAATGACTGCCAATACTAGGTACTCCTGTTTATGTAAAAAGCTCGTTGTTATAAGGTAGCTTTGAGGTATTTTGGTCCTTGCATTGATATCACCTAGTCTCCTCCATGACATGGGCAGTAAAATTCTCATAGATTCGTTCTATTTTACTTCTGCTGTACAACTTAAATGAAGTCGTCCTCTAGTGCGTTTGATTCAAAGATTCTTAGGGCAAGGGCACCAGCATTCATTCGTTCTACTTCTCGATGTTGCTGTGCAGCTCCTCGAAAGTCTGCCAATGCATATGGAACCGGGGTTGCAAACCTTTACACGATATAGCCGATAAAACCTTACACACGATGTTGAAGAGACTAAAAGGGACACCTGTGGTGTAAATCGGGCATGCACTTATCTGATCACATCTTACTAACGAGTTGGTGTATGCTTTCCTGGTAGGTTATTTCCAGCTGATTTATTGGGTTTATTTAATAAGCCGTCATGTCCAGGAGCTTTGTTCGATTTAAGCTGGAATATTGAGGTCTTGAACAAATAGGAGCTGGCAGTGATGCCAATCATATTGACTTGCAGTGGCTTTATGGAATTCCAAAGGGAGTCATCCAATAATCTTACACGCGCTGTTCTTGAAACACTATCTAATATTCTATCACCAGTTAAGCGAAACACAAGTACTGATTTTTTTTTCGTTTGATACTAAAATATTAACTTATTACCATGCAATCATCATGCAAAATTAAGTCGTTAGTGTATGTTAGAAACTGGTCGTATTTTTCGTATAAGATCCCCCTTCGACGGAGTCGGATTTCTTTGAGACCAACTCGCCGACATAGGCCAAATTATCCTCCCCCACGGGGTCCAGTCTGCGTTTAAGTTTCTGCCTCCGCCTAGTCCTTCCAATTAATCGTCGCACAAAAGGGGCCAATAGCTTTTGATCCAATTCACTTGGCTTATTGGGCCCGAGCAGCAAAGAACACACCAGTCCAACAGCTATGGTGATGACTGCTCCCAGCATTGTATAGTACATGTAGGAGATGTGATAGATCTTGAAGGACTCGTCGCTAAGTGATAGAATAGGTAAATAATTGTGTACTCCACAGATTGTTGTCTTACACTTACACTGACAGTAGTGATGTTGTCTGCTCAGTGGTGGTGGCATTTATCGCCAACATACTCATCGAAGTCTGCGCAAAGAAGTTGTAACTACAACCGCTGGTCGTTAGCGGTTTCGTTATGAAACTCAATTCTCCGGTGGCAATGGCTGCTTGCGCTTTCGCAACTATCCACGACATTATGGCCAGACCTGTTGTGCCTCCAATTATTGCACCCTTAAAAATGTCATCAAGTATTCTCTATCGCCAGTTTGCTTTTAGTTAGCACACAAATGTTTCAGAACTCACCCTGCCCTCAGCCCATGGCACCATGACTGCCATCGTGAATATACCCAGTAGAGGACCATTCGAAACTGCTGCCAAACTCATTGACAATTGAAGTACTGTTCCAAGTTTCTCCACCACAAAAACAAGAGCAACGCATAGGGCACCAAAAACGACAACAACACCACGCATAATGAAAGCTGTTTGACGTTCCGTTAGTGGTTTTTTACAAAAGGACTTGAAAAAGTCCTCAAGGACAACGGCAGACATTGAATTCAAACCGGTGGACAGGGAACTGAGTGCGGCACTGAAAACTCCAGCCACAAATAGTCCAGGAAGTCCAGGAAAATCTCCAAGTGTTTCCATCACCAATAAGGGCAGAAGTTGGTCTTTTCGGGTTGCCAGCTGTGTATCGTGGGGACGGACGGGGGCGTTTCATAGAAAGGAAGGTCAAAGCAGAACAAAAAAAAAGGGTTGATGTTTTTGGTTGTTGTTGTCGAGTGGAAGGGCTCACCTTTGTTGTCAAGGGGTCACAGTCATAGTAAGTTGCATAGATGAGCAGTCCGCTGTAGCAACAAATGGCCAGGAGCAGGAAGACTCCAAATACGAATACCCACAGTGCTTTACGAGCGATCTGAAGAGTCGGAAGGGATAAGTACCGTTGAATCATGTTTTGACTCACCGCATTCGACTTCAGCCAATGCGGGAATCCGCCCAGTATCAGGGAGTACACTGTGTGCCGTTCTGTTAGATCGAAATGCCAACTGGATAAACAAAATTTTAAATCGTCCTTCACACTTTAAAGTGGTTCACTCACTTGGGAGACTCTATTCGTCCGCTGCTCCATGCTCGATCCCACACTATGCCTGGACCACCAATGTCAATGGTCCCCTTGACTATGATCAGAATCATGGCACCGAACATGAGAATCGCCTGCACCACATCAGTCCAAACGACGGCTTGTAAGCCACCCTAAAAATAAAGGCAGTTCTATACACACTATCATTTAGTAAAACGTTTATTACCGTACCACACATGTATAGAAAATGCACACCAAACACACGATCGGTGTCACCCAGTGAATGTTGACGCCAGTCGCTTGATTGAAGGCCAATGCCGGCACATAGATCACGATCGGGAGCCACATCAACTACGATTAAGAGCCTACAATCTAGAAAATCAACTCACTTAGAAGTTGGACCATTCGTGATGACTTACCGACCCACACGTGAATAGAATCGAACCGAATAACCGCATGCGTTTATCGAATCGTGCCTCAAGGTACTGCAAAGAACCAAACTGGTTTAGGGCTCGTCTAGGAAAAACCCCTCGACCTTACCTGATACGTAGAAGTCAACCGCAAGTCGTGAAACACCGGCAAGTACACATAGTGCACCGCAAATCCCATCAGCAGCAGAGCCCCCACAACGTACATGTACTGAATTCCATATAAATAGATCTCCGTAGGCGTTCCCAACAAGGTGATCCCCGAAATGAAACTACCGTAGATAGTTCAATTGAATCTCATAAACCTTACACACAGTCCGTACGCTGCCCTGTTCAGAAATGCTTACAGTCTCGGCCGAACTTGACTTACGTAACAGTGTCGCCGCTCTTCCTCGAACTTATGTAGGTGCATTCCAAAACGCGGCATTGTTTACAAACAATCGCAACTACACACACGCCCATACAAGAGTGCTAAATTGCATAAAACAAAACCGGGGTGCAACTAATTAACGAAATTCTGTTTGCAGGGTCAGTATTCTTTTTTAATATGATTGCATTTTGAGTCAGTAATGGGAAAATTTTAACTGTAAGTGAATAAATTAAGTAAAACTGATGAGCTACGATTTTAATGGCCACCTGCACTAGTTGAAAGCCTATTCGGTGTTTTAATAATCGACACATGTCGACACATGGGATGACGGTGTTCGAATAAACACCACAGATGCGCAGAACGGCAAAAGATATGACATCAGCCGTGCGAATCAGCTGTGAATTCCAGAATTTATCTTTTATAAATAATTTTGAGGTCAGCTGTTGGTCGATTGAAAATTCTTTCAAACTTGTCTTGTATACCTTGCAACTATTCATGGGTTTCGTGATCAGATTTGAATAACGCACTGGTTTTGGTTGGGTCTACCCCGATGTCTAGAAACGAGAATTGATATGCATTTTTGTAAAATGTGGTAAAAATTCATCAGTGCGATATACAGCTTAATACGAACAAGACTCCTAAAGACTGATCGATGGCACAGTTCAGTGGAACATACAGATGGTAGTTAGGAACTTACCCTAGGTTAGCCTTGACATAACAGTTTACTTGCACCTATGTACATATGTATATGTTCATATAGGGTGGCCCACCTAGTTCTTTCTTTTTAAATCATAAGTTATTTTGACACTGACAGCTGTTTCCCGCTCGAAATTTTGAAAGAAAGTCAGTATCGTATCTCCACGAATGAGTCGCTTTACGCTTGAACAACGTTGGGAAATGTTCAAAACTTATTTCCAAAGTCAGTGCTGTGTAGTCCAAACAGTGCGTTTTGACCGAAATGAAGCACTCACCGCGCCTGCTGTACGCAAGTTTGTTCAAAAAATTCGAGAGACTGGTATGCTAGTATATAACACTCATGGTCCCCTTCGACGTACGGTAGCCCAGAGTGTGAGACTCAATTCACGAACATCAACTCGCCATCGATCTCAACAGCTAAACATTTCACGCACTAGCCTGAGAAGAATTCTGCACAAAGATCTAGGATTATTCGCTTACAAGGTGCCAACAATCCGGAAACGATTCAAGCACTTAAGCCAATATCGTCCAAGCAATCCGTGAGCTACAGCCTGAAACCATCTGCAAGGTTTTGAAAAATTGGAGTGACAGAATGCGCTACTGCGAAGCCAGCCAAGGCAGCCACTTGAACGACGTTGTGTTCCATAATTAATGGGAATATTTGCTCTTACTAATAAAGCCATAATACATGAAAAAAAATTAATTTTGTTAATTTTATTGCATTTTTATAAAGAAACTTTCGAACTCGATATAATCAGACTTAAACTGGAAAAGTTCAATAAATTCTTCTTAAATTTGTCGGACCGCCTGTCCATGAAAGCGACTAAATGGCTAGACGGGTTTGCCTCAAACTTCGTATTGGAAGTTGAAATGTTCAGTCTAAGCTCAAAATTAAAGCTAATTTTAGTAAACACGAATTTTTCCCAAAACGGTTTAGGTTTTGGTTTAAGTTATGTTGTACATGCAATGGCTGATGGTAGATGGCAAAGAAATGAAGTACTGAAGCAGGTACCAAGTTCTGGAACTGCTATCTACAACTTTGAAGTGCTCTATGCTTTACCTGAACACCATAGGTATGTATATGATTAGTCCAACTTTTAGGAGCGTTTTACGAGATTGTAAGGATTTTCTTTTTTATATTCTGTTCGTGCTAACATCATTACGAGAATGTCACGCAAAGAAGGAAGTAAATCGAGTAGCTAATCCAATCTTTTGTGAAACTATCGCTTGATCGCGATGATTGATATGTGCAGGGAGTTCAAAAACATCCTTGGAAGACATAGCTAGACATGTTAGGTCTGGAGATCTGACATGTCAATGCACTGATCCTAGAACATAGATAGATAGATTCTGTTCATCCTTCATTAGGAATTGTAGTTGTAAAGAAAGATATTTCGACGTTGTTCTGAAATAACAAGGAAAGAAAAGGAGTTTCCAGGAAATGCCTCTATTGTTTGTATATGCTTTCCATATTAGGTACAAAATCCCATCTTCAGAGAGCAGATAAGTCTTTGAAACCGGAAGCACTTCTGAACGCGTACACTAAACACAAACCTCGATATCAACGACATTGATATAGGAAACATTTTCATATTCCTTCCTCCCACCAGGTAGCTATCCTCCGCGTCCTGATTGTTTGTACATTTCCTGCGCTTCCCATCGCGACGCATCTTCAGAGCGAAATACACACCAATAAGTGCACAACTCAGTAGCATGATTACAAAAACAAAATAATCCGGCCATCCGAACTTTTGTAACCGAATTTTCACATCATACACGTTCGTCATGACGGACGCTAATTAGGTAATTCGCAACACCGGAAAAACAAAGAACACTTGCACTAGAATCTATCTGATTTCTAGACCATTCCCGCTCGACTGTCGTACAACAACTGAATCAGCCAAATGGGGCACGTTTCGTCTTATTCACTTCGACACAAGCCAAACTGTGTACACAGCGGTAGTGGGGCGCTCAACTAATGGTAATGATCCCGTGGCTTCTCAAAAATCAAAACACACCATAAAATACCGACCAATCTACAGTTACAACATCTTCGATGACCTTACGTGAGAGTACATTAATGCAAAATGCATTTGCTAAACCCACCCTTAGATCGACCAGAGCAGAGAGAGAGAGAGAGAGAGAACAAGAGACACAGGCAGACCGACCGACCAAACGACAGAAAATAACTCAGACGTCGACGACGGACAGCTAGCAATTTGCCACAAGTAACCTGTATTGAATAATTGTCGTCTTGATCAACTGAAATATGTTCCTCATAATGGCAAGCTTTGGACTCCCCCTAAGCGAACGGGTCATTCTGTGTATACACATCATCGTGCATCTCGTGTACCTATTCTACCCTCACACCGATTGACCGCATTCGCACTCTGCTCTGCTGTACTCCGACGAGCATTTGGTAGTAGTTCCCTATCCACCCCCCAGCTCCAATGCGAGTAATTTGCGCGTAGAGGTCGCCTCAACGCAATTTAGATTACTTCTGAGGGTAAAACACTATGCGTGGATGACGAATCTTAAAATAGAAACATTGAACCTCGCTTAAAGTGGGGCTTGAATGGGAAAAGTTCTGATTTGGAGCAGGGGGTTTCTCTTGCCGCAATTACGTCTGCGATTGATCTCAAGATTGGCTATGATTGTTGCCGACCTGATGCAATAGGAAGTTTTCACTTGTGGGTGACAAGTTGTTGGGTGTGTGTTGGAAATTTACTCTCGAATTGGATACTAATTAAGCTCCCTCACATTTTGTTTGGAACAAGCGACTGGAGATGGAAAAAGGCAGGGGTCGATACGAATCTCTGTACTGCAAGAAGTGGAAGCATTTTCACATAGTTACTAGGTGTACACTATATGATTATATGCCATAATGATCGCATTAGCTCGAAGACTTAAAAAGACGGAAGGAACGAGGAACGCTCTTAATATAGGATAGTTACGACCCATATGTCTGCTATAAGCAAATCGAAAAAAACTGGTATTGAGAACGTTTTGCGAGAGCATCAACGATCTTTAATCAGAACATAGAAAGCCCTCTCTAAAAACCACAGCAATAGAGTTGGTCTCCTGTAAAAACCTCGCATCTTCTACCTATGAGTCCATTCGACGAACCCGCAACATTGCACACAAGGAACTCAAAGAGAATCGTTTCTCATGATTTCATTACATGGCCCATCTCCACAAAGAAGCTACTTATATAAAGGTGCCGGTGGAGATTATCCTACACTCATAGAGCATGGAATGGACATTCTCATTGAATCCCCAGTGCCTGTCTTGAGTTCAAGCTATGACCATAGCCACATCCTAATAAATTAAAGGAACGATAATGTAGTCTACATAAAGCTGGACAGCAGGACTCCATCAGATCCAAAGGCTTTGAGATCTGTCAGTTTCACTTCAGTGTGTCTAAAGGTATCAATCTTCACACAAGATATATCGCCTCAATAGAGCACCTCCCTTATGAGACCTTTAATTGGCAAAACAATTGGCAGCAGAAGTTTCTAACAAAGAAAGCCCTCTTTACTTACCCTCTTTACTTTTCTGGACATCTCCGGAGCCTTTAATAATCCATCATAAAAAAATAAAAAATACTAAAATTTGGCGCAACAATTTCAATTCACGAACCTCTTGCTAAGTAGCCCAACGCGCTACCCACTTGAGTCAAGGCGCCCATGTCATCCTTGGTGTTTTCAGGACAGATTTTGAAATTATTCAGAATAGAATCGGAGCCAACTTATTTTGTTGACCACTGTAGGCAGCTGTACCAGCTGTCTTTTGCTTGCTTAGTAGATATACATATCGAGGAGTGTCAGTTGTAACCGAATATCCCATGCCGCAGAGGGAGTAGATCACTGCGTATCCACAGACAAGTGGCACGTATTTAGATATCGTAGACATTTGGAGAACATTTTACTTTGATAACTAGTTAAGTTTTTGTTTTAGGAATCATACACCTGACGTTGATAGTATGGAAAACAATACCTCTAACTATCATGTCTGTCAGAGCGCTAACTGCTGAGTACCCTTCACAACCTTGTCTATAAAATCAAGAAGAACTTTTGATTCGATGTGTGGGGCATAAAATACACAACCCTCGACAAATGGCGTCATTCTAGTTTTTTTGGAAATACTATCCCTCATGCGAAACATTGTTATTTCGAGAAGACATGAACCCTTTAGTCGAACTAAGCAAATTGTGATGAAAACCAAGCACTCCTTCTGTACTGAAACCATAAACTTGATACGAAAATGACAGTAATGAATCACTAAAGATTTTCAAGGTACGAGTGTCCATTGAAAGAGGTCTCAAAACCTCGGAGATACTGCCTCTTGGCGTCACAGCGAAAACCCTAGAAGTAAAGCCAATAGGCTTCTTAAAAAAATTAAGAGTTCGAAATTTTTTACAAATGCAATATTTGACAATACTTAAAGTATAGAAGACTCCTAAGCTACGGATCCAGAAGAAAAAGCCCATAACAACGAACAAGAACTTCATTCAGAATATAGAAACATGAACAACCCTTCATTGTTAGTTGAAATAAATCTTTCGATATGGTACTTAGTATCAAGCTGAGATCCAATGGAACTGCTGCAGCTCACAGACCGACTACAGAGGTGTGTAAAGCGACGAATCTTGCCTCGGTATGAGCCATCGGCAAGACCATATTTTGCATCAGATACGTCCATTGAGTGGAGCCTCTTCATTTTAAAGAAAAAAACCTTCTGATGTGCTCCCGTTTTAGAACTATTCATGTGACCTCACTATTGTTTACAATACCTTATCTGCTAGAACGGTGTGAGCTCCTTAAGCGTCAGAAATGTATTTAATCTATTTTAGTGCAACTCTACTTCAGGAAGGTATGTATACCAAAGACCAAAGATTCGACAGGACAGTGGTACATAGAATAGGATCAGCAAAATGGATAAAGGAACTCTAATCGGATGAACTAAAGGCTCCGTACCCTGCTACATTATCACTTGAGTAGAGATGCGTTAGATCAAATGATAGTTCCCATTGCTGGGAAAACCATGTAAGGTTCCCTCTTGAGATAAATCAAAACGAAAATGCCCTCCAATGTATGAAGCTCACGTCATTAAGAATTCAAAGTCTAATTGTAAGGGTTAAGCTTGACAGCCACCTATTGATTACCTCACACGACCTTTCTTATCATATTGAAATCGTAAAACCTACATATGTATGTATGTATGTAAGTACGTACAAGGTACAAGTGATACAACAGCAATTCTAAATAATCGAACTGTCAAAAAACGGACAAGGGACCTCAATGTACACATCTTCAGTTTGTACACATCTGCTACTACCCTGCTCATGGACAGATCTAAGGATTACCTTGCCCGTTTGACATTTTCATTCTCATTGAAATGACATGAAATTAATGATTGCGCCGCCACTCATATCATAGCCTCCTCCACCTCCCCCCGTCACCACCGGAAAAAGCATAAAAATATGAATTTAATACATTTGCCATCAACAAAGCTACACATATAGATGATTAACGAGAATATTGTCCTTTTTGTTTTTTTGTTTTTGCTTTTTTTAAAGAGAAAAACAACAACGACAGAGTACAACACATCGTTTTATTTTTACCATCATCAAAACCATCAGACAAATAAATTTCTTTTCCTGTTTCGCATTTGTGAATTCTTGTCACACACCATCTCACACATACGACCACCAAATGAGAAAAAGGATTTATGGTAGGAGATGGGGGGAGGAAGATCCCTCCGAGGCGGTGGTGGTGGTGGTGGTAGAGAGACTTGAGCAAACAGGGGATGGTACTACAAAAAAGGAGAAATAACAATAATTATGTATTTCTACCTGTCTGTTTGTCTGTCTGTCTGTTTCGTTTCGTTTCGTTCATTTCTCTCGTTCTCGGAATAGAAATAATAATTCTATGCGGATTGGTTTCATTTTCGCCCATATCCTTAATGTCCTTACCGCCTTATGGCTTTTATTTATTATACTATTCTCCACATACACACTCAGGCACATGTCCGTGTATACGAGAGTGTTTCCACACATATGTATGCACACTTGGATGCGGATGTGTGTTTGTGTATAGTTAGCTTTCGAACAAGGACCCAACGGAAAAATCCAAAGGATGATAAAGAAAAAGGACTCGACTCGTTCGTTATAATATCCGCAAGACATCTCTTCAATTATTTCCCTAAATATATGTTTGCGATATTTGTTCCTCTGTGGATGTGGATGATGATGTTTCCGTGTGTGTGTGTGTGTATGTGTCATTGTATGATTGCATGAAGTCCTGTTGTTGTTCCTCGTGTTGGAGTCTTCCTCCTTCATTTTTTTTTTTGTTATGTTTATTGCACAGACCATATGAGCACCTCAGCGATTTTTTTCCCTTTTCTCCATACTTCTCCTGAGCCCCTCTCTCATAAAGGAATCACCGCCGCAGTCCTTAAATTTTTTTTTTCGGATTCTTTTCGTCTACCCCGAAATGGAAAAGAGAATCCAGAAATCCTTGTTTCCTGAATTGTTTCTTTTTTTGGCGATTTCTTGGTTTTTTTTTTCGTGGGATATGTACTTTTATGGATTGTCTATTTCGCAGATGCACACGTTGTTAGCCTGGCTTGTGTATATTTCGATTTGATATGGAAATTGTTCTCCACTTCAATTGTTAGTTTTGCCTCTGTTTTGGTGTGAAATGAAGATAAAGTTGGTAATATAACCGAAAACGACAGGAGGAGAGTTGTTTTCTTCTCGTTTTGGTATTTATTTTTCATGGCACTGCACTTGTTTTCATTAGGGCCAATTCAATTTAAGGAGGAAGCTGGTCATTTTAATAAATTTAATTGCCATATGCATATGGCAGCATTATTCCTTAGAAAAAAATACCTAGTCTTGGTGGTAACTCCAGCCAATAAGAATGGCTTTTAAAGGTATCGGGTGCCATTCCGAAACTTTAACTCCTCTACAAACCCGACCAAGTATTGACTCTCGTTGAGACTGTAAAGTCTCGACAAAGAACTCATTCGATTGATGTTGACATCCAAACAAAATAAGATTTGTCAGAATACCAACAGCCAAGGAGAAGAATTCCTTTCCTTCTCAAACCATGTGCGAGTTCAAAGAGGTTCTCCATTCTAGCAAGCAGAATGGAAATGCCTACCTTTTGGTTCAAGGTACAAGGTTCTAAGGCATGCAAGTGGCTCTGACTTTTTTTTTCAACGGTTTGACTATGTTTAATCGGAAACCTACAAGACTTTAAGGCTAGACAAGGAAGCACAAACAGATTCATAAACGTCCTGTTTCTAAAGACGTAAATTCGACGAACCCGGAAGTATATGCGATAGCATTTGCATTCAACTTTCGAAAATATCGAGCTGTAGGACTAGGATATTCCGAAAACGTCTCAAAGAAGTGTAAAATTGGTTTGATTTGCCGCCGAGTACCTAGCAAATAAGGAAACTAAATGAAATGGCAAATATTAGGCTTAAAATTTTGACTATTCTGCTGTAAGTCAGCTTTAATCAAAAGTAGACATTATGCGGTTAACGTTACAAAATTGTGTCGTTCATATGACCCCTCATACTACAGTTCAAGGATCTGATCCTATTGATCAATTTCACAAGTGAAGCGAAGCGCCAGATTTTCAGTCCCTCTACATTCAGATGAAAAGAACCTCTGAAAAAAAAGGTAAGTAGGTACGAATCCTTCAACAAAATTTTTTAGGGATATTATGGAAGCCCTTTTCCGAAACAGCAAGAGAAAGAAATCACTTAATACTTCAGAATGGGAAACCTCAACGGGTTGCCCTTGCTGCAGATTCTGGCAGTTCTCTGAGCTTCTGAAATCTCGAATGCACAGCATGCAGCCGGGGAGACACATCACAAAAAGCTGTACGGATCGATGCGTTTTGGGCATCAATCGTGAACAAATTAATATGGAACGCTTCACGAGTACGCTACAAGTTGGAAGACATTCGGACCTGATTTTAGTGGTTTATACCCACAAAGCGAGGTAAAATGTCCTGGTGTCACCCTGAACAACAAGTTAACTTCGAGAAGAAATCTAGAAAACAGAATCACGAAAACCAGAAGAGCATACTGGATATGTCGTAGAGTTTTTGGTAAGATGTGACCAAGTCTACTGGACCTAAACTTGAACCTAAACCTTACCCATCTTAGTCTTTGGAGTGTTTGTATGGTGATCGATAGTATCATATGAACCTACGTCTGAGCTTATAATCCATCTGAGCGATATTTTAAGTAAGGAATAGCAATTCGACATGTGGTATGCATGACTTACGAAACGCGAGGAATAGTAGCAGGGTCCTATCGTTCTAAACAAGGAACGTAGAATTGCACACTAATGGATCACACATCGATGGACAATCATGCAGTCTATCAGTCTATCTAAAAGAGTTCGTAACTGTCTTTTAAGTGAATATTTCCGTACAGTTAAGGGTTAAAAAATTACCACTCAGTATCGGAACCCAAAGCAACAACATTAATATTCCCTCAGAGAGTCAAGCAGCCCTAATGACACTAGCAACCCCAAGCACCAATTTGACTTTGGTGAAGGAATGTAAGAAAAAACTTAATATCTTGGCGAAATCCTTCAGATCAACCTGCTTTAGGTGCCTGATCATTGTAATATACAAGGGAATCGGAGCAACTTCAAAGGTTGGTAAATCGCATAGAGTACCTCGTTCGAAAAAGACTATGAACACATCTGAAAAGCTGCCAAAGTCGTCACTGGGCACCTTTCTCCCGTCAGGCATAGATTGAGCTCGATCAAACTCAAAGAAGACAGATGATCTGTCCATAGACTGGGCATATCAAGCTGAACAAAATATGAGAAACTATTATTGGAAGATTGGATACTATACGACTCATATTATAGGACTAATGCAGAGAGAGGGTTCAACTTGTTTGATAAATAGAGAGGTCTGAGCCCACCACCAACTTAAACGGGGCCCTCATCACGTTGGCCAACAACCATCCGACAATATTGTTTTGAGATAGTTTTGCTTCACGTAACATCAGTATCAGTAGCATTTAAACGACGTCGTTCTGACAATCCAACTTTTCTTCAAGTAACGCTAAAAACCATCAAACACTATCGATGGAGGAAAGTATAGATGACACCATTCGATACTAACGTTTAGACGACGATCGTCTTAAAAGTTAAGTTATGAGGGCCTTGAACATGTTACAGTCATCAACTTCAAATGCGCCTTGCTGAAGACAAACTACCAAAACGCAACCCTCCTAAATGTGCGCTACGAATATGTGAAATATCTACAACACGA
Organism: Xylota segnis; assembly: GCA_963583995.1. Classification (NCBI taxonomy): domain Eukaryota; kingdom Metazoa; phylum Arthropoda; class Insecta; order Diptera; family Syrphidae; genus Xylota; species Xylota segnis. The sequence goes on from OY757237.1 coordinate 59,150,374, forward strand.
AGATCAACAATGATTTCTGCATACTTTTAGCCAGAATGAAGGACGCTGATCATGCATATCCATTTTCTTTGCATATTTTTAGCAGCACCTACCAAATGATCATTTTGAAATAAAATTATAACTAAACTGATTCCCAGTAATAATACGCAACATCATGTACGCCCAACCTTCCTCAGGTCACGACGCTCTCCATCTACCTCCAATATTTTGCGATTCAGGGAAAAACTAGCATTTCATGCGATACACAACTGCATGAAACCATTCAGTTTTTCTTTTCTTTCATCACATCAACGACAGCAAGCGGAGGTTTTTATTTCGCTCCACATCCAATATATGTACGCTGATGCCTCTCTAGTGTGATCCTCTTAATTGCCTGCATTCATATATGAAGGAATAACAACAACAACAACAAAAAAGGTAGAAAAAAGCATTACTACCCCCAGTTGTGACGAACGAAGATAAAACACAAAAAACACTAAAACAAAATATGTGTTAAAAAAAAAAAAAATAAATACAAATTAATAAAAACAATTTTTTATTTTTATTTTTAATTAAAATAATTCCATGGCAGTCATGTGTGAATTTTGATTTAAAATCAGCGATAGTGTAAATTTAATAAGCCCTTTGCTCTTTTATACTAGTGTAAGGACACTTGATGTGTGTTTAAGCAAAGGGGAGGTGGGTTTATGTGTGCCGGATGCCTGAAAACAACCTTTCACTTCTTCGCCAGGTGAAAGGCTTACTATGCCGTAAAATTACACGGATATGCGCTCGGGCTCTCCAAAAATATTCATGTGTGCGATTTTCCAACATTGCCAAAGAGCACATTTTCTTGACTCTTTTCTTGCGGAACTAATCAGTATATGCCTATACTCTTGTACTGTACTGTGTGCGGATGGATATACGAAACGTGCATATGGGCCATAGCCCTCTCTGCACACCTCCACCCACCCATCCATTGCTGGAGTACGGTTAATATGTGATTTTTCCATACAGATGAACATTTAATAGCTTTATGACAAGTGAAAATCATCAAAAAGATCAAACGGCAGGCGGGAGAGAAAATTTCCACATCACGTGGCGATAAGGACCATACACTTGGAGGCCGTACCCTGCCCCTACTACCCCTCCACCTCCTTAGACTTATAAGTTTTCTTAAATTTAATTCTGTTTTAAATAAAATTTAATCGAAATGCCATCATCGTTGTTCGGTGCAATTGCTGTGGCATCACTCTATTCAGACTTGCGAACCCCAATCGACCTTCATAGCCAAAAATATTAAAAAATTGTTTCGAACAAAATTCCCAAAAAAAGACTCAAGCAACCACACAATTCTTCCTCCCATCCGGATGAGTATGCCTGAATGATTGTCAATGGTGGGCTGGTGGGTGGTTGGCGGTTGGTGGCTTGCAAGTGGATAGATGGATGGAATGACGTCTTGTAGACGCATTCATCCTTGTACGATGCTGCTGCTGGCTGCTCCATTCCAGCGCAATCATTCACCTTTCAACACTTGAACTCCAGCCGCGAGTAAAGACTCCAATAATTATGCTACCGACGTCTTTTTCCCCCCAATTTATGTCAACTCGAAAAATATTGTTGGTCCCCACTCTCCCCTCCTCCTCCTTCTCGTCAGCCACGTCTCCACTCCCGCCGATCTCTTTGACATGAACTATGAATGATAGCAATTAAGGAGCATCATTACAAGAAGATAGCATCAGCAATTAAATTGCAAATTCGAAATCGTTCCGAATGATAAACTTTTAAAATGCTTTGATTTCTATCGTCTCGAGAACGCTGCCCCCTCCTATACGAGTACTATATATAAACGGATGAGGTTTTGGGCCAAGTTAGTCTGGAAAATCATGCGGAATCTAGTAGTAGTTGGATTTGTATTGGCGATTTTAATTGCCGTGGTGGTAAGTATCCTTTTTTTTTTTGCCACAAGAAGGAACTGTTTGACTGGACAGAGTTGTATCGAATTTCAGAGCAGTGTGCCGGTGATCGATCATGATCCTCTAAGCTTAACCAATCTGGGCGAATCTATTCAGCAGATATCTGCAGCTCTTCTGTCGATGAAGTCTGGTAAGATTGAAGCAAACATTTCCAATTCCAGCCCAGTAACTTATATTCTCTTTTTGTAGGCGGAAAGCAGCAGGGAAACGCACCGTTTTTGGAGCCACATCACTTCGGCCTACAGTGATCTAATGGTGTTATGGCTGAGAATTAACTACTGCACACGGTCGTCAGTATTGTATTCATCGATGCGTGTGTAGCGATTTACGTTTAACACAATTAAATGAAGCCATTTCAAATCAGCGGAACTAATTTCGTTTTATTATTGTTCGGGAAGAGTTGTAACTGATTGTATGTACAATGGCCCAAACTAGCATGTTCCTGGTTGCCACTTTTTGCTACTTTTTGCCTTCGCAGATTCGCGACAATATTTTGGATATTGATATTACTTTTAACATATTTAAGCGATCATAAAAGTGCGAAATTATTGAATGGATGAAGTATTGCAGCTCATGTGCTCATTCTCCATGACTTTGGACTCAAAGCAAATACGTCATCCACGTACGCAATCAAGAAAAAAAGTTGTGTTATGCTGTTTTTGATTGACATAGTTGGCTACGCTGTTGGTGGTTACAGTAGCACACTTAGTTAGAGAATCTGCGCTGGAAATATACTCAAGTACATATGTATGTTCCTTTGAAACATCTTATCCTCCTCTAGAGTATAACTATACATCTATGGAGATTATAAGTCTGTAAATCTACCTTTTAAGGTTCAAACAAAGCTTCGTGTTTTCGTTCTCCGTTTAGACAATTTAAGTCCAAAAACTTACCCGACAACATTACTTTTGTAATCCATGTCACCTTTGGATCAAATATAATCCTTCTCTGCTATTCATTGCTATGGTCTAGCAAAATATCCGTAAGATCACCTATAAAACCACTGTCACTTCGTACAACTCATTCTACAAAAAGGGGTCCAAATACCGACGCTTGTGGAACTCCATTCGTGCTTTTATAAAGTTTGCAGATTCACATGTATTTTCTAGACTCCATTCGTGGGATCATGGCCAAGTAAGTTGTGGAAGTGTGCACAAAACTTATTATTTACAAAAGTTGCAAAATAGGTAACTAAAAAACCAACAAGGCGTTCCAGACATAACCTTTGTATCATACGACGGTCAATCCTCGTCCTCAGTGAACTATTGCAGATTCCTTTGCAATGAAAAACGAAACAAACCTACAAATGTTGATTTTACCATAAACAAGAATAAGTTCTTGATAAACAAACATGCATCTGCCCACCACCTATGATGAAACGTTGAAACTATAACTTGCAGGTAGTTATGCAGTGACCTTCTTACTTTGTAAGTAAAATCTACGAATAATATCCTGGTGCAGATCTGAAAAGGTTTCTATAAGGTACATGACTACTAAGCAAAGAATTAAGGTGTTTCTTTATAAAACAGTGACCCTATCAGTTATGAAATATATCTATATATGCAAAAGGACCAAAGTTAATGATTGTTTTCGAAAGAATGCAGTGAACAATAAATCTCCCAAACCAAAACAAACTTAGAGCCGCAGTCGTTATTTTTTTTTTTTTTTTTATTTTTTTTTTATTTTTTATTATTTCATTATTTTTATTATTTTTATTATTTAGGTAGAAATGAACCAGGAAGACTGAACCTCAGTTTCCAAAATAAAGTCAAATTCACGAGAAACATCACATTTTTGTGTATTGGAGCAAGAAAAATATATTTGGAACATTTTTTACTAAAATTGCTTGCTTACTCCAGAGAAAAACTGCACCGATTGAAGACAACCAGTTGTGGCTGGAAACTATTAACACTCCAAGGTTCCAGACCTCTGTTTAATGCTCATTTTGAAGTGCTTCATTTGGACAAAGTAAACATTTTTTAAGAATCTCTCGCCCGGATGTTTTGAAATTAGTTTCGCTCGAAGAAATAACATGAAACCCAAGGATATGTTAAAGTTACTACATAGTGTTAGGAAACTGAGCGATAAAAAAATGACTACCATGGAGAGAAGCAACCGGACTAGTCTAACTTCCGTTTAAATCTACTAACATTCTGAAATCCAATATAGATTCAGAGTGGATAATTCATTAAAAGTTTTGTGCTAGACGTAGTGCTTATTTCAACTTTCTTACTCACTGCGAAAACTGCGGGTCTAGCTAGCACAATGTACATACATACATGTACCACTTTTGGACTTTGTTACCAGCCATGTACATTAAAACTCTCATGAAGACCATAAATTAATGAATCATTATAAGTGCAGCACCAATAACCCTCTACATCTCGGTCAATACATATTAAGGGTCTCCAATCAAAAAAATGCAGTAGGACCCCAACTTTGAAGCAAATATTAATAGAAGGCAGTTGAAGTAAGCAATAACTTGTGCAAGAGTTGGAGACAAATATAAATATTTGGTCCAACAAGTCCGTACAAAAGCCAAGGAGTGAGTTCTTACAACGATTTGTGTCCGAAGGGTAATTTATTTTTGAGAAACTTTTTTAAGATCATTATACTCTCACATGTTTGTTAGATGTTCGCACGAAATATGACCATCAAAAAAAAATTGGCATTGTTTTGGAATCGGACCTCCAAAACTCCCGCCAATAAGTCCAAAGCACCAGCTAACCACTGACTTTGATTTCAAGTTTAAAACTAACATTCCATGGAGAAATGCTTAAAAATCGGCAGGAATTTCAAACGAATCTACGACAAAGATTTACACAGATGGACCCAAAGGAGGATCTGAAATAGGCCAACAGGCCTTTCCAGTTATTCCAGTCCTTAGCTAACTGCCTCCAGTTGGCCACTCCAAGTCAGTTCAGGTCCCCTTCTACTTGTGCGTGCCACTTAAGGCGAGGTCTTCCTCCACTGGTTTAATTCGAAGACTCTGCATTGGTGCCGATTCGCTCTACATGTCCTCAATATGGCTACTAAGAACGAGAAATTTAATTGGTTCCTCTTAACTCCGGAAGTTGTTGCCATTTCCGTCGAGCTTTACGCATTTGTTTGCTTCATTCCTGGGACGTGGACATTTTTTATCCGTTTCGGACCTCGTAAGGTAACTTCTCAGCAAAAATAAGAAGTCAGACATCTATTCCTGACAACGGCGCGTGTCTAATAATGTTATATTTAATTGCGTCAAAATGGCTGCCTAATGGTCTAGTTGTCGCTTTCCACTGATTCACAAACACACTCGTATTTGCCAAAGTGATGAAAGTAAAGTAACAGCGAAATAGACTACACCGCAAATTGATTAATAATATCAAATTCTATGGCCAGACGAGTGCGAAAAAAAGCTGATTACCCCTTCATGCTCCATGGGGTCGCTTAATAAGTCGCGACAAGCACTATAAAACCGATAGCCAGGTGCCGTAAGTACAGTAGACCACTGAATATTCAACAACAGTTAACATCATGAACAAATCACTTACTTTCGTTCTTATCGCTTGGATGCTGATTGCAGTTGTGGTAGGATACGACTACCTCTGTCCACTTCGAACACTAATACGTTGAACCTTCCAGGTTTCCACACCATTAGCAGGACAGGCCGATGCCAATGTACCACTGGTAGCTGAACTCGCTGCTGAAGACGCTGGCTTCCAATCGGCCGGCATGAGGGGTAACAATTCGATTTATCTGCTTTTGTTCTAAAGATTAATTGTACATCACTTTCTAGGATGCACAGGTCAAGGTGGACCCGGCGGCCCGAGACCAACAACAACCACTACAACAGCCTCTTCTGGTTAACCTCCCATTCCACAGGGATAGGGGACTATGAACCTTGACACCAACCCCAAACCAAAAACACAGCAATATGCATGCATTTGTATTCGCTATAAATTAAATTCCAATAAAAATAGCGATCCTTAAAAGAACATTTCTGAAAAGGTGTACATATCATTCCACTCCCAGGCCCGGGGAGTGAAATTCAATCCAGCTTCAGCTGTCAACTCATGTCCAAGTCCACTTTCATTTGCAATGACAGAGAAAATGAGAGTTGTGGAGAAAGAATTCATCCTTAATCTCCAATTCCCTGGTGATAGGCTAACAAAGCAACAGAGAACCAGAAAAAAAAAAACAACGATGTCAACAGGACGAATAAAAAATAAAAAGGAGGAGGCGAACAAAAAATACAGGAACAAAAAAAAAAACAAAACAGAGACACGGGAGCAGAAAGTCATTTTGAATTGAATTCCATGTTGGCCATGTGACAAGCAATTGGGGCCAGAAGATCACTTTTCTGGGTCCGGACTATTTTCTGTGAAATTAAAATAGCTCCAAGGTGAAATTACTTTTCCGCTCATGTTGCCTCTCTTACATTGTGATTTAGTGGAACCATAAGTCCGTCAGCTACCGGAAGATACTGTACAGTGTACGTGTAAGTGTGATTACAAACACAGTGAACGAGGACTCTGGAACAGTAGATATGTATCGCCCGGCACCATCGACTAAGTGGAATCAATCATAAGCCCTTGTCCTGCGCTTCGCCTGATCCTTGGAGCCTCGTGCTCTTTCTCTCGTTATACGTTCATTAAAAATGCTCGCCCCCATGTTGTGACGGCGAACGGACGAGCTCCACACGCCATTACGCCGTCTCATTTTTCACCTAACCTAGAAGCCAAATTGCTACCGAATACGATAGCCAGGGCGCGAGCGCGAGCCCTGGCCAAGTAGGAAGAATGAGCCGCGCACACGCACCATTAATTCATCTACTATTTGCCAGAGTGACCAGCGTAAAGCCACCTACGACGAATTCACATGGAGGAGGTTAAAGTGTTTAATTTTACGGCACCGCACAATAAAGCCTCAAACGACCACGGCCATCCCGGGTTGAGGTCTCCTCAACGGCTATGGCCAACACAATAAAGCGGCAGCAGCCGGCCGTTCAGTGTGTATGAGCAGAGCGCGCACGCTCTCCAGCCCATTTGTATCCTTGCGCAAGCAGCCACCACCATGTGTGTTGGCGTAATACGGCAGGTGGGCAGCAATAGCCACACACACACATCTGTCCTGGTGGTGGTGGTGGTGCTAGCTGATGGCTGAAGAAGTCGTCCCAATCTGTGCCCTTTTTTTTGTTGAGCTCTCGCAAATCTTGGAAGTGTTTGCGCTGATGACTCTGCCGATGCTTGAATCGCGCGCGACCATCACCTCCTCATCGTCGTGGTCGTCGTCGTCGTCGTCGACATCGTCATCTCGTCCATTGTTAATGAGTTCGGCGTGCACATGTGCAGCACGCCAATGAAAGTACAAGTAGGGGAGACGACCCAAGGAGAGTGTTTCTATAGAAAATCAATTCGGAGAAACCGCTGAAAAAAGGACAACACACACACACACACACACAAACAGTCATGGTGGCTCTTCTGCATCGTCGACTTCGTTGTCGGGGAGTCCAGACACCCCGATTAATCAACGGCTATTAATGCCGCACTTAGAATATTTACGGGTATTAAATGACTTGTGAGTAATTTCCGTAGGTGGTTCTGGGCATGGGTGGTGTTGGTGGCAATAGTGGTCTTGTGGTTGTGTCAGCGGCACCACACTCCTTGTAGGTGACATTGAATGGGAGAAAAAGTGCGTGCTGAGTCTGTTGCGCCACTGCTAGACAGCACACACACTTTCTGGAGGCCTGGTCAGTTGGTTTCGGTTGCGCCCGTCCCACATTGGCAGATGCATGTTTGCAGGGCAATTTATGTGTAATAAATGTAAGTTATGAGGATATTGGATTCACTCGGTTTTTGGTCGGTCAATTTATAACCACGAAGTGCTTGATTAATTGATCGGCTTCCTGCCGAAGGGAAATGTTCTGATTCCATAATGCAGTAACTGCATATAGGCGACCTTGACTTCTTTCAAAATCAACCTTTTATTGGTACAGATACGTCGTGACTAAGGGGAGAAATGGGCCTTCTAGCTCATTCTGAGAAGCCTGCAGTCAGATGAGTACCTATGTGGAAGCAAGCATGGTACGAATACAAATTTTCCAAGTTCCAGGAAATTCAAACAAAATTACCATAGAAATCCTTCCGCAAGCATGACATACAGAAGAACATCTCAGCTCCATCATTGGAACAAAATTAATGACTCAATATATGTAGCTAAACTGGAGGAACGCTTCCCGTAACCAAAAGTACCAATGACAGCAAAGGCTATCAGACAGAACCAACTGTCTTTGCCCTCCCGACTTGTGTGACTTAAAAATACAAGCAACAGGAACAAAGTTCCCAAACGGACTTGCCGAACTGATTATAGCAGCTAGAATGGAAGAATAATAAAAATAATACGCTTACCATCGAGAACACAGATAGAAAATTCCGAGAGACAGTTGAAAGCAATCCACGATTCCTTATGTTCCCAATTATCACACTTTTGTCAATCGACGCAAGACGGAGTAAGAAAGACTAAGAAGGCAATTTAAAACCTTCCTTGAACCATCGAGTTTGAGTTGTATGTAACAGAGACGGTGGAAACTGATACATAGATCCCTTTTCTGAAGCGTTAACATTTCAAGGAATCGCTAGTACGAAGAAGGGAAGAAAACCATCATCCACCTTCATCCGGCCATATTCCAATGAAAATTGTTCCATCTAGGGGATGGGCTCACGGGCATTTATCGGTATGTTATCCTAGTCTAGCTCACTTAGTCTAACTTAGGCTAGCCTGTCTAAAACCATCATTATTGCATCCCCTGGAGGTTCACTGAAGTTATTCTCTTCACCAGAAAGATGATTGTGATAGGTCTGACTCAACCAAAGCTAGTAGGCGATAGTAACCCGATCTCCGATGAAACGAAAGATCTAGTAGCTATCTGGGTTAAGAAACTTCTTTAGGATAGTAGGTCGAAGACATTCAAGAAATTCTCAGTTTTCTGGCAGTGGAAGGAGGTCATCGCAGAAAGAGGTCATCGCAGAAAGAGGACCTCTGGATCTACTCAGCTATTTTAAAATCTTATCCAGATTATGTGTCGGTTTGTATGTACTTAACATCAAAGAATGGTCTATCTCAGCTGTACAGAAACTTGCGCCTGGCTCTGCTCAGCATGCTCTGCTTGATTTAAGTCCTCTTCCTACCTTTTCTCTTGGACTTTACTTTACTTTACTTTACTTTACTTTCATAGCAATCTTGGATGGGATGGCTTTTGGTAATATCCTCACTGGAATTTTGATAACTTTGAGCTGTAGGTACTTGTCCTACGAACCTGTTTTAATGAATATCCCGTCCGATGCATGACACATGAGCTTCGGCTGCTGTGCAAAATTTGAGTTCACTTTCCTTGCTTTCAGAACTGGCTGCGGCTAGAATCTGAGATTGGGTTGAACTGTAGTTGAATCCTTATAGGTGGCTCCGAAATTAGTCCAGAGGCACCGTACTGAGGTCTTCGTAGGTAGCGACAACTTCAGTACTCGTTGAGAAAGCATGTTTCTGTGTAGGAGCTGGGGTCGCAGTATATACATCGTTAAGGCTTTGTTCAACCCCGTACACCAGTCCAAAATAGGTATAAAATGCAAGATCTCTTTGAATTCGTTGTCAAGATTGAAATCCTCTACTTTTGCCTGGGTCTACACTAATAGTGAGAAATACGATATTGTATGAGATTGCTAAGCAAGGCTTGGAGGATAATTTTTTAAAACCTCAACTTGTCCTTGATTAGGGACTGCACTCATATTTGTATGTTGAACGACTCTCCAGGATGCAGGCAGTCTAAGCGATGCCGCTCAGTAGAAAAGGCTGCAGAAAACTTCTTGGCTTTCTTACGGCTTACGGCTTTCTTATGGGCGTAAGAGACACCAGACAGTGGAGTTGTTTGTGAAGACGGCGACGATACTTCGGATTATTTTCTTTGTTTTTATCCTGTCTTTTCTCGGTTCAGGTGGAAAATCTTCGATGCTGATATGCTGAGTGCTGATTGTTCAAACTCCCCATCACCGAACAACATCCTCAGCTTCCTGCAAAACTTAAAGAAATCCCACTGAAATGGGTAGCACTGGCTCTTGGTTTCAGAAGTAAGTACACCGAAGCTGTAAGTTCCAACCAGACAGAATCAGAGAAAAGGCTACTAAAACTTGCTAGAGCTATGTATTTTAGACTCTTTAGTAAAGTGAAGGCCGAAAAGAATTCACGAAACTATCTCACTCTTTGCCTTAATTTTAACCTGAACCACGTTGGTAATTCGAAATAAAAACTGGACAAGACCACATCAGAAACGAACCGCTTCTGTAGGTATTACGGGTGTAACATCATCTAACGAAAATCGAAATAATATCGAAAAAACAAAAATAGAATGAAAGTAGAGACACAATCTCTGGCTCGCTTACTGACCAATGCTCTGTCAGATTCAATCTCAAAGAAATTAGGACTGCAGTTGGTGCTGAGCCGAGGTCAAGAGGTTAGAATCCATTTGTAATGGATTCTGTCCAGGATATCATATATTAAGTTTTTGTTTCCCTCGTCAACCTACATAACGTACATACATTTGCATGTATGCGCATTATTAAGCCTCAGCGGTAGAAATAACACAGGACTAACTCAGCCATTGGGTTACCAACCAAAATTGACATTTGAAACCCGTACCCTGAAAAGGATTAATTCGTTGCTATCTCCTCGACGATATTTTTGATTTTATGTGCCCGCACTGCGGAGATAACCATCACAGTCAAATGTCACCACAGTTCTCATTGCCTTCCACTGTCACCGCTTCAGCAAGAACAAAGGTCAGATATTTTTACCTCTTTTCACATGATTAGGGTGACGCAAGGGCGGGTAATTTTATATAACTACTATACGTACATATGTATGGGTGTATATCCCTGGCCACGTGATAACAACAGAAGCCACCACCCCCCATTGAATTTTAATCAATTCATTTTATTATTTGCATGCCATCCATTGTTCTAACCCCTGCGCATCCCGTCCATGGCTAGATACGTCGCTTACTATCATCTTCCGCACAAGATACGTATATGCATCCCGACAGATATCTCCCCAGAGTCAATGAATATCGAGAGGCAATTTTATCTCCCATACAGATACAACGATAGGGTTAATTCTCATAGCCAGGAAGGAGAAGGGTTGCGGCTCGGATGCAAGGGGTTAAACTTAAAATTCGGCATTATCCGATTAAAAATTTTCAAATTTAAATTTTAAATTTGCCTTCATTGCCTCTGCAGACGTCCACCACACCATGGACCCATGAAACAGGATCGTCGCACAAGGAGTAGATGTGTATCGTAACTTTTTTCCGTGTGTTGTTTTGGATAGCGAAACTCATTAACAACAACGAAGCAAGAGAAAGAGAGAAAGAGTGGATACACGAAATTGAACAGTGATAACTTTTGTAGACCCTCCGACGAACACGGACATAATCTACATAATCTAGTGCAAAGGAACTTGGCCAACATTTGGAAGCACGCACCCACACACAAATATCGAAATCAAATAAAGACAGCATCCTTATATTTTCATTACCGTAACGGTCGGTGGTGGTCAGAGCAACTTCTAGACGCGCTAGACGTGATTGCTTTCCACCACCGAAAATCCTTTTTTATGATGATTACATTTTATCATAAAAGGACACAAGAAAGCAGCGCCACCGCAGATGGGGGACACCAGGACATCGCTTGCAAGAGATACGAGCGATTGCCAAAGCGGCAGTTATTGCTGCCCATAAATGCTGCACAACTCCAGAGTGCCAGCCGTGAAATATCTCTCAGCTTCTAGATGCCACCAAACACGACCACGACCACGACCATGAGAGTAGGAAAAGCCTTGAATTTATAAGTTCCAACATATCTGCGGAATTTCTATTAAGTTTCGGTAGCCTCGTCCTCAATCACTCCATCATAAACAATAATAAAATCTGCTGGCCACACAAATAAACGTGTTGAGTCTATTATTGTGTGTACACTTGTCTCGTTCGTTCGTAAGTGGACAGGGGGTCGTCCTGACACTATGCCATGCCATGTGTTGCAAAAGACTCGCCGCCGCCTATGAAGGAATAAATATTTTTTGCTATTTTATTGAACCTCGGACACTGGTTACACATTAATAGTGGCGCACGTACATACATACGAGTCCATGAGCCTTCCTTCTTGAGGGTGGAATGCGAGAAGTCTTTTATAGCCTCAACGGCGGACGCCACACTGTATCCAAACGCAATAATCATCAATCCTAATTCCATTAATATGTTATGAGTTTTTGATATGAGTATTTATTACAAAGGGCAGATCATCCCGAGTCCTTGTTGTTGCTTTCGTAAAATGTCAATGTAATCATCAATCGATTAGGAATTTTCAAAGGAATTCCTCCTTGTCGTTGTTAGCCCTGTGTTTTTCTCCGGTGACAGGCAATACAAGAAATTGGAAACAAGCATCATCCTCCCCATGCCGTTGGTACACGGTTTTTTGAATTAGCCTGCGGGCGGCATCAACAGAAGACTTAAAAATATTGAAAATTATCCTCGTTACACGGGGGATAAGGATAACGCGTTGTCAAAGGAAATTTTATTTTCAATATTGACTTTCGCGAAAGAAATGAAAAATCCTGCAGACACCGATGGCTGGGGGTAGTTAATTTTTCATGGTTTGACGGTTGATGTGACGCTCAGGTTGCCCGGGTGACGGATGAATTGCTTTTGATTCCTGTCATGTCAATTGATTTTTGATTACACACACATACTTACATACAATAGGTACACTTCGGCTGGGGATGAATTTAAATTTGAATTCCCAAAGGAAAATTAATCAGCCTGTCAACGTTAAAGGGCTGGGCTGCTCAGTACGGGAGAGTAGTAGATGAAAAAATAAAAAGAACACCCTCCAGCATGATTTTTAGCTGTTGTCAGTTCGGACCGATGTAACGACATTTTTCTATCAACAATCCTCTCTAATTAAGTTGAATCCTTTCTTGTGGCTATCAAAAAGGAGAATGCCACCGACCACCCTCATCAAAACACATTTTTTCCACCGAAAGCTTAGATTTATCTGTTACTTCATCCTGATATTTTTTTTTTTTCTCCTGGAAAGTAGAAAAAAAAATTAAAATTAACAAATGAATCCTTTAAGATATCCAGAGATTACCATTCTTTCTCTGTACAGCGTACACGTAACAGTCCACAGGCGAAATAGCAACAGAAGAAGGAATAAAAAAAAAATAAAATATATCTTTAAAGATTCAATTTCATTCATTAGGGCCGGCTAGATATTCTTCCTTACGGATTATTTACTACTACTCACTCATTAAGGATTTTCCAAAGGACGATCCAAGTACACAATGCAAGGAAAAAAAAATTAAATAATCACAAGGAAAAAATGAAATAAATAAAAGAAAGTGATTTATTTGCTCAACCCTTTTTTTTTTTTGTTTCTGTGCTGCTTAGTCCTTTCAGTGATTTCAGAAGGATATTTACTCCTTTACTTTGGCTGGCTGTTGCTACTTAGTGCTGCAGCTGTGACCAGTTCAATATGACGGCAGTGTCTGTGGGTGGGGGTTTATTGAAGAGAGTTGATGTCTTTTTTTTTCGATAACATGAAAGCAAAGACTCCCCAAAGGATTCCATTGCAAGGTGCGTGTAATTGGTTTGAATTTTTCCTTCTTCTTCTTTGGTTTTTTTTTCTATTTTCAATTATTGCCGGCAGTGTTCGTTTAATTAGAAGTACAGGGATTCTTAGACATTTCTTAGGCATGGATCATGAAACAATGCTGGGTGGTAAGAGCAAGAGTAAGGCGTTTGACGGAAATTGCACGTAATCTCAATGGTTTATACTCGCTTAGCAAAAAAAAGTACCCAACGTGGCTTAACCTCCAGCAACAATAACCTCCTCTCGGATAAAGACCCCACAAGAGCAATGGAAGGAAATTTGGGGCGATCATATCTATTTGGCTCTCTAAGAAGATGCATTGTGTCCTCCCTTACTGACATACATATGTACATATGAATGTATGTCCTGTACGATCTTCTGGGTCTTAGGACCTTCACAATGTCTACTGTATGGAAATGTGCTCTAAGCGCTCTCTCCAACTCTCTCCCAGTTGAATTAGATCCTTTTCGGCCCTTCTGCGGTATGTGCTTCTAGAAAAGCGTACGCTGCCATTCTGAATTATCATGCTCTGCTCCATCGTGTGGTAAGCTATAGATTTGTCTCCTTTTCGGAAACTGTGTCCAATCCAATACCACTTCCGTCTTTGCTGGTAAAGATGTTAGCCTAACGAACGTTTTCGGCCGTCATATAGGAACGTAGACCCAAGGATTTCCCAATTGACAGATTCTATTGGATTCGATTATTTATTTGTCCATTTGGAGATAATATAGAGATTCTTCCTTGGAAAGATGGTTCTATGTTCACTAAACTTGATTTACTCCATTTTACCTCATTTGGTGATACATGCACTAAAGCTATAGCTATCATTGAATTGCTCGAAAACATATTTCCTGCTGATAGCAGCTTACATTCCCTTTGTTGGATGAGAAACCGGTCCATCTGCCAAGCTCCGAAACGTTACCACCACTTCACGGAGCCTTTAGCAAGATGTGGTGGTATCTCACCGGGCGACAAGGTTGTGGAACCTTATCTACCACCTAGTCCAGGATTCTTCCCAATATTCAAAACTGCGACTGATGAAGTAAAGGGTCAAGTGTTACAAGATTTAAGAAAATCACCGATCCAACAAGGACATACATGAATATGAATCCGGTTTGAACCAAAAATTTTGTCCAGATTCATGAATCTAAACTTATTCAAGATGTTTGAGGTACGTAACCAAGAAACAAAACCTTCTGTAAAGATATATTTCATCGTTTTTATGACGTAGGTCTGATGAGCGTCTGACAAACATCCGAGAGTATAACTGTCGCAGAAAACAATTTGCCCTACTGCGTTCAACAGTAGAAATATTCCATTCGTGTAAAGAATATAACACATAGCACTAATTGTTATGAGAAGCTACGCCCTGTGCCCCATCGACTTGTTGCGTCAAATATTTATATTTTTGTTTTGTATTGACATATCCTGGGGGAATCCACTGTCACCAGTAAAAATACATTGCTAGCAAAAGTAGATCAATAGTTTTAACTCACACAAAATTCAAGTTTTTGTGTTTGACCCTCAGCACTCGCCAGTTAAAAATAAAATCACGAATTCGCATAATCACGAGGTTGCAAAAATAAGAATTACATTGAGACTTAAGAAAACCTCTCTGAAGATGGTCCGCTTTTATATTTTATATACACATGCTGGAGCTTTAAGACAAAAAACTTAAAAAAAAAATGTCACACATATTTTCCATATTTTCAATATTTTCCATTGCTTACATTACTGAAATGAAATTATTGTTAAAATTTTCTCTTAAATGAAAGAATTACCTCAATAGCAGCCCTGGTCTGTGTATAAAGTCGACGACAAATATGTACCGTTTCTGATAGGTGGAGCTTAGATTTAGGGTTAGATAAGAATGCATACAGAAAAAGCAGACTTCGTGGAGAAAAGTGATACTTGCTATACTTTCTGGGCGACTAGTGCTTCAGTTGACATTTCAGGTTTATTTGAAAGAATTTACACTTGCAAAACTTGTGAGAGAGAGAGAGGCAATGGCTGCACTCACATTCGTGATGATATGATTGACATCATAATCAAAAATAAAAAAAAAGCGCTAGGTACTGGCTAACTATTTCTTTACATGCTTGTTGGAAGCACTCAGTGAGCTGTGACTTGTGCACCCCTGAGTATCAAGGCAGAATTGGCGATAATAGTATTCAGAGTGAGCGAAAGAAAAACATGAAGGATCACTCAGTACTCAGCTCCTTACACAGTACCAACTCACAAAAGCTAGTTACTTAACTTAAACACTTTATCTTATTAGATTCTACCTTTAATAGTTGACACGAGTGTGTCTTAACAATGAAGGACATTTGTAGAATCTAATATCTTGAATGACATGGATCACTTTTATCAGCGATGTGAGTCCCGACAGTACCAGCTTGAATGGAAAACATCATTAAATGGAATAAGAAGTTAGACGAGCATTCTAGGAGTTCAGTGTAGAATGTGGGTAGCCAGTTACATAACAAGTGACGGTAAAGGGGAAGCTTGGTCTTCAAAAATGGAAAAAGCGAAGAAATTATAGGCTCAAAATAAAAATCAAGATAGGGCTGCTCTTGAAATGCTATCAAAACTCTAGAAATTAGAATTTCCCTTCGGACTTGGTACGTCCTGTGTCCTTTTCATAGTCATTTCGGTTATGTGACAAGCTAAGGGTCTGTGACAAACAAAGGTCTGTTTCTCAGGAAGTAAAGTTGTGACTGATTCCGCCACTATTTCATAGAACCTGCAGTAAGATGCGACAAAAGGATACCATTTTGGTTCTTTGTGATCTTCCTTCGTCTACTGGAGCACTAATAGTGCACATATTTTAGCCTGGTAATAACTACTAGAATCCTGCAAACGCTAACAATTTTGTTTTATAATAGTTCACCCGTACTCAAGGATTTACGAGACCACCCTTATAATGCCAACAAAAATTGGGACACATACGTATTTTGCGAGACAATTGAGAGAGCGGAATGAGGCTCACTGGAGCACTGTTTATAGAAAAAGCGATCAAATATTTTTGCCATGTTCGAACGAGTCGCTCGCTTTTGAGCCTTGGTGCATAGCAGATTTGAAACCTTCTAAGACGACTAAAATTTGTTTAAATAACTGTAGCGAAGACGTGTAGAACTTCTGTTCACCCAGGTCTATTCATTTTGTAAAGATACGTATGTATGTATGTATCTAGAAAGGCTGGGATCTAAAAAGGCTCAAAGCACTGTTTTCGTTTTAACTATCGTGCTACTGATGCACAGTGACAGCAGACCCAGTTTTCTGATCAACGATTGGCGGTGACTTCTCTTCACCGATCTTCATGTAAAGGTACGTCAGTCCATGTCTCATGCGTGACATTCTATAGATTTAAGTTAATAAAGGACTCAATTCCGTGAAATCAACTAATATACAACATATGTACTTGTATGTATAGAAATACTTTTGATGAACACAATCCATATCTGATGATAAGAACTCCTTGGACATAGGCCAGCGGACCAACCACAGTAGGAACGAACATTGTAGCCAAACCAAAAGCAATAAATTCACGTCCGTAGGTGTGGACATAGTTCACTTAACTGCGGTGACAATCATTATGCTCACATTGAGAATTATGGACCATTTAACCGTCGTCAGGCCCATTCGAGATTCATTAGGCCGCCAGAATCCTCCAATACCAAATTGCACGTGACCAATACTTTATTCGATCGAACCGGCCATAGCACAGGGCACAC
The DNA here is from genome assembly GCA_963583995.1 of Xylota segnis. Taxonomy (NCBI): domain Eukaryota; kingdom Metazoa; phylum Arthropoda; class Insecta; order Diptera; family Syrphidae; genus Xylota; species Xylota segnis. The sequence goes on from OY757237.1 coordinate 59,167,738, forward strand.
GGCACACACCGTTCAGAACATTAAACTGGAATCAAAGTCAGCATTAATCTTTGAATTTATAGCTGCCGCCGTTGCTGACCAACACTGCGATTCCTGGCTTGATTGTGACCATCTCGAATAAGCCAATCGTTTGGCTAATTGTGAATCATTAAATTGCTGCCCATCGAATGCAAGGCCAATCCGTGATCACCTTAGCAAATCAGTTGAATGAAGTTGATGCGATGATATTCGCACATTGCACTATCGATAGCTCCTGCTGCTGTTGCTTCATTAACCCGGCTTGATTCATGAGGACAGCTTGAGTTATACCCACAATCTGGTGGAGGGGGGAAATTGGATTTTTTCCTTTTTTTTTCGTTAATGAACGATGGAGAACAATCGCAGCATTGTGTCGCGCACACATCTTAAAGTTACATGTTCTCCAGAACTTATCACGGAATCTCTCAACTCCTGTGCATGATATGATCTCCTCCGGAGCAATAAAACACACAGCCGATGACAATTTCTGAGCCCGTGATGGATGTCATATCACCTCAAACAAGGGGCACATCCCAAAAATAGCTTCCACACAATTTAATTACTCAGAAACCTGGCCAAAAACACAAGATATAATCGATGCATGTCCTAAGAACAAGGTTAACTAGCAAAAATTCCACAGAATCCAAACCAATAAAAATATATCCTCAATTGGAGATAAACAAAAGCAAAACAACAAAACAGAGAAACCGAGAGGAGAGAGAACTCCTACCCAGACGTGATTCTGTATCGTATGACTGTGTGCGTGGTGTACATTCATACATATGTTCGTTCGTAGGTACGTGGCGGCTGGCTACAACAAGAAGGACTGGTTCTGACCTCCTAAATCTCATCTGATCACACTCGAATGACATCTCCGATTAATTTGGAATTCAATACGATCCCACTAGTCGAGACGAGAGTTGGTGGTGGTTCTTCGCCCAACAGCCGATGCCGCTGCCACTGCCGCTCGATGGTCGACTATCTTGACTTAATGCCTGAAGTGAGATTTATTTGGCCTTGCGGTGGTAGACAAACGATCGATGCTGTTCGCTGGTGGGCCCGAGAAATCTCCGAGTATCATCTTAGCGAGAGATCACACATGTGATGGCCGCGCACGGCTATGCACAGGTGGTGGACACAACACACAGCTAATGGCTATCTAGTATAATAGGTTGTGGATAAAAATATCGGAAAGAGGAAAAGATGACATCGGGTGATAAGGTCGGGGCGCGTATATTAGGTGATTTGTTGATGTTCCTATCGTAAGCAAAAGTTCCTATACATATAGTCGACCGAGAGTTGCCAATTTGTATGTGTCACATCATTGGAACCGCAAATATCCGTCCTTTGTGGTGGACGGCCGATTCGATTCGGTCGCAGACCATTTATCTTCTTTGGGAATTGATCCGGCGTACAAGTGCCCATCAATTTCGCTCTTAAATAAAGCTTATTTGCCGAATGATATATGGTTTCTTGGCCTGGCCAAGTGGATGTGTGCGTCCTAGGTATGTTACACACATATTTCTCTCCAATTACTAAAATGAGACATCATATGTATAGGGTTGTGCGGATTAGCTCTCAGCGTTTACATTCCGGCTGTCACATTTGACAGAAAACCATCAGTCATCCCCGGACGGAAGAGGAGTTGAAAAACACCCCTTTTTTCTTGTCACAGATCGAAGGCCCAGGAAATTGGCATTATACCAACACTTGGTGTGTCCCCTCCTCTCAGCCTGGATTGACATGTCACTGTGTTCTACACACGTACTTCTTCACTCCATAGATACATACACTCTTCTCGGTGTGGATCATTTGTCAAAATCAATTCTTCTCGTGTTTTGGGGTGAATTCTGTGGAATTCGTTTCGTGCCTTGTTGTGGATGTTGAACAAAATTCTTCCAGTGAATCTGGAGCAATAAAGATCACCGATAATCATTCCGGTCGGTGTGGCTACCGAACATGAGATGTGATTTTCTCAAAAAAAAGGTTGTTTTGTGTCCGAAACCGTGGACTATATCATTTATGTGGTTCAAAGGAAATTAAATATCAAAGTGGTTTTATGTCATCAACTGGTTAATGGCGATTCGGTGAGGTGAAGGGGAAAGGGGAACGAGTATTTATTACTTTTATGATACTAGATACGCTTTGTTCAAGCGGAAACTGTTCCGCGTTCACAAGCGGCTAATGGTACACTATATGCATTATATCTGACCTCTGATGGAATGTACTTATTCCCAATACCTACCATTTAACACTGCGCTGTTGGAGGGGATTTAATGTCACGTTGATTGTTCTGAAAGTACATGATACACTCCATTGTAAGACAAATTCTCATGACTTAGCAAGGCAGGTTCATGAAGTAGTGGGGAAACCGAACAGGATGCTTATTTAAGGGACTCAGCCACAGTAAAGGAACATCCAGCTAGAGGTTTAATTTTAGCAGTGAACAATCTTCTAGGATTCTCCAAATTTTTGATAAGCAAGAACAAGGAGGTTATTAAATATAAATCGCTACACACGCCCACAACATGCTGAAATAATGAAAATTCACTGCAAAAACACGGATACATTTCGTAAACTTCGTACGGCTTTTCGTCATCATCAAGCGCCGTCTCATACAGCTCTAGAATGGTGAGTTGAAACCTCTTGGACAGGTAAGTGATGTAAAGACTCAAGCACGTACTAATCTAAAAATATCACCACTTTAACTGGGAGTCTGTGTTCATTTCAAAACGTTCACAAGGGTTTGGTCTATAATAACGTTGCACCATCTTTTAAATAAAGACCTTGGCCTACATGCTAATAAGGTCCAATCAGCATAAGTTACTAAATCACTTATAAAGATAAAGTCTAACCTAATGCTCCAGAGGTGTTATTTGCGAAATGCATTCGAAATTAAGCGAAAAGGTGATGACGAATTTCATTAAGAAATTACTATTGATAGGCAAACCTGAGAAGAACATTTGGCAAATATTCTGATTCATTCCAAACCTCAGAGTTTTTCTTTGGACTAAAATACAAACGTCATCAATTTACATGAAAATGTTCCATTGTTCTGTTAATTTGAAATGTCACCACTTGTTGGATGAATCCTTATAAACGGAAGATATCTTCTACATACTCTGATAGACCACGTGCACAAGTACGCGGAATTCCATTACCCCGTCCGTAACAGCCTCTGCTATTGTACCTAATTTTACAATTTCTTCCGGCTTTCGTTAAACTATATTTTCTAGACTATTCTACTGAATTAAGTTCGAGAGAGTTAACATGTCCAGGTAATCGGGAGTTCTTCAGAGGCTCCGTTAAAAACTGAGAACACTATTGGTCTTATTAACTGAATTGCCTGGAATCTGCAATAAAACGAGTCCTGAAAAGGAAATACAAAATAGCAGCAGCTTTTTCTAGCCTTAAAGTCATTAGGAGGTGATGGGAATACAAAAGGTACGAAATGGGTTAGGATTGTGAAGTGGCTAAAAGCGACAATGGCGAAATCATAAAGGAGTAGGAGAAGGTTTGTGATAAAAAGCAAGTTCACTGAAACACGGTAGATATACAAGATGCATAAACGATTTTTTAAAAGTTAGTTTGGGTAAGGTTCGAATGGTAGACTACAACAAGTGCAGCCACACTAAGGTCAGAATAGGCCGATTATGATAACATAGAATCTGGTGCCCGCAATCTACCTACACATTGAACCAACAGGAGCTTATTATAATGTTTTTATTAGAGACTTCGCCGATCTTGTTGAAGAAGTATGGTTATATGTATGTAGCTTCATTCGAGTTTAGTTAGCTTGACAGGTGCATACGAGGTGAAGAATAGTCTTTTTCCTTTCTCATCCGTGCAGCTTCTACAATGATACAGTATCTCTTATGCTGATGAAGGATCTCTTTAGTCTTACTAGACTATTGGAACACTTGAGATGCAACTTGGGTCAGCTTGTGCCAGTGGACGTGGTTCGAACATTTTGCTAAATTAAAAGTTTACACATAGCGAGACACTTATTGAGAATTTCCTTCTTCGGTAAAAATGACAGAGTTGTGACATGTAAGCGGAGTCGCCCATACAATTTCCTACAATGTCCCTATGGCTCGGCAATGATGTAAATTTTGTATTGTTTCGTCATCTTGTTAAGACGTAATAAAGGGCAGTTTTGGAGTTGAAGATGACCGAATTAAATTGTGCCTTTGTTACGACAGTGCATCCTTGATCGCTACTATTTCAACTTGGAACACGCTACAGTGATTAGAAAGACGGAAGGAGATCTTGTCAATCCTGGAGATGTACATTCGAGTAAAGGTTTCGACATTTTTATTGAATAGGAGCTGAAGGTAGGTAATCAGTGTCCTTTTGGATGCATTCTGGTTTACGTAGAATAGAATAGTGGCTAGTCGCAAGTTGGTTGACAAAAGAATTGCTTTCATGTGAATGGCCATATTTGCTGTCACTTTTTTGCAATAGATATCGAGCGGAAGCATGTGGAACATTATGTCCAAAGCCGCAGTTGGAATGGTTCTCAAGGCGTCACACAGCTAAAGTAGTTGTGGCGGACAGCTTAATGCAGAGCAGTCCAGCAGACAACCACCTTATACATGATGCATGCCCCTGAGAGCCAATATATGTATATGTACTTCAAGGCTGAAGTCCTCACTTACATCTTAACTCCGTCTAGAGGGTTGAGTTTAATTTACTACTTAGGATGAGGCTTAAGTACTTGGTCGTATTTCTGAGCACAAGTAGTGTGCCGTTTAGTCTCCTTGGAAGTCTCATTAAAGGTAGTTATAGAAGAAAGTAGGGCCCATTGAAAGATCCAAGAAAGTAACTTTGGATAGAGATAGTTTTATGCCTATCTACACTAGGTGCCGTGGCTCAGTGGTTAGTGCGTTGGACTATGGAGCAAGCGGTTCCAGATCGAGTCCCATTCGGGAAACATATAAAAGTTTTTCGAGCATCTGACAAACATCCGAGAGTACAACTGTCCGGGGAAAGCTTCTCAAATAACAAATTGCCCTTCGGACACGTCATTCAACAGTAGGCCCCTTCAATTCATGTAAAGAATATAACACGCACAACACGAATGGTTGTGAGAAGCTAGGCCCTGGGTCCCATCGACCTGTAGCGCCAAGTATTTATTTTTTATTTTTTACATGAAAACGGATGGTCTTTTCAGTCTAGAATTCTAGATCCCAAGCTATAGCGTGAAAAATCTACAAAACTTGTCTTTAACAAGAAATCTACAAAAAGACTTCCAGGCTCAAAATGAAGGCTCAAGTCTTGTAAAAGGTACCGTAAACAACAATTTCTTTTATCGTTAAAACCGAAGACGATAACAACAAGTAGTGTAAAACAAATTGAATTAAAGACGGTTGCTTCCCTCACAACACAACACAGATACACACCTAAAGCCAGGACCGAGCCTGACGCACTTTGCAATGGAATCAATTAAAAATGATAATTGCATTGACAATAATGCCCCCGCACCACTCATTATTTATGTACAATGATTTTAATGTCAAAAACTCCAACTTATGTATGTAAACGCACGCATATGACAGGCAAGGCAGTGCCCACCACTCCACTCCACTCCAAGGTACCAAGCAGATTCCATTTCCCATTGCTTTGATGATGATCCAAACAGATACGGATGAAGAAGTACGCGTCATGATGGAAAAACTTTATGCCCAGAGGACCATTTGGCCGATGCTTCTTCGGTCCACAGGGTGGTGCTGGGGTGGGGGTTGTTTTATTTTTTTAAGTTATTTTTTCGTTTCTTCCTTTTTTTTTTTACTATAATTACCACCCCACCACTTACAAGGAGAGTTTTCTTTTCGTGTTTTTTCTTCTAAATATGGAATCAATACGACAGAGCACGGAGGGTCACGCCGACAGCGGGGTTTAGACTGCCACCACCGCCGCCGCGCGTGTATAATTCTCTGTTGTAATAAATTTACAAATTTTACCAAAAACACAAGCAAAAAAAAAAAAGAAATCAATTCGAATGTTTGAGAATGAGGTGATTCCTGATGAGTGTAGTCTAAAGCGCTAATGCGAGGTTATCCTCCATGAAAATATCTTGCCAAGGGTGGGTATGTACATAATTATGTTTCCCTCCACACAATGATTTACAAGACCAAGTACAAGAAAAATAAGCAAGCCAGCAAGGACGACTAAGAGAAAAAAAACCATCTAAGTAGACGCTACATTTTTTTGATTAAAGATGAATTTTTAATTTTTATCTGGTCCTGTAAAGTATCTTTCATCTTCCTAAATGCACGGCGACCAAATACAGAAGAAGGAAGAGAACGAAAAGAAAAAAATCAAACACGCGGGCGATGAAGAATGGGGTAGCACTCAAATGATTTATGCACAATTGCCCAGCCTATGTGTACTGGTACATCGAAGGCGGCACCAGTACTACTGGTGGTGGTGGTGGTGGTAATGCTGATGGCATAGTCCTAAGACCACAACTTTTGCATTCGAGCAGAGCCAACATGTAAGGTTCTCAAATTAAGTGGCTCGTCGTCGTAGTCGCTTTGAAATGTCAATTGGTGTCATGTTGGATGTCTGAAAACATCACATGACTAATGACTGAGATCATTAAATGACCGCATTCGATCTGTCGGATATCAATTAATAGCGCAATGAATTATAAGCCCATTGCGGATCGAAATTTAAATTCGAACGATGGGAACCATCATTGATGAGGAGAATGCTGCGCGATGGAGGAACGCTGAGTGTGCGTTTAGTCACCAATTGCCGCCGATAGTGCCAGACGATTAATTAAAATAAAATTGTTGTTTATGCGCCGCGGCGGCCGGCGGCGGCGGCGTTGGCGGGTTGTGTGTTTTGGGCGCCTCGCCTCGCCTACACATAGTGAAAACGCCACACAGCAATGACATAAAGTGGATCACATTAATTCAAGATCGTGGCACTTATAGAAAAATTGTTTTCTCTATTTGTACATATGTATGTATGTGCGATTCAAAGAAGGGATGCAATTAGTTTTCGTTGGGATTCATTGGGACTAAAATTGTTACGAATTATACAAAGGAGATGATCTTGACTATTATACTCCGCGTTCTGAACAAAAATTCCTTCAGGGAATACTGTAGAACGCTTACGTGACATGCATATATGTATGTTTAGCTATAGATACTTCCGACCACTTGCCTATAATTGCTACCTTTGCCCAAAAATATCGGAAAGACGATGCAAAGGACGCATCTGCTGCTCAAGTTGATGCGTATCCCTGTACTAGTAGTGTACTGAAGAGCCTACCATAAATCTAAGACGCACATATGTATGTATATCGTGAATTCAGACTTCAATGTCTTATTGAGAAAGAGTACTTGACTAAGCACTACTGAGCCCACCCCTTACTAAGCTCATCTTCAACTATACTGTTCCTAGATTTCAGTATCATACCTAGGACAGATAGATTAGTTATAAGAACGTTATCGGGGCTTTAAAAATGGTAAAGCTACTAACTCGGTGTATGAAACTGGAGGCACCTGGCTAGAGAGAATTGTTGGTTAAGGCCCAGGTCTACCCCAGCCTGTAGCGCCACATAAAGTGAAGAAAGTAAGTAAGAAAGCTGCAAGTTCGGATGGGGTATGATATTATGTGGTTCCCCAACAATTTTGGAATTTTTGGACTCTACTACATGGGTATGTCGAGGAAGTTCGAACTCGTCAGTCAAAACTTGTATACAGATACCAAATCAGTTCCATCCGTTGTGCGGGGTAAGATAGACACATTCGCTGGGTTCAAGCTTCTTTGCATTGTACATAGAGGGCATAGTTGTTATTCTGCCAAGAAAGCTATTGATATCGTGCTACTGACTCACTCATCTCTATGTCTAGAGTAGGCTATAGATCTTGATTGTAAATCTTAGCAAGTAAACGGTTAGGACTTCAGGGACAAATAATAGTACCTATAAAGATCCTCTTAAAGTTTACTTCATTCAAAACTTAGGTATAGATTCCTAAGAAAAGCTACCGACCAGACACACAGGCAGAAATGTGTCAGAAACTACGTTCTTAAGTGAATATGACGATTTACCAGACTATGGAAACAGCGCGTCTACAAGCAATACAATCCAGGACAGAAACTCATTGAAGACTGCCGGATGCATTTGGGTTTAGGTAATAGTCCAGATGATCATCCCAAGTCAATGTGAGTATCTATTTAGTTCAATAATTCCATGCAGGATAGCTGTTTAAGATATTAAAGCATTTCTTCTGCTTCAAAATGGAAAGTGGTTAACGATGTTCTTAAGTCGAAGAACATCCGTCAGACCTAGAAATTTCATTGATATTATTGAAGAGCTCTTGGTGGCAAAATATATTATCAGTATTAAGTTCTTTCTGTCTATTGTCATTAATCAACTGCTAAACAACGTTCTGGTATATTTAACAGACTAAGTCAAGGATATCGTCAGTAATTTGAAGTATTATAGCTATGAACCAACACTAGACATCCTAATGCCTTATATTTTATTCTAAGTTCTAGGCATAACTATTTGATTGTCCACATTATTGAGACTAGAGCTCAAAAGAACTGAACTTAGTCTTAACTTTATATGGAATTCAAGTCACACTGGTCATAAATATATTGATGTTCCTTCTCAAACGTCCAGATATGAGACTTCATCGGTCTACCTCGGCACAGCGGACTATTGAGCAAGCTATACGAGGTCTGATTCCCTATCCAAAATGTTTTACCGTTCCTACTTCTACCTAGCGTCTGACGAGTATAGCTTTCCTGTAGTACAAGTGACATGGAAGAACTTCTCAGACTAAAATTCTCCCTGAATTGATGGACTGGATGCTAGGCCAGGGATATTTCAAAATAAAGCAAAATTACTGACTCAAGAGGCAGGAGACTGCCCTACACCTCTTATTATATCAATAAAATTCCAATAAGATATCGCGAGCATCAGAATGGCAAGAACAGTACTAAGAACAATATTAGTACATGGCTCTCTCCTTCAAAAATTTTCCAAGACCTTGAATGTAAGAAAACCCGTCTAGTTACTTTCTTTTAAAGGACAAATATAAGAAAGATGGTTGGGGTCTTGGTCGAGACTTTAACGATTTCTATTGAAGTTGTAGAGACGAGGGAAATGAGGAAACAGTGATACATTTTCTGCACACTTGTCCTGCCCTATCGCATTTGAAAAGAATTACTCTACCCGAATACTTCTTTGAAGATCTCAAGAGTCTAGTCAGATGTGACTTAGCCAAAGTAAAAAGCGTTGTCTGTGGGTCTTCGGTTTTCCACAGTCACCTTCTTTGGGTCTAAGTGAGTCCTTGCAAGCTGAAACACCGACTCAACACAACCAACCAACCCATCTTTAGAGAGTAGCACTGTCACCTTAGACTTTCATAAGCTAGAGGTATTGAGCACTTCTGGACAGCCGCGACAGGAATCATCTTCGATGTTTATCCGCTGCGTATTCTAGTAAAAATACATAGAACTGCGACACAAACGATCAAAGACATCAAGAAAAAGATGTAAAGAGCTAGAGATGATATGAAATTGTGAAGTGAGAATCAAAGAACTATATTTTCCCAGACTGTCAGCAAAAAGTGCGGCTGACTGGGCGGTAAGTCTATTGCAGGCGCTATAACTCGTGGACGATACTAATACGATAATAAACTGTTAATATAGACCCTAAGTCATGTCAGCTTTTTAACCTTTTGTCATCACATCAGTAGTAAAGGCCAAGAAGATGGCTGTGACCTTACTGCAATTACTCAGCGCATAATACACACTGCACTTTCGAGCTAACACAAAACCACCTCACACGCTATACGAGTATACAGCCAGTGTGATATATTGACGGTCCTCTGTCCAAATGAGACACGTAGGTGGGTGGCCGCCAGTCAAGCGACTAACCAAACAGTGTCTAAGCGACAAATTTCAATGTGACAAATATTTATTGCAACAAAGCTACTCATTAACATAATTGGAAGTAATTTATATCTTTGATCGTGCACCGTGGGTTGCTGCAGCAAGACCGTCTGTCTGTGCCGCCACTATGCTGGGTGATTTAATTCCCCAAACCAAGCGCACCAACAAGTCTGATGCAGATCGATGCTCATTGCACACATTTTACTCGTGTATTCCAAATTATTGTGTTTTTCTAAGTCCTGTCGCGCAACTCTTTGATCTCGCCTGTGAGCCAGTGATCCTTGCACCTGGCCGAATGGTACTCCCAATCGGTATGCGTATGCTACGACTCCGGCTACGACGGTCAGTGGTCAGTGAGCGACGAAAATAAAGTCGATCCGGAACCATGTCGAATGCAGATTAAGTTTCGAATCGCAAATGTGATGTCTCTATAGAATGGAATGACGCGATGCGATTTGAACGTGTCGCAATTAATCACCAGCAAATCGCCAGGGTTTTCTGCGGCTTTTGGCGGCACCTTTTCTTTCGTTCGTCGTCCTTTTGCTTAAAATCAATCGGAATCGAATGATTGGCAAGACTATAAAGGCCCGGCCGCCGCCGCCACTGCTACTGCCACTGCCAGTTGGAATTTGCACAGCACTGCCGAGTTAATCAGCGAGAATTGTGTGTCATTAAAGGGAAAAGCATTCGAATCGATCTGCGAGTCGAGAAGGACACAACAAAGTGAATCGGTAATTGACTAGCCTGCAGTGTATTTACACAATCGGGGCGGTTTGATTGTGTGTATCTGTGGACGGATAATGAAGGTGGTTGAAACACGGTTGGCACGTGTGCTACCGAGCTAAGGATTTCCATCCTTACGTATACTATACAGTGGCGCATTAATTAAGGTTTATTTTCTAGAGCGACACTCGAAAAATAAAGTTACTTTGCTTCAAGTGACAAAGGGTTGTTGGAAAAGTTAGCGCGCGCACTGTCGTTGCTGCTCGAGTGATACTCTTGGTTCATCTCAATCAAGGAGTTGGCGCTCCTGATATTCAACTGCCAACTCCGACACGAATCAATGGGCAACGTGACTAATACTTTTTTCCAAAAAAATAATACAACAAAAAATCCTCTAATTAAAAACACAGAAGCTAGTCCTTGAACAAATTTTATTTTATTTCGATTCGCCCTCCCTCCACTGTACACTCGTATGTATGTTTGTAGGTATAAGTCGAGAGATAAATGTCTTCGCATATCGCTTGACCATCCCAAGTCGGTGACAAATCTCGCTCCCATTGTTACAGCCTCGTAAAACTGATCAACTGATGGGGTCCATTTAAGGAACACTAAACAGACGGCAGCAGCAGCAGAAGACTCCTCACCATGACCATTTATTAGCATAATGGCTTTGTGTTATTAATATCTTCGATTCCCTTTATCTCAGATTGTTCATGTCGATTCTAATTGACGGCCATTTATATTATTTCAGACTCAAGGCTATCGATGGATTGATCGGCCGGTAACAAATTGCGACCAAATGAAACCACACACATGGAGAGTTGGCCTTGTCATTTGTCAATATCGATTGCCTTACACCGCCCACGCACTGATTCGAGGGCTACACCAGCCAGCCAGCACGCATCCTTCTTCCTTAATCTGCCTCCATTGACCCGGCATCATCGCCAGCTCCATGTGGCCGGATGTGAAACTATAAAAGAAACTTTAAGTGCTTCGTCATAAATTTTGCGCAAAGTGTTGCGCGTTTTAATTGATAGCCCAAGGCAGGTCGTTTTGTGGCCATTGCACATTTTCTGTGCCGTAAATTCCAACTCCTTCGCTATAGTTAAAATGTCATAACGGATAGTGGATACCCTTATGCCCCATCCGTGGCGTAAATGTGGAAGGAGCAGCATCACATCCCAGCATCACATCGTTTCTATTTTTGCGTGCTCTTGCGAGCATAGTTAAGCAGATTTTCGGATGCCATAGAAACGATGACGACGTAGACGACGACCACGACCACGACGATGATGCACTGACAAACTACCAAGGAGTCCATTCATCTTCCGAGTGTGTTAAGTAGATGCAAATGATAGCGTTAAATATCTTCGAGCGTCGTCGTAAGGTGTTGGATTAGTTCAATGGCGAAGGAAAAGGCGGAATTCCCAGTCCGCAGCACTGGGCTAGCGCAGCTCGTTGATGATCTATCGATAGGAATTAATCTAGTCAGTTTTGTTTTTAGATATTGTAGATGGGCTAGACCTACACCTAGTGTATGTACATACACGAGAGTATCTAGAGAATGCCACATCGGGAAGTCGATGAAATTTTCTTAGGAAAATATGCCACAGGCTGACCGAATTTGTTAGCTTGGTGTTTTATGTATGGGAAGTGGTGCTTAGCCGAAGATTGATCGTTCCAGTGGTGGAACATTTTTTGAGGAAGAAGTCTTAATTACTTTTGAGAGTTTGTTTGGTTCTTAAAATCGCAAGGACTCTACCAATTGCTTAGGAAACACTTTTAAGTCAGTCATAAACAAAGTCACATCAGATGGCGTCACCTATTCTTGTCTTAATAGTTGATCGCAGGATAAGTCAGATCAAGCTTTTTGTATCGTTTAAGGTATCTGCCATTTGAGTATGGTGGTCACTACGTATTGGTAAAAAATTATTAAATTTTATCCAAAAACTGGTCTATTCAGGTTCAGATTATAGCCATTAAGGCTGATTGAGTTAAAAACTCAACTCTCAACTGGCAAATGGACTTGGAAAATGTGTTACTGTTGGATTCGAGTGAAAAGGTCGTACACATTCGCCACAGTAAGTTCGGACACCACTCATAAAGAAATCAATTGAACAATATCCAAGTTTCAAACCTCTTAAATGCAGTTCCCAAGATTGCGGACAAAATCTCTTGAGCATAGGTTGATATTTACATAAAACAGATTATTGCGTATGCAGAAGGCAGTCCTGTCCTATGACCTAATCAGATGAAGTTCCAAAAGCCTACTTATATTCGTCTAGCTCCCCTGACTGCATCCAGCTAGAGTTTGGTGAAGAAGAGCAGTAGTGGAACTTGACAAATGTAATGATTTGGCAGTCTTATAACAAAATTTGGAAGATTTGTTTCAAGGAAACGAAACAGCGTTCTATGAATGAGGAATTATTGTAATTTAAAAAAGAAAACATTAAACACTGCCATTACCTTCTAGTTTAACCAAAATCACTCCACGGATTCGGACTAATACTAGTTTATTGGTGGAGAACGATGTACATACATACAAAGCTCCACACCGTCAAATATTTTTTCTAAGGGCTCGCTTTAAAAGCTTTACAGAAATAGAGTTCCTTCTTATTTCATTCCCGGGCTTGTTCGAATTGGATAGTGATGATGACATTTTGTTTAGGGATAGAGAAACCCTAGAAGTCCTACCCAAGCAACTTGATATTTGCACTAAATCTGATAACCGTGTAACCTACTAACTTTTGTCTAACAATATTGTAAATAAAAATACTTTGGTAGACCAGACATTTGACAATAAATCATCAGGAATTGGGACAAATTTTAACTACCGTGTGAACTGTTGGAAGTTAATTCCCTCTGACAATTATCTGAACATAGTCTTTGTCCCTTTCCGGAGATGGTACAGGTTATAATTGCAGGTGTGCTACAGCAAGTATATTCTCCTCGGTTAAAGGAAGACGCAATATTTTGAATAATTGCATTATTGGAATGTGCTGATAGTCTCAAAATCAAAACCATACGAAAAAGGTACAATCCTTCTGAAATGGAAATTCTTCTGGAAATTGGAAAAACAAGAAAGCCTTGTTTACTTTTAAGGGCTATTTTTATCAAAAACAGATTGTAATGATATTCTTTTTCCAAAAAAAAACTTAGTCAAACATACTCAAGCTGATAAAGGAAAGGCTTTCATGCGATTCTGTAGAAAATACTTTAGAATTTTTCGCTTAAAGTTCATAACGTCCTCAATAACATCTCTGGTTTCCACATTTTTCAATACAACCGATGTTAAAACGATGGAGGAGTTAAAACATAGTAAATAGATAAGAACGAATGCAGAAAAGCGACTTTCTGGGGAATAATGATACTTGCTGTGACTTCTGGGCGACTAGTACTTCAATTGAAATTACTCTACGATTTTGGAATATTTCAGGACGTGTTTGATGGAGGGAGAGGGAGAAGGCTGATAAAAGCGTGTTAAGGTGTAGTTGAAAGAATATTCTGCGATTTTACCTAAAGAAATATAATTTTACAACTCACCCAAGCAAATGATTTAACTCGTTAGTAGAGGAAAGGCCAAACTGGTGATAAGAAAAATAGCATAGCACGGGGTCACTCGCTACGGCTTAGCTGAAATTGTAAACGTGGAACGATGTGTTAGTAAAGGAACGCATTGTATCACCTGGTTTCAGATCTTGAAAGTCATTCTTCTTTCAAGTAAAGGCAAGTTTTCTGAACTGCATTCAGGAGTGGGGCGCCCAATGTTTTTCCACTCAGTCTTTTTTGCTTGCATCTATGTATGCTACTGGGATAAGTATTGGTTTCGTGTAAATATTTCGAACCCGACATTTGAATCAAACTTGACTTTGCTATAATATTTACTTATTCTAGCTGGTGGCTTATCTGTTTGTGACTGCAACTCCAGCAACATATAACTTTTAATCTGAATTCTGTGAGGAAATTGGAATTTTTATTCGAATCCGAAAATCGAATAAAAAGGGGAAAAAATAATGAAACAGAATTTATACGCCTTGAAATTCTCTATAATTCAAACTTAGAATATTAGTGGTAAAGTTTTTAATATAATTTGATCGAAAATACAATGGCAAACTTTATTTAAGCTGATGAAAATAAAAATAGGAAAGACTCTCATGCTATCCGTTTCAGAAAAGTTGTAAATTGTATTATATTCGTTTCGTGTCATATAGACTAACTAGGGATTTTAGTCGCCTCTTACGACAGGCATGCCTACCTCGGGCATATTCTGACCCCTACCCGAAGGGGTAACCATGTAAAACGGTTTTTCTTTCACATTTCTTTAAAAATGTTTGCATAAAGTTCATAGTTTCCTCAATAACGACCCTGGTCTTCACTATATCAATACGATATCTCCCGTTGTTAATGGGAGGAGTCAAAATAAAGTGGACTGACAAGAATGAATGCAGAAAATTGACTTTGTGCAGAAAGATGATACTTGCTGTGACTTCTGGGCGACTAGTAACTTCAGTTGAAATTGCTCTTTAATTTTGGAAAATTTCAGGACTTGTTTGACGGGAAAGGGAGGAAGGTGATGAAAGCGTGTGGAGGTATAGTTGTGTAGAATATTGTGCGATCTAAAGAAATATAATTTTACAAGAACCATGCCAAGCCAATGATTTAGTTTGTTAGTAGAAAAAGAGCCTATCAATCACACTGGAGGTGTAAGAGGAATTGGAAGTTTAAGGCACCTATTATGTTTTGTACTTATATTCACAAAATTGTAAGTTCATAGGCGGAAAAATATTTACAATTACGGTTGGATTAAACCAGCAGATAAAGAAGAACGAATGCGCAAGGTAGCAAAGCATGGCTAAGGTTTCTGGGAGACTAGCACTTCACCTGAACTTATGCGCTAATTTGGAAGAGTTGACGGATGACAGGTACTTGAAAAATCTATCTATGAAATCTATGAATTATCTATGAAAAAAGGAATTAAGAAATGTAGAAATATTAAAGAGTCGATTCGAGTCGAGAAATGTATACAAATTTAAGGATGCGTTCCAAAGACAACAATTTAATGATAAATATTTTATTTTTCAAACTATCAGTCCTTCTCCTTCTAAATCTGATTTATTTTCATCCGATTCGTGCTGCCATTTCAGGTCTTTTAGTTTCTGGACCGATAACTCATCATTCGTGAGCTTCTCATAATTATCACTTAGTTCCAGATCTTCAAGGCCATCCATACGAATATATTTTCCAGGTAAATGCAAGTTTTAGGCTTTCCAAACTGCATTCGTTGTCCTTTTGCTTACACCTACGAGGCTAGTTTTTTTTGTTGGCTTTTTTTGTAAAGACTTCGTACTCGAGATTTTAGTCAAAATTCACATTAGAGAGAAGTTATGTGAATTTAGTGACATTTCCTTGGACTTTCTGGTAATATTTAGGGGAAACAAAATCAGATCATAAGAAAAAAAAAATTTGTTGCCAAGATATGCATCATACATATGTACATATGTATGTGGGTACTTGAGTTTGGAAGAGATTCATATCCTTCACATCTTAGTAAATCTTTAGATCAGAGGAAGTGCAATATTCCTTGTTTTGCTAAAAAAGTCTGACCAAACCAAGCCCTTTCTTGGTGATGTTGATAGCGGTCTTTCGATTTTAGAGACTTGTCATTCACTGATTTGAAAGGACGATGAACAGGGCGTGTAAAGCTTATTAGATTTGAACTGAGAAGTAGTCCCAAATCTGTTTTTTCAAAAGCCTGCACAAAAACAAATGCAACTGAGGAATTGCTATTTCTTCACCTAATCTCGAACGATGAGATCGAACAAGGAATTCAGTCTTATCATTACATAGTTGGTATAGCTATGGTTCTGTCAATCTATCTGTAGCTAGTGAACACAATTCTTTGAACTCACAATAAAATCCAAGTTATCCTTCCTTACGAAGACCAATCCAGATGGCACGGCTTATAAAATGCTACGATACCACAGTAACAAATTGACAGTCCATAGCAAACTGTCTGTCTGGGTTTCCTCATAAAACCCTTAACAGGATTAAAGGACATTTCGCAGGTCAATACACAACACATTAAGCTTATTACAATGCCCATACTCTTTCAACATACGTAAATGGTGTGAAATTGTTAAAAGATCAAACACAAATGTACGAAAACGAAACAAAAAAATACAAAATACCCAACGTCTGACCTCGCGCACTCACCTCATCACACCTTCAATCAACGCTACTCACTCATGCCATTTTGTCTGAGCGCATATTTCCAAGAAAGCCCGGAAAATCATCACAAAGTGCACTTCACGACCGCGTCGTTCAGCCACCTATACAGTCAAGCCACCCACCAAAGGTTGGTTCCACCATAATGCACCTACCTACCCCCGAACCTAGGCAACATTAACAATTGCCACCAACAACAAACAAAAAAAAAAAAACGACAACATCCCAACTTAGCTAGGTAGTACAGTGAATGTCTTCAACTCCCACAGTTTAAATCTGCAAGCTATCCATGCACACAACTCTGGTGAGCACCATCAGCGACGGTAAAAACGTCTCCTATACACCCGCTGCCCCCACGCCCGTCTCTCTGCCTGCCCAGCACCTTAACGCAGCTAAATCAAAGGAGGCGTGGTGTAGAAAAAAAAAAAACTTTTGCATCAGCATCCGAGCAAAGAATTCCATCGAAGAGAGATGAGACAAAAAATAGGAAAAAAAAGCACACCGACTCCTTTCGTCTGTCGATTCCTGTGTATAAAACGAATAAAAAAACGGAACACTTGGATTAAATTGGTGTCGTTTCGAAAAAAGAGAAACTCTCACCACGATGACGGTTAGTTGTGTGTAGTCCTTCTCTCTTTTAGTCTCTTTCATTGTGTGCAGCTCTTCTCTATTATGGGGGCGACTCTTATCATGCCTCTGTTGGGGAAATTGAGTGAGGTGCATTTTCACATTTATGTACACACAAAGGAACTTGGGGATGTTCGAAGAAATGCGTACCTACCATTACGGTGCTCTTAATGGCTCTTCTCTGGAGTTCAATTGAACTCTGGTGCTGCTGCTGATGGAACCTATATGAGTACAAGTACTCCTACACACACACACACACACAGCCATAATTAGTTTAATGAATTTTCGAAATGTTGGATTTTGCAGGGAAAATGACAACTTTTTCGGATTAAAGTTTTGAGTCAAGAAGTGGTCACAGTAGAATTCCATTAAATCTTTAGTTAAAGATACTCATACACAAGTATTCACTGTGATTTTAGAAAAGAAACCGTTCTATCTTGGAGCTGCAATGAGGGTTTTGGAAGATACCTTTGCTTTGTGGAAATTTAGAAAAATCACTAACAGCAGTTGGAGATAGATGCTGCGAATAGATCCGAGCCTAAGCCGCGTTAACGCAATGTAAATAAGGACCGATCAAACGAGAGTACGAACCTGATCATAGTCCAAATGTAAGCGTTTTAGATGCCTAGTTAGACCAAAAGATGACAACGACCTACACTTTGATAGCGCGAGGAGCCTCTTGAATCAATGTTGGGACTTCGAGCACTTAACACTGGCAACAGGAAAGCACACTAAGTATTAGCAAATTGGACAAATTGACACTTTTTGTGAGCACCCAAAGGTCCTGCTTGGCGATTAGGATATGCGGGCACAATCATATTTTTTAGAAGAACTAAATACAGGTATATCATGGGTTAAGGTCTAGCTGCTTACAACAATTCAACTTGTCTCACAATTGGAAGGGACCTACTATGTACGTTTTCCGTGTGTATACTGACTCCATTTTTGAATACTTATAGATGGTAGAGACACAGACTCTAGATGGAGATTTTAAAACAACGACCTAATGCCTCCCAATTACTACCAGTAACGGACAAATAGATGAAGCATTAAAAAAAGAATTAAAAAGATTTGAGACCCAATATAGTCGCTACTTTTACTTGGGAGAAATTTATAAATACATGGACTATACTAGCCACTCGAAAGACTCTCAGAATTTTTTGTCTACATCGTCTACATTTTTAAGCTCTATTTAGCAATGTTCTTGAACCCCACTAAAAGAGAAATGAAGTTCAAAAATATCTGGTCTCAAGTGTAGGTAAGCCAGAAAAAAAAATTATAAACTATCGTGGATAAACGATAAGTGACTCTCTAACTTCATCGCTAGAAATGTCAAATTGGCTTTTTAAGTACTTGTACAATCCAGAGCGAATTTATGCCTAATATGCTTTTTCCACTGTTCAGAACTGTGCCACTCAAAATTTAGAGTACTTGGAATAATTTTTTATTCAATTTAGAATACTTAGTAAAATAATTAATTACAATAATATTGTACCAATAATTAAAAAAAAAAATTTACAAGCAGGGAGAGGAGTAAGAAAGGCTAGTTGATTTGAGTCTAAAATATATGTTAGTAGTCATCAGCACACATTCCTATAGTTTCATTTGAATATTCGTGGCAAAACTATCAGACACCTAAGATACTTTTAAGCATTAAACTCACCAACTAGTTATGGGACGATTCATAATAGGACTTAGAGCTCAAGATGTGATGCTGTACAGTATCAAATTCTTTTAACGCCTGTACAAACTTTTCGAAAAAAAAAATAAGGACCAAAAAGTGTGTACATTTTAAACAGAAATGGATAGGATTCTCTACTAGTTTCAGCTTTCTTACAATAGTCTATTTACCAAAACGGGGTTTGATCACGTAAACGTGACATTGCTTGGTAGGAAAAAATGACAGAGAAGAAGTAACATAATTTCCTTCAAAATCCAACAGGACTAAGAGAGCATTCTGAAAATTTCAAATGAATGATTCAACAAGGTTTCCGTTAACAAAAGGATCTCACCAGGTTCTTACTAATCCTATGTTAAAACTGATAAACTTAAACCAAGCATAAAATTTAACTCAATTAAAAAAGACAAAATTTTGTCGTTATCCATAAGACCATAACCAACACAAAAACTTATTCCCATCAAGTCTTAAGCTATGTATGTCCAGACGATTGCCAAATCTGTAAATCTTGTGTGGTCTGCGAATATGCGGGTGATTGCTAAGAAAGAAATGGCAATGCCAAATTAATTTGTAACAATAAATTGTCAGTTCACATGGTTGTTAGATTTTTCCCGATTCCTGTAAATTTATTGTCAGATGGCTGGTCTGGTATTTGTCTGACAATTAATTTGTTACAAAGTTGTCTGATAAAAATTAGTAAAAATCTGTAGGTCAGGTTATGAACAAATATTGAACATCACTACCTGACAGGAATATTTTGTTTGATTTCCATGCAGTTATCAGGACTTTATTGAATAAAATAAAAATACGAGTTCTCTGCCAGGCTTAGTTCCAAGATCATCCGCATTTCATTTCCCTAGGTAAAGAAGTTATATATGGAGATACTACTTCTACGTGAAGTAGTCAAAAGTCAGTCAGTGGTTAGTATCCAAGACTTGGATCTTTTACTAGTTTTATAGTGGACTTTACTAGTTTATTTAGAACTTGTTGAAGTTTTCGAGTCCACATACGGAATTTCCTAAGAATTCTTCAAAAAATCGGTTTCAAAGAATTCCTATGAGAAACGTTACGAATACAATCACATAGAATCATAGTGTGTTCTTTACTGTGCCATTTGCATCTTGCTAAGTAATCCCACTTATTTGGAATACTAATTTAACAAGACTAATTAATATTGTTTGGCAATTATTTGAAAGATTCAAAAACGCTCTAAACACTCCTTTTCAATATTATGCATATATTTATTTCATTTAAACATTGTTTCTGGTCGTCAACTTGTAGTCAAACTTGAAGACAAATACAAGTTTTAGGCCCCGCTGTTCCATCTATCTTTATAACTAAATCAAGTATCCCTGCTGAATTCCTTGAAGCGAAAGATCGGGTGTCCACATCGCCTTTAGCCAATTGCCTAGCCCTTTAACGAAGTTTCAGTTTTTCTTATTTACTATCTTACGGACTATCTTAGCTGGAACGTTGTCGTCCATTGTTCGGTTATAATTGACGAGTTTTGGCCTTTCGGGATTTCGCATACGAAACCGAATATTCGATGAACTAGTTTTCTTTAAATGAGCAAAGATTCACTCCTCTTTCTGATTATAGTATAGCAATTGGTCCCCTATAGTAGAATTGGCAGGATGGTATATCTTTCTACGAGTTTAAAACTCATTTATTTTGCTAAACTGAAGTAGCAGTGGTTTACTAGGGGGATCCTTCGCCCCACGTCACCTTCGTTTTCAGAATAAATATGTACTCCAAGGTAAGTGAACTGCTTTACTACCTCGAAGTAGTAGCTGTGAACCGACCTTAACAATGAAAATGTGAGGTGATGTCGCTATAAACCAGTTATCCCAGCAGCTGTACGGAGTCATCTCTCATCGTACATCATATGTCCATGTATGAATACAAGCTCCTCGCTCCAATTGCTCTATTGACAAGGGGTCTTAAACCTGCCTGAAGAGTATAGGGTGAAAAAAAACTCTGTTCTTGCAAGTGAAAGGCTTTCACAACCCTCGTTGATTGGCATGTTCATTTTCTAGAGTTAAATTTGTAACATTAAGGGGCCTCAGCATTTCTGCGCATCATATGGCAGTTCAAGGCCTCACAACTTCTTCAGTTAGCTTGTACCTTTAAAACTAGTATCACTGTCAGTGAGTGCATAGTATAGTCTAACAGGCTTGACTTCAAATAAAGAGCAGAATAAAGCCATTGACTTAGGAATAGACCTAATGGGCACCAAATATGTACGACAAGGTCTGTAAATTAATTTTGACATCTCAATCCTAAACACAAAAAAAAAAAAAAAAATCCATCCTTAGCTTTGGTTTTTCAATCACTCTAAGTGCTCACTAAACGCTCGCCCTCTCGCTCCACAAAGACCTCAATGAGACCATTTGCATGCATGACAATCGACTCGTAGCTCATAAAGTCATATTGTTATTTCGTAAATATTGAAATTGACATTCACGCAATCGGCAAAATGCTAAAATGCGACTAAGTACTCCATACACACAGCCAGACGGAGCACCACAGCAGCACATGACTAAAGGAGCAATAAAAGATGCTCGTAAAAAAAGAACAAGGCCGCCACCCCTTTCAACCCAAATCTTGTGGGTTTTCCGCTTTTTTTCGACTCAAAGAAAAAGAAAAAACCCAACTGATTTATTGGTTTGCTTCATCAAACTGTCTATTGTTATGCCGGAGTTCATATAGTGATCTCATAAAATAATGGAATTGAATACGAGTATGCCCAAGTATTTGAATGTCATATTTCGCGCGAGGGGATGTCGTCGTCGTTGGGGTGGATTCGAAAGAGTTTATCTCATCGTCACTCCGGACGATACGGAACGAATTTTGAATATCGATACAGGCGCCCGCGGAGAAGGGACTTAAATTTACATATGGCACTCTCTCAGTCACTGTCTCGGGGTTAGAGGCGAGATTTATTGCAAATCCGGCGCCGCTCCCATCTATTGACAGCCTTGCTGTTCTCATCGTAATTCAAAAAGGATATCGACCCGACTGAAGAACTATTGCTTCTCTGCCCCTGTGTATCGAAGAACTTTCTAGTGCCTCGCGGCCTTCATACAAGTTTAGTTCAAAAATTATGACAAGGTACCGCCGTCTGTTCAACGGACGAAAATGACATCATTCGTCACTTCGAGTTGACATGCATCGCCGCGGGTCACACCTTCATCTAAATAACTAGATAACTATTAATTGTTCGCATGCACGCATTCGAATCCATCTGTGGTGAGCGCCGAGGAATATCAGGATGTTTGATCTACCCAATGAGATAGAGAAGTGCGTTGATGGTGTCCACTCCTGCCGAACTTCATTGCCTTGCACATGGGGACAGGACACCTCTAGCGAATACACACACTCTTAATCGGATAATATTCATAATTATTGTTATTATCATTTTTATTATTTGCTTGCTTGCGTGAATCAGTGATCCAAATTAATTAAATAATTAAAATTCCGCACCTTGTTTCTTTGGAGCGGGAGGCCATGGACAGCGCATAAAGTTCCATCATTAATAACATCATTTGTCAGCGTGGTCTTTGTCTCACGTTTTATGGGATAATGAGGTCCTTTTTTATATTTTAGTGTGTAGAGGTTGATGCGTGCAGGATAGGCCCTTTTTACGTTTACGTATATGAACGGCTGATGAATTGCCGTCAACAGGAGAACGTTCATGTACTGTTGTTGGGTCACTCGTGTTGGCCAGCGCAAGCCTTTGACAATGGAAACGAATGTGGATGCATTACAAGTGATTTGTATCCTTTAAGCACGAGACATGTGCAAGCAACTGCTAAATGTTATGTGAAAAGGATCCACATTTGTGAAGAATTCGAGAGTATTTATACATGTAACTGAAGTATGTAAACCGAAACTAGACGAGTTGGACTAAGGGTGGAGGTCAGACTTAGCTATTTGACGGGCTAGTGTAATTTTTCGATTGTGTCCTTTTTTCTTTTGCAATCCCTTCATCCTGGACAGTAATAACTATTCTATCTTCTATATGTGCTTCTGTGTTAAAATTAGCATCTAGGGACTCAAGACCGAAATCTCGGTATTTATGGCAACGGGTCCCTGGGCAAGGCAAGGCTAGATCTTGGGAGAGGAGTCAAAGGCTCTAGAATACGTAGAATACGTATCTACTGATAGTAAGGCACCGCTGAGAGCACTATCATTTAACTAAGCGGACTCTGTCAGTAATGTATTACCACGTAAAGCTTAAAGGGTCCCTAAGATACTAAAAGTAACGAATCTGTGGGTAAACTAGCTAAGACCATCTCAGATTCAGAAATCAAAATGTCTTAGGTTTCAGATAATCCAAAAGATTTATCAAATCATTCACACAAGAGTTAAAGACTCCTGAGCTGGCATCTTAACAAATTAGAAAACAAGTGATGGGAGGTCGGGATATCTAATACCAATTGTGAGCTCAAGAAACTAGACAAGCCCGACTTTTTAGGTGTTAGCACGCTGTAGATCCCTGGCTATTAACAAAGACAAAATAAGTAAATACCCAACCTTGCGGTACATATGGTCAACGACTTACACAAATGTCTCACATCAAACAGGTCATGTACAATAGTTGCCAGAGGGATGAAAACTAAGCATTACATTACACAGCATCTCTAAATTTGAGGAGTACGACATATAGATCTTTTATTCCTACCCACGTAAAAACAGACCTTTACCAAGTTCTCCAGAGCTGGCCCTTATCATTGATCTTTAAATGAGTCAGATAGTAGTACCTACATTAAATAACTACGAAAGTCCTACGATCAATTTGTAAAATCTCAACTTCCGACGAATTTCTTGCAAAAGTTTTTTTGGTCATAACAATCGAAGTAGCATGGATATTTCAATATTTCAAGTGTATACCGGATACCTCAGGGCTATGTACTTTCATCAATTCTATACCGAAGTAGATCGATATTCACGTACTAGTTGCTAGAATACGAAGCAGATCAATAGCTCAAACAAAGTAGAGAATAAATTTATGCGTAGACAACAAGGGCTTCTAAAATAAAGTAGATGATCCAGTAGATTACAGGTGGTAATACCTAGAAACATGACCTCTGGTACATCCAATCAAGCAATGATACCTCAAAGTCTCTAAATCCGTCAAACTATGTAGTATTTCTTCTTACTTAATTACTTGAATGGCGCTGTCTGGGTCTCAACCAACAAGACTCTCCAGTTGGCATAGTTTTTGGGGAACTACTGTCTACAGTTTTGCACTCTAAATTGGCTAAGATCCTACTTCACTTCTGGCCAGAATCCAAGACGAGATATCCTCTACTATGTTGGCCCTCTGGACTAGATTTGAGGTCGGAGCGTTGATGTTTATTCCCTCTATATGTAGGCTTCTTAGATTTGCGTACATTTCTGATGAGATCAATGTTGCTATGTACATACATAGCTCATAGAGTTCGTTGTTAAATCTCCTTCTCCGAAAACCGTCAACACAAAATTCATTTGAAAAATTTTATGTTCAAAATGGCCAAAGATACCTTCATCTAGCTTAGAGCAGAAGTGGGATGATGAGAGCCTAATATTGAGTCTCCTACCTTCTCAAAGGTCAAAGAGACAGTGATAGGTAAGTGTAATTCTTCGTTCGTAACTCTGTGTTTTCTGTTGTCAGAGCCGAGGAAAGCAAAGTCCATAAATCCATGTGCTTCTCCTTTTTGACACTTTTTACTTGATTTGACTCTCAAACCCATTTTTGCTGCTTCCGTCCCCGTATTCTGCCGACCATGTCTCTGTCATCAGCATATGCAAGTAATTGCAAAGGTTTTTGAAGCATTGTGCCTCTGTAGGGAAGTCGTCAGTCCAGCCGCCTTATTGAACTTTAGTTGACTTTAGTTGTCTCATTTTATTCTCGTTGGGTGGACGGAATCTTGGATTTCTTCTTCTCTACAGGTCTCTGTTCGATTCTTGATACCTTGACATGTTCTTTCTTTTGCTAAATCTTACAGACTACTCGTGCACTTTCTGTTTTCTCCGGGGCAGCCAGTATTCTTCACTACTCTTTTGTTGGTGAAGCTCGCGTCCTTTCGTGTAGCGCTTCGTAGGCGACTTATTTCGCTGCATGGGTTTGCCGGAAGTCTTCATCTAACCAATGGTCTCATGGAACCGGGCGCGTGAAATTCAGCACATAACCTGCGGCTTTTCTGTGGCTTCTTGGTGTCGATGTTGGCTGTATGGCACTTTTTACGCGGTTGGGGGATACTCGATTAACAAAGATTCTGGTGGTTCATTCCGATTGCAGTCGTCCAAAGTCATTATAGTGGTTACGTTTGCGATATTCGCCGATGTACCTTGATTTGCACTAAGTAGTGAAATATCCGGGTATATAGAATACGGAAGGTGTGTCATAAGTGGGTCTAACTGGCTATAACAGTAGTAAGTCCTATACCTATACGACTAGAATCCCAATTTAATCTTTGACAAAATCTATTCTTACATCAAAAGTACAACTTTCAGCCACTAGAGTCAAAAAAGGTAGTGTTTATGATTCCTTAGGATTAGAGACTGAATCTAAACCAAAACTTAGCTCCACTTGCACCACACCTAGCACAACTTTTACTGGAATGTGGAGTCACCAGAACACGCATTGTATTCGTCTAATTTCGCAAGCCTAATTTGCATACCCTGGGCCGCCACTCGCATATTTTACGTTATCTCGTTGTTTGTTGAATCTAAATAAAGGACTTCCATACAACACCGACAATGAGTCAATACAAGTCATTAGTACACTGCGCGGCTGGAAAATTTGCCAACCACTAAAATCAGATATGAACTTCGTCAAACAATCAATAAATAATGGAAAAAAAAGTTAACCCAGCCTAGTGGCATTTGCCACCGACCGTCTCGAATTGAATTAGCGTGCCGATCAACAATAATTCGTTCCACAATAGCGCTATCAATAAAATTACTACGAAATGTTGTGTATATTTCTTTGGGGTCTCATGCACTCTCATCGATACCACACGAAGGACTCGCGCCACCGATTGAGTTCTGCACAATTAAAAATCCATAGAATTGACCTTCCACCAGGGCTATAGTATGGCGGCAGCAGTGACGGCGGTTTAAGCAGTTATCGAAACTACACAATGGTCAATCGGACACGCAAGGTGTGCTCCAGCGCTCCATTGTGGTGACGCGACGACATGGTGCAAGCGTTCGCTTACATTTCACAGTCAAATGTGTTTTATTGGCTGAAATGCAATAAAACATAAATGTATCGTAAATTAAATGTCACACAGCAAACAACAATGGAACAACCCTTTTGTCGGAACGAGGGTGGTGATCATTATCGATATTGTCAGTCGATAGGGGCGAACAATGTCATAATTTTCTACCCACTTTGTTGGCTATTACACCATACTTGGGGTAATCGGTAGCGTGAATTGATTTTCTCTGTTGTCGTAATATTCGAGGTGATTTCTCCAAAGGACGAGTGAAAGTTTTTCTCTACATTATAAATCAATTAATTAGAGAGAGATAATTGTCAATAAAGCGATTCAGTAGTTTTGTAAGAGATTTGAAGATAGGAACTTCTACTGAAAAGGTGTCGCAAACACACGTAGAACGGTGGCTATAGACTTTTCGAATATCGAATCCTGTATTACACAAGTTAACGAATTATCAAAGAGTTCCAACCACCACTCCACACTGTACACTACCATACCCTGAAGCTCCCATTTAGCTCTGTAGTTCTGTAGTTCTGTATTTCAAACAATTACTATGCGGCTGTTATTAATTTTCAAAAAAACACTTCAAAGTAACACCACAATCAGGTTTTACAAATATTTAATTAGGAAAATATTTATTTGAACGAAAAAAAAAACAGAATAAAAACTACATTACACACACATGGCAAGAGGCATTAACACCCCCTTCAAAAGGTAAACGGAAGTCCTGCTGGAAAAAGGGATCAAAGGAATTCTTTAAATAGTTTTAGACAGAAACTTGCCTATGTGACCATGTAGAATAGCGCCTAAGGATGTGTTCTTTCCGTACTACACTTTTTCCAACACATGGGCCTCGGTTTTGATATCTAAAAGACAGTAGGTACTTTTTATTTGCATCTGACAGGAAATTTGGGAGATGTTTCATTTTGAGAGATAGAAAGGTGCAAGCTTGGTAAGGGTCATCCGGTGCGAGGGACCTGGAAATAATTATTTTTGTGTAATTGTGTTCAGATTTGTACATAGAAGAACTATGGGATGGTGGCCTCTAACCAGGGTAAGGATATCCACGGTCTAGTAAAGACTAAATATTAAAGTTAGAAAAGAGGGTTCAGGCCTCTGGAAACATTGCATTTGAAAACCAGCATCAAACTCATTTTTTTAGTTCAAGCCGATAAGAAGTACTTTGAGGAGTACTTTCCAAGTCATTTGAGTCCACTTCGGCCAAGCCCTGGCATTTACAGAGCAGATGTTTGATGTCCTTCGACACTGTAGTATCTGGATATATCCGTCTTTGATAATCCTAATCTTTTGGCGTTACTCTGTAGAAAAAAATGGCAAAAGAGAATTACTACCCCTACTCTAAACCATGACATACTTAGTTCTATCATCTTCCAATCTTTTTGCAATCTATGTATTTATGTCCTTCGAACTTGTACTATTTTATGCCTGTCATGTTGTTGATCCGTACAGATTGGTAGTTTTGCAACTCTAACTGTGTTCCTTTGTGGAAGCTCTGGGCAATTCTTGGCCACAACTTCGAATTTCTAGATTCTATTTGAACTACAACGTTCAGCAAGCCTTAGATTCTCTTAAATGAATGTGGAAACTAAACCTCTAACTACATTACTTGTGTCTGTAAAACCAAGACGGTTTCATGATTAGAATTAAACAGTGAATCATTTCAACTTAGCAGAAGGTTCCTCAGAAAACAGGTCTGGACTGGTAGATCCTTCACTGGCGTCCTGTCAATTCGATGACATATGACTAAGACCTTTGAATTGGTAAATCAAGTTTATAGTAAGGATTGTTTATTCTCTTCCAGAGTTCAAAAGTGGTACACACAGTCGTGAGGACATAAATAATGAGCAACATGTTGGTCTACCGAAATCCGTGGTCACTGCAGATTCCATCGAAACTGTCCGATTCCATCAAAACTGCAGATTTCATCAAAGATCAGTCAAAATCTTAATTGGAGTTGAACATCTATAAAACTTTTAGAACTATCAATCACTGTCCACATTCGCATTATTTGACCGCATTGCATGCATTTCCCGATGAAGATATGTTTTATGGACGTAGAATCCATCTAAAAGGCTTGTCCGCCGAAGGATCTTAAAAAGCTTCATAATCTAAGCCACTCTGACAGTTGAATTTTTTTCAAGCAGCAGGAATTCCGAAGATTGCGTCAACAGCACTCTATAGTCGAGGAATAGAAAAACCTCAATATGTAGCTCTACTTATTCAATACCGCCAGAAAAGCAGTTAACAACATCTTCGATAGGAATCAAATAAAGGAACGGACTCAACAAATATCAAGACAAATCCATGTAGCTACTTGCGTATCATGAAAAATGTACATACATAAATCTATCCTGTACAACTTATAAAATAATGACTTTCGTTTTATAGAGCCAGAAACCAAAAAAATGACATAAAAATTCCATCTTCTTGTTGATGGAAATGTTTGACTGCACTCTTTAGTACAAGGATTTGATCAACCATTGAATATTCCGTCCTGATACCCTCTTGATACCCCTTAAAAAAAATGTTCTGCATTCGGGAAGCTAGTAATACGTTTTTTGTAGAATTGTTTTGAAGTCTTATGGACTAAGTTATAGAACGAAATACCCCTGTAGTTGGCCAGATCAATAGTCCCATAGTCTGAACTTAATAGTAGCATACTTATGTATGTATATTGGGCTTAGCAGGACCTTGAAAAGATTGTCTAAGATTGCTTTAGTAAGAGCCGATTGATGATAAACGCTGTTCGAATTCCTACTGTCTTATCTGTCCTATCGCATCCATTCATTCATGCACCTGAAGATATTCTCCTCCTGAAATCGCGAAACAAGCTCATCAAAGCAACTGAAATCCGCTTCACAAACCGGAGTCGTATTTCAGTTTTTCCTTGTTTGACCTGGGCTCAGATCCAGGCTAGGGGGTTTCAATGACAGGTACTATTTCATCACAACTGTTTCCTTGAAGAAACGAAAGATGACAGTTCTCTGTTTTATAGGAAAGGGTAGAAGACGATTACAGGCACTGTGATCAGATAGACTAGATAGAATAGTTGCACTAAGTATCCTGTGCTGTATCTAGACCAGCAGTACTTTCAGCTTAAGATGCAAGCCTTCGTTCTCGAAAAATTACCAAAAGGATCATCCATGGTCTATGGTAAGGCTTTATGCATAAAAAATATGTGCATGTATCAGAGATATCAGTCATGAAATGCAGGCGCGATAATGGGAAAAAATGATGAAACATTTCATCAAAAGCATGACTATTTCTTGACATAACTAAGGCAAACATTTGCCAAATATGGTATTCTATTACAAACCTCCGAGTTTTTTCTTTAAATTGATAAAAAGATATCACCACTTTTTATAAAAAATGCTGAATCACCACGTTTTTCTTTATATGTAGCAGTTGTATCAGAAAGATAATTCCTTCTGTGATTGGTAGACTCGGGTCTTTAACAAACAGTCTCCATATAGCCAGTGAAGAACTATATGGATATCTATTTACAGGGATATATTATTAATGCATTGTAACTATAAAGAAACTGCCAGTGTCAAACTGTGACTTATTTAAAGAAATGGCAGAAATTAGTCGAATAAGAATCAGGGACTCTTGGAATCCTTGGATAGAAATTAAACGTTTTGTATAAAACTATGGCAGAAAATAGGATCCTTGAAATTCTTTCATCAGTGAGTATCACATCCGGCCACAAGACAGTCAACTTGAATATTTCTCATTCTGAAGCTCCGAAACGAAATCAGCACTACTTCACAGATCCTCTAGCACACAATGGTCGTATCTCTCTAACAGGGAGATATCTTCTTCCACCTATATTTCTAACTTAAGCTTTCTATGACTATGAATACTTTAACTGTTTAGTGATCACTTCGTCGAAGAGTTAGCCAAAAGATCTACTTTGAAGATCTGCGTGCATATAATGAACAGGAGTTCTACAACAGATAACTGTGAACTATTTGTTAAGACCTGCCAATGTTTGGCTAAAATCAGAATCTTTTTGTTATTTCTAAACCCATCTCATCAATACCAACATTCACTTCACTTCACCAATAATTTGCAGACAATGAACTCGAAGAAGAATATCTAAGATGAGTCTCCACATGCCCCCCATGAACAACAAAACATCACATCTGCCAACAGGCAGTAGCATTCAAATGCCACAAATTTTCTTGCAGAAGCCAACGGTCAAAAGAAGGGTTAAAACACTAAAGTTCCTCGAGAAAGAATATAAATACCGGGAAAGATGAGAGAAGCCAAGTATGCAGAAGGAAAATCCTATTTTTCCCACACATAAGAATACCACCCGTCGTATCCCTATGGACAAGCACACTTTTTTGGATAAAAAGACACACAATTCAGCTCCTTTCCTACCCAACAAAAAGACAGGACGAACCAGAGGAGAGCCAGCGAGGGTGAGAGTGAGAGCAACCTTGACGTTCTACAACATTCTTTATCAAGTCAGTGAAAGCAGCAGCAGCAGCAGCAGCAACTACAATCCAAGGGTGGTGGTGGTGGTGCTATTTTGAATCCCTTACAGCAAATCAAGCAAATCCTTTTTTACACACTCTTGGAAGTGAAGTTTGTTTAAGGATTAAGTGATGTGTGTACGGTGATGCGTTCGTATGTGTAGTTCTTGGGTACACCATTGCCTGGAGGCGTCAAATCGGAAGAAAACCCATGCCATGCCATAACAAATGACTTCAAAAGGAGATTTTCAAGATTCCGATAACCGACAACCAACAACCGACAACCGGCAAAAACGGAAGCAATAGGTATGCAAATTATCCTTTGGGAATAGATATGTGTATTCTGATGTGGGATAGCTGTGGGTACGCTCTTTTCTTTTTTGCGTATTTATGCTTGAATTTTTATTGATGCTGTTTTCATGATGGTTTTCTTCTTCCTTCGCCCTCAGTTTGTTTTTTTTTTTTATTTTTTTTCAGTTTTTAGCCAACACAAGGAGCATGTGTGTCAAATTGAGTATCAATATGCTTTTTCGAGCTCGAGGGGCGAGTGTAACTGAGCAGAAGACGTTCGGTATTATTCCGTATTTAAATAAAGATTTGCGCCATTGATTTATGATCGAGAGATATTAAAATTGCGCAGAGACCGTTTACAGGATAACGCTGCCACAAAGCGTCTGCGGAAGGGGGTAATGCATGACAGGCGTATGTGTCTTGCAAAGACTGGGGAATGTGGAAGCAAAGCCAATCGAAGGATGCAGAGAAAACAACAATCCGCAGATCTGGAAAATTTTTTGTGAGTCACATCCCGAGTACATTTCCGCGCGGAAGCATCCTATTCTTGTTTCGCTGTAGAGGGTCCTTGTGAAAATTTTGCTGGAATTTCAAGAATCTATCGCCTACACAGGCGAAATATATTTCCTTTCAGTCGAAAGGAGCACCATCCGAACTCTGAAGTGTATAGTTATTGAAAAGGATCTCATCACATTTAAATCCACATACAAGCATGCCGAAGGAGGTCCGCACATCCGCGTGGGTGTAAGATGCCTGTACAAACAATAAACCGAACAGGAATAATTATTGTTTTGGAATCTCCACGCATAAGAACCATACATGTCACAGAACGGAGTACTAGTAGGGTTGTTTAGTTTACGACAAGTTTACGGCTTTTACATTGTTTGCCACTAAGGACTTTCGTGAGTCCTGAGGTATGGAATAGTGATTCAGAAAACAAAGGATATTCGACTTTCATAAACATTGATTTTCCAGAGATTTGTAGACAGATTGAGAGTGCCAACCCGCCCCCTCCCCCTCAAGGCGTTTAATAAAAGAAGAAGAAAAGAGAAAAAAAACAAACCACTAACCCAAATAGATGAGTGTACATCCGGGGGTCTGTGTGTACACACACGTCGTCGTCAGCATGTCATCACCATTGCATTAATTCCGCACATCGTCGGTAGGTGATGCCATTAGAGCCAATACAATTGGAATGAGCATCATTATTTATCGGATTCCCTCTTAAACTCCACATATACAAGCAGATCAAAGTGCTTCTCTATGCCGATTACCTACTTATCCTGTCCAAACCCCCACCACCCAGCCCAAGAGAAAGTGATTTTTCTTGTTGATCCGCCACCGCCGTTGCCGCCTGCCTGGTAATGAACATTAACGCCAATATATAGAGAGACAGAACGACAGAGAGAGAGACGGTGAAATCCCCATCTCAATCATTTATTATAGTGCGCCACAGAGAAAATAATATTATTATCCTGTCAAAGGACATATTTCTCGAGGATTTCACCGAAACTCACTTCCATATTTCATTATTAGATTTTTAGATTTTATTTTGTTTGAGTGTATGTTTGCGACGATGACGCTGATGGCAACTGAAACAAGACCAACCAACAATTGTCGACGGCGGTGATGGTGGTCCTTTGACACATAAGCGATAGGCAAAAGGATAATAATTCGCGTTCTCACTTGATGCCAATGCCGATGCCGATGCCGATGCCGTGAATATTGTACACAATGCAGAGGAGTGCAAAAAACGCACCCCTTTTACACATACGCATCATCACCATCGTATAATGTTCCAGTGGTGGCCATTTAGCAGAGGCGGCTCGGCTCGACTCGACTCGGCTGTGCACACACTCTAGGGGGAAGCTTAATTTGTCTGTTTGCTGGACGGATTTGCGTATTTTTTTTTTTTTTTTTTTTGCGCTCTTCTCTCTCTGTGTAGTACATACTTCCTTTCAACTGGGCAGGCCGCTATCAGCAGCAACCACCACCCCACCACGGCCACCTTTCGATGTTTGGTGTTTTGTAAAACATCAAGGTTAATCCTTTGGACATATGCGGGGTGGATTATCTAGTGTGAAAGTAGATTTTTACAAATTGAAAGTGATTTTCCGGTTAATTGAATTTAAAACGACCAGGGCAAGGTGAAGGAGCTTCCGGGGGGTGGTCGATTGGCCGACTGCTGGGGTGGTAGGGTGGCAACCCCGGGACTAATTAAATACATGTGTGGGCGGACAGGCTGGCGGTCACAGGTATGAAGGATCAACTGGATTCGTGTAACTAGGCTCCCGTTTAAGGGATATTACGTGATAATTAGCGATTAAAATGGAAATGCGCAATTTTCTGTGCCACTTTACACTACAAACGTACACACACACACACACACACACACGTGCAGATATAAATATACTTCATTAATTTTTGATGAAATATGGAAAAATGTGTGTATAACACTTTCTCAAATTAATAAAGTAATTAATGTAATGACACAGAAACGAAATGTTAACCTCAGTTATTTGACGAAGGCACGCCATCAACTACACCTAGGAGTAGACCTTGCATTTGATGAGTATTAAGGTTGTGGCCGCATTTGCATTTGTAGGGTAGGTATGGTGTAGCTGCTATTAGCTGTCCAGAGAGAGAGGAGAAAGGAAAAAAAATTAATTGAATTCGCATGGCGTAATGTAAATACTGCTGCACGTGCATGGTCTGTCGAAAGCACTTGTAAATCACTTGTATCATTCGCTGGTCATACATTTTTTAAAGCCACAAGAGGATGGTGGAGGATATCGAACAATAAAAGGATCGAAACAGCCTTAGGTACATACATATGTAACATCATTCCCAAGATAGGGGATTCAGCTCGGGATATCTTCTTCGGTTTCTCCATTTGGGTTCGACAATATTCCAATTTCAACAACAGAGCAGACCGAAGCATATCATTAATAAAATAGACAAACAGTACTAGCATAGAGAGTTTGAAATCTTGTCTGACTGCAGTCTGAATTTCAAAAGAGACAGTTAAACTTAATGTAAGGCGCCTTGATCCTGCGACTGGATGAACGAAATAAATTCTATATTTATAATATCAAAAGCTCTTGTTTTCAAATTGATGGATAGGAGGTGAAGTGGAGACCATATTGGCGTGGTCGATACATGAAGATCGAGTAGAAACCCCGTTTCCTCAACATGGAATGCACCATTTAGCTACTATCACAGGAACTGCAGGAAACACGCGAATAATTCTCTAATTTTCGCATTAGATTAAATTTCGTTTCTTAGTACAAAACCTTAAGATTATGACCAAAAACTTCACTATAATAAACCTAACCCTCTTCATGCAAGAGTCCGCCGCACTAAGCCAAACTGGAAGTTAGAAACTCAGACCGACGGAATATACGCAGATTCTACAATAAGGCGCCAGCGTTGGCGCTCCATGAATAGTGCCGATGAATTGATTAAAAGAGGATCATCACTTGAACTAAGCCCTGTAGTCTTAGACAAGCGATTGTAGTAGCAACAAATGAGTGAGCCGGCTCCTGTGTCAAAATCAGAAAATCTGGTCACTCTACAAAAATCAAAAAAAATAGAGAATCTTTCGAATGATCAACAAATTTGTGTCCTCTTACGTAGCAGTGATTACAGATTGAACATGTTGACCTGTGCAAAGGTTGTGGTAACAAGGATGTGCGTGGGGCTACTCCACACTTTCTCTGCCACTGCCCAGCACTCTGACACGTTAGAAACATCCTGAAAAGCCTAATATTTAATAACAAATGGCAACAGTATGCACAAATTTATAGTCAGACCCATCCTGTCGTATGGGTGCTTAGTCTGGTGGCCCGCAGCAGACAAGATCACATACCCCAAGCCACTGACTAGAATACGATGCTTATGGATCCGACAGTCATCATGAAGGCCTTAAAGAACTGATAGCACTCACAGCAATCCTCATTGTTAGACTTCCTTGAGATCCAGGCCATACTGGTATTCTAAGGAACGAACTGGCGGATTAGCAAATGGTCGTCACATCTATACAATTAGCCCTTGTTAATCTTAACATAAAGCCTTCACTTTCGTCATGTCGTGTCTCCACTAAACTTTGTACAAAATACGTTAAATTGGACACAAATTGCTTAGTTTTTTCTACTAAGCAAACCTAGTGCTCTTCACGGGGTTTGTTACCAGCCAAAATCTCTTAGCGACCCACCGAAGAAGAATACGACTAAACAGTGACGATCTCTGCAGAGGCTGTGGCTATACAAATGCACTATCTATGAAATGCCCAAACCTGCTCAGATATAGGAAAACGACCCAGGCCAACCTGTCTGCAAAACCTCAATATTGGCATCGTCAAATTTATAACAATTCGGGTTGGTTCAAGGAGGCCGCTTAGTTCCACTAAAGCTGCTATCAAACCTCGTTAAGTATAACTCTACGACAGAGCTTTATTATGGATTCATGGCCATTTCGAGCACTAGTTGCCTACCTAACCTAACCTAACCAAACCTTGTGAAGAAAGAAGGATCAACCCACGTTTACAAAGTACATTTACGAATGTCCTTTGATAGCAGTAAATGGTATACATTTGCTTTATAGCTCCTTATCCCATTAAATCATCCAATTTCTCATCAACAGACACTCAAGTACATAACTCATGTTTCTTCTTTCATCTGTCCATAATTATCCATTCACCCACCCGCCCCCTCTGTCGTAATATTATCTCACCCCTACAAAAATTACTCTTTGATACGAGTATCTTTTCCTTTCTTCTGCTATTGATCAGGACACTGAATAATTGCATTTTCATCATATCATCGACAGAGCACTCATCCATATTCATAATGGCCAAGCCATTAAGTTCGACTACGACGAGGACGACAAGGAGGACGCGCCGTCGACAAGAATGGCGTCGACAAGAATCAACCCCTCCGTGGGTTGTGTGGGCAGCAACACATCTTAATGACCCATTCGGAGTTGAAATCATTTATTATGAATTATTGAAGAAACATTATGTATCTATAGACGAGAGAGATACACTCTTATCCTTCGATTAATCCTCATAATTTATAGTTTTTACTTGGGATGTGTAATTTCACTGCTTGTTGGTTGGTTTTTTTTCCAGCAGAACGCCTTCGCCCCTAATTATGTGCAGAATCGATAATCTGTTGCCAATGCCGGGTCTGTTTATTTGTCTCACAGGACGAGTATTATTTATGGATCTGCACCCACCATGGGCAAGGAGTCTTGCCAGAGATACGGGGCCTTTGGTCACTTTGGGAAGACAATAAAGTGTGGGGGACCTCGCCAAGTCGATTGCCAAAAGTTTTCCGGCCGCCATTAGGCAGTGAACAATGTGTTTGCTATCCGATTTTAATTGCTTTAATGACCTGGCCGGCGCTAATGAGGGTTTACAGCAGGAAGCCCGAAAGATGCCATGGCGAACGACAATTCCTTGTCCTTGCAATTGTTGTCAAAGAGCGCAAACAATCATCAATTATTGCCGATATATGTGCGTACACCGCACCCGGCCGACTTGCAATTGTTTCTATCGATAAATCGGAATACAAGGACAAATACTCTAATAAATCATGCATTTGGCTGGCGCAAGTGGAGTGGAGGAGCCTTTCTCAAATGGCATCGTGTCGGGCTAGGAAACGGTATTGATTAATAAATCTCTTTGAATTCAAATTGATTTAAATTCCCAATGGATTGTTGGTAGGACAAATGGCACGTCGAAAGGATAAGTGCCATAAATCAATAGGCGGCCAATAAGTCCTTTCTGAATATTCAATGGGGATATCTGAATCGGATGTTTGACTTGTACTGCTGGGGCTGGGACTTTCAATGAGCATTTCCCTGCAAGGAATTCAATGATATCAATTGAAACGCTTTTAGGCGTTTACAACATTTAGGGAGTAGGAAGGACATTTTATGATGAACGGTTACCATGGTAAGGGAGAAGTGTATAGGATTCGATTTTTAGGAGACCTATAGCTAGGTATGGTGGGAAGTACACCAGACGCAATGTCAGCTTTCAAGGAGTTGTTTCACTGAAATCGCCCTCTGTGAGATAAGAACTATGAACCGAACGCCTGTGTTGTACATAAATATTATTTTAAATAATTCTCGGACGTGCAATGACGAGTTTGTCTTTGGTAGAGTTAGGATCAGGATATGCCTGTACCATGCAAATCGAAAGAAAATAATGAATGCAAGACTGATGCGGGTGCATATCTGTGCGAATAAAATTTCACTATCGTTAACAGAGAAGGACTATCCATCAATCCTTGCAAAACCGTTCTCGCCCCTTTTACAACAAGAAGTCTGGTCTATCTAGGACTTATCATGATCAAAGCCACCCCTATTTTACTACAGTATGGATAAAATTCTCAGTTCCATCTTCGTCAAACGTCTTATCGGGAATTCTCATACTAAGTCCGCGATCGAGCGTACCAATAGAACCATGTGGCCCAGTAGAATGAAGGCAATGATGTTGGGCCCCATTACCGAAAGTTCTTGAACGGACAACCGCAACGAGATTTTCGGTATTAAACATGTGTGCCTAACCTTCAGCAGCACTAGAATCTCTCGTCTGTTCTTCCTAATGAAGGTTTGAAAAAGGGCCCTAGATGCGTTAAGCTTCAACTTAAACGAAAGCATAAACCAGATGACCATTCTTGACTTAATTCCCTAAACGGACATGTTTGTCTCAATCCCCTACATCATGGTCAAGGAAAACTAATTCGGGAGATAGAAATGTTGAACTGTGCAAACTGGTTTAAAGATGTTCCGGCACTGAACCCTAGAAGGGTGGTCTTGTTCACAGACAGATTGAAAATGAAAGTTGGAGTTGGAGCTAGGATCTCGATATATTTGGATGGACTATCTGTAAACTTGGCCATTGCCACATAAAGATTGGAAACGCGAACTACGTCTGAAAAACAGCTTATTTTGAAGCTTCTTGAATATCCTGCCAGTTCTGGACACCAAAACCAGAAGAAAAAAAATTCGTATATATGTATTGTGTTCAATTTATCATGAATATAATTCCATCAAGCCAATTGACAACCATTTGAAAGTACTCAGACCTCAGGACCGAGATAAGAGATCGAAAGTCTGCGATAAACTTGAATGAGAGCTTTATGAAATATTTGGAGGACTGGATCTAGCCCTGAAAAGACACTTATATTGATCCTGTGCTCCGTGAGACTCTTAAACATTGTTCAAGGAGAGCATGTATAACTCTGTTCTTTATGGATACTTGAAACTATTTGCTTTACAGTCTGATTTGTAAATTGATTCCGGACCTATCTACATATATCATCGTCTTCTAAAGACACGATGTGCATGGAACGTACATTATATTGGTTGGCAATACCAGAATTAAAAGGATTGCGGCCAACTGAGTCTTAATCATCTGATTCGTGACTTTTGGTTCAGTTTCGCTAGTTTTAAAGAAAACGTTAAGGGAGAATAGATGTGTGTCAATATTGCATTTGGATTGGATTCCGACAATTTTTTGACATGTTTTACGTTATAGGCCCGATGTAGATTTTAGTCGCCTCTTACGACAGGCATGCCTACCTCGGGTATATTCTAACCCCTACCCGAAGGGGGCGAATGAGGGCGCCGTGGCTCAGTGGTTAGTGCGTTGGACTATGGAGCAAGGGGATCGAGGTTCGAATCCCAGTCGGAACAACTAAAAAGTTTTTCACGGCCCCACTTCTCGCGAACATCTGACAAACATCCGAGAGTACAAGTGTCCTGAGGCATTAAACAGTAGGCCCCTTCCATTCTTGTAAAGAATATAACAAGCACTACACGAATGGTTGTAAGAAGCTAGGCCCTGGGTCCCATCGACCTGCTGCGCGACGTATTTATTTTTTTTTACCCGAACAATATGGAGTATTGTCCAAGTGCAATAGCATTCAACACCGCCGTTTGGCCAAAATGTCTCTATGAACAGCTGTAACTTGAAACCAGTAAATAAATTTGTCTACATGCCTTAAGATACAACAGTGCAGCTAACTCTTGTAAGGAGGAACTACGGAGATCTATAGTATATAAGATTACCATTATTCCAGTCCCACTTTGAGGAGGAAATTCAAATACAAATTATACGAGTTGTACTGCAACATCAAGCAGATCAAAAAATACGAATACAATGGTTGGATCCAGAGAATCTTTCAATACAACCTGTCCAAGCAAAAGAGGGCGTCCAAATCTCCGATGGCTTGCTCAACTCAAGTGAACGATGAACTTAGTAGCACAGCTCCATGGGTCCCAGGATCTAGCTTCTCACAATCATTCGTGCTGTGCGTGTTATATTCCTGACACGACTGGAGGAATCCTACTGCTTAAAGCCGTGTCCGAAGAACAGTTTGTTATTTGAGAAGCTTTTCCATGACAGCTATACTCTCGGGTGTATGTCAGGTGGTCGCAAGATGTGAGCCCGTCTACTACTTTTGGCCTTGTCTAGCGATTGAACCTGGAACCCCTTGCGCCATAGTCCAACGTGTCCCACGCTGCCCACATGCAGTATTACAATATTATTTGATAACGTGTACCCCACTACATATGTATAAGGCTTTACCTTGCCTTGGCCTCTGTAACTTCATCGTTTTTGTAACTCTAACTTCAAATTTAAGAAAAAAATAATAGAAAATCTCGTCAGGACTGCCCTCACTCATAACCGTATGCCCCTTGCGATCGTTCATCTGGCACTCATCTAATCTGCTCGACCGCAGTTACTACAAAGTGTACTATGTACAGGTTGCTGCTCAAAGTCTACCTTCGAGCAGGACAGGAATAAAAATTTTAATTTCATCACTCTCC
The DNA here is from genome assembly GCA_963583995.1 of Xylota segnis. Classification (NCBI taxonomy): domain Eukaryota; kingdom Metazoa; phylum Arthropoda; class Insecta; order Diptera; family Syrphidae; genus Xylota; species Xylota segnis. Next base: position 59,207,769 of record OY757237.1, read on the forward strand.
TCCCATTCTACGAAGCGCTCAGATCCCACCAGAGTCCAGAATTTCAGCTCAGGACTAAAATTTAATTTGCACTTGCGGAATGATAAACATTACAAGGATATTTATATGAGAGCTAGCCACAGAGATGCACAAATCTCTCACAGCGAGAATGTTAATTCGCTCTGCTGCATGTACAATACTCGTACACACATAAGTGTGTGTCCTGGAAGCGGCTGCAAGAAAAGCTGGATAATAAGATAGATAAAGGAAAACGTTTCCATTTGCGGTCACATTAACTGAATCGTGCGTAATCTTCGCGTACTGACTATCACAATACAGCCTTCTTTGGCAAAGGGTCGACATATGAATATTAAATGAGCAACCTGCGATGTGGATAGGTGGGTAGGTGGGTAGGTGGGTTAGGTGGGCACTCCTGTGTTCCTTTTTCGTCGACTGAAGTAAAGAATTTTCACAATCCGAAAAAAAATGAGGAGTAATCCTTTTATGGTAGCAGGCAACAAACAAAAAAAAAAAACCAAAGAAAAGAAGAGTGTTATCCTGTTTCAAAGCGGGAGCTCACTTTGCGTCTTCTTAGCAGAAATTCTGCGTTCTCGGGTTTAACAATTTTTGTGTTCGTTTTTTTTTTGAGTTGGTTGGTAGCCAAGCGGTTAACAAGGATACTTTCATAATTTTTTACAATAACTGACATAAAGGCTTACCTGCGAGAAGGATGTACATTCCGACTTTTATACGCGCGCAAATCGCCTTTAGGCGGTGACACTGAGTCCTTTAGTCCTGTTTGCGCATTTTTTTCCCTTTTTTTTTTTTGTTTTTTCCTCGGTGGCTTCTGAATGTGAAGCATCTTTTTAAACTGTGCATTTTTTCGGTTACTCGGTAGGTTTGTTGGGGTCCTTGTCTTACAAAAGATTATCTTACGTGAAAATATTGTTGGAATGCCTTTTTTCTACCCTTCTTGGTTCGCCTTTGAGTGTGGCACATCCAAATCCTTGTTTGTGTGGTGTGCTTTTAGCGTAATTTTATTTAACCAAGCACCCAGAACACATGTGACTTTAACCGCGCGGCCGCTGCTCTTGCTATCGCATTCATGATAATTTCCTCTAAGAAATATGAAAGAAGGACATTTTTATTCGCGGTATCCTTTTCAAGGCACACAGTCAGATAATTGTGATATCCCCTCTGACAAATCTAATTAGTTAGTATATAAAGGCGAGCAACGGATTAAGAAAAATAAATATAAATATAAAAAAACAGAAGAGTTAATTTTTTAATTAACATATTTAAGGATGCGTAAATTTTTTCTTAAATTGTTTTTGGTCCTGTAAGTGTGGAGGGTTTATTTTTTGTTTTGTATTAAAATTTATTGTAAAAAATTTAAATGCAATACGTCAAAGGATCTAAAATATTAATATTTGTTTAGTGAACATGTGCGAGACACGAAAGAAAGGATTGAAACTTTATTTCTTTGAATTTCAGCTAGCACACATTTACCCCTCCTACATGCATACATATGCATGCTGAACGTATTTTATTATTATTTTTTTTTTTTTTTTGTGTTTTGTACAGAGAACGAGATGCTGCCTTAGTATAAACATGAGTGGCTAAAAGGGGTTGCTATTTGTACATACATTACAAGTCCTTATGCATACATATTTTACGTACGATTAATGTATTTAGGATTTCTCCACATATCCTGCCGCTCTCCCGTACCGCCATCGTTCCCTCGTTTAATTTAAAATTTTGTTTGCTAAAAAGTTTTTGAAATTAAATATGCGAAATGCAAATATAAGATTCTCAATGAAATGTTTTCTTTTTCATTATTCTAAGGATATGTATGATTCCACGGAATCGCTACAGTATGTCGAGTGGATGTGGATCTAGGATCCGTCCTCGCTTTGTAAGGACGTTTCTGTGGGTTTGTGTATCGCGCGTGCATTAGTACATACATATAAGTGTGTGTGTGGTGTTGATATGTTAATTTAAGCTGGATATTGGTTTTGACACTAAACAAATACTGAAATGACTGAAAGTCAAAAGTTGAAAGTCACCAGTGTTTGGTGTGTTGACTCTGCTTACAACTCGCAATAAACCAACTCTAGTTAGGGTCAATTTTAACTCATAAACTATTACTAAGCTGATTGGTGGAATATCTACGGTTTTTCTTTTGACTATAAACCACAATATTGCTCTTTGCTCTAGGTCGTCTGGTTCTATTAATCGATCATAGACGCTAACCAGTAACAAACGTGATGATCCTGTTCCTCGTTTTGCCTGCACAATGCCTACCCGGAGGGAAAGGATTCATAAACTACAATTAGCAATGACATACTGTCCATATAGGGTTATGTATGAATGTTGTCCTTATGACAGCTTAAGTACACCTTGTGTGATGGTATCATTAACAATATCGATTCCTTTAGTTGGGTTTGAAATGAAACATAATCAAAATTCTGAATCAAGTTGTTAACGATGTGATACTCCATATAGCTTATGATCCCATGGATCGAGGGACCTTGTCTATCTAACCCAACATTGCTTTTCAAACGCTAAATAGCGGCCGACTGAGTACACCAAAGTTTAAACAAGCGATTTGCGTTTTTTGGTTTAATTTTCTGTACTTAGTAGGCAATCCGAACGCACCTAAAATTTTTTTCATGACTCCACCACTAGCGAACCTTTGACAAACATCCGGTTACAAAAATCAGTCACTCTAGTCAATGTTCAGAATCACTTCCGCGCGCGCGTAAAGGCTTTTATTTTGTGACTAAGATTGAGATTTGTTTAACATTGATCGATTTTTCTTTGTAAACTTTTAGCAATGAATACTGATACAGAAGAACCGTATCTATGAATCTGCAAAAAAGTGAAAGTAAATCTGTTCTTTTAGCCAAAAAAGTTAAGCGTCCAACGACGCAGCTCTTGCTCTGGGGCTTGGTGATTTCTGTAGGAGCTCCAACAAAAAGAAGAGCAGTCCGAAAAGTGCGTAAAATTTCATCGTCACCGGCATAAGGATTCTCAGCACTAGATATCAAACTATGTAGCTTCTTGCGATTGATTTTGAGAAGAGGTCTTGGCGGAACCGATAGTTAGAGTCTCAGAAAAAACAGGTTCGACATTCCTCGATGTTTGTAGAAGATGATACGAAAAGGATAGCAGACACCAATGAATCTTCCAGGCTCTGCAAGAAAATGACAAAACACGTGACTGATCACGGCATCATCAGATGGCTCATGGGCGTAAAGTAGCAGAACAACACCGGATTTGATAACAAATGGTCACATATCCTTCGATCGGGTCCCTGATGATACTCAAACATTGTAATTTCAAAAACGTTATCAAGGAACTATTGCAGGTTTTCCTTGTCATTTCTCCTCAAAACACTTGCAAGGCTTCTCGAAATCCTTTACGTAGAACTCAAATGTGGAGATCAGTGGTAACACATGACGTAGTAGAGGGCCTTTGCAATAGCTGTGTTCTTAGACACACGTAGGAAGTGATTTAAAGAACGTAAAAGGGGACAAGGTGGACTTGCCTGGAAAGTTAATAATGTCACCAGAAGAACTCCCAAGGTTGGCGCTTTATCCGAACTGGGGCTTTCTAGTATAAAATGCTAAACTCCACCTTTCAAACTCCCGAAACTAGCTGTAGACCATGGTTCATATTGCCATCACAGGTGGTCAGGACATTATCCCCACAACTACACTCCAGGTGACTCCGTGTATTTGATCACTAGATTTAGAAATACAACTACAGGCCGATAATAGTACGATCACAAGGGGCTCTTTGAAACCATGAATATGGAACATAGCTCCATTCCAATATTATGAACCAATCGGATGAAATCCTTGGAGCCCTGACATACACAAGGAAATATACCTTGATATAAAGGATTCATAGACACAGATAGAGTACAATTGCAGTGTAAACAGACTGTTCCAAAACCAGTGAGTAGTCAAGTATATATCCAAGTGATAGTAACCTGTAGCACCTTTTGAGACTTTTGGACATACTCATATGCAGCCTGTTTCATGCTGAACTTGAAGCTGTTTTGAAAGATGCGAAAAAAAAACTTGAGGTGAAACAATATCAGACAGAGATATGGGGCCGTCTATGCACAGTGAGACTCAGGGTGTGCTAAAGACGCTGGCAATTCCAGAAATTGCCACACAATCCTGAGGCTATTATGACCGCAGAACCTTTGTCAAACTAAAAGGCATTTCAGCACTTTTTTTTCTATAAAACCTATCAGACGCTTTCCTTTAAAAAAAATTGTAAAAAAAACCTAAAACTCTTCCTTTTTAATTGATAACGACGTCGTCATTCAGCAGCAGTCAGTCGTGTCACAAACGGAATACACGATTATGATTTACAATTATTATAACCGAAGTTTCTGTGTGTATTGATGAGGGCGAGACTGAACAAAGCTGATCCTGACACTGGTGGTCATCCGCAAAATACACTTGTCCGTATCCCAGTTCCATTGCTGTCTGTACCTACGACATCCGAAATGAAATGTACACTCTGGAGGAGTGTCATTCGCCTTGGATATGTTGTGTCTGTGCTAGCACACAGCACAACATTTGATGTAGGATAATGAAGTTTTGTTTGAGTTTTTCCAAAGTTCTTCAGACTCTCTAATCCGTTTTTGACAACACAGCATCGTACATTTTTAATGTGTTCTCGGTCAGCTGATGTCTGGCTTTGAGTCCTTTGAGTCCTCTCTCTCTCTCTCTATGGGCAAACTCCTCGGCAATCATCAATAATTAAGAGGTTTACTAGGAAACAACGCGATCTAAGCGGAGCTTATTCACGCTTTACACCCCCCCCTCTGGCTGCACGGTAGTACCGAACTCTGAAGTCACCCTATGACGACGCCCCAAAAGGGACGTCAAGAGATTAATTAACTTAAGTCAAAGTAATTTTCCCAGGAAGTCCAAGAAATACCAGCACTGCCAGCAAACAAACGAAATTGATTGTTGGTCCTTGTCAGTCGATTTTTCACTTCGACCGCCCCCAAAGGCACGACAAGACCGACCGAAGTCAATAAGGAAATAAATGAACGTAATTACAACGAAGATAAACACGGCCAGCGTAAACATTCGACAAAATCAATTCATCCTTTTGCAAACGTTATTAGCCAAAGAAATCCATAGTATACCTACCCGTACCAGGCGGCATCCCACCCTGCCAGACCAATTCATCTCTTGAATCGAACAAGTCCTTCTGCAGTCAGTCAGCACTTCATTGCTAGCATATTTATCGTATCTTTTTTGGGAAAGAATTTGGCATTCTTCTTGTTCTTCGAGACAACGACAACGACAACGTCGACTACGACGACGATGACGACGACGAAATCAGATATCCAGGAACACAACACTTACACAAATGGGGATTAAGGACGCTCGAGTTGTATTACTTGCAAAACAAATTAATTGATGAAGGACACACAGTCACAATCACTTGTGACAGCAATAGAGGGGACACACAGCCAGCGTCTCTGATACAGATTGTATCTCCTTCGTCTTTTGGCTAAAAAATAATTGAAATTGGTATTCAATGAGAGAAGGCCGAACACGAAATGGGGGGTATCCTTGTGGAGCTGAAGTAAATTTATTATTCCACTATGAATCGAAAAGCATGAGTATCACCCCTAAGCAGGCTTTTCCAGGGATTACAATATTAGACATCCCTTTGTTGGGTTCAGTCGGGCGGCGGACGGCGGGCGGCTATTTGAAAACCGCATTGGCTGGGCCGTGTCGCCTGTGCCGACTGACAGTTAATAATGAGCCATCGGAGCACAAAGAAATTCGTATTCGTGTCACATTATTTGTGTTCAATTGATGGTGCCCATAGGCGCCGCCGCCACACACCGTCCTCTGACTCTGTATCCTGAAAGGGACTGGACGACATATGCCACATATGGACAAGTATGCATGTCCTTGGAGTGTTGCCTGCCTTCAACCACCTGTCCTCTAGTGGGGCCGAACAAAAAACGCATGATTTATGACCATGTGTAGTGCTACTCGTACTGTAGTGTTTTTGAAGCCTGATCGATAGTTGGATGAGTTGCCAGTTACGTCACTGGTGTGGCTGTAATTTCAATAACTTGCGTCATAAATTCCCAGCAGTGCGTTATGCTTTAATGCGGAGTCGTCCGACATCCTTGAGGCATATGCGACTTGTAGTTTGTCTCAAATTAATTGAGAGAGTTACCCCTTTACCCGGGGGGCGCTCTCGCCAGACTATAAAATCCAAATGTACCGAATTTCAAAGCGAATAATTTCATTCCCCATTATTCTTGTTTAATTGCTTCACACATGTCCCGAGAAGAGTAGAAGGAGCACAACACACCAGTTCGCAACACACAACAGCTCTCGCATGTTTGCAATCAAAAGGGACATGCACACGAAAATAAATACGCCATTAATTCCATAAATTCCTTAATTAAAATTGGTTTTATTTCGATTCGAAATGAGCACACACAGTCACCCTCCGCACACACCGTGCCGCACAACACGCATTATTTTCCAAAACATCAATTTGCATAACCTTTAATTTTCCATAGAAAATGTCGGCAGTTAATCGTTCACCAAATACGTGGGGACGAGGGTGGCGCACCGGGGCTGTGAGGGGTGGGTGCCGGGTGGTTGTCGTGTCAACTTTTCTGCTTCTTAAATTTTCAATTCGACAATCGAACGTCCGCGTTCGGATACGGATACGGATACAAAGAAACACACATACTGAGTCCTTAGTAGTTCTTCATGTGTGACCACCGCGCCGCGCCGTGTCGGCTGGGGGGTTGGGCGTTGGGGTGGACGACTTTTATCGCGTATTCACGTGAAGTGAGCTGTCGGGTAATAAATCAAAAATTTCGCCGTTTTTCTGTATTTACTGATACTTTTTGAAGTAATACCGCAGCGCAGAATGGAGAGGAAGTGAAGAAATATAAGAAAGAAAAAAGAAAAAAAAACAGAAAGAGAAATGCGCTCTAAGAAACCACTGCAGAAGTATATATTCGCGTGTGGCATGAACAGTTATGAAAACCGCATGGCCGGGTTGGGGGAATCGGCTTTGAGCTTTCTTCCTTCAGGATCCATCAAAGGGTTTTACAACTCCTGAATATTATCACTCGTTTGTTTGGTTTTTGTTTTTTTTTTTTTTACTGCACTGTTCGCCTTAAAAGGGCGTGAGAAGAAGAAGAAGAAGGAGGAAAGAAAAAGAAAAAAATATCGCAGAGGTGACACCGAATCCTTTTCTCCCGCCTAAGGACACACTTCAGCGGCTGTTGTGTGGCTCAGTTTAGAAGAAAGTGTTTTGAGCAATTTATCAAAACTGATGGTGGTGTTGCAACTGGTTTTTCCCTCTCGTCCTAATGAAAGTGGGGAAATGCATGTCGGCTGAGAAATGATTGAAACGATAGGAAATAATTGCCTCAAGGCGGTGGATGGTGGTGCGATGGAACCGCCTCGCCTGAAGAGATTGCCGACTACGATTTCGAATATTGAATTGTTTTGCTGGACAAGAAGATACTTTGCAGCGTTTTGTGAAAAATGATAGTGTCATTGGTTAACTGCAAGTTCCTAAAGGATCACACGATTTAGTTGCTTCTTACTTTAAGTTTGTCAGGATACATTTCTCTGCCATTCTCGTACTTAGTATGTCTGGAACTAAACCTGATTTCGTGAACCCTATCAGGGTTGTCTGATGACATGCTGAACTTTAACAGTCCTTTACACATGGTTGGTTGGGTTTTCAAACATTGTTCACTCTTAGACTAGAAATGACTCCATTGCGCCCAATTAAAACCGATGGGAGCCTAAATATCAGTCAACGGTTGAAGGAAACGACCCAGATAACTGTATGATTCTCAGGAGTATATTCACCTCAATATGCCTCAGATCGTCCAGCTTAACGAGGAAGTAGCTATCAATCAAGAACGTCCTTTTGCTTGCCATTACAAGTGGCAAATGGGCTCTAGTTCCTATTCCTTACTGCAGTTTAGGCAGAATTAAGTTGAGATGTGGCGTGTTTCATAGGATATCTGATATCTTTTCGTCATAGACTGGCAATAACGATCCTGCTGAAGGACATGTACATATGTGTCACTTGGTGATGTCCTCATGCTGTCCTCTTAGTCGTCCGGATACTGGGACAAATCTACTCGACGATTCTCATTGTTGCAGCACTATTGGCGATTTCCGCGAGGTGTCCGGGACAAAAATTATAATCTCCGAGAGTTTATTTTGAAATTGATTATACGGTTCTCAGTTGCATCTGGTCGTCAATCCGTCGATGTAGAATTTGACTGTTCTAGTTATCTCCTAATAACCAGCCTTAGATGTAGAAGGATCATAGTGTATGGCACTTAGCACTTCTTCGGGTTGAAAACAAGTAAAACTTGCAAATAGCGAATTAGAAGCTATACCCACTGCTCCTTGACTAATAAAATCTGTGTTCAGTGACAGAATTTCGGTTCTGTGTGGATGAATCACCTGAACTTATTCTCTGTGAATGCTCAGTTAGTTAAGAAGACGTATCTTCCATAAAGTATTGCTTTCATCAGGGAGAATGTAAAACTGTGGTGCTTAGGACATGTTTGCCTATTTTAGGGAAGTTGTAGGTTTCCTGCTAAAATTTTAATTTTTGACGACACATTCTTTAGCTCATAGCGACACACAAATTTTCAAAGTATTCCAAGTAGAGGTACATGTTTAACAAATAAAGGTGCAAGTAAAAGTGCAATGATTTACCAGTAAGCTAGATGGCTCAGGAAAGATTTTAATTCCAAAGCAGTAGAGTGGAAAATACATAGTTTGGACTCAAGAGGAAAGTAAATACTTGAAATGGGCGCAAAACTAAAGCTCAGACGATACCAGATACAACTTTCGCTTCGGAATCAATATCGGAGACCCATAGAAGACTACATCTGCAGCGTAATTTGAAGTACGTATGTCACGGCACACCCTTATCAGAAATCTTAGGCAACCACCGAGGCAGAACGCAAGCATATTTCACAAAGAACTCCTCGTAAACGTTATCGAAGAACGGGAGGATGAAGTAAGACGACGGCGGATCAAAAAACAACACGTTTTAGCATGTGCTGTCTCGATGACTTGGACAAACAATGGAAATAGAGGCAAGAACTGGTGAACTGATGGACAAAGAGATGGAACTGCAACCCACGGTCACCAGGGGAAAGAGAAGACAAGCAGAGGCCACAGAAGATAGGTATACATACCTACTAGACTCGAACTCAAGAGAATTATCAATTCGAACAAAACACAAAAATGAAGGGATCTCCTTGAAGACCTTAACACTGCCTAGGCTTTAAGTTGGTGATGCGAAATATTCTTCCTAAAATTTCTTGTTCGGTTTCTGGCCAAACCGTATTTCTAACGCACAACCATATGAAGACGAAAGTGGCAGTGAATTGGACATACTCTCCGAAAGGGTGACAGGTCCATAGCTAACCAACCACGCGATGCAATGGAGCCCCCTTACTCAGGATGGCAGGACACGCGGCGGTCCTAGGAGTACGTGGCACAGAACAGTTAGGTAAGAAACACGACAACTAGGAGTTGTGGAGAGCTGAGACACCAGAAATCACACACGATGGCGCGTAGGCATTGTTGAGGCCCTACGACCCACAAGGGGATACAGGAAATAAGTTGTTCGGTCCTTGGACAACGACCTTCTCCAAATCAAGAGAGCGTGAAATGGACTACGAAACTGATCGGAAACGTTGCAGAAGCTAACCAGAACCCACTTTCTAACCAGGTGCTCCAATGCGTAAAATTCATCAGGTCAGCCAGCCAGTACGACGATGCTTCAGAAGATGATTCACATCACACGTTCTTGATCAGTATCAGACAGATAATAGAGAGGAGCAGGTTGAAATCGGAGATATACTTTGTAACTCCCGAGAACATCGTGAGAGTGGTGCTATCAATCCTTAACAAGTGTAACGCGAAATGCGGAATGTCTGCAAAAAGATATGACCACTGACCATAGAGCTAATGCATGACTTCCGAATCTGAATCATTTTTGTAGACGGTTGTCCATTCCCATTCGACAAAGTGCCTGGCTAGAGATGCGTAGTTGACAACTGGAATGCATCCCTTTCCATGAAAGAAAAGAAGCAACGATCCAGGGTCTATGGTCTTTGGGCTCGAGTCTAGTGGTTAGAGAGACAATTTACTCAAGTTTAACTCGTCCTTTTTAGAAATATTTAAGGTGATAGCTATGAACCCATAACAACGAGTAAGTAACAGTTAAAGGAACAAGAGATCCTTTCCTGATCTATGAAGAGTTTTAAACTTTTACCTTAACGACTTTGCGCTGTCTTGCTGACCTGAATGATTTGAAGTACATATGTATATGTACCACCCACTTTGTGTTCGTTTTTGTTGTCAGGATTAAGGTATTCATTTTCTCACTTGACATCTTGTCTTGTCTTGGGACTTGACTGTAGTCCCATTTTAGCATTGAAAAAACTGTATATGGTACATTATTAAATCCCATTCTAGGACAGTGACTACTGTAAGCTAAACGCCTTCTAAACCCCCGCATCCTTTTGTTCATCAATGCAGATACGTCAAAGTAATTGTGAGCTTTGATTTCTAACTCAACACATCTACTTTCTTCTTCTTCTACGTATCTAAAGTTTTCTATAACTGCTGTACCCACTTGTAAAAATCTATCAAAAGTCCTTCGGTACAGAACAGCTTTAGAGCTCCTACGAGAAAAAAAACCATCAATACTAAATACATACGTGCTTGTACCCGTATGTGTGTACCACCCACACCATCGTATCGTTTGAATCTGCCAATCGCTATTGGATATCGAACGACATGACACACAGGTGCATTGAGACAATTATTGGTTTTCCAATACGCGCACACTCCACTACAAGTTCAATCGGGGGACCTGCCCAAGTCATTGAAGAAGGAGTACCTATCCACCGCCCAACAATAAAAAAAACAAAAAGAAGAACAAAAAAAAGAACTGTCTCGAAACAACTGCTACCCTAAATCTACGATTCCCCTTTTTCACTATTTCATTATTGTCCCTATTAGGGATACCGTACCGAGAGTCCTGTGTGTGTTCTCCTCGGCGAATATGGTAAATTGGAAAAAATTGTTGCCGTACACGTTTTTTGTGGCTTCTCGCAGGATGGGTGGGAAAAAAACTGTCGACTAGATAGGTTTTCATTTTGGTTTTTCTGTCTTTTTTTTTTTTGTTGTGTTGCCGCCAGGAACTGCTCTCTCTCTTTCCCAGAGAATCAGCTTACGACCGACGACGGACGACGAGTAGCTACACATGCTCGGGTGGGAATATTTATAGCGGAAAATAGAAAGCAAGACCGCCAGCCACCACCCATTGGGAGATTCATGGTGCGCTATGCAGTTTTTTAATTGACCAACAAATTTATTTGATTCGTTAGACCTGCTACTACTCGTACTACTCGCACGGCGGCGATGAGGACCAGGACGAGGCGGAGGACTAGAACACTAACGAACAGCGCCGCTCGTCGTTCCGGGATCTGCATACAGGAAGATATTGCCCAGGTTTGTCCACATCATCATCTCTGCCATTGCCATCTTTACATACATTTCCATGTACCTACTATGTACATACATACATATGTACATGTGCATCTGCATATATGCGCTTCGATAGAATTTTTATCCTTTTTTGTGTGAAGGTTCAGGATGATGATGATGATGACGACGATGATGTGGAGATAGCGCTGAGGCGTTGTACATGTGCAAATTTGTTTGCTGACTGCGAATTTTTGTGCTGCTTCTTTTACTCCTCGGCGTTCTTCTTCATTTTTATTCTGCTACATATTAGTTTGCATACAAATCCTTATACAAAGGATGCAGACTAATATAGTCGAAAACTGTGCACAAAAAGGAATCTAACAAAAAAACGAACGAAACCAACAAGCAAAAACTGTTTTTGAATATATCGACTTTGGATTTCACTTTGACTGCTCCTCCACAAGGAGTACGAGTACGAGTGTACCTTTTATGCATCCTGAATTTCATTATGCACCCAGAGTGCATATATTGAATGACAGAAGCATTAAAGCGAAATCTTCAATAAATTCTTCTTTGCCAGTTGCAACTGGACCGAATGACGACGACGACCACACACTATCTGCAAAATGAAATCCTTTCGATTGCACTTATGGTTCGCCATCGCATCAGTTCTTTGAATGGACGCGTTGACCTACGTTTAACATCCTTTCATCGACTCTAGAGTGAACGTGTGTGTGTGTGTGCAGACAACATTTGGAAATTTATGAATGCGCCTAATATCGGTCGGTCTAAGAGCTGCCTTTTCAGCCTGTTGCCTGCATACTGAGTACAGAACGCAGCAGAACCGTGTTGTCCTTGCAACATGCTGCTGTTGCTGCCGCTGGACTCTATAACAGAGAGGGGGGCACAGGCACGGACCTGCCTAACATCACATATGTGTTGTGCAACCCCACCCATTCTGTGTTGAAATAACTTTCGAGACTTTCTTCTCTACGCCAAGCTGAATGGGATGCTTTCTATTTGGTTGCATATTTAATACTTCATTACGAGGATGTTTTATGGGGGTCTGAATTGAGTATACTCCTACTGCTACTGCTGGTGCTGGTCCTACTGGTACTGGTGCTACTGGTGCTGGTGCAGTTGTAAGGCGAAATCGAATGAGATTGGATTTTAAATGATCCCAAATGGGAGCCTTTCATGTCAGCAACGCCTTTCAATGCGAAAAGATAATTAAAGAAAAAAACTTTTCCTCCGCATTTTCTAAAGAATATGACAGCAGTTGTGATTTAAAATCAAAGTCAAGCGAAATATATTTCACAACTCATTAAGAGGTCCTTGCTAACTGCGAGCAATTATTCATTAACTCGGAGGAAACTTTCACAGAAAAAAAAAATTACGAATGGCTGTGTGGAAAAGGATGTGAAGCCAAATGTCCTTATGGCAATATACACAGAGTTCTCTCGCGAAACTCCTTCTGTGTGCATGTGGCACAACTGAATCAGTCAACTAAAAATGTGGAGAGAAGCAAAAAAAAAAACGTTTTTTTTTTTTTTTTTTTTTAAACGACTAAAACAACACTCGCGCCGTAGAAAACTAAGGACATACCATTTTGTTCCCCATTCGTAGGTTTTGCATTTTTCTTAGCATGGAATATAACTTCATCATCACCCAGGACCATTGTCACACACCAGCTTTCGAAGCTTCTGGTGTGCACGGGTCGCCCGCCCCGGCCAAAGGAGGAGAACGAGAGAATGGCTTGGAAAATCAGAAAAAAAAAAAAAATAAAGAAAAAACCAAGGAAAAACGGCGAAAAAACTGTACTCGTCCTTTGTTCCCAGTTAACCGCAAATATAAAATTCATAATTACGTTTACTCCGGTAATTAAAAATTATTGTAATACAGTGGGCGGCGGCATATCTACTACGCGACGCAGTCTGGCAATGGGAATCGGTTAGCAGATGCAGATGAAGAAAAAGGTTTTCTAAATAAATCCTTAGAATTGCACAAATGAGAAAGGGATATGGCACTTGAACAACAAAATAATAAAAAAAAAAAACAGTGCCTGTTGTGGTGGCCCCGTTGCTAAATTAATATTTATGATACAGACATCTCACTCGCTGTTTTATAGTATAGTATATTTATCTCTGCTTACACACACACAGACACCCACACCGTGTGTATGGAGAAAGAAGAAAGTCCTTCATCCTTTTAGGTGCAATTTTCAATAAATCACACTCGAACCACCTTTGGCGCATTCGGAATGGAAAAAGAACTTTATCCACCAGAAGGAAGTCGCAAAACCACCACACAACCACTACCGCAAACAAAAGGATATGCGAATTTTTTTGCGCGTTCCACCCGCTCCAAGATGGAAAACACCACCAACCAGTATAGTATAATGATGATGTTGATGACGATGACGATAATATCACTTGCATACAATATTAAAATTGGTTTTCAAAGGGAATACAAGAGCGGAAGACGATACTTAGTTGTTGCCAGGATCCCAACGACATACATATCGTACTACTTACATACGAAACGTATGGAAGAAACATTTATTCTCAGGTATTCGCGCACCAGCAGCAAGGATACACAAAATTATCACGAAATAAATTTTTCATCAATGCCAAGTTTTTTGCTGCTGCTGTTGCTGCTCCTCGGGAGGGTGGGCACAACACCTCCTCATGCGAGCGAGTATAGGAAAAATTCAAATTTTCGCAAGATGGGGTGGAAACGAGACACATAACATGATGCGATAACAAAGCGCACCCCTCCCGTCGGAATGTGTGGTGTGTATCCTTTTTTGCGTGTAAATTGCAAAATGGCTTTTAAGACTGCGGTTAATTCACGAAATGAAAAAAAAGGAACAACAAGCGGTCGTATTATACTATATGTATGTACATCCCCAGTACATTCCCTTGGGATTTCGGGATGAATTGAACGATTGGCAATACACGCGTTTGGGTTTGGTTGCTGGCAGGGGGATCAAAGTTCACACACACCCACGGGGCCCGCAGGTAATTTAAATGCGCGTATGTCAAGCGGTTGTTCAAAGCAATCCAAAGCGCGGGAACGGCGGCGCGGGGAAACGAGGAAACGAAGAATATCGATTGGTGGGAAGCCCTCCGCCCTTCGATTCATCATCGGCTAACACTGAATTTGAATCGAATTTATTAATTAGCATTTTACAAAATTCTACCATTCTTCGTCGGCGCGGCGCACACAATAAAACTTTTTGAATATTCATCGCTGATTTGGAGGAACATAAGAATTAAAATACAACCGCCCCCTCCACCCGCTTGGAAGGAAAACCCAATCAGTTACGACGCCGACGACGACGACGACGACGACAACAAGGACGTGCCAACTCTGGAAGAGGTATTTATTTTGGGGGTTTCCTTGTGGCGCGCCGATTCGGTTAGATGGATGGATAGATGTGATACGTGGAGCGTGAGTGTTTTTTGCTAATTGAATTCATTATTGTCAGATACATCCGACATTTCAATTTCCACTGATGGGGAACAAATGCAAATTTTCCCTCTGCTGTACCCACCTAGAGATTTGTGTGAAAGTCAACTCCAGAAGACGCCACCACGATGACGATGATGACGGCGAAGACGCAAAATCTCAATAATTGGAAAACAATAAAACCAGGAATTTTCATCATAATTTCGTTTGTGGTATTTGATTGTTTTGCGTGCTGCTGCTAAGTCCTTGTGCGCGCCGGTAAAAGGTGCCAGTCTCCCCAAGCAGTGACAACGAAGGCACGCACAATACCCGAAGCCGATTGTGAGTCTACAATGAAACATTTTGATTTACTTCTGTGATTTATTCAAATGAGAGAGCATTCCAATTCTAATGCGATTAAAAACGAAATGTTTTCTATTCGAAAAAAAAAGTATTTGTGGGCTAGAAGAGCGGCTTAGGACCTTTTCCCTGCCGTGGTCTATCTTAAAGTGCAAATTGTTTATATGGATGTAAGTGAAACATGTATGCATCTACTTGAAAACTACCATATTTGTGTTTATAGATAGAGAGACGTACAAAGATAAGGGGACGAATTATCTGAAAAAGTCGGGCTTAACCTATAGGCAGTCTATCCTCAGCTTTGGAAGACCTTCCACAAGAAATAAGTTTCCAGCTACGGCAGATCACTAAAAGAATTGTTCATAATACAATGTTCTTCCATTACAACCCCACTTTTCCCACTAAACAACCCGGATTTCTTAAAGGAACATAAGTAGATCAGCAACTACTAACCTAACAGAACTCATATCTAACACTGTGGGTACATTAGAGGATCACAAACAAGTCGATCTAATTACCACCGACTTCAGGAAAATCTTCGGCAAAATCTCGCACGGAATTATTCTCTTCAAACATTAAACTTTTGGTTTCTAACCGGGTTCTATTCCATAAATCAAATCTTACCTTGATTACAGACAATACAAAGCAAGCTTGAAATTTTCTATGTCCTTCCATAGTATCCACCACCTCCGGAGTCCCTCAAGGAAGTCATCTTGGCTCTATGTTTGTCTTTTAATGACGTTGACTGGATACATACAAATATATATGTATGTGTGCCATATTTTCTATCGGTATGTAAACGTTGAATAACATTGACATTTATCAACCGATGGACGTGAGTGGACATGTTTTTGAAACGTCAATTCGGAAGACAATTTGAAAGACAATTTAAATCGCTTCGAAATAGTGACACTGTGCATATTGTAGAAAATATCGTGGCCAACAAGCACCGTCTGACAACACTATTCGTGGTTTGGTGTCGAATTTTGTTGAACACGGGACAGTGTCAGATCGTTGCCATGCAGTTTATCAACGCCCAAGACGTGCAAGTGGACTCGTAAAGAGAGAGTGTTCCCAACATGTGTCGTTTCATCACCGCGCTCAGCGTTTTGGCGTCAATGGAACCGCCTTCCGGGGCATTTTGAAGGATGATTTGCATTTGCCCACATCGCTCGGAATATGCCAGTTGACATGACACTTAACCTGATTTTTTGAAGCAAATTTTGATGACCACCGATCCCCATTTCGCATTCTCTGGCGCCGGTAACAAACAAAATTGCCGCATTTAGGAAACGGAGAATCCAAACGAGACTGTTTTATTCATTGAGCCATTTTCCTTCAGAAAAGGCGAACCAGTCGATGGAAATCGATATCGGCGGATCTTGACTCACTATGTCTATTCACGAATGAGTGGAAAAGGTGTGGACTGGTTACTGGTTTCTTCGCCATGCCAGACAGGTGCTGCCAAAAAATGAAGTTATTCAATATTCACATGCCGACATAAAAGACGGCGCTTTTATACAACAGATATTAGGAGAAAACATTGATAGTCTGGCACTGCAAATAATATCCTTTTAAGCCACCCAACAAAATCTGAGACCTATACCACCCTTCCGCTTTAAGGAAGGTTGGGGTACACCCCAACATCTACGACTGTAATAAACCAATGTTTAGAATGGTATGTACCTTTGTCTAATGGCATCCAAAGCTCCTGTGATTTTCAGAGCCGCGAATTTACGCTCCGGAACTCTCTTGTGTATTACACTTCCTTTCCCTCTTTCTGTAGTTTTTAAGACCTAGACACTTAAAACTAGTGAAGTTGCTTGTGTTAAACATTAACTCAATAAATAAATAATGGCAAAAAGCTTTAGAATATCCTCAAGCGAAAACATGACCTGAACCAATAGTAAAACTAGGGTCGGCACGATCATATTGCAAGAGTACAAGCTAAGTTCTATGCACCTAGGGTTAATGTAAGAATACACAAAAGTACCACAATCGACCTCGATATAATACCAGACTTTTACTTGACTTTCTCAGAAGTTGTTTCATTCTATTCCCGAAAAAGAAAAGTGTCTATCAATGTACATACTTATGTATATCGCAGACACATAGTCTGTGTACTACTCGTTCATACAAATAGCTAGATCCTAGATATGTACGTAAAACTAAAACTAAAACTAAAGCCAGCAATACGTAAGTACAGACAAAAATTATTAAAATGTAAATTTTCCTCAATAGCATCCCTGGTCGCAGCATTTTGCCACACAAAAAAGTACCGGTTTAGAGAGGAGGCGCTTAGATAAGATAATTAGACAAAGAATTGTGGAGAAAATAAGCCTTCTTATGAATGAATTTGACGCTTGCTGCGTTTCCTGGGCGACTAGTACTTTGAGTAAAATTACTTGCAGTATGGGAAGAAATTTTACGAGAAATGTTCTCGTATAGAAGGCGCTTTGGCAGTGTGAGCAAACAAGAACTCGCTTTCTGGTCGACTAGTACTTCAGTTAAAATTTTGCGTTAATTTGGGAGATTTGAGAGACTCGAACGTAGAAGTTTAGTTGAGTTAAAGAAAGCCTTCCCTAAATGTGTTAAAAAAAACAAATACAATGCTTAGCTTCTTACAACCACTCTTGTTCGAAGATTGCTTGAGAATATTTTTTATGACAGTTCGCACAGCTACCTTTTAGCTCAATTATTGCTTGAAAGCAATAATTTAATATTCTTATTAGTCGGACGCTAATCCATAATGACGAGTCACCTTAACTGGTGTTGGAGTCGTAACAATCCTATAACACAGCACGACTTTCAAAGGGAAGGTCTCAGAAAGTCTTTCCAGGAAAACTGTACGAGGCAAGGGGATCAACTTTTCTAGCAACTAACCAAATTGAATATAGGGTCTAAAAGGCACGAATGAATTCTGGCCCTTTTCCACTTTTCTGAAAGCAGCTTCATGGATACAAAAATTGTGAAAATCGTTCTTACCTTCTTTGTTTCTGACCTGCTTACTCCAGAAGAAGGAAGATTCACTTAGAAGGCTTCTGTTGCAACGATTTAGGCGGTGTGATGAACATGGATACTAAGCGTCTCCTACGTTTCATCAGAGCCTTGAAATGGTTCAACGAGTAGGTGGAGTGGTATCACAACGGTCGAAGCTGGCAGCTACTTGGAACAAACCAAACCACAACCATCTAACACAAAAACATTTTGTACTTTTTTCAATTGTTCAAACAATTTGAAAGGTCAGAATAATGGACCATGTCGTAAAGAACTCACAGAACTCAGGGCAAACCATGACGTTTTACTCCTTTGGGTCCCAGGACACAGCGGTATTTAAAGAAACAAACTGGCGGACAAATTAGCGAGAAAGGGGTCCGAAGAGGACCTGATAATGTTCGATACCTGTGTTCTACCGCCCCTAGCTCTTGTTAAACACAAAATAGAGAGAACCTTCGCGAGACTAGCTCACAAGAGATGGAGCGCACTCCTAACCTCTTGTGTTTCCAGAAAACTCAAAGTGCAGGGTCAGGATCAGGTGGCCGAAAATGAAGAATACGGAAAATCGAGATGACAGACGAAAACCACATTTGAAGTTTTTCGCAAAATTATTCATATCGCGATTTAGACCGGTCTTATCATCAAACTGGTTAAACAACAATTCAACAAATATTTTAAACTTTAGAGAAAAATTCTACTATTACGTTAGCGACTCTTTCAGTTTACAATGAAACAAGTTAAGACAAAGTGATTCGACTAAGATAAACTTAATCCGATCTAAAAGCGGAAATTCCTGAGATGCCTTTCAAATCAAAAATGTCCACTCAAGTACACGAAATTCCGTCGAAATAGATAAACGAATATTGAAGATTTATTTGTCGATATTCTGGAAATCGTTCAACACTTACTAGATCGAATTTGTAAACACATGTGAGAATGTTTCAGATCTGACAAAATCCGATTAAAAACTTATCACAACATCGTAGGTACTGGACGGAAGGTCTTAAATTTTTATAAATTGTTGATCTTCATATTACGAAAATAAGAGAATATCAATTATGGACATTTGATTTTCAGACTGCAGATGGTTATATAAACAGAGTGTTAATTTATTTTATTTAAACAATTTCTTTGTTATATTTGTGACACTAGTATAACTTATCAATATGACTAACAAAGGGCTTTTATAGGAATACCATTTATAACTAGTTTAGGTCCATCAAAGTCACTAGTGTGTCCATTGCACTACTAGTTCGTGCAGCTTCGTACGTTGCTACTTACTCGGTTTGATTTAAAATTATGAAAATGGGTCTTCATTTGTGCGCTGTCTCTGACTTTTCATGTAACCTGCTGTATGGCTCCTATGCCACCTCAGCTCCAGATGAGGGGGTCTATGTTACCGATGTGTCCCGGTGAATGGTTTTGATCGTACTTTTCTCAACACACTGTCGTAATTGAGTGCCAAACTTGTTTGAATACTTGCCTGTACCGCAAAAAGTGTTGTAAATAGACATACAGGGTTTACAAATAAGTGAATTTTCGTTTTTTTTTATATCCGTTATCCATTGACGTTTTGCGTGGAAAGAGTGTGTAGTCTGCACTCTCAGATCTAGATAATTAAGCCCACACTATCAGTTTTCAACGCATCAGTTCAGACTACACACTATCATTCCAAACGTTTCAGTTTTCCTACACTTCTCTTATGATGCGATACGAATTGGGGCTCTCCCATGCATCAGCCTTCAGGAAATATATTAGCGTTCTTCAGTTGTGACATCAGTCCACCCATCATTCGTACTCGTACACTATTAGTTATCGTATCAGTCCAGCAGAACGGATGGTCCAATACTGGTAGTGTGTTGTCTACTTAAAGTTATTCCAAATTCCAAATTATTTGGCCGTATTACGAGTACTATAAGGTATTTTCCGAATAACCATTCATAGACAAAAGGTAAAGTACTGGACCCAGGATGGTGCCCTGAAGAACTCCCGCTTTAGTTTGGGTTATGGATCATCGCCTTCTGTTATTCTGAAGAACAGAAAACTGGAATATACTGCATTGGTAGAATATTTTTAAACTTCTTCTTTAGTACTTCGTGCCAAGCTTTTGTCGAATGCTTGAGATACATACGTCCAAACAACTAGCAGAATCTTTTTCTCTTCCAGCAAATTGCTCATCACATCAGTAAGTCTATGAACTTGGTCTATACTCGATTGACTTTCTTTAAAACTGAACCTAGGCAGTTGCCATAATCACTTCAGAAATCCTTCAGTGACACGGAACGTGATAAAGTCTGATTGTACCTTCAAGTAAGTTGGTGAGATATTGTTTTCATATTTCATATCCTGAGACTTTCTTTGCCTACATTTTTTTCTAACTTTAGACACAAGGACTTGTGTAATATCTTCTTTTTCTTGACTGCGTGTATTTCACGTCATACCACACAGGCTTCCATGTGGCTGAAACGAAAAGGTTAGATCCGCAACAAATAGCTCAAAGAAACCCCTTCGCCGTGAATTCTTTTAATACAAGACTGCTCCACTTCTTTCGAGCACAAATCGTTTGAATTTATAAATTACCGATAAATTTTGAAACGAAATTAGTAATAGCAACCAACTAGGCATGCTTATAAAATCTAATCTAACAACGACCGACAACAACTACTCCCACTCGGACAACCATTGTACAACATTCAACAACTATAATTGTACACACAATTCTAACATCAATTAAAATCTTGTTCTAACTTCTAAATTACAAGTTCATTAAACCGAAAGCATAAATAAACGATACCAATAACATTCATGACCTCACGCGACCAACACAGCAAATCCCATCAGTTCAACCCCTCCGCCCCCCTCCGCACTTACATTGTCGGCATTTCCATTCAGACCATTCAACTAAAAACATTCAAAATTGAAATTATTAATAAATTATCAAAGTACAATTAATTTTACACATAAAAACCGAATTAATTAATACAACGACTTTGCCAGCAGCAACAACAGCAGCAGCAGCAGCAGCAGCACCAACAGAACATCCTCTCCATGGTCGTCGTCATCGTCCATACATTTGGTCCTTATCGACTACGCATCATCATTCAGAGCATGGGAACAGGGTGAGGGCAGTTAATTTAATCCGATGAGGTCATCCATTTCATTATTACGTGTTTAATATTGCAGCGAATATTAATGGCTGAATGTTCAATCCGAGAGCACACAGTGCGAGTGCGAGTGCGTTATTATTTTACCAGGAATCAGGAACCACCAGAGCGCCAGCAGTCACCGCCAAACAAACCAACCAAACAACCAACCAACCAACCAACCGACCAGCCAGAGTCCGACAATAATATTAAAGCCAAATAATATCCATTTAAAAATAAAGCCAGGTAATAAATGTGCAAATAAAATTAACACGGTAAAATCAAAAAATTACATCACCAGCACACCAGCCTATTGGGGGCCACATATTAATTGAGTTCTTTTCGCCCTCAAAGTGGATTTTATGTCAACCGAAGTTCGGAGCGCCACACGCAGCAATTGCGAGTTCGAGTCCACCTTGGTGTCCTTGCTGGAGCATTGTCGGTTGGCGGTGCGGTATTTTTATTATTTTTAAAGCCATCCCAATGGTTTTGCTTTGGTGGGCACACAAATCAAATAAACATTGAACTGAATTTAATCAAAATATTAAATTGGCAACGCAAACCACCCTCTTTTCTTGTATTTTTGTATTTTTGTATTATTGTATTTCAAATTGAAATACAATGACGTGCGGATGGCCCACCCTTAGTAGAGTTACGACCACTATCGCGATTTGAAAAATTGCAACATATTTCCAAAGACCGAAGATCATGCATAAGAAGTTGGAACAACCACCACCACCACCACCACCACCCCACTTTAAGGGCACAAATAAGCACAAACATCCCACAAGCATGGGGTGGACTCGGAATGGATGTACTCGTACTGGTGTAATGGCTTATTAAAATTCCTCGCGAAAATCACAAGGGTAATCGTGCACTTATGGAAATTTCCTGCTGCCAATGTCCCACACCTCCAAGGACCGCCAACCGCCGATACCACCGCCGCCGCCGCCGTCGTCGTCGTCGCCCGAGATTAATGCCACCAAAAACCCAAAGAAACGCGCAGGGGGTGCCGGAAGAAACAAAAAAAAAAAAAAACAAGCGCGAGACGCCACAGGGTTGGGGCTGCTGCCATCGCCGCGCTACTACCAATTTTTCAACTCATTGAAGTGGAAGCAATAATTGATTATGGGATAGGGATTAATCTCAGCTAATAAGAAACAGATACGAGCCAGCACAGAGGGAATGGATGGATGGATGGATTGCTAAGTCGTTTTGGTAACAACGCTTGAAAAATAGATTTACATTTACAACGCTTTTTTGTTTTTTCCGTTTCTTCCCTAACTACTTTTACATTCGATTCTCGACCAAACCAACTGAGAATATTGAATGCAGGAGGGATGTTCCGCAGGACGCCACGGCTTAGGACTTGCGGTTACTGATTTCAGATGATTTATCTGTGCTTTTAGCACGAATTTGCATATCCTCCAACAAATGCCGGCATCGTCGGCGGAGGGGATTTCACAATACGACGCAGGAATGGAACGTGCAATCTACCGGAAAATAATTTTATTAAAAAGAAATTGAAAATGTCGTTCAGATAGAGTAGCAAAATGAAAGTCCTTGCGCATCAATTTGATATATAGGCCGGAAAGCGATTGCTACAATTATGAACGGTCGTCCCCAGCCGTCTCTAAATAGCCGTATTTCACTTCGAATAAAATAAGGATGTATGCAAGTGTGGTAGCTTTCTGGCCATGTTTTATCCAATACAGGAGTGGTGATCGTCTACTGCAAGATGTTACTCACATACATATGTATATACATAGGTAGTTACAATGACATAGAACTAGTTGTATTGAATAACAGCTTCTTTTTTTATAGTCTACCTTACAATCTACTTTTTTTAAAATATGCTCATTTACTCTAAACAAATATTGAACCACTTTTTTTCCCGTTCAGATAAAGAAGTTTTTTACGGGCCTAACTAGTCAAGATTTTAACATTAAGGCGATCCCACAGTTCTGCTTCCTAAAGATTATTTTCAATGAGTTGCTTGCGTATTGTCCAACCGAAAACCGACGGTAAAATCTGTTTTAGAGGTTCAATCAGGCCCGCCTCAAGGCAGCCATCTTGGGCCACTATTTGTTAACGTCCGCAGACAATTTGAGACAGTTTTCACGAATTGCGAAAGTAGATGATTATATGAGGACTTGGAGCGAAATATCTCGAAGTCGGTGTCCTTTAATTGCAGTCTCGGTAAGGTAAGTGTTTGATCAGTCAGTGAAGTGGAAGACTTTGGGATTATGTTTAATTGCAAGTTGTCTTTGTTAGCTCATATACTTTACCAGACTTTCTAAAAACCAACACGGTAGCATTTAATAATATTTACTATATGTCTCAAGAAAGCCTTGCATATCTTTGGTAGTACCTACTAAATTCTGATATAAAGCAGCAAACCCTTATCTGAATTTATTGACAATTTTCAGAGAAGATTCATGGACTTTGCCTTAAGGAACCTGAGATTGTCTGAGGGTACAAGTGTTACAAATACAAGTACAAAACAGGTAAACCAGGCCGCACTTAGCGAAAGACTACAGACCTATCAATCTCTCGTTACTTTTCTATTCAAGACACTAGAAGGGCTTCTCGACTAGAAGAGCAACTGTTGCAGCGGAAATTTCAGCTGAGCGCAGTAGGTTCGCATGTTTAAAGGGGAAATTTGTGGAAACGGGTCTACATGAAGTAAGAAGTACACTAGTAACACTAGCTGTTTTGGAAATGCTTGTTACAAAGAATACCAAGGAATACCAAAAGCTGTATAAGAAAATTCGTTACCGGAGGCTTTGTCTATACCCTTCTCTGTGTGCTTGACATAGATACTATACTTAAAGAACTGAGCAATGTACATATGTTTGCAAATCACCTAGAGATTTATTTCGTAAATAAGCTAAAGAGTGGGAACTTTTGTAATAAATACAAGACACCATCCTAAGCCTGCTGGAGTGGAACTTTGCCTTTCGGTTTGGCCAAGACATCTTGGTATAGTACTGGATGAATAGCTAAGCTGGAAACTTTACGTAGAGAAAAGGTTCATAAGGCTAACAGTCCCCTGTTCATTTGCAAGAGGACAGCCAGTAGAAAGTGATGGGACAACTATCAATGATGCATAGCCTATGCGTTATGGTAGTTCAACATATCTCTACAGATGGAGCTCTTGTTTTGCTCCTAGGCATTGATTGCACTCTAGGCATTTATGCATCTTCTACCACTGGATCTACAAATAAAATTACAAGCAGGTGCGATGCGATATACACGGATGGTTCCAAAACTTACAAAGTCACAGGAGAACTCTTTCAATCAGGACCGGTCCATCTGCCAAGCTCCGAAACGTTACAACTACTTCACGGAGCCTTTAGCTAGTTGTGGTGGTATTTCACCGGGCGACAGGGGGGCTGATCCCTATCTACCACCTAGTCTAGAAGATTTCACAACTGCCATCGATAAAGCAAACCAGCTAGCGCTGCAAGGTGTAAAAAATTCTTCTAGAGCAAGTAATCATTGGTGGGACACTTTGCGGAATGCAAATAAGTGAAGCTCATCGACATTGAGAGTGTTAATGTTTCATAAAAACTACAATCTGATTTCAACCAAATACTGTTCCAGATTCCACCATTTGACCGTACAAAATATATCTGTCAAACGACAATGAAATCTATAGACCGCTTTGAATGTAAGACTTGAAGTTTGCGAATCTGTTAAAACATCCTTTACTGTCATAGAAAGGAAATATTGTTAAAGTGTTTACCACACATATAGAGTAATACCATAAATCGATGAATAGTAGAACGTCACCTGAAGACTTAAAAAGCATAAGAAAAAGTATTCACTAGCTAAAAGCAAAATTACAGGTATATGCATGAATTTCTTGGGCCTCTTATTTTTTGATCAACAATCAATTTTGTATATGTACGCATTTTGTGAATTCTAGAAAACACTTATGTATGCAGATTAGATTTATTTATTCGAAGAGCAGCAGGTTGTTATTACATCCACATTACTTTTTAAAATATAAACACTTACCTCAATAACAGCCCTGGTCTACATATTTTTCAATGCAGTCGATGGCAAATATATCCCGTTTCTGATGGGAGGAGCTTAGAGTTAGTGAGTAAATGAGAAAAAGTAGAGTTTTGTGGAGAAAGGTGATACTTGCTTAAACTTCTGGGCGACTAGTACTGCAGCTCAAATTGCAGGTTCATTTGGTAGATTTTTTAAAATAAAAAAGTCGATCGATTATCAAAGGCCAGGAATGTTATAAATAAAATCTATTCAACCTGAGGTGTGGTTAGCCTACGTTGCTTAAAATCATTCAATATTTAGTGTCCCTTCTCATACATATTGGTAGTCGACCTAGTTTTCATAGTCGCCTGATACACGAAAATATAATTATTTCCTAAATTCATTTTTGCTTTACAGTGAAAGTGAATCTCCTCAAAAACAACATCGATTACAAGAACTTTCCTATACCAGTAAACTCTGTTTTTGAAAGGAGTGAATGCAGGAAATAAATTGTTGATAGCTAGACTTTCTGAGCGCCTAATACTTCAATAGATTTTGTATAGAAAAACGTTTTCTGTCTCTCAACTGAAATTTCGAACACTAGTCAAAGTTAAAGGCTCAAAATTTTAGAATACAACCAAATCAACTTGCGGATCTGAAAACGCTTTCTTGAAAAATTTTGTAATTGAAAGAGATTCAAGAAGAAACTGCAATTCGTTTTGCGAATTTCTCCACTTAGAGCACAGTGCCAGTCCAGTAGTCAATTTCAAATAATGAGTACAACATTCCAGTGCGCTTCATCTTTAAAAGCGATTTTTATATATGACGAGCAGGGATAGTCTAAAACAGAGATGTCAACTGGACTAAGTAGGAAAATATGTAAAAAAAAAAAGAAGAAAAGACTCTCTCATACTCAAGATCACTAATTACTAAAACAATTTCCTGGACAAACCATCACTCAATTTCGACGACGAAATGGATCAGTCTATTCACAAAAAGCCAATTAAATCGAACCTATGATTTCATACAAAAAAAAAGAAAGAAAAAAATATATATCCACACATGTACTCGTACACAACACCAGAACACCAGACTATAGCGTGATTATTTCAAATTCCACACACGACTTCTTTAGCTCATCCTAATCCATCAAACATCCATACCCAGCGCTGATGATGATGATGGCCTTCCGAATGACAGGACTACGGAATAGTATTACTTTTTGCGTTCGTTCGTCGGTGGTTTCAAACAGCACTCCAAAAATACACAGAATATTAAAATGATACAATTTTTCGGGCATCGAATGAAACGAATACGAGACGACCTCTTATCGGGCGGTGGCGGTGGCAGTGGCGGCGGCAGAGCACAAATAATAAATATTAATAACGTCACATATTCGAGGCACATCTATGTACGTTTGAGGATTCAATCTTCGACGACGACTGCCGGGATAAAACCATTACTCATACCTGGCGCTACTGCCGCCGCCATTTATCTCCAGAACATCCACCCATACCGGGAGCAACCCCTTACACACACATCAGATGTGACATGTCGTAATTTTTGGATCGAACCAAATCGTATGTGTGACGTGCCTGTCATAACTCATCACAGCGTGTACATATGAGCGGCAGGTTTCGATTAGAATAACAATATCAGACGCCCGTTTCTCTCACCCCGGTGAGAGTGATAGGAAGTTCCTGGGCGAACCTCATTTACGAGTATCTTCGTTGCCAAACTATCAATAGTGGGAGTCATCCCTCGGGGTCGACAAAAAGGAATCAATTTGTCAACGCGCGCGGTATGGATGTACACCACAGAGCACCACATCGATTTCGAATGAAACACACCCCTGTGTGTGGTATATGGTATCACCCTGGTCACACACGACATGTCATTAAAACTATAAAAGCGTCTTGTTGCTGGCTTTCACTTACTTTTATGACTCATACTGTCCACATCACCCCATCACCCCACTCCGCCTTTTGGGACCAATTCCATGTGAGACGGTGCTAATAAATGTCCACCGGCCGAGATGACGATATTGAGACGTTAAGTAGAAACGCACTACCGAGCCACCGAGCCACCGAGCGAGTCATGTCATAAAGTCTAATAGTCGTAAATATAGATTTACGTTAAGCAAGCATCGAAATTAGGCGAGGAGCTGCCCACAAAATTGTCACAGGATACCTTTATTGATGATATAAATTCCAATCGGAACGACATCATAAGTGACACGGGCAGGGATGCAGCCATTGGCTGCTCTTTATGACTTCTGTTCTGCTTTTGCACTTTGCCAACTTTTATAACCCAAAGCGGGCGGGAGGGCGGTCGGCCGTTTCGATGGAATACAACATTCTTTATCGCTTCTTATCATCATACGAAGATCCTTAGGTTAAAGCTTCTCCCTTGGCTTATAATTAAAAATAAAAAAAAGGAAGTCTGTTCCTCCTTTTCTGTAGCTCAAGGCATTTTGGCAAAAGTACTCAAGTGGGGCACCCGGGGTTGCCGAGACAATTGAATGCGAGCACGAGGAGGAGAGCCACGCAAACAATACTTGTCATATCCTTTTTGTTTTGGTGTACTCGTACCTCAACTCAATGCCAATTGAATTGAATTCTTTAGATTTCACGTGACATGAGGGGGATGATGATAAGTTACCCTCACGTTGTGCGTTTTCCTCGAAGGCATAATTTCATTTTCAATTACTTCGCGGATTCTTGTGTTTTTTTATCAATCGGTGCGGTGCGCGCGATTGGCAACGCACCAATTTATCGTGGATGAGCCACGATCCCACCCCGCGGCCAATTTAATATGAGAAATTCTTTTTTGGGTGAAATTAATTAATGCAGGCGGCGCGGCGCAAACATATGGAGAGACATGGTTTTCCCAGAGTCGGGGTCAGCCACAGGTGTAGACTGCATGCAATGTTCGGAGGTCAACCGATTTCTAAAATGGTTTCGATTCACCTTTCGTCACTCACGGGCGAAATATTGAAATATTCACACGCACAACATCCACAGGCAGTCGACAGTCGACAGGGAGTATTCATACTAGGCAGTCGCCGGAAGGATGTTCCAAATGGGGGGCTTATGTTGATTTTGCTTGCATGCTTCCGCCGACCGACTGACTCTACGAATACGAGACCCCCGCCTTTCAATATTCAATTCAACACCGCAAATGTTAGTTAATCTCTGCACAAACTTGTGAAGCAGCAAAAGCCGAACACTTTGCCGCTCTTCTATACTCAAACCCTCGAGCTCCGAGACCCACCGCACAGGAGCCGCACGTCACGTCAATGTACAGTAGCTTCCGATCGACGTGGATGTGTGCCCTGCTGCTACTGCTGCTGCTGCTACTAGTTAGAGAGATGGGCGGTGGATGTGAATGTTGTTCTATGCTCTGTGCAAACAAAGGCATCAATTTAAGGTTAACCGATGTTTTCCCAATGCCGAAATTCCTGGCGCAAACATTCGCATTCTGTCTTGACACCATCATCATCATCATCGTCATCATCGTCATCGTCATCACCACCACCAGCAGCAATAGCACAGCAACAGCACCACCTATCAACGTATGGCAACGGCATGACATCAGAAATTCAATCCCTCTGCTGGCATTTCTAGTACTCGTCGTATGTGTCGATATCCGGACCTGATGGGGGAGTAGGAAATCTGCTAAATGGCAGGATTCAATGCTTCATAGATTACCGATTTTACATTTATTCTGAGAGTTTTCCAATGGATTTGTTCGGTTGGATGTCGGTGTTCCTGGCTGACACTTGGTGCAAAGAGGAAGCCGCATTTATCGCTGCCAACATCAGGATGTGGTGTCCTTGCTGCCAAACTCTGTGTTTGTCTGCCTACAGCCATCGATGATTGCTATCGACAATTTGGTCTCACTCTCACTCTCCCTCCCCCTCTGCCTCTTGTTCCTTCTCTCTTGTCGAACATTAGAACAAATGGAGCTTGAATTAAAGTTCGCCCGCTTTAAAGTGTTTGCCATTAAATTTGCATGTGTTTGCGTTTCTGCCGACTGCTCCTTCTTGTCATGGCTCAGGGAATACCTTGTAAGTAATTGTGCACGTGATACTTTGTCCTTTTTGTTTCGCGGAATCTCTTCGCTTTTTACTTTTTTTTTATGCTTTCTCTGTCAACGGGAATAATTATTTCCAGAAAAATCTATTTACAATCATTGATGCGTACGCGTATACTTGCTGTGTGCCTCTCAAAATTACGGTTAAAAAGGACATTTCACAAAGATGCTTTGAACTTTCCCGGCATCGTGTGCAGCGCGCAATTGAAATGTTGAGTGTTTTTTATTGCAAACAGTCGTTCATTTGATTTTGCTTAATTTTTTTTAATTGCAGTAACAGATCGAATAACCACGGCATGCGGCGCGCGGTGAGGATGAGCCGCCATAGGGATTGTATACTTTTGAGGTTTCTTTCGTTCCTTAAGTCACCCAAAGTCAATTAAGTCTTTCACTAGAAATCTGTCTCTTTGTTTGTCCTCAAAGGGAATCAGTCAAACCGAAGGGGAAGTAAGCTTTTAGTGCGACTGACAAGGGCATCATTCATACGGGATTCCATTGAAGAAAGAACTGAAAAATTAGACGAAACACCTTTGGCCAGCATGTTAACCAAATATAATAGTGACAGTTGCGGACTATAGACTTCATTTACATATCAGGTAGGGCATGCTACCGACTAGGAACAGTTTTTCCATCATCTGTATGCTTGCTATGATGTCCTTCCTTAAAAGAGGAAGGGGGAATATATGCAGTTAATGGTATGGTCTTAGGACCTACATTCATACATATGTATGCCCAATTGAATTATATTCAAAAACTTAAGAAAAGCTAGGTGATGGTAACAATTTGGAAAGGAAATTTGTGCAGGAAGACTACATCTTGAAGACTACAACTGTCAACCAAAGTGGTCTAAGTAATAAGAGATGTTGTAGAATATTACTATCTTCTTACTATCTTACTATCATTGCTAAATACTCTTCGATTTGGATTCATGTATTCCTATCAGGAAAAGTTTTCGTCTAATTAAAAAAAAGTCAAAGAAAGTCTAAAGAAATCTCCAGCTCCAGGCATTGATATGATGGCAGGAAATCCATCGCTCATTTGGAAGGGCCTGCGTTGTCCGGATAAACCAGTGAAAGAAATCGGGTCAAGACATAGCTAGCTAAGAAGAGAGACACCTCTCTATGGTCAAGACATAAACAAAAAATGAAGCCTCATATGAAAGAAATCAGATTAGCTAAGTAAACCTCTTAGTGAAGCTTTGCGACCCTATCGACTGTGCCATGGAAGCAGTATTTGAGATAGGTCCCTTACAAAGGCTTCGTCACAGGTTTTTTTTTTTATCAAGGAATAGGATGGCACCTGGACAAACGATGTGACTTCTCTGACTGTGTAAACACAGGCAATCTACTCGCCGGTAAACACACATATGTATGTATGTCGGAGACCATTATGACCAAAACAGTCGACAAGATAATTGACGATCAGCTCGAAAAAGGATGTACATCCCAGAAAGCTCCAAAAATCGGTATTGTATTTACCGCGACACCTCGGTAGACAACACTGCGCCAAAACTAAGGAAAGGCGTACTATAGTCAACTAAAGCCTAAAGCCATCCCTCAATTCTGATTCCATGGAGAATATATCTACACATACGCTTTCAAACTGATATTCGTTGGAGATTCGCTGTGTCCTGACTGACTGTGAGTTTCGAAATACAAATCGATCCTTCCGACTTAAGGACACCGTTTAGCACCTTGAACAGGGAAATAGGTATTAAACCAATCGATTAGACTAACATGTGCCAATGCGAGATCACAGGATCTCCTGACAGGCACGCCTAGGACAACCTCATAACGACTTCTGAAGTAATTGCAGGGAGAAGAGGAAATATAATCCATTTTACTTCTCTAACCATAAAAAAGGATAGTCTTGGGAGGTATTTCGATGTGAAACTAAATCATTCAACCTTGAGTTGAATAAACTCCTGAGATTCATACACGTCGGAGACTAAAATTAAGTTCTCAGGGGACTTAAAACTAAGCAAGTAAAACCAAGAGCAGGTCGTACGATAGTCCAACGTGCCACATCTCCCGGTAGTACTGATTTAGGCTAAACCTACGTAGCAGATACTAGAGAAGAAAAGATGGCTCATTTCGTTTGCTGAACACCGTTTAACTTTTCTCGATGATGATCCGAACCACCCGGTTGGTATACACATTTAGTTCTTGGATAGCTTGATGATAGCACCACATTAACCTACCTAACTTCCGGCCTCTTGTCTCAGCAAACTATGGGATTACACCAGATGTTCCAGAAGACTGAATTTGACATTTCGAAGTAGAAATGCTCTTTTAAACGTTTTTCTTACTCAGAATCATAAACAAGAGCACGAAAAAGGAACTGAAAGTATCTGTTTAATATTTTTAAATTCTTAAAATGTAAATGTTTTCACAATAATTACAAAAAAAAAAAACAAAAAACAAACGTTAAACCCAGTCATGTCGCATCATTACACAGCACATATACAAATTTGGCTGCCCACCGAGACTGCTGGCTGAGCCCTCCGTGTTATTCCTTCCCTTCTACTTGGGGTAATTTCCTTTCGTCCTTAAGTGGCGTTTGAAACTTACACCCCAAGACATTGCGTGATGGCCCGGTCTATATACTTGTACAACCACTAACTTTCTGGAATGAGTTGTGGATGCTTCGTAACAATGAAAAAAAAAAAAACTTCAAACCAAAAATCAGAAGAAAAAAAGACAGAAAAAAAGACAGAAAAAATGGGAAAAAATCGCGGAAAAAACTGCCCAAAGATGCGGGAGAGAGAGCGCCGCCAAAGAAACGAAAGAATTGCGATGGAGCCCAAAACGGAATATCTAAAAGGAAATAAGGATCCGAAGAGAATGTTCTTCTTAATTCATGCAGATTTATAGCCCGGAGCGATAACATTAATTTATCGCTTTGAGAGAGAGAGAGAACCCGGCCAGGGGGATGGTGAAAAGTGCATGCGATTTTCTATATTTACCACCTCTGCGCCCCTCACTTCGACGGTCATTTTGAATTTTTCCACAGAAACATAGAAAAACCGAGGAAACTAAAGAACACAATTTTTTTTTCTTCGAACGAAAAGGATATTCCGCACAAAAAAAAACAGGACTGCGACCCACACTTAACAGTATCGAACCGTCTTGTTGGTTTGTTTTAAAAAAAAGTTTTCTTCTCCTTCTGCTTGACACCACCATAGAGTAAGGGTGGCCGCCTCCCATGCCATTTCACTGTATGCATTTATTTATCCAGATTCAATAGTGGTGCTAGATGAAAGTTTTTTCGCCACAGATACAGCGCTCTCAGGACGACGAGGTCCGGGTGAAACCCAAACAGAAGTTATTTCCTTTTCTGATTTTTTCTTTTCAGCTCTTTTTGGTTTCGAAAGATGAAGTACCAATGGCCATTTCGATGCCTTAGGATGGTGTAATGGTGTGGTTTTTGTTTTCTTCCATTTTTTTTTTTTTTTTAATTAATTTTTTTATAGCACGCTCCGCTCCTTCTTAGAGAAGAAGAGGAAGCATGGAAGGAATTTTCGAAATCCTTCAAATAATTTTAAATATTTGATAGAGAGCGTTCGCCAGCTAGCCACAGGCAGAGATGTGGTTGAAAGTTTTCCATTTTTCATTCGTCCTTCGTCCTTCCCTCCATACCCACACACACGCACATACCACCACCACCAGCGCGCCGCGAATGCCGGCGGATGTGATGGCAATGTAATCAGAGAAAGGCACTGAATGTGTCGTCGTCAGTAAATTAGCACTTTTCTGGACACATTTTTTGCATGGAACATTTCTTCGTCCATTAAGATAAAATCGCAGAGGAAAAAATGGAACTGCTGGGGTTGGGTGGTTGTAAAAATATAGAAAAAACGTCTTAGATACATATTTTCTTTTTTTTTTTTTTGGTTTTTTAATCGGAAGATGGTGCAAGCGAGAGCTTCTCGTGTACCCAGGGGTGTCGTCGATAAACCGCAGATAGCTGGTGGTAAGGGTGGAGTGTACTTTGTCAATGTTTGTTGTTTCAACCCCGAAAGGGTTATTATTTATCCACAGGCCACTTTCACAACAGGAATCGCGATAAAAACCCACTCCACGACATCATAAAAACGAGACCATCGAATTTTAATCAAATCCATTTAATTTGCATATTCTTCTTCGACTTTCGACTCTGCGCGCTGTGCTGTGTGTACCGAGAGACAAACAAAGGATAATATTTTTAGCAGACACCCACCGGTGTTTGGTTTGCCTTTTATTACTGTCAAGGGAAGGGTTACCTACCCATCACCGGTGGTGTCGGTTTGGTTGTTTTCTTGTTTTTTTTTTTTTGTTTTCGGCATTTTGATTAAGGATTTCAAGGATACTGAGGTTGTTCTACTCCCCCTCGGTCCGCCTGTGTACACAAAATCTTCTAAAGCCACCACTCTGTTTGCATTGACTCTTAATCGGGCGTTATCGGCGGTCCATTAGGCTCTTACACAATGTCTGCTGCTTTAAAATGTTTCAAATTTATGATGCAGAGTGCTGGAAAGTAGGGTAGCCTTGCACTTTATAGGTGAGATGATGAGAATTGAATTACGGATGGTAGAGGCATACGAGTCAATCAGAGATACTTGTACGACTGACTAGGGAAGATGCTGGAAAAAGACCCGCCAGTTTCCAGTTTCATCGAGAAATCTTTTCATGGACGGAAAGTCGTGTTGAAATATTGGAATCGATAGTGGACATTCGCTTTCGAAGGAGCACTCAGATATTACTAGTCTGTCGATAGAGGACTAGGGCGTGACGACATTTTCCCGGTTTTCCTAACAAAAGTTAGGTAAAGGGCTGGAGAAATCTTAAAACAATTAGACTTAGGCCACGTATCTACATCCTGGAGAGAAATGACGGCCGTCTTCATACCTAAAGCAGGCTAAGCGAGTCACACCCAAGCGAAAGACTAGAAATCCACTAGTCTACACCCATTAGAGGCAAGTGTCGATTCAGAGGTTTTTACAAAGCTCAAGCTGCGGAATTACTAGAGATGGGATAAATACCTGACATAAATAGTCAGACTATGCTTCCTCAAATAGTCAAGAATTGCCGCATGGCCCGTACTGACCCAAGAAAGGATCATAGCTTCCACAGGAGGATTATTCTCGAAAGAATCAATATACCTGAACTAAAAGGGGCCAACTGAGTTCTGTGATATAGAACTCTATTGCATATTACCTGATTAAAAGGCAGAAACAGATTGTCTTAGATCGACGGATAACAAAAAGCGAAATCTCTACTAAAGAGGTCAACGTTGGACGCATTAGTACGACTGAAGTATTCAGAGCCTGTAAAGAGCACCTGAGCGACATACTTAACAATCTATGAAACCACTGTCGCTACATCATCTAAAAATGATCCATGACAGTAGCTTACCAACCACCACCTAAAACGGAGGAGCAAGGAAAGAGTATCGATCCTGGATAACAGAGAGACGAATCCTGAGTAAAAAGAAAACAGTCTATCTAGCCTCTGAGCTTACTAATATCGTAGTCCCGTGATGGGAACAACATTCTGATGCTTGTTTAGCAAATAATAATAGCTAAACCGCTAATAGCTTAGCCGCGAATAATAGTACTCATCGTCTGAAACTTGAATGCCTTCGGGCTATTCTAAACATGAACCCGATTTCCGCAAGGAGATGCAATGTCATGTGATTTCTACAACCTCATATTGGAACGAAGCAGGGGTTAGCATGAACAACAAATCTGTGCTGACTGGGATACGATATCGACATCGTCGGTCTCTCCAATCGATTTAGCGAACTTTTAACTGAAAAGACGAAATCTAAGCTCTACACAACATTGATCCTGGCTGTTCTGCTATATGAAGCTGAGTGCTGAACAATAAGCAGGAATGATCACTTATGCGAGGAGAGCGAATGGAGAAGAAGATACAACCGTGACTTCAATGGGATGTACCAAGAGGTACCATGTTCTTCATTAGCTTGGTCATATCGAGCGAATGGACCATAATGTTCTGGTAAAATAATTTTCCAATCACAAGCCCCAGGTCCGAGACGACCAGGAAAACCGAATCTCCATTCTAAGGATCAAGCCATCATAGATTCCAGCGCCCTAAAGACGTATAATCGAAGGTTGTGATGCAAAGCAATATTACGAAGAGCTAGTACTTCCAGACCACATCACTCAGTTCGGCATGAGGACATAGTAGGGAATCTCCTTACCAGATATTAAAGGAGCCTTCAAAATACCTCATACGAATCCATAAATCCTTGTGAAACGTTGATCCCAGATTAGGAGCATATGCGTCACTCAACTGAGCGATACTGCATTGCTTCGAATCCATAAAAGTCAATAGGACATCAAGTTTAATTGCCAACACACCACAGCCATCTAGTTTGATTAAGGTTCAGCCTAGCCATACACACACACACATACAGACACAACTACACTTCGATGATGACAGACTCAACTCAATACGAAACGTTGATGACTCCGCTAACAAGATTTCAAATCCGACCCCAACAATGCAGCACCGGGATCAACCCTCTCTCCAGGGAGCCATAGAGGCATACATTTCACGTTAATACTGAGGGAATTTGATTGGGTTCTCAATTATTCACACTTATTGGCGCATCTCACTTGATTGGAGTCGGCCGACACACCATGGAACTGCATCAATTAAAATTCTCCACAAAATTGCCAAGATGTCCTTCACATCATCGAAATCCAACAACATGTCCAAGGAGCTAAAAGAAACAAAAACCAACCACCGTCAACCCATGTTGTTGCAGGATAATTGGTAAATTTACGTTGATCAAAATACGTAATTAAACTGCCCAAGGTGTAATCATTGTTGATAATTGATTTATGTTTACATCAGAGCATGTTAAACCCCCTGAAGGAGTCAATAATTGAACCGAGCGAGGGAGGACATGATGTACCTACGCCCAGCCAGCGCGACGCCGCCGCTGCCGTTGTGTGTGCCCGTTGTAATAACAAACATCTACCCTTCAAAGATAACACACCACACACTCGTATGCATATGCATCTACTCGTATGCCGTTTGGGGCTATTTGACATACCTACCCACATATATATGTCTGTAGGTGTGTGGCGCAGCGGTTCGTGGAAGGGTAATATTTTGATAGGATATCACAGTCAATTTTCCAATATATGCATCACAGGTGGTTATTCCGTGGCACGTTGCATCCTCCGCCCAACCACTCTCGCATAACTCGACCAATTGTTGATTTTCAATTTGATTACGCCTGCAGATGAGGCTCCAGCCTCTTGGCCACAGACCAAAGCCCGTGCATTGATTTATAGTGTGCACCAGCGACTCGCACCGCCAATAAAATGATTTAATTTGGGGGCACTTTCTCGCCTCCTCCGCCCATCGGTTTACGTATACTCGTATATCTAGTATGTGACCACTTTGGGACGACAGATTCACAAACAAACCTCCTTTTGGCAAATCATAAAACACTAAATCGAGGCGAAATCCTGTCTGTGTTTTCTTTTTTTGTTTTTCCCTGTTTAGAGATGAATTTGATCCTTCTTCCCTGGGTTCGGCTACTCAAGGGTGCGACAAAACGATACAATGGCCAAACGAAAATATATATGTGCCCTCAGGGTGACATGTCGTAAGGATAAGAAAAGCATTTTTATTTTTGCCGCCCAGTTTCCTCTTTACGATGTTGTTAAAGGGAATACAATGTAAGTGCTTTAGTGTGTGGCCGTGGTGCGCGTTCGGTGAGGTGGTGCGCCTTTCAAAACTAACAAGGACCATTTAAGGACCAAT
The DNA here is from genome assembly GCA_963583995.1 of Xylota segnis. Classification (NCBI taxonomy): domain Eukaryota; kingdom Metazoa; phylum Arthropoda; class Insecta; order Diptera; family Syrphidae; genus Xylota; species Xylota segnis. The sequence goes on from OY757237.1 coordinate 59,245,140, forward strand.
AAATACGCAATTTTATAGATCAACCATCATAAAAAACACACACACACACAACAGAGACCAAGCTACTAGGAAGTATAATCGACCCCAGCACAGTTGACGATTATGTATGGTCGTAAAGAAATTGGAAAATGACACTTATTGCCTTCGTTGTTGTTGGTCAACACCCGCAGGCGTTGTTATGACTTGTAAAAGCACACAGATTCAGTTTTTCAGATACACAGAGATACACAGCACCTGACATTAGCATGGCACCACCACCTGAAGATAACGAAAGTCTGTCTATTTGGATTTTGACTATCTAAAGATTATGTTTGACGTTTGCAGATAGTGCCATGGATTCTGAAATTCTCGTTCTAAACAATAAATATTGAAGATAACTAACATAAATCACAGCCCCTCGTCATTTGGAGTATTTGGATCACAATTGAGGCCTTGTTCGAGTTGGCAGAGTTTTGTCTCACACTATTTATTTAGGCCGTGTTTGCACGATTAGCCGAGAATGGGATGTGTGTTTGTGTGGATAGAGCTTTCAAATGTCATACGCAACAAATGACGTTTGTGTATACATATATGTATTTATAAATACTGTGCTGCATTATTTTATCAGCCGACAACAGTATCTACGCGTGGAAGATAAGTTTTATCATGTTTACAGGTGAATACTATTCATCATTGGGTTGAGATGATTCAGGGTTTACCAGACATTGTTTCTAGTAAATCGAATGAATATTACCTTCTAACAGTTAAGTAGTTTTCTTGACCTTATTTGGCAACAATTACGGGCACCATAGAGGCTCTATCTCTAGTATTTGAAGTAGAATCATGAGCATCTGATGAGCCAACAAAGGAAGCTCTAGCAAGTGACGACTCGCTTTGGTGTACAGTCAAGCAAATGTAGAGAATGTTCTAACCGAGAACCCAGTTCTGAAACTACGATTAGATTAGGTCTACTCGCGTATCATCCTAAAGCAACGAAATTTTCACGAAATCTACGAAAAGTCACCAAATCCTGTTCGAGTACGTACGCAAACATTTCGTAGTTTTTCGTAGAAGAAAGTGCTCACGAGAGAGTAAAAAATTTCCCTATGCAACGAATTTTAGTGCAGAAAATTTCTTTGCACTGATTTACGAAAGCTGTCAAATCTGTCAGATCCCTGTATGTAGTTTTTTGTTGTTGGTGTATTTGCATACATTTGTTTTTGACGTCCAAAAAGTGGGCGAATTTCGTAGCTTTCGCGTTCGTTTACATTTTTTTGTGATTTTACCACACTCTGAGAGAATTTTACCCCTACTCCTTGAAATCTTATAATCTATGAATTTTGATGCAGAAAGTACGCGAACAACCTATTATGTGGCAAAATGGCTTTCTTATGACATTTTCTGACATTTTTTGTGACAAATGTCTGGCTGTAGATGTGCCAATGCCAATGACTGACTCATATGTAGATTAAGACATTTGCTCCAAACTTAATCGTAAAGATATGTATCCAGTTAAAAATGCCTATGATAAAGGCTGGACTGCTGAAAAAGCAAAACAAAGAACTCCCACTAGCTGTTTTCCTGAACTTAGAAGAACCCATAGTAAATTGGTTTCAATACATCCTTAAGGTAAGACACTTTAACTCTCTTCCTTGTGGGGTTCTATCTCCTCTACGTTGGATATTGGCTTAAGATATTTTAATGAGTTTAGAGTCTAGGACGTTAGTTCCTTCTCACTATCACCGAACTGCTACAGTTCGCCCTCAGCAATCCTTACGAAAAGGCTAATAGTGTAGATTAAACATTAACTCTCTTTTCACTAATAGGAGGTAGTACTACAAATCTCAGACACCATACTGACTTCAGTCTAAATGTCAAAGTAATCCAAATTTTAAGATATCTACATCGAAACCCAAGCTACTATAAAAGCTATCTCTTCTACAAATGACAGTAAATCAAGACATTATAGTTAAGTATGTTCCAGGACACACAAGAGGACTGAACAGGAACTGATAATGGTCGTTAACATACATATGCAACATCTCAGGACTAACTGATAAGAGATGGAGCGTACTCTCATCTCGTCTTTGCTCCAGAAAATTGTAGACAAAGCACGACAAAACTAAAACTAGGCAAATGCTTCCACTTAATGCTTCTAGGGCTCTTAATAGAAATCATTAGTCACCTGAGATGAATGCGACAAAATGCATTCTAGCCTAACCTAACCTGGATAACCAAGAAAGCATAGACATTCACGAGGAAAACCATATACTCAGATCATCTAGTATTTTTTCCTGACCAAAGTTTAAATAATGAGCTCACTACATAAAGACTGATCCAACGAGAAGTGTCATTTTCTGGACCCCGTCGTTAATTCTCAACACTCAGCTATCATTGCCATCACTTTTTATCACTAAAAACTATGAGGTTATTCAATATGGATCGATTCGTGCTGAAACATTGAAAATATTATCGAATCGTTTCTTTAAGTTCGTACTCCTCTTGGTCCTTTTCATTCCCATTTGTTTGGGTTCATAAATAGCCAAATTGTTCCATCTGCAGCTCAAAAAACCCACAACAACAACCTTTCCATCACAAAGTGAGAGTAAGTTTGGTGTAGTTTTTGAGCTGGCGGTGTCATTGAACGATTCATTATGCGAAGAATGATGAAGCAAATATTCTATATCCCAGATTTTGTACTTTAAAAAAAGTGTGATTAAAAATGACATCTCTTGTTGGGTGACCCATGGTAAAATAATTAGTCGAGAGTATTGGGTATGGACATTTTTCCAACCAATATGTAGAGCCTATCCATCTAATTAGAATATCTGTCTAATTGGACCGTCAAACTATGTACACCAATTAGAAATTTCGAATCAAATAAGACAGTCTGTTGGGTTTTTTTTTTCCAATTCGATAAACTGTCAGGCAATCAATTATAATAGAAATCATTAAGCGACTATTTCCGCGTCAGTTGTTCTCTCACACCAGACCAGATCAACGAAAAGAAAAGCAAAATAAGATAAATAAACTGTTATAATCCTCGATAAAATAATTGATGGTCAATATTAGGCGAGCAACTTCTCCAAGTCAATCAAGCCAAACACCAGTTGGTCAACCCGACCATCGTCGCTACCGGCATCATTCCATCACACACAAAGGCGATCAATCAATTAGATATTTGGTTTATTAAATTCGCCCGATTGTAGACGACTGTTCTTTTCATTTCGTGTCCATGGTCCAATTATTTTCAGAAAACGATCAATCACTCAGCACCAGGAAGGAGTGCATTCTTCATCCTTCCTCCTCATCGTACCTAAACAAGACCAAAAATTTTCCTCAAAAACTTGATGTATCTACAGAGAGTGATTCGCAGGTTGTTCTCTATTAGTTCAGCAGGGGTTACTACCCCCCAGACCATACATAGCATGTACTTCTAGCACCTTAATCTTAATAAAGAAAAAATTCTTCGTATTCTTCCGAATTCGGATGAATAGTTAAAAAGCGTTCAGATTACAAAAAACACGTACATAACCACAAAACAAAAAAGCCTTGCCAAAAATTAGATTGTCAATAAGCATCTCTGGGGTGTGATTTTAATTTCATACTCAAACGGATTTCTCCGCAATATTTCTCACGAAGATTAATAACAAAACAGACAGACAGACTTGCAGAGAGACAAACACCAAACACAAGATACGAGAGGCTATGACTCATGACGACCGCGAGCACAAGCTCGGCGGAAGAAAAGATGCCATCCTAATGCAAAGGAGGAGAAAAGTTTACCCCAACCCCAGTATCCTGCCCTCGGGTTGCAGGTAAACGTACGAATATGTTCTTGTCTGCAGTCAATAAGATGGGGGGCACGCCGCCCGCCACAATTCATCTTCTTTTGCTTCTTCTACTTCGTTAACGTATTAAAATAGCAAACAAAGAAAAATTACCAAAAATCGAGCAATTTCCACCCGAGGGATGGGGCTGAATTTAATAAAGCTCATTCGGGATTTTTATTCAGAGGGTTGTCTTCTTTCAGATCAGTCTCCGTACCCTCACATGGTGGTATTGACGATAAGTTAAAGGAGAGGTGGGGCGGCGTTTCACCTCCCCCGCAAAAGGTAAATGTGGAAATTTTTGGTTCAAGTGGAAAACAAGATTAATTTTTACTTTCGGGATTTTCTCATACTTTGACGTACTGTGCGGTACATGCTCTTTGACTTCAAGGGTTGATTAAGACATACAGGTTGAGATACATGTGCATGTTATGTACGAGTACCTATCCTTCAAGGACTCGCAGATAAATCGATGTTCGATGTAATGGATGTTTGTGTGTGGTAAAACCTTTGAGACGTTTCTTTCTTTTCTTCTTTTTTATTAAAATGAACAGTTTGACAGGGGGAGTCGTCTTTTTATGACACAGACCCGTTCAACTCTGATACGAATAATGTAGGCTGAGGGAAAACGTTAGGCTCTAGTGAACATTAATTTGAATCGATTCGCGAGGTGGTTTCAGCTTGTTTTTCATCGCCTTCTTCTTATTCTTACAAACACATGTATCTATGTTGTGTATATGTAGGTGGTCTTCATTTAATTAGATTGTTCCAAACAGAACTCTGACCTCGCGCTCGGTTAGACAGCGCGTTGTGGTGGGTGCTGCTGGAACCGCTGTTTAGCATACAATCGGACCATTAAATAAGATGGATCACTTTCGGATACAAATTGTTCGAGTTAACCATCTTCAGCTTCAGAAAGTGCGAAAGGCTCAATACGAGACTAAGCATTTGCATTTCATTGCAATTGCGACGGCGGCGGCCGCCCGTTCAACTTCTAATGCAGCGGAGGTTGTATGCACATACATGTACATATGTTTATTTGTATTTTTTCTCTGTATTTTATCACCTTCAAGGCATGAATGAAACGCTGGTTGGTGGTTACCAAAATGGAAGAAGAAGAAGCCTCATTTGGTTCACCCTTTCATCTTCGAGTGGATAATGAATGTCTATTGCAAGCGAAATTTATTCATCGAAGATGCAGCAGGAGCAGCAGTTAGCTCTCGCGCGCCCAAGCAGGAAGTCAAAATCAGAGTCGTCATCACAATGGGCAATACACACAATCACACACAGATAGACAACCAAGAAAAACAGACATAACCATAGATACAGCAGCTAGAGAAATAACACAAAGTATACACTTAAGGCAAAGAGTGTTGTGGGTTTTACCTTTCATTAATTATACTCTACTTAGGCTGGAGTTACATATTACCTCACCCTCAAAAAGTTCCCTAACATTCGCTGCTGTCGTTCCTGCCGCTGCTGCTGCCGCTGCAACAATGCATTCATACCGTACCAACATAGATAAAGACAAAGACATGAAGCGCTGAAGCCTGTGCTGATGGAGTTAAAATGGCTCGGGGCTTCGGTGTAACGATTCATTATTGTTGTCGCTCTTCCCAGAAAATGAAGATTTGTAGAAAATTTAACTGCGTGCTGTGCTGTGCGCGCATTTTATTTGCCTTTATTCTCGAATCAAGTATGTGGCGATGTCGAATTCGCATGGTAACACCTTTAGATTGTATCCATGTACGTATGTACATATGTAGAATATGTGCTCATGAGTGGTGGATTTATCAAATAGTTCTTGTTTTGAATTGGACTACATCATCGCCATTCACCGGTGAAAACAGCAAAAAAAAATACAGTTTCCGCAAATGAGAGAGACATACCTACTCATACCAGCAATCAAAGACTTCGTTTTGACGCACGTTTTCAAAAAAAAAAACTGATAGAGCTGGATGCCATGCCTATTCGCAAAACTAATGTAATCTTCCACTGAAACATACCTAGTAAACGTTTAAAGGAAAAAGTTCCCAAATCAAGTTTTCTGTTCTCAAAAAAGAGCAGGAAAACTCCAGAGATGGTGGAGAATAGTCTCCTCATCCTCTTTATCTCTGCAGCTATTGTAAAATTGGTTTTAACACTTTTAATACACACCAACCCTAGTTAGATAGTACACAGTGGTGGTAGCTTTTAAAGGATTGGTATGCAATCTGATAGAGAGATCAAAATCTTAGAACGTTTCAGATCCAACTTAGGTCAAATCTGTCATGGTCTCTCAAGAGCATGTAATGTGCAATAACGATTGGAATACCTACAATTCCTTTCCCAGATAAGATGGATGTTCCATGAGAGATTAGTTCATCGAACGTACACCCGGAATCCATATGTCCTGTCTCCCAATCAAGGCAAATGTAGAACTGCTTTCAGAAAGTCGACCGACAGCCTAAAGGAATACTTTATAATGATTAAGAAAACAAAAGGAGAGACTGAGATGAAGTCTTTAAGAGCAAACTCCTTCTCATCGATGGTATCCATCATCGGTGTAGAAGTGAATCGACTTGCCATCCAGAAAAGCTCTTCCTTTGACCTGAAAGGGATCCATATCCATGTTTATGGAAACGATTTCGGAATAATTCAGAATAGAATTCGTAAAACGTAGAATATTAAAAACAAGCTGGTCGTTGGACAATGGCTTATGACCGATATGTAGTACTAGTGCGGTTGCAAACATTTTTAGATGAGAAAAGTACAGCAACAGCCTTTTTGATTTTTTCTTGAATATTAGATTTCCAGATTAATTTTCTACTTAAGATACTATCTGATAAGAAATAGATTTGACTTTAACGACGGAAAGGAATTTGATGCGTCCCCCATCGGAAGAACCCTTTAAAAAATGCGACTATACTATCATTAAACAAGGTACGTCAAAGGAGCAGCCTTAAACACCCTTAAGTAATCTAAAACTCTACGGTAGAAAACTAGGCAATAGTCGTTTGAACTAATTTAGTAAAAAACTCAGAAAGCAGGATATGATTTTATATCTGCTGGTAAGTATGCCCACAAACTGACGTTTGGCTCGAGCTGTGTGAGTTGATGCGCACCCGTCTTTTTGAAAACACAGCTGCTCCAAATCACGGTCCTTTAGATGGGAATTGGGGAAAGGTCAAAACTCACGGAAATCTAGAGCTTGTCATTGACTGTAGCGTTGTACGCCTTATTTTTGAAGAAATACGGACCAAAAATTACCAGCCCTTAAACCACATCAAACAGTGATGGACCGACGATTTTCGCTCTTAAAATGAACCTCATTACTAAAGAGCATTTTGTGAGGAAAATTGGATTAAAGGACGAAGGATTTATGATACATGGAACAAGTTTTAGAAAAGCCACGACCCTTTTCAACTAAAGTTAACATTTTGAAAAAATGTTTATTACAAATCGAGATAATATCTGCAGGCGCAGCTGAAAGAATAACTCGGCCCAAACTGCCAAAATAGATGAAACTAGTGCAAAACGTTTAAATAAAAATTCTTGGTAGAGTCTTCGTGCCACCATCTTACTCAGAATCGGTTCTAACGCCTTATATAAGTATTAGTTTCCCTATTCTTTTTGAGCGGGTTTAACTGAGTACTTTAAGTACTTAGCCCAGTGGTAAAATTTAAAACATTTTTACAGAGGCCACTCACTTTCAAAAGGATTACATAGATGGCTATGTCAAGGAGTCGATACAGTGACAAGTGCTTCAACCAGTTTGTTGTTTAGTGCATAATCACTTGGTAGGATTCACGAATTTATCTTAGTCTCATAGATCATGAGGGTAATGGTTTAAAACGCTCTGATTGAATCATACAAGGATGGAGATATACTCATGATACAACCAGCATGAGTATCGGACTCGGAGAATCCTGGACAACCGAGGGATGATACTATGCTGTGACAGAAAATCATCCAAATTTGGTATGCAACTCTCTTCCCAAACCAAACAGAACTGAAGGAAATGTGGATCAGAGGAATGCGATTCGAAGATCGAAAACGATGCTGTACTGATTCTTATTGACTTTCCCAGATCTCTTAATCGATCCTGTAAGCGGTATGGGTCTGAATGAAAAATGGTAAAAATGCAACTACGAACACTGGGTACTTTGAGTGGCAAACGGAACTAAACCGATTTTAAGATCAAGGCATTGACAAATGACAGACGAGCGTTGGTAAAATGTGTCCAAGCGTTTTCAAAGGATTGTAATTTTTTAGAAGGGAAACTAGAATTTCTCTTCACTGCCCTGACAAGCATTCGATTGACGGTTTGAAGAACTTTCAGAGTAGTGTCTCATTTTTTTTTTTATAAACCCACTCTCCGGGAAAGGTCAACACGTTAGCTTCGAGGAATTCCATCCAACCACGGGTCAATTTACTTATCTATCCAGGCACGTTCGCAGATGGATCGTGAGCTGTGGCACAACACAGCTCCTGTGATTGAGCTCACTTTTTCGAAAAACCATAAAATCGATGGTATCTGTGGTTAACCCAGGCGGTATGGGTCTTTCTTCTGCCAGAACAGCAGGGGCAATTAAAACTGGTCTCTGGCTAGAAACTCAATGATTTCCAAATGATCCCAACACCTAAGAGTGCGTGTATAGCTGAACTGAGACGACATTGAATACCAAAATCACTTTTTGATGGTCGCCTCTCAAAAACAAGGCGGTTAGCGAACGTCACTCACTCGCGCATTGACCATAATAACCAGTTTCGTGTGTACAGCTTCCATTTGGCTGGTTGTTTTGACGATAATTTCCACCTGACGAGGAAGAAGAAGACGACGACGCCGACGACGATGAATATTCCGCGTGCGCCGAACCGATACATTCTCACCAAATGGAAGCCAATAATCAAATGCCAGGCTGTCTGTTTGTTCATTCGTATATGCCATTCGCAAATAAGTCCATCCTCCGTCCATCCGTCCACCACCACTAGCACCAAGGAGGAGCAGCAGTTTTTTAATCACAGCGTGTTCATTTCGATGGCACCTTGACGGATCGATCGTCTTCGGGCGGTGAATTGACCGACCATGTGTTGTTGCCGGTGCTGTTGCTGCTGCTGCTGCTGCTGGTGGTGCTTGCTGGCTGGCTTGCCTCCGTCGCCTCCGCACCACCGCAGATAGCTGCTGGATACTGCTGCTGCTGCAACTTACTTCTTAGAGATGCATGGTGGATTGAATTAATCGAAATTGGTATTGCATCTGCCATTTCGTGTATCTATCAGTAGGAGAAGAGACCTGTTTGCCGGGTCGACTTCCTCCACTCTCAGTCCGTCTCTGATGCGGCCAATGAAGCACATCGATGTGATTTTGTTCTCTAGATGTGCTCTGATGGTTTGATGGGGGCTTGATGGAGGATGCCTGTCTGTTTCACATAACATTTTCTCTCTCTCTGCTGCAAGATCACTTTTAATGGATCTTTTATTATGATTGACACCTTCTGATTATACAAATTATAGTTGCCATTGTATGGCCGTTCGGCCGACTGGCCTGCCTATCAGACAGAGTCCGATCCGACGGGACGATCGTCCGACGATGGGTTTTTGTCGAAGACAAGATCGCATTTTGATTTCCAAATTAATAGGTTCGCCAAACGGTGGGAGGAAGATTTGGAGCAGAATCTCATCATACATAACTCGGTGCGACTCCCTGTTGCGTCGGCATCGATGTGATTGATATTTGGCAATTCGGTATGGTACGGGCTTTGCCTGTCAAACTCACTGACAGGTGGAAAATGTTTAATTTCTGTCTTTGCGCGTGATCGCATTTAAATCCAATTTCGATCGCGCGAACGATGACATATCTCCTTGGACGTAACAAAGTGGTGCAATCTGCACCAGTCCTTGCTTGTCTCGTCTTTCGCATCCCTGTTCTTTGGTGTTGTATTCTTCTTCTTCGTCTTCGTCTTCGTCGTTGTCGTTTTCGTCGTTGTGGATCGGTCGAACGAACGGGGCGATGTCTCATTTTAAAGTGGCAATGAATCAAATCGTTGTTCTCTCCGTTGTCGTCATTCACTCCCTACTCGGAGGAGTAGTTGTCGCGCCACATTATCTGTCCATTGACATTAATCCCACGCGCGCCTACGGACACACAGGGATATTGATTTCTATCCCTCACCCGAAAAGTTATAATAAAAAAACAACAACAACAACAACAACAAGGCAATATGCAAATTATGTGCCTGTGCCTGTGCCTGTGCCTTTGCAGGATATGTGTGTGCGATTTATTGGTCTGATTGGGAATTTATTTGTCGTTCCTTTGTACGCAAGCAGAGTGACTTATTGCCCGGCATGATCACCTCGGGTAATCGCACGGCAATTAATACGGTCAAAGTGCTGTAAATTGTCGCAGCAACAACATGTTGCTCATTCATTTCAAATTCGAATACGGATTTTACTGTCCATGCCAATCACAAACCAATAAGTGTGTATGTAATCCCCCCGTTGGATCCAATACGATCACTAAATGCTCCCGAACGGCGATCGCGTTTGCATACCAAACAGGGTGGCGGCAGCCGGTCGTCTTTGATTTTGCACGCTCAGGCCAATAAATAAAATTTTGAATAACGATCAACTATCGTTATTGTCTGATTTTGATTATCGATGGCACGCCGGCGGAATACCAAGCGGAAGAGTGAGCGATCCATTTGGGATGTTTAACGAAGTCAAATCGCGGGAAGAACATTGTCAGTTTTGCACGCTGCCGCTCGGAATGGGTATTTTTTTTTTCCTTTGCGGTCGTCTTCTTCTCCGTGATGTGGTTTTGTGTTCGGTTTTGCCTGGAATACCATCGACAAACGATTGAAGAGGTTGTTGATTTGTGTTCTGGACACAAGCTACCATCACTACGCTTGTCAAAACATACATAAATCCAGACAAGTGCAAGTCATCGAATGTGGGCCGTGCGCTGATGCACTCATAGATTGAATCATCATGCCCATGGCTGTGTTGTTGAAAGATGAAAGATATTCAAAGTCGTCTTCGTCTTGTTAAACCGTCCATTGATCCATCGTGTCGTAGTCATCATCGTCATCGTCATCGTCCAGAGGTGTAGATTTGATTTGCGATTTTTATCATCGAAGATTTTCAAGAAGAACCTTTCAACACGGGGTCGGGTAAGATCACATCCGCACAAGAATGCTGCTGCCGAGGAGGATCAGTGAAGGGTCGCATCGATTCTGTCGACAGCTTAATGAGAGCTCTGAAGTAGTGAGCATCATTTATCATTTGGCTCCTGGAAGAGGGCATTTTTGATCCGCACACAAAGAACAAATTGAGTGCTTAAGCTTCCACAGATGCTTCTGTGTTTGATGCGAGCACATGTGATGACCGCCGGAGGAGTACATTATTGTCCATGATCGGGCAGACATACAATGGGGCACAATCTGGATTGTATTTGGGAATTTTTCATCCCGCGAGACACATTGATCGGCTTTACAACTGAGGTGTAATCGAAATGTCTGGTAACAAGGTGGGTGTCAACAATGTTTTCGTCCATCCTAGATCTAAGCGACTGCTGGTTCCATGTACGTATGTCAATCTACAAAGGAAGTGACGTAGGGACTCTAACTCATTGATATTCTAGCGGATTCCGTAGAAGGTATTGTCAGGAATACCAAGCTTGGCTACATGGTCCTCATTTGGCCAGTGACCTGGCTACAATTTTGTCCATATCTGGTTTTGATATATCAATAAGGACACATCTTTCTTGATAGGGGACAACTAGTGAGTCAGTTTCACCTATGATTTAGAAGCTGATGGACATAAAGGTGTATATTGTGCTTAACAGCACCAATCGGAACATTAACTCTTTTCGCTATCAACCCGTTAAGAGCCGACCATCGCCAGCCAGCTTGTCACCATGCTCATTACTAAAAAATCAGTGTGTGGATCCCAGGGATCCAGATAACTGTTGAGTAGAGACTTACATAAGTGATTAGATCCGAATCGGCATTGCTCTCCCAGTTTTGAGGAAGTGGTGACCACATTAATGGCTCTAAATGCAATCTGTCTGTCTGACAAGAATTCACTATAATGACTCTGTAGGTGTAAGGAACTTGTGCAGCAAACGACTGGCAAAGAAAGGATAATCACAAAAATCAGGGACAATGACAAATCAGCTTATGTCCGTAGCTCACCTTAAATTCGTGAATGCGCCCAAAGCTAACTTGTTCTACGGAGCTATGTTAACGTGGATTGATCGAAGTAGGTTTGCAGGTTTAGAGAGCGAATGATCCATGAGTACATACTAGTGCTGACTATATGTAGTACATGCATTTAGAGCTGAACGTGTCCTAGGACAATCCATCTCGACGCGTTTCAGATGTCCAACAAGAGTGAGTCAACAGGAGGACATGTTATGAAAGAATTCCTGCAAAGCAATCGATTGTGACATCAAAAATAAGACTAGGTCCTTCAGTATTTTCGGAAGTAAAATCAATCTCTGAAAACTGAGTAAGGATTTCAAAAGAAAAGGTGAACCAAGGCAATGACATCATCTCCGAGGAGAGTTCTTGACATCGGTATTCACTAAATGCTAAGGACAACAAAAGCAGGGGAATGTGTATTTGTGTGCGGACTTGTTATTGGCATATAATTCTAAATTTTTAACAAGAAGAACGAGGATTTCATAACAATTCGCATTATTTGGAAATCATTAGCTTCTCACAGAGCAAAGAGCAAAGAGAACCTAAGATCTGCAAGAACTCCTTTAAAAGCTGATATTGTTGGACTATGTCTGATTATATGGAGATAGTGACTGTGCTGGGAGATGTACAGACAACAGCCCTCCAGCCCTGAGAAAACTCAGGGGTAATGAATCTAGTAGTAGTAGTGGGTAGTGAATCTGATTGAGCCAACAGCAAGCACTAAATACCAAAAGACTCACGTAGGGACAAATGCAAAAAGTCTAAGTTTGCACTACGTCTGAGTCAAGAAAGCGAATCACCCTGATAGTGTAACAAACATAGTCTGAATCGAAATGCTTTTGGATACTTAACTGAAGCCGTAATGAATCACTGATGAGCTATGGTTAACCCCAGCAAATAAAACAGAGAATGAAGGACAAATGTTTATTTTTCGATCGAGCTCTGGATAAGTGACAGATACATAGATAAATAATTATGTAGTTGGTTATCTGGCGAATATGTTTTGTACAAGACACCACCAAGTAATGGTGTATCCTGGAGAGACTCCTCCAATGGCACAGTGCCATTGTTGCTTACGACCTATCCAGTCTATATATCATAGTCTTTTCTATTCTCATATGTACATATGTGGGCTGGTTTTCTAGTCGCCAGGAGTTCGATGTTTAGGTGAGTTATGTCGTCAACTTGTGCTCTTCTTCTGTTACTATTTGCTAAAAGCTAAGACCATCCATGAAGGTCGGGGTCTGGGTCTTCTCCTGGGTGTTGCAATTTCTATAACTTTCCGTGTAATGTGGTCGTACCAGCGCTGTCGACTTTCAGTAACCTTCTTCTAGTTGTATGTCTGGCAGATATGTTCGTTGTGCAATTTGATTTGATTTGGCAATCCTTTGTCGCACAAGACTCCCGATAGCTATTTCAGTTAATCCATCTGGTGTTCGCTCATCGGCTGTGTCTATATTTCTACACTTTGAGACCATCGAACCTAGGTATGTATCATACCTATCGTGGAGACTTTATTTAGTGGGAAATCATCCAAGTAAACTGGGGTTGGATGACCATTGAAATTGCACTGCAGGTATTCAGTGTACTGTCTACTGATTTTCAAGACCCTCTACTCCAAAGCCATTTACCACTCATCAAGCATCTTTTGAATGTCCTCAACACTGTTGGACTTAATGGTGAACCTTGATGAGATTCAAACCATATCTTGACACTGGCTGAGATGTCCACATATTTTGGACCACTACGATTGCCCCTTGTTTCATGGAATCCATTTCCTATGCGCTTCTGGCGCTTGAGTCTTCCATTTCGAGTCTAGTACGCAACAAATATTAACGCTTAAGGATTTCGGCTCATTCAGGGTTGCGTCCAGTTAGAGAGTCTACATATGTTCCAGGCTTGTATTCGATAAATCGTTGCTCTCGCTTGGACATCCTAGTCGCATCCTTTGTGCAATGCGGACAACATTTCAAAATCGACAGAAAATTTTCGAGAAACAATATGAATATGACAAGTGCACAGCACAAAAATCAAAAGATCAACAGATAACCAAATGACTCTTCCTCCATCTGCAAGCACCACCGCGCACCACAGGTGCATTACCATCATTCTACGTGGAACGATGCCCTTTGTTTGACTACAAATAGGCAAACATTTACATCTCCTTATCGGGAATATTAAGGCATACCTAAACAATAGCATAATTATCATTGAAATGTCAACAAATTATGATTCGGTTCAATTCAATAGCCATGCCTCCTCGTTTAATTTTATGGGGGGTTGACTTTAGTGCCCCCATCAAGAGTGGGGCGACGGGACACTCCGTTGGCCCGTGTATATAAATCAGACCAGCTCTAGGCAAACACTTTGCCGGAAATACCAAGCCATTCTACTCGACATTCCGCCCGAGACGTTCATGACGACGTTCTTCCTGGTGGTTATTCGTAAAATTCGGGATTTTGTGATTTTATGATTCCATTATTTGTTTGTTTTTCTTGTTGCATGTATTCATGGTTTTATTGTACCTAAACCAATAAAACAACAAAATGCCTTCGCTTAGTGAGTGTGTTATCAGGCCCTCGACGCACTGTTTGCGGTGCGGTTTAATCCACACACCACACTTCTAGGGATCAAAGGTGCCATCATCGGAGGATGTGATGCTAGAGTATGTTTCCGGAAGGATCTGCTGGCAGAAAGCAGAAAAAAGGCGCGTCGCACGTTCAAAGATATATTCAAACTCATTAAAGAGATTTTTATTATAAACTATTGGAGGGCGGTGAATTCCTTTGAAAGGCATCGCACCAATTTTTCATCGCTCTTGGAAGTTTACACCCTGATGGATATTTAATTAGATACATATGAAGCCAGACAGTCAGACCAAATCAAAAAAAAAGAAAAGGAAAACGAATCCAAAGAAACATCAATTGACGAAATGTTAAGTCATATATGGATTAGCTTCGATCTAGATTGATGGCTCCGGTTATTCGCGGCCTGGCTGAAGAAGGAGTACCGGCACTACCGCTACCAGGAGAGTGTAACTGACTGAGAAACAAAGCGCCATAAATATTCGATGGTCGAATGTGAAATTTATGGTTGATGAGGTTTCGAAAAGGATTGCGTGTTGTGCAAGCGTCGTCATCGTCATCGTCGGTCGGCTTGGTTTGGTTTGGTTTGGTTTGGTTTGCCCGCCAAATGAGGGGATGTTGGCTTGATAAATTGATTCGCATCAATCAGTTTAACGTGTTTCTTCAATTCGGCGGGAAAGAACAAATGTATGTTACATACCTACATATGTTTGGAGATCTACATTCTGCTGAGAATAGGGTGCAATAGTTAATGTGTAGAATTATACAAAGGTTTGGTATGTATGTAGATACTTACTTACTAACTTATGTAGATGGCGCTACAGTCCGACGTGGACCAGGGCCCCAACCAACAAGTCTCTTCAGTTTTTGGCTAACTGCGTCCAAATAGGTTAAGACTACAATTTGTGAGTACCACCTAAGACGAGGTTCTTCTCCTACTACCTACATACATTGCCCTTGAATCGAAGACTCTGCAGGAAGGTTGATATTCATTCCCTTTACATGTACTTCTCCGTACTTTTTCAGTATCCAGGTCGATGGGCTTATAATGTTATGACAGTTCTTGACTTTTGACGAGTTAATTGGCATTCAGTTGGGAACTGATAATGTGTTCTCTACTTTAAGGTCCATGCTCCAGCACCATTCAGTAGGATTGTAGAGTCTCTTTGGTGTTTCTTGACAAAACCTTGCTACTCAACTGCCATCTTAGCCTAAAGGAACAGCGATTGTCAAGAGTGTTGTTGTCAGAATTGGTAACTGAGCTAAGGCGTCTATTGTTACAATTTGGCCAGTTAATCGACGCTAGGCGACCCTTCTTATTGACAGTATAGACAGTATGTACTTGAGTTTTCCCCTTATTCTGCACCCATTTAAGGCGCATTTGTTGCAATATTTACAAACGAATCAGTGACAGCTCATCATGCTAATTTCTTGAGCTCATGCAAGTACCTCTGATGTTGGCTTGTCAAATGTCATATAAAAGCGCATCATCTTGTTTGAATCCTTTTTTGACATTAAAGGCCTCGGTGAGGTCAGTACCGATTTTGATGGACCAGTCAATGTGCTTCACGTCATCCTGCACAGGCGACCGAGTTTGGCAAAGATGCCAAGACTAGACATGACTCTGTATATTTCCACTTCATAGATCCTGTCACATGAGGCCTTAAAATCGATAAAAAGATGGTGAGAATGTGTCTGGACTTCTTCGGTTTTTTTTTCTAGGATCAACCGTATTGTGAATATTTGCTCGGTTGTGGACCAACCCGCTCTGGTTAACAAATGATTTTAGCCGTTCACACATTACCCCCGACAGCATCAGCAAAGAGAAACTGATCCCTCTATAGTTGGCGCAGTTGAGAGGGTCTCCTTCCTTGTGGATTGGGCAAATGATAGTGAGGTTATAGTTATTAGGCAAATAAGTCTGCGAAATAACTTGTTTTATGCCACTCATACCCTGCTGCCTTAAACGGTTCGGCCCAGCAGCCTTGCTATGTACAGATAAACTTTTGAAGAAACAAAAAACATATAGACACATCTGAGTGCACCTATCACACCTTCTTAGGCGCCTCATTTGTTAAGACTATGCCCGAGCATCTGCCTGCAACTGCATCGACGATTATATGCAAATACAAATGTCAAATGCACCCAGCCACCCACTGTATTCTCCCGGCTACACCAAAGGAAGGGAGAGAGAGAGAGAGAGAGAGAGAATCTAAAGATCAAATGATATGCACTCGATGGCACTCTTATCGTTTCATAAATCATCTTTTGTGTTGCGGCAGCAGGCGGGCGTGCGTACCTTGGAGGCACTGACTCCTTTCCGGATTTGGCATTCGTCTGCACGCAGAATTTAAGATCCGCCAAATTAGGTCATCAACTCCAAAAGCAGCCGTCATATCTATAATAAATCTATGAGTCTGTTAGGGAACTCTAGCCGTCTCGGCCGTCCGCATTCATTGTATGCAAATTTTGTGGCCAGGGCAAATCGAAGAATTGGAACGGTTACAGTTTACTCTTTTCTTTTGAATTAATGAGGACGGGTCGTTTCGGTTGCGGTACAAGTTCATCGCGCTCCATTCATCCATAGGCACTGGTGTGGGCCATAGACATTATCGTCGTCGTCGTCGTAGTCATCGTTGTCGTCTTTGCCGTCTTTCTAAATCCATAACTCGGGAGTGTCTTCCTTGAAATCCGGCCTCCATATGATGACGAGAATGGTGGAGTGGTGGAAGCCGCGATGGTAGTAGCAGTAGTAGTAGTTCTGCTAATGTGTTTAAAGTTATTACACACAAAGTGGAAAGTATCTCGCTCGGTTGTTGGTACAAAGGAAATCGGTCGGGTCACAGAAGCCAGGTAGTTAACCGACAATTGTTTTTCTCTTTAAACCACGTCAGCGGACGTTTCTATTGTTTTCGTAGAAATTATTTCCATGTTGAGCACTGAGTATGTATTTCATTTCTGTTATTTTGTATTTCTTTTGGTTTTTTTTGGAAATTAATAACAAAATTTCACACAGGCCGTATCATCATCATTGTGTGTCCGTACGCGACCCTTTAAGTTGACCATTTTGTCCAATGGACTGCTACTACAGTTCATTTGCCCGCTGACTGTGGGAATTTTTGTCGCTGCTTCGTTACTCTCGTGGTTGGTACCTAATTTACTTTTTTTTTTTTGTTTCTTCTCTTTTTCTTCCGTTTAATGTTTTTTAATATTTTTCTGTTTAATTGGTTTCGAGTTTGTGTCATAAGTCTTTTAATTTCCTCCCTTCGCTTCGTAGATTGATGTATCTACATATATCTTTCTCGTCTGCATTTGGGGAACAATTAAAGCTGGCCTCACTGTCTTATCTGAAGGCATTTCCAAAAAAAATATATGTACACACGTTTGTATGTATGTTTCGGAAGTGCCAAGAAAGTATGATCCGTAATATACTTAGAAAGTTAATTAAAATGTTAAGTCAATTAGGTGCGTTGGCTGGCATTGTGTGGTCCTAAAATGCGGGTATCTAGGCGCGCAAGTGCATGAGAAGTGTTGAGGTGGTTATAAAATTATGTATACTATGAGGGAACCTAAAATCGTTAGTTTATCGCGCCGTTAATTGCGTGATTTTGTGGTTCAGAGGAAAACATCAAGTGGATAGTTGAGTGAGAAAGTTATGAAATTAATTTATTAACAATCCTTGGGTAACATTAAGATGGCAAGACTGACTGATTAGTAAGATACGCACGGACCATGAGCCAGTCGCTTTCATGACTCTTGGAAGCATTTTGAATTTTTGGAGATTCTCTTGATATCTATCCACATCGGCAATACCTTACAGTTTTTCTTGAAGAAGTATTATCCCTGAATCCGCTTTATTCATAAGGATAACGCAGGGCTCTTGCAGAAAATACGAAATAATGTTTCGTGGGATGAAATTCCAAGTCTAAAGGCGTGCCTAACGCACAGTGACCCATCAATGGTACGACCAGGGTACTTATGCTGATGAGTAATAGACTTATTGTCCTGTGGCTACAGTTACATACTTAGCATGAGTGCACGTATCAATATTACCTTATGCAGAGCTGATGCAGAGCCATTACATGTTGCCATTCCGATGGGTACATTAATCTCCTTTTGGTAGTTGAGAACTCGTACTCAGCCAATTTTGGAACGTCCGAACATTCCTAGGCAGCACTTAGTTAGATTACAATTATTTGACATCTCTTTTAGAGATCTTATTACTACGGATTCGAGTGCTCTACTAGGCGCTCTGGATACGTATTTCATTACAGCAAGTCAGGGATTTTACAAATATCCATAAACTTTGCATGGAATACACTAGAGTAGTCTGGTAGTCTTGAAAGCAGGAATTCAGAGACTGAGAACAGCCCAACTCATACACTGTTATAGAGACTTTTATGTTGAATTCCCGTGCAAAATTATTGATGAATCATGTTCTCTGTCCAAACCTATCGACTGTGTGGTATTGTATGTTGAAGTCTACGAACAGGATTATGTAGGGCTTAGTCTTTTTGAGTCTGTATACAAAGTTGCGGATAATTCAGTACCCTATCTCGCTAGGATATCATAGCCATAACTCACTCATCCAAAATGCCGATCACATAGCAATCCCTTTCCCATTACTAACTAGAGGGAAGGATGTAATAATGAGAAAATGTAGCCAATTGAGTGTTGTCCACCGGTTCATACGAGCAGTGTAAGTATACTAAAGGCTCATTCAACAAGAGGTATCATTTTAAATTTCACGCCATTGTTGAAGTGCCAGCCGTCTACATTCATTGCTATGACTCTTGATAATTAAAAGCTACTTACTTTAGATAGAAAGATACTCCCAAATTCTGCTGAAGTAGTGAGAATTCAGTATAAAAAATGTTTAAAGATCGCTAAAACGTTTTGTAAAGTTCGCACTCTCTTTGGTCATAACCAAACAGTTTTCCACGCAGGTATAGTGAATTTAACTGATACCTTTGGCAGTCATGGAAAGGCTCCTGATATAAAGAGTCCAACTCGTATTCGGCCGACAAGGTCGCCTAAACCTATAGCCGTAGCTGAGAGTATGACTGAAAACCCAAACGTGTGTGTCCATTTCGAGGAGTCTATGGTCACATGAATTGACCCTGTTCACAACCACTTTGCATCGCTATTTACATTACATTCAGAGTTCGGACTTTAGACTAAAATAAATCTGTCACCTCTATTGATGAAAATGGAGCAATTTTTTTATCAATTTCAAATGATACCTTTTGTTGGATGATCCCATATTAGACTTTTTAAACCGATTATAGCTATTGAAAAAACCCAATTGCTATTGAGTACCAATAGATCACCAATAGATCTATGTATTGTGAACCCCTGTTATGCAGTAACCTAAAACGAAGACAACTAAGCGGGCTTCCCAAACCTGCTATTGTTATGAATTTTAAGACAGAAACCACCATTGGTTTTCCCGGTTGCCCGAGTTCTCGAATTGCTATTCGGCGAGAAATGCTTTTCTAATTGCTTACAAGTTTGGCCATTCGTATGGGCACAGAGATGTGCTGTCATCTACGTCCGTGACTAGTCTAGTCGCATTTTCGTTCGGTGGCCCTCTAAAAATCACCGGGAAGACCACTAAGTTGAGCCTATTTAGCGCTAAAATTTACATGGTTATGTCATTGTTGTGTTTTGTCTAGCTAGAGTTTTCTGGAGACTCGATAAGATGAGAGTGCGCTCTATCTCTCAGTAGGTAGTCCCAAACTGCAAAGAGTTGGTGTATATTGGATTTAATAAGAGCTCGGCGCACATTGTCACGTCCTGTTCGGACCCCTTTCTTTCTAAATCATCTCCTAGTTCATTTCTTTGAGCTGTTCATAGTATCCTTTTTCAAATAGTCCATCACCTTCCTGAAACCCAGTTTCCCAAATACTTCTCGTGCGTGTCACTTCTGCTATTTCCGACTTCGAATACACAGTTCGGGTTTGAAATCTCGGGTTCATATTACGATATACCAGACCCTACCACTTAACCCTACCGTTAAAATGGAGATACTGCCATCTATTCAATCTTCCCTTGAGGAGGAGTCTGTTTTACCTTTAAGGCAAAAATAGAGGGGTGGTATAGTCTGTTTCGGTACCCACCTCGCAAGAGCGCGACGGCTCATATCACCCTCTTTCCAAAGGTTAGATAGTTTCAAACGTAAAACACTGTTTGCAGTCTGTAGGGTCAAGTCGTATGGTATCATTGGCCGAAGTGCTTTTCCCAATTAGAGGCCCAAGTGATCAATTAGAAATGAGTATGACGATGTCTGTATACACCAAGTCGATAATGGCGGGCTTGGGTTCTCATTTTGTATTACCAGTTTACGCTCGAATGTATCTTAAAATACAGATTCTCCAGTAAAACGCAGATACCATCCAATCTCAATCAAATTTCCAATCGCAATACCCGCTGCGCAACGTCCCGCTGTCTCTTCCTTCAATCGATTCATTCAAATTGGAATTTTTCGCAAAATCCTTTACAAAAAAAAAGAAATAAATCCCTTTCCCTCTCGCAGGATTATTACAGTCGATATACGCTCCACAAAGAGTCAAACAGATTTTCGCCAAGATTTTGGGATGTCAACAACCGATCAATTCGATCGACAATTACAACGACACCAGACCGAAGCGATGGAGTGACAAGTACCGCACTTACCCGGGACTTAAATTGCGGTTCCATTCTTCTGATAACACTTTTTGTGCCGTGCAATGAATTCCTTCATGCTCGATGGCGCATCCATCTATGAAACCCAGACGAGCGGATTGAATTGAATACCTACATCATTCGATACAAGAAAGAGGAAATCGCTGCCAAAGAAAGCCACCACAACAATTGAATTCACGATACGAGTACGAGTACGAACCGAACGAAGCCACTAAAGTCCCAGTGTAGCAGAGAGGTACTAGGGTGTACACTTACCTTAACGCATCGACAATTATCCGAATGGATGAGTACACCTCAAGAGAAATAGAAAATAATTGCTATGTAATGTAGTTATGGTGGCACCGACGCGAGGTGACAAATTATTTACGGAGCTAGTGAGTGCAGTGCCTACGAGTAGGTACTATGTACATGCGAAGGAGTTAATGACGATTTTGGATACGAAATCACTGAACTTGCAACCACCTCATAGCATTCCGAAATGCGAAACAAAAATCCGATGCCAATTGACTGGCTGGCTGACTTGAAGGGAACACAATGTTCCCGTGGGATAAAAATGCATCACAACTAATTTCGTTAATCACTGCCACTTCGGCTGCGACATCCGATGACGCTCAACGGCAAAATAATCAATCGTGTTTGCATTGCATTGCCTGTGCTAACCACTTTCCGTCCATCCGTCTGTCCGTCCATCCGTCTGTCCGTGCACTGAGCGGCCTCAATAAGGGTGACAAACAGTGCCGATTTATTTGATTTTCGCCGACAATAATTTGGATCACATTGGTGCGAATAATTGCAATTGATTTTTTCAACGTGCGTCGGTCGCCTGGACTCGCCTGAACTCGCCTCACCGAGGACAATTATTTTGCCAATGTTGCTATTTGAAAAATGCTCCTGATATCGTCAGGCGCGCTGTGTTTTTTCTCGGAAGGGATAGTGAAAGGGGCTTTGATTTCTTCACTTCGTTGTGCAGCATTCAGGCGTTTTTTTACTCGGACTAGTGCGTCTTGAGTCAAAGCCAACCCGGAGGCGATTGGTTCTCACGAGTTACGCTTATTGCGTCTTATCAATTATGACAAATCTTTCTGAGTGGTTACCTCTCGTTGCTGGTTCCTCGGCGGCCTGACGCTGGTATTGGTATTGGTGCTGCACTTCTTGCCCTATCTTCTGCCCATCATCATCATCACTCATTCATTCATTCACCTGATTCATGCGGGGCTATCCACGGCACTGGATAGGCACTTTTTTGTGTGTGCACCCCAGTGTGTGCAACCACCCAAAGACAAAAGAAAAATTAATAATTACTTCGACATTGGAAAATTATTAATTGCGTACGGATAGTATGGTAGGTAGTAGCACGTCGTCGTCGTGTCTCTGTGATTTTCAGCGAAAAGCAAAACAAAAAAAGTGCAATCAACTCTTTTTTGCTGTTATCTCTTACAATTCGATCAGAATGACAGCTTGTGCAGATTGACGACATCGCCAGCGCCGCCGCCGCCGCCGCCACTTACAAAAGAAGTGCGCTGATGGATAGGAGATGATGACGATGATGTGAGAAGAGGAACCAATCCAGGCAGATCTAATTTCTAGTCTTTAAGTCTGCCCGGAGAGTTACCGACAGTCGCGCCCAGTTTGCAAGTGACAGAGACATTTCGTGTGCTGCGATACACGGAAAGGAGGCATCGATACTACTGGCGCTCTGTTTTTCAGAGTTTTTGCCAAGACCTTGCGATTGGATGGATCTTGTCACATTGCATCGATCTTAAAGTCGTTCCATGACAGATCAGTCTTGTCGAGTTTTTGGTAGACTTTCGCGAAGGTTTGAACTGTAAAGGGTAGCCCACACCAAACAAACATTTGGGAAAATATTTCTCCAATATCTTTGAACGGTTTTGGATATTTCATGCCAAATTTGATCATATTCGGTTTTTTGTCAAAAACGCCCCAAAAAAGTGGGCGTAGTCATAGATAATGTATGAGTTAATTGTAAATAGTTTGTTACGAAGCCGTGCCTAGTTTGACATTCCTGGTAAACTTCCTCATTTTTCCAGTATGACTATGGCTGCTCTATCAAAGTCGGTCACGACCTCCCTAAGGCCTTTGCCCATATTCAGCACTGTACGATCATAGAGTTGAGCAGATAAAGTGTAAAAGAGTGAACTACGCTCTTTACTGACATTCAACAGAAAAGCAAACCATATAGACATTCAAAACCAATGTAGATCGACGCCTCCTTTTTCCTGCGAAATCTGATTTTAAGCCAAAAAGTGCGGAGGATCTTTCTTACAAATACACAACGTTAGAAGGTAGAAGTGACAAGGATAAGATTTCCAGGTTTTGCTTTCAAGCATTATACCACAACAAATAGTTATGTATTTTTATTGGTAAAAATACGTGACAGATTATGACCGCTGTTTTTAGTGAAATACAAAAATTCTAAAACAGAAAATACACACAAATGCTTATCCTCCAATTCAGAAGGAGTTTTAAAGCACTTTCCCCGAAAATTCAAATATCATATTTCTAGTTGCAAGGATTTCGAACCTGAAAAAGAACTTCCTCATATCTGACGTCTTATTCTAGACAACTTATTATATTTTCACTTACGCGGTGCTGTGCTTCTGCCAGTCTAGCTAGAGGTGTCAGAATCACCTACATAATACTAAATTTAATGTTAAAAGTACAAAAACGTCAAAAAACTCTTAAGAAGGCTCTATTGAACCTAAGTTCATATTCTTTAATATGCTGCACGGTTATAATAAGTCGTTCCAACAACTTGCTTACTTACTTTACGTGCTGCCCGACACACGACAGCCTTCATTCCGGGGCATACTTCTTCCAATTGTCTAGACTAACCGCTCTAGCATCCGCGATAGCTTGATCCTCAAAACTGAAGTTGTCGTCTCGAACGTAGGAGCTATAATTCGAAAATCTTTTGAACTACATCACCATCTTTGTAAGGCTTGATACATAGATACATACTTTTCCTCCATTCGCCCTCCTCGTATTCGGAACCAACAATTTGACGAAGAATTGTTCTCTCGAAAGAGAGAAGATGTAATGAGATTCTTGATCATTTCCTGAATTTGTTTAGGTGTAAAAATTTAATTGATCGTCGATCTGCCGAACTGGAAGCCACACTGGTACGCGTCGATGAGTTCCAAAAAGGCTTCAAACTTTCAAACAGTACGTTGATCAGTGTATTATATGCGACGTCTAACAGGGATGGGAGTCGCGAGTTCTTATAAGAAGTCGGATCGCCTTTCTTGAAGATGGGACAGGCAGGTCTCATAACCTAATTACTGTGCACGACTTCATCCATTCATACTTGCTTGATGATTTGGTGCAAGAATCTCAGTAAAATAGTACCATCAGTACCTGGTAGACCATCAGAACCGGCAACATTGTATTTAGTTCTTCAGTTTTGTGATAACTCAGCCAACCTCTTCAAAACTGGGAGGAAGACTGGATGGGGTTATGTTCTCGCTCCACGTCGCTCCCGCTCTTTCTACCTGATGATGATCGTTGACTAGATTTCCTTTACTATTTGAAAGAGCTTGCATCCCGGGCTTTAAAGCCAGCTGCCATTTGCTTGCCTTTGGTAAAAAAAAACAACATCTAGTTCCTTGAGCTGCAAGACTGCGTAGACTCTTTTGCTTTTTGATACTCTCTCCTCGCTGCTCTTGATTTGCTCTAACGACAGACAACAAGTTCAAGTAATCAAAATTATGTGTAGTTGTTCAAAATACGAACATCTTTTGCCAAACAATTTTTTTCAGTGCACAAAAGTGGGAGGAGATCTGTTCATGGCACGATACGCGACAAAACACCACATGTACTCTACGCGCTTTACCCGGTTTATCGATAATGACGAAAAGATCAACCAAGTAACAAGAAATACGTCTAACCAACCCACCGAGTGGCTGCAATTACCCGTCCCTGTTGCTGGAAACAATTATCCATGCGTCTGCTGTTGCCACTGAGCTTAATAATTGTCGACAATAATTGCCGCGGAAAGTATGTAATTGGAATTGCACGATGACAGTCGACAGTATTGGCGTCTCGTCCGATCAGAAGTGCGATGCACTTTGAATGCGCGATCGGTGTTTGCCCCGAAACCAATCGTTTTCATCGCAAACAATTAAATCAATGACTGTGACTGTGACTGTATGGCCGCGCCAATGGCCTCCTTGGCCAGTTGGCCACTTGGCCACTTGACACGCCTCTGTCTAATTAAATAAACTGTTGGGTGGTTGTGTTTCTGTGTTTTTTTTTTATTCTTTCCGCGACATTCAATTAAACGCGCAAAGTATATGGACACAAGGACCACCCTAGGAGAATTTTAAAATTAAGGGAAGTACGGCATAAGGTTTGTAATTTCCTGTTTGACGATAAAGCACCGATTGATGGTGTGAGATTGTTAAACGTATCTACGTATCTAGTGTACATAATTAACAAGAAACAAAATTCTCCTTAACGACACCTCGTCGTTGCGTTACCACCTATCATAGAGATGATACCACCCACGTCAAGGATTTAAACAAAATCCAAGCAACCAAACGACATCACCACAAAACCATTCACCAACAACAGTGTAATGAATGGTTTATTAATAACGCCTGGTGGTGTATGAACCGCCGACCTCCGCCAAGCGACCAAGTGACTGACTCCAAAAGCGACTCCAAGAAAAATGAATTACCAGATTAATGGATGGCATAAATCACATTATCGCTTCTTCTACAGGAAAAGAAGAAAAAACAAAAAAAAAGAGCGCATTTTTCGGACCGAATCGAGAGAGGAAATAACCGATTGCTGGCGTCGGCGTCCGTGTAAATCGAATTCATGTTCCGTTCCGTGAATAGGTCGCACCGAGTGTCGCTGGCACACCCTCGCCCCGCCAGTCAAGCAGCCACCCAGGCCAGCCGCAAGCCGAGCGAAGACAAATCGTACCTTCTGGGATTGTGAACAAAATAAATCTCATAATGAGTTACGATAAGACGATTTCGACAGAAATACAAATCACCTGCAATTGATCTTGAAAAGGCAGTGCAACATGGAGACATACTATCGACATTGCCAACAGCTCGCGGAGCGCGAAAAAGATCGCAGAACCCGGTGCATCCGATCATCGATCAAGTTTTGCAGTCCGATTCCTGTGCTGATCCTGGCTGCCTGCATCGCGTGGGTCGCCCATGAGTAATTTCCTGATCTCATTTGGACACTTAACACAATTTGTCTGCAGGAAAACTGATCATTTTCCATTAATTAGGAATTATGCGCGGATTAGCGCGATTGGGTTTCGCTTGCCTCTATCTGTCTGTCTGTCTCTTTCTTGTGTTAAACTGTTGTAAGTGACGGAGTTCAAGGTCACTCGATCCTGCACACACACACTCTCCGGGGGTCGTAATTGTAGCAATTTTTTGCAACTGTCAATGGTCGCCTGCTCCTGGTCACTGCGAGACTGGCCGCCTCGTGCAAACGCTCTGTCATGATCATTATCGATCTTTTGACTCGATCTCTCGCGCTCTAGCTCAGTTGGGCAGGTTGTAAATAAGGGAATCACTGCGGTTGGTCGTACCCGTTCGACGCGACTTTGTCTAAAAGTCTGACTTATTGCACACCTCGAGAGATCGCAGCATCCAGCTGAGCTGAGCGTTCTGCGATCGCGCACGCACACCGCACGATCGTTCTAATTTAAAAAGTATCGCCTAACCAAGGAGGAGTCTTTCGTCTTCTTCTTCTTCTTATTATTTTTTTTTTTTTTTCCTTATGGCCGTACACTGTTGCTGCTCCTGCTGCTGCTGCTGCTGTGCTTGATTGGTGGGAAAGTGCGCGCGGAGTAATTAATTCAGCGCATTCATAATTCATTGATGTTGCACATACATATGTAGCTGTTGTTGGTCGATCGGTCGTATGAGCAGAGCACTGCATGCACGCCTTTGATCAATCGGAGGCGATTTTCATGCTCAAGTGTTCATTAAGATGGCCAAAGTGATCAATTAATAATGAATTATTTTCGATCGAGAATTATGATGCTGATGGTAATAAATTGAGACGACAGTCCGAGGGTCTTGCTTCCGTGCTTCGCCACAGCAGCAACAACAGCATTAGCAATTGTAGTGATAAGTAATCCCCGCACTTTTGGCAGCTCAGCCAAGTGAATTAATTGATTACGAGCAGATTATTTACGTCCGTTAATTGATATGGATTATATGCTTCAATGTAGGCAAAAGTGTGTTAACAGACATGACCTGTTGTCATGGAGGTACGAGTAAGAACCATTAACAACGCGGCCAGAGATCACCAAATTGCTACTGTTTGGCTAGCAGAACGATATGACGGCCTCTCCACCTGTATACACCTATGTAGCACGGATGGAACAACAATGAAGACGACTACGACGACGTTGAAGACGAGATGACGAAGACGACGCACAGAACGTGTCCCAATTACTCGCATGGAACAATTTTGCGCAAAGTTCAGTGAAATTACAAATTCAAGTTGCAATTTCATCTGGAAATGGAAAAATATCTCTGCCGCCGTCGCCGCCGGTAAACCGTTTATCGTATATAAGATACTTTTGCGCACACTCCGCCGTTGATTGCTTTATCTTCAGCATTCGGCTCAATAATTTAGCATAATGTAATAGTTTATTTGCAAATGAAGATTTGATTAGATTTCTGGCGTCCACTCCCGTCTGTGGACCGCTGGAGATAATCGATCACGTTTCGATATTTTGTGGTTTGCCTCTTGGGTGGCTCGAGAAATTATCGATATTTGATTTGATGCTATATGAAGTTGTTTTTTGTTTATCTTATTGTTTTGTACTTAGGTAAGGACGGACCACCAGGATTGAGTCGGTATTTGGGTAAAGGCTGATTCGAGCTTGGTAAGTGAATTGAAAGATTGAAGATTTCTTTCGATAACGTGCAAAGTATGTAAGTACATTTCAAAGCGAATGCAAACTACGACTTCAAACTCAAATTAAATTAAATGAAATGAAAGAGTGTAGGGTGTTCATAAAGGTTCCTAAGAAATTACTGAATGAATGGGCAAGATCACGCAAATTCCTGATGTTGATTCCTGATCGGCCAGCAGACTCTGAATCTGTACTAAGACTTTTCCTGAAGATTTTGATCTTAAACTCCCATCAGCAGCCAGTTAATATTGGAGCGGCCTAACTTCCTTCTTAGTAAAGTAAATGGACGTGTTGTGCTGGCCGCCTTTGGATGTCTGAAATCAAAAAATGTCACGAACTGGTTTAGTCTTAGAGCAGCACAATCTTGAAATTTGTCCTGCAAGACATCGACTAGGTACTTCCACAATTTATGTTCAATAAGAACTTTCGCGCATCCCCTCACAAAAGTGCAAAATTGTTTATATCGAAAATAAAGGGCTAGAACCAACTTTTGTTGGCAGAAACAGACAAGAAATTGTAAATGTAAGCTTGACGCTGCACTCTGAAACTCTGGTAGTCAAAGACTGGAATGTGTCTGCCACTGTGACATCCTCTGACCATAGAAACACTTCGAGAAGAGCACCCAGGAATACTTTTGGAACCGGAATGTGGACAGTCCGTAATAAGTGAGATCACTACTTCACTCCATCCAGTCTTTGAAAAATCCTCTCCTGATGACACGGATAAAAGAAGTCCAACCAAGCAGTTGACAAAATGATACAATGTGGCCAAAGCATAAAAAGGACTGCTAAAAGGATTCACTAATTAAAAAATGAAGACAATTGACGTTAGAGAAACTTCTTGGAGTGAGATTAGTGAAATAAAATCCACCAAGAACGAAAGATCCTTCCTACAGTGTCCACAGATCTAGGCTTTATAAGGGAAACTTTGTCGAAACATGGCCGGAATCGAGCACTGACACAACCCTTGTTTAGAAGATACATTTTAGAATGTGTCCAATGTCCATACGACACAAACAGGTATCACAAACGGCTTCGTGGGACTAGTTTTTTTTTTTAAATTCTCTCGAACTGCACTGAGATAGCATCTACCAAGTTGATCCTGATTTTGGAATATGGGTAGATGAACATCGTCACACTCTGTTGCCTTG
The DNA here is from genome assembly GCA_963583995.1 of Xylota segnis. Lineage (NCBI taxonomy): Eukaryota > Metazoa > Arthropoda > Insecta > Diptera > Syrphidae > Xylota > Xylota segnis. Next base: position 59,274,467 of record OY757237.1, read on the forward strand.
TCAATCGGTTCATCCAGCATTGTTTTCTAAAACAGTCTGTATGTAGTACCTGTGCTTATGCATTAAAAGAAAGTATGTAACTCTAGTACGACCTCAAAAAGTTGCGAACACTGTGTGGTTACCCATTCGGCCCTTCAGGATCTGTTTTTCTTTTGAGTGATGTGACGGTACTTACTTACTTAATTAGTAAGTACTGAACGTCATTTCAGGTTCTTATCCTGCTTTTCCTCTACAGTTTCATAAACGTTGAGCTGTGAAGGTTTATGTAATGATCTCCTTCTTGGTAGAGAGTCGATCATTTCATTCCCTATTCCCACATGGCTAGGGGTCACTTTGTTTCTCCTACCCAGTTTATTAAGTATCTGCAGCCAATTCCCTCACAGTTTTAAACTTAATGACATAGGAGTCATGCCATGATAGCAGCTTCGCCATGTGACATTATACCTTTGTCATCCTTGGCATTGTTTCTAGTACTATGGTATTAGGCTGAAAGATGCTGGTATTTTTGCCCATGAACTCAAAGCATTTGATCCTAGGCCTTAGGCCTTCTCCTTCAATTATTCTTAATCCATCTGTGTGTTAATACTCGGTTTGTCTCCTTTTGTTGTTGTACTTGGTAACAAAAAGTGCTTTAGGACGATCAAGCTTCTAATAATATCTCTAAGGGCAGGAATGATAGTTTTCTAGTCACTTATCTTGACCTATTCGTTCTTTGGCCATTCTTTAAGCCTTTCTACTTGCGAATTCCTCAACCAAAAGTTCCAGAAGAGTCAATTCCAGTAGTACCTCCAAGACTGCAGTTGGGTAAGTTTACAGAGCACATTGGTTCTTCTTTTTTCCATACATGTGCTCCGTATGTGATCATTGGTCTCAGATCCATCTCCCTGGGCTTTGGCAGATCATTAGGGCTCACATTATTCTGTTGATTGTGACTTCTGTGTGCTTATTCAGATGAGTATATCTTCTCTGACTAGTGTCAGTACTGCAAGTCGTTCAAGATCCCTTTTCCTCGTAAACTTTTGACGGATTTAAGCTTAGCCCAACCGCCAAACATCACTCTTGAGATTTGAGGTTTATCATATTCTCAAGTAGCTCATCAACAGCAAGAAGCAAAGGGGATAGAACTCCTCCTTGTGCTTTACACCTTGCTGGCTGACTTTGATCACACTTTCTGATGTATAACCTTGTCTTCAGATGTTCATACATACATCCACTTTAAGACTGTGTTACGTACTCCTTTTCCCTATCCAGAGCTCGTGCAATTCCTTTATGCGATGTGTCATCGAATTATCCTTCGATGTGCAAGAAGGCCACAGTAGTATGTGGTGGTATCTTTCCAAGCATCAAGTCACAGGATTCCTCTCTACCAATGACTATATAATCCGAATACATGCATACATACATATGTACATAGCCCGAGTTCATCATTCTTATAATTGGAGAAACCTCCGGTTTAAGCCAATTCTTCAACTACTCGTAGCAACTCATTGATCAGTCGATTCTGAAAACTAATCGTTAAATGGCCTCGCATTCAAACCCAACTTCCAGATGGTCACCCTATATCGAATAGTGATCACATTCCGACTTCTTTTTTTTGTTTTTCAGGCCTTCAAAGGCAAATTCCACAAAGGTTCGATCCAAATACCCAACCAATCAATCTCATGTTTTGGGAGAGCCTGGGAACACGGGGCGGCGCATTGCATGGCATTCGCGACGAGATCGAACTTTCGGCACCTCATGAGATTTCCTCTTTATTGATTTGACCCAAAGCGATGTGAGAAAAATCGTAATTAACCAACAATAAAAGAAGAGAGAAGGAACAAAAGACGAGGAAAAAAACACGTATGTACGAGTATTCTTTTATTGCCATCTTATTTACCAAGACAACATCTTTGTTGAGCGCTTTGTTCCTCCTTTGTTCGGAACTTTGATTGCGCGTTTCGAATGCCATCAGTCGGACAGATAAACGAATGAACCAAAGTGCCGAATGATCGCGTACGATTTACGATCGGGACTATGCAAATATTTGCCAAGCGAGACGAAACGCTCATTCGTGCAGTCACCTGTATGCGCGGCGCATCGGTTGTCGTTTTGGGTCGTCGAGGAGACTCTTGGGATTGAGACCGGTGCTTGTGTGCCTCTTTGCACACGTTGTTGACGTGGCTATAGGCGAAAAGAATTGATTTGTCACAAAATAATTTGATTCGCAGCTGGTGAATCGCCGCGACGACGATGACGATGGCAATGATGATGATGAAGACGACGCGATACAAGGAGAGATCAATGCAGAATTATGCTGACGACCATGCGCTTCAATTTGGTTTCCAGTCCTCTTTATGGTGTTTTCTTTGATCCGTACGTGATACCACCGATATGTTGTTGGCGGAGTTGCTGGTGGATTCAGGTCATAATACAATTTGAGACGAATTTTCTTTCAATACGAATCGCGGGCGGAAAATTTGTTCTGCCGGACCGTAATGATCATAGTGATGATCGTTTGTTGATATCTGCAATTGCGGATTGACCGACCGACCGACCGACCGGCCGCCCGGTTATGGTGTCTTGCAGCATTTCTTTCTTGGAATGGAATTCGACGCCGCCATCAAATGCGTCCATATTTACTGAATACTGAATGGTGTCGGATCATCAACGTCGTCGGATCGTCATCGTCTATGACGGGGACCGCCCAATATATCGAGAACAAAACGTGACAATGTCACACCACATCGGGAAGTGGTTCAGCATTTCGATCGCCCTTCGATGTTGTGGCTGGTGATCGTGTGGTCCTATGTTATTTCCTTAAATTTTAACTGCCACACGTTTTAGTGCATAAAATTGATAAACAAGTTTCTATTTCAATAGCTCTGTTTGTATGTACGCGAAGGTATCTAACACGATGAAGGAAAAAAAAATGCTATTTCAGTTTATATGATCAGAGATATAAAATTAACCGATTATCCAGCAGCATTATCGCGCGCTGCTACCAGCCTAATCAGTTTAGGTTTGATTGGTCCATAAAAAAGTTTTAGCATACCAAGTAATTCAGAAGCCGAATCCGCGCAATTAAAATCCAAAGTTCACAAGCTCTTTTCAATCAATTGCGGTTAGAGCTGATGCTTAGATTAGGTTGGAGCTTAGTTTTATTGTTTCAGATTAGGCTGGGCTTTTCGCAATTCACCTTTTCCACTTTCAATTAAGGTAATTACTGCTAAACGCTTTATTGCAATGGAATCAGCGTTAATAAACGTGATGTTACTGCTGTCTGGTAGAACAAAGATCAAGGTGAGTTTTTGGGCAATCAAAATCTAACTAATGAACGTAGGTGTACTCTAAGATCCTTGTCGATCCAGTCGATGATTAGTCATGAAAGGAGAAAACGAATGTCATGCAGGGATGTGCAATTACTCACTCATCGGTCCATCATGACTACTCTACACTCAGTCAGGAACGAATTGACTGTCACAAGCAGGTATCACAAGTATCTAATACAAACTAGAAGGAGTTAAGTCTTCTTTTAAAGACCAGAATTAGAAACTTTGGTCAGGTCATGAATGCCCACACTTCAAATGACTATACTGAGTATCAACCACCTCTTGAGAGACAGCGACCTTGAGTCGGAAGATGCGAGTCTATAACTCTTAGACAGCGCCCCTAAATACCAACAAATTTTTGTCGGTCTTGCCGATGCGTTGTACAGAGAGAAATTAAAGCTCTCATGGTCATGTGTAATTGAACGCGGCCTCTAGTTTACCAAAGGAATGACATGCTTGATACACAGAAAGAAAAAAGTGTAAATATTAGTTACGGAACTTACTCACACATAAATTAACACTCCCACGGACGTAGCAAAAGGGTACTGCAGCCTCGTGGGAATGGAACTAATGAGCATCGTCTGGGAACAGCAAAAGCGTTTTATGCACGTTGTAACCTTTGCCATATCTTTATAAAACAAAAGAAAAATTTAAAAAAAAGATTCTAACTGACAGGACATTGGGTTATGGGCTCAGTGTCGAATCAATTCCTCGACTATTGTATGACCAGACGACGAGGACTACGACTAGACGTAGTTTGTCGTCGTTGCAAAATTGTTTGAACGAATTTGGTTCTCGTGTGGCTTACGAAAAGTGGTACAGCTCGTATCCCACGCCAGAACTTAAACCATAGATGCATCGAAATCAGTCTAGACAAAAAACACAGACATCTCAGCTGCCTCAAAGCTCTTGAAGGTCAAGTTGGTAGTTTCATACTTGAGTCTATATTCGTAAAACAAACTACACTCAATTGTGCAGCATTCACAAAACAATCCTCGAAATTGGGACCTCTAAGCCAGAATAATGGACCTGATTCTCTAAAGGAACAATCCATACCAAAGCAAAAAATAGATTTCCTGAATCAGGCCAAATATAGAGGTTCAATCTCCTCGAAATCATCACGTAAAACAATTAGATACACTTTGTGAACGTAAGTGTGTCAATAGAGGACGAAGTAGAGTATCTCTTCAAAGCGGCATTTTGTCAACCATGCTTCACAAGGCTACGAACAGGATCAGGGAGATTGTGTAAGGTTAGGCTAAGTACTTAAAGAGACGTTATCCATTATTCTCTCGTCATATCTCCTAAGGACACTTTGAAGACTTCTTGACATTCACATAAGATCCAAGTATTCCAACGGAACTGTATGGAAACATCAGCACGCATATGGGTAAATCGGTGAAAAGAGTTCTACACGAAGTAGTAGGGAAATTAGAAAGGAGTATTCACTATAAGGAATCTAGACTAGCTGCCTTTTAAGATAGTGAAGGGGCTTTCAATAACGTTAAGGGAGAGGCAAATATAAATGTCGAGTATAGCATTATGAATTGGCTTTGCAAAATGATTCGTCACCAGAAATATTAGTTCTTCTTTCGGACATAGTTCCATAAGGAAATCGGTTAACGAAGGTACCTTATGCGGGGCCTTGTCATAGTCGATGTACTTAAAACACAAGGCAAAGGATTCAGCGTCGCTACCTATGCAAACAGCGTGGTATTTTAGTTCAAGAAAAATTCTTAGATACATCGACTGAAATGATCATTATCTCTTAATGAGCTGTGAAGATAGGCTAAAGAGTGTGGGTTCAAGTAAACCCGGAGAAAACAAAACTGATACCCTTTAGTACGAAACGCAAGATACGACCCTTCAAATTTCCTAAGATGGTCAAACACAGAACAGCACAGGTTTTAAAGGTTTTGAGGCTTAAGTTGGATTGGAACAAATCTGGAGAATCAAAGTTGAGAGTAATGGTAGGAATATTCTCTTGTCAGTACCTTCAGAAGCAGCACACTATAAGATTGAATCTAACGAACACGGAGATACATGCTCCCTTCATGTTGCAGAGGATATTACTCATCTACTCTGTGAATGTCAAGCCAATGCTCAAATTGAATAAATTACCTTGTAAGGCATTGAATAAAATAAACTTGAAACCTTGTTTAGCTTCTGAGTATATTTAGGTTTCTGACATTGAAGGTTCGCCAGACCGAAATCGCGATGAGCCCACTGTAGTGCCTACTGTTTCATGATGAACTCACAACTCTATATGTGTTACCCTCCCATGTCAACGCCTAAAAATCTAAGTCAAGAACCTGGTCTACCCCTATCAGAGTGGTTTCAGGCCACGATCGACTCTGCTAACAAATACCTCAACGGAAATAAAGCGAAGAATAACTCGTTGTTTCTCTGAACTGAGAAAGCTCTAAGTAGTAAGGTTCTATCCCGAACAACTTATCTTTATAAGATCTTAATCGTCCCAGTCCTGCTTTATGGCGGTGGAACTTGGACTATACATATCTAAAGTAAATTAAAACAGAAAGATTCTTTGTAAAATTTCCCTTACTGTTTGAGTTGATGGACTTTAGAGAATTAATTTCAAAGACGAGCTACATGAGATGTACAGTGAGATAGACCCAGACTGGGACATGTAGAGCGGATGGCCACAATTGATCTGGCCCGTAAAATATTCAAATCTAACCACACAAGTTAAAGACGATTAGTTGAGGTCCAGATTGAGACCGGACTGTAGCAACACTGACTGCCAAACCAGCAAAAATAAATATAATCAAAAACGAATGTTTATATTCTCTCAAGACGCTGGGTAAGACCCATCATATTTGTTGATATACTCCAAGGGGCTCCTTAAAATCTAGTTCCAATCTTAAATGGGAAAAATAATCACTTATCGTCTATCCTGCGTACTAGATACTTAAAAGGATTCTTTATAATGGACTAGAGGCAGCAACAAAAGACACACCGAGACTGATGTCTAGTCTAGTCTAGTCTAAATGTTGTACAGATAAGTAGATGGATATAAAAGCCAACATCCAACCTGCCTTTAATATAGATGACTCGTGCGCCTACTGAGGTAATTCATCAAAGATTTGTCCGACTACTTCAGACTTAAAGTTCTGATGTACAATAGATAGCTAGACATTTTGGAATACAACGTCTCCGGTCTGCATTCTCTATGTCTATGCGTCTGACAAGACTATAGTGAATTTGGCCATTGGCCTTACCTGGAAAATGTAGAAGAATGTGCAACAGATAATATGTTTACAAACCTGGAGTAAGAATTGTTCGATAATGGCCTAACACTGACAAAGAGAAGTTAAGGCAAATAAATGTCGCCTGCATAGAGACGATGTAGAGTTGATCTTATGTGAATAGCCCGATACCAAATCTGTGAGAACTTCAAACACAAAGCAAGAAGCCGATGTTTCCTGAACTATTCACAATCATTAGAGTTGTGTGTCCTTTGTATGTTCGACAATCCCAAGCCCTCGACTACCAATGTGAAAAGGACGGAATTCATCCCTGGCACTTTCGGGTAAAAACAAAAACATCTCATACAAGTCCACGACTGTTGGTATCGAACTTGTCTCAAAGGTTTGAATTGTTGGCAAGAATAGGTATATAAAATAAATAGAGACCAACTTTGTAAAGGAACCTCATTAATCTTGGTGTGTCTAGGTGAAAGAAGTTAGTTGATGAAGGTGTCAATTGAAATGACTCATTGATTGAGACCCGGAAAGAAAGGACGACCATAAATATGTGTGGAAAGATACATGACTAATGCACTAGGTTTGGAAGGGACCTTTGTGATTTTCCAAACGAACAACGATAACTTCCTGAAAGCCACAAAAGACTATAAAAGATCAATAAAAACACTGTATGCCCATAGCAACGCCAACATGCAACACTTGAGCGAGCACATCCACTTCAGATACTGTTTGATCATCATCATCATCAACATCAGTACTTGATTTGTCTTTCACATCGAATTTACCCTTTTCCCAATAATCTGCATTGAGAAACCCACGCTGCGATCCTATCCAAGCGATTTCCCTCTGCATATCGGTTCCCCCCATCTGGGCGCATGTCAATATGCCTACTTCTTAACCACCACCACCACCACCAGCAGCAGCAGCAGCAGGAGCAGCACCAGCCACAAAACGATATCCGAAGGTGCCTTCCAACACCACTTGTCTGCGCATTCGTTAAACAATTATTGCATTTCGTTGTTTTAGCATGGCTCACACAGCCTACGGACTGTGATGCCAGCCAGCAGAGAGGCTTAAATACAGATAGATGCGCATTATGCGTTATTACATGCAAACGAATTTGTTCCTTAACGCGTTGATAAATTTCCAAGATAAGAGGTGTGACTAGAACGAGATAAATTGTTCGAACAAAAACCCGCGCAAACAAAAAATAAGCCTAGTCGAGGACTTTGTCCAAACGGAAGGGACTCACTTGCGCAGAATTAATTGAGTTTCCCCAGGAAATGGACACTTGAATTAATCGCAAGGAGATGTGCAGCAGATTCTGTAATTTGCATCAGCGCGTAGGTGCGGGCCAACAATAATCATTCTCAGTCCCAAAAAAATTGAAGAACAATGCACAGGCATCCTCCTAGACCATGCATCTCCGGCTGCCTCCATCTGTAGAAGAAGACGCCACACGAGGAGAAGATGCCTCCTAGTAATGCCGAGCGTGATGATGACCCATTAATAAATCAATGTTGATGTATTATCGACCACCTTTAATACCTCGCATTCCGACAGGTGGTAGTGGCGGTGGTGTTGGCGGTAAGGGCGATCCGATCCCGTTTTTTCTTCTTCTGACTAACACACCACACGATCACACGATCAGAGACGATCAGACGATGAGATGATCGAATGCATCCTCTTCTCCTCCTAGTGAAAGTGAGAGAAGATAAGGCTCTTGTTTCTCTCAGGTAAAATTACGGTTCCATGACATCTCCTCTGTGTGTAGCTGTAGCATTTTGACTTATTGCCGCTTATTTGTCACATCGGACATGGTTCTGGAACACCACAACAAAACAAAACGCTAACGTATAGGCACCACCACCTTCGTCTGTCGAGTCAAGAGTCAGTCAATGTGTAGTCAATGCGCGCAGGTATCTGCCGGCCGTGTCGATGATTTCGTTCATCGGGATGATTTAGGAACGTTGTCCGTATTGAATTCCAAATTAATCGATTGTCATTCCTAATAAGATTTAAGAGGGCATAACGAGTGCTGTGTCGATTTTTCAAAGATTCTCCTGTGTGCGCCGTTGTGTGTGTGGTTCTTTATCTTTTCGATGTTAACAAATTTCCTGTCACGATTTGGTTTTCGTTTTACGTTTTTTTTTTTATCGTTTTCTCTGCTCTGTGTGTTGAAATCGGAGAGGGACAGGAAGGAGTTGTACCTATGTACCAGCAAATCCTTTTTCCAATCATCGCCAATTTGCAAGTTAATTTCATGGTAATTCGGGCGAAACACCCACATGCGAGAGTGACAGAGAGTCAATGGATTCGTCATCCTCGTCAAAGACGCGTCATTTCGCGTCAAAATCGTAAACCAAACATATTGACCGACCGACCGGCCGACCAGCCGACCGAACAACCGACGGACAAGACAATAATCAGATAATGCCGTAATGATCATTTAACGAGAAAATAAATAAAAAGAAAAGTGTACCCAAGAGGACAGCACAGCAGAAGGAATGAATGAACACCATCATCCACCAGCAAGACGGCGCGCACGCCGACATAATACTCACACAACAATCCATCACCTGTCGACACCTGTCATTCATTTCGGTACATCACACATCAAATCACGTCAAATTGAGGGTATCCCAAAGTAAGACGTTGCATTGCGTGGAGCTGACGCACGATACGATTTATCGGGACACCACCACCGCTGCTGCTGCTGCTGATGCTGCTGCAAAGTCGTGCCGCCTCGGGTGACGGACGAATCATTAATCATGTGATTAGTTTGGAGCAGAGAGATGCTGCTGGTGCTGGTGCTGGTGCTGGTGTTGCCTCCGTTTGGGAGATTCAATTTTGACGTGTAGCATGCTCAATTAGTTTTATCTACAAATAAGCGTTCTCTATTCATCTCGGATGTTTCAATTTGTACATTCCCACACACAGAATACTAGATACACTCTCGTATCTGTACATATTCGAAACAACTGTCCAAACGACGGCGGAATAAACAAACCAGTCGCGGGGACACAAGCAGCGAAATGTCAGGTAAGAACATCAACAGCTAATTTCATTGTTGATTTAGTGACGACCCTATTCCTTCAGAACATCCCCCCGCATCTGAGCGGGATTGGCATCGGCATCGGCATCGTTGTTGTCGGGCCTTATCTGATGCGAAAATTTATTAGCAGCTCATATTGATGCCTTTTCGGTGATTTTGTTGATTGCGCGGCATTTGATTTGCGTTTCGGCGTATTGGCGGTGCCGCTTTGATCACGCGCGCCTCTTACTCTTGATCTTAATAGCTTCTTTATTCGTTCCCGCGAATTTCGATAGAATAACTACACACACACACACACGCACACGCGCAACCGTGAGTGTGTGTTTGTGTACCTGCCGATGAGTCATATTTGTGACCAATCAGCCAATCCTCCATATATGTCATGCTCGATTTAGCCGCGTCCGCATTCAGCAATAATGCGCTATCTGCATGTGTTGATCTCGATGGAATCGTGATCATAGGTACACAGGTCAAAGAGCCAATAAACGCTCAAAGGGGGTTTGCCTACCAAAACGACCGCTCTCTGTCGCTGTCGTTGTCGGTGTCGTTGGCGGTGTCGGTGTCGGTGTCAGTGTTGCCTCTGCCGCTTCACGTCCGCCACCGATAATCTCTTTTTGATCCGATGAAGTTGTTAATAATATTTAACAATATTGTTATGGAAATGCGTGCCGCGATCGCGACTCGACGCTCTATGATCTGAACTCGCGAATAGCGAAAGCCATATAGCCGAAGCCAGAGCCGAAGCCGACTGTGTGCTTGAACGCTGAGCACAGCCACAGATAATAATTTTGACGGCGATGACAGTCGCTGCGCGCCAGAGAGAGAGATGTACTGTAGCAGATGTAGCGCTTTGGCAAAGTGGTGCTGTTGGCGGCTCTGATTCAATCTTGGCACAATCTTTTAGCTGTGGCAGAAGGCAGACTGCTGGATGATGATAGTTGGTTAGTTGGTTGACGGTAATTTTCTTTATTTGCCTTCACGACCACAACAGAGAGTCGGTGGTATTGCCGACGTAACGACCGTTTATTGGCCCTGTCAGATGGTACAATCCGTAGTCGTATTGTCGTCATATCACGTCATATCACCAAGTGACGATCAGTGATGCGTGTTTCGCATGCACAACCGCATGTAATTGTATATGCCACTTGTAATGGCATTCATGTTGGGTGGATGTCAGTGAGTCTAAACGTATACCATACATATATCAAGGACACTGCTCTGCGTTAAGTGGTGGTATATGGGATTTGATCTTTTTCTTTTCTATTTTTTTTTTGTTTCTTTTTCAAATTGTAAAAGTTTTAGAAAGTCTTTGCATCTAACAGTTAAATAAAATGGGGTAAGATATTTATTTCATTTTCTACATAATAATGCAATCAACTTTAGTAGGTAAATTCAAAAGCCGCTCTACTGGACATTGAAGGATCCTTTTGTTATGTCAGCACAGTGTGTAGGACTATGGCTAACCTAAACCGAAATCATATCCTAATCAGCTGGATAGTGAGCATGCTAGAGAGGAAAGGCATATTAAAACCAAGTTAAGAAAAACTCAGGTAGAAGCTTATGCCTTCAGAGGGTTACCTCAAGGCGTTGCGATCTCCTGTTTAGCATGGGCTCTCATTCTCAACAAAACTTAGCAAAAACGGAATCAAAACCACAGCCAACGTAAGTGATGTGATACCTACTGCTAGCGAAAGGAAAACTTCCTTCAAATTTTAGTGATCAAATTGAAGGAGCCTTTGGACAACTAAATCAGGAAATGCGAATTGCAAGTCAAACCCCAAAAACAGAATTTAATACTGTTCACAAACAAAAGGACATTACCTCAATTTACCCCTAAGAATCCTGACTGCGCCAAATATCAGAAATGAGTTATCGAACAGGCATGATAACAGGAAAACCTAGAGGTTAAATCGCAAAATTGAGTCTGGAAGCGATATATGTACTTATGATAACCTAATGTGATAAAAAGCCTTGTCCAAAGCCACCAACCTAAAAGCCAACTCGAAACTACATTGCAATGAGACCAACTCAAACAACAGGACTCGAGTCTTCTTCAACCTAATTCAAGCGGGCAGCTGGACGGCGAACCCATGAGACCAAATAGTCCACTCCAAAGCTGGTAGAGTTTTTTTGGGTGAGGTCTAGGTGTTTGTGAGACTGCGCTGAAGACAATTCAAGCAAGGATATCACCTTTTCGTGGACCGGGAGTGATAAAATTGAAAATCTGCTTCAGAAAAGAAGTAAAAATTTGTGAGGTACTGTCGAAAAAAGTTTGATATTCTTGGAACACAGAATAAGATGAAATTCTCTTGGATTCCATGAAGACATACCAAAGAATGAACATAGGTAGAGGTGGCTTGGTACTCGACTTGACTTGATGCAAGCGAACTTCAAACGATTTACATAACGAAAACTAAAAGTCAATTGAAAGCAGATAATAGATGGAGTTCTATAGGCACATGTGGTAGAACCAAAAAAAAGGGGCCCCTAAAGGAAGAACCCACAGACTGATACAAAAAAAGAACGGAAATCTATCATAGGAGTGATCACGGAACACAACACTCCGCGGTACCACATAAGAGAACTACGATTAACCAATTTAGAAGTGAAGGGAAGTTCGCTCGCCACTTCCTGTATCATTGTGCAAGCCCCTGTCACATAAGAAACAAATTTCCGAGAAGATACTTCTTCCATAGAAGAACTGTCCAACAAACCGGTGAACGACATCGACAGGATTGCTGGACGGATGCAGTTATCAAGAAGTCCATTTTCAAAATCTCATAACTACCCGAAACACGCTCTTGAATATCCGTCAGCCAAGTGTAATAAGAAATGTGAATATAAGTATTTGCCACGACAAGTCCATATGGAGTCAGACTCCTTAATTGAATGGAAAGGTCTGCTCTTTAACGCCGTATTCAAAGAGCAATTTTATTTAGCAAACCTTTTGATGGCAGTTAAGCTCTCAAAGTTTTGTCAGCGCATCGAACCACAAAGGTCCAAACTCGAACTTCGTTCAAAAATTTACGAAGGCATACAAAAGCTCCTTTCGCTGTCTCTCCCAAAAGACTAATCGTATTTTTCTGTTTTAGCAACTGGCTAGACCTATCAAGTACCTCTGAGGAAAGGCTCTGACTAGGCTTAGCCATAGTGGAACAGACCTTAAGACGTTACAATGTATGATCTCAAGGACCAATGGACATTTCCGTTTTAAAGAAATCATGGGCCCCTGAGTCTTTCTAACAGCAAAGCAAATCATCACCGGTTAGACCCAATTACTTGGAATTTACTTGAGCTTATAGTTGAATTAGTTTGGATACAATGTTTTGAACGAAAAATACGTATGACCCTTAACTTGGAAATTGGCTATTTCTTGCCAGAAAATTGAGCCATTTCTAATTACACGTAGAGACACAGAGTTGGGAAAGGAACTGATTGACTATGGGAAGGAAATTGTATTCCAAAGCTTGTGACTAATAGACGCAGCTTTGGAGTATGTGCAATACTACTTATATAGAATACTGCATTCAATAGAATCCTACTCTTAATGTGATCAAATTTAAGGTCATGATATCCTGAAAGATATACCGAATTGTCCGAACTAAACAGTCCTAAAGGTACTATTATATGATCACATGAAAAGCCACTTTCCTGAGTACACGACTCAGGGATGAGGTCAAAATACTCCCGACGTTGAGTTGGGAATTCAGAATTCTCAATATTGATGAGAAAATTTAAGCTATTTTTCTAATCACAGAAAATTTAAGCTTAGCCTCAGAACACTAGGTTCTGCAGAAGTTGTGTGAAAGGAGGCCCACTCTTTCGGCATGTTGACCTACCAGTATTCAGTGAAAACACTCATAATGTGGTTGAACTGTGATCCCTTGAATAGAACCAAACCTAAGCCAACTCTGTCTTCAAATGTTGTAAGTATAAAGGTAGATTTTTTCTATTTTTATTGAAATCGTCCAGGAAAAACTTGCATGTGGTGAGGAGCATACCCAGGGTTCGCATCCTCTGGGTCATACCCAGTTTGGCGAGCTCGTCAACCTAGCAATTTCCTGCAATATCTCTATAGCTTGACACCCAATATAGGTGAATGTTGAACTGCTCAATCATCTTCCAGGAGAGACAGCCGGCAGATTAAATAAATCTTTGTGAAGGAGCACGATTCCACAGATTTGATTTACTTTGTTCAGTAAAAATCCTAATATTTCAGAGTGTTATTGCATTACACTTTACCCAGCACAAGAATCTGGAAAGCGGATCGCAAAGGGGATAAGTTCTGTTTTGGGGAAATATAGGCTTATTTAGTGAGCTGTAGCAGATTTCCTTGAGAGTATCCAGAAAGCAAGTCCCTTCTACTTCCAATAGCAAACCGTTAAATGCTAGATTCTCAGAACGCTTTGTCTCAGAGTAGACGTCAGTGACTAGATCCTTCCACGAACTAAGTCAGCTGGTTTTGGCAAACGTCCGTTGTTGTAAGTAAAGTTTCAAAAGTTGCTGTATGCTATTTTATCACCTGGTCCAGATCATATTTTAACCAAGCTTGGTACTCGGAAAAAAACTTTTGATCACCGAATTCCAGTAAAATCATCAGAATCCAACTGATATGACAGAAGGAAGACAGTTTTTTTTTTCTTTTCATTTACCATTCGGTTACCATGCAACCTGTCCTCATTGATGTAGGTACCTACTCCTTCACCGCACTACATGTGCACTCGTTATTTTAGGGAAAATCTCGTTAAACCACTATGCGCCCAGCTCGGCTACCGAATGCAATAAAATTTTGCCGCTTTCAATGATCTTTTCCCGGGACACACGCATCGAATATATAGATCGAGATTAGGTGATGCGCGTAAGGACTCTAGGGTGGTCCCCTCGATCGGTATAGGGCTGTGGCTGTAGCTGTGGCGCTGCGCTCCGCTCGGTGTTTTCGGTCTTTTCTCTTTGGATTTTCTCAACCCATTAAACATTTAATAAGCAAAACACTTTCGCTGTGCGTTTAAATTTAGTTTAATGACATCGTAAAGCGACCTGCAGCCTACAGTCCTTTCATCTTTTGTGTTTTTTTTTTTTTTTAGTATTATTTTCCTTTCAATTTCGGTAGCCGACGATTAGACGCATCGGCAAAGGCTAAAAAAGGTTGCGCACATGTAGATCTTGTTTGTTTGGAGGATTGATTTACCAAATAAATGATTACTACGCTTCCATTCTGTGGGGATCTCCTCTGCTGCGCTGCGCACACACGTCTCGCTCTCGGTCCTTCTGGTATCCTCGGCAAAATCGTTAAAATAATGGAGCTTCTCGCACCTTGTGGCGTCGTTATCTGTTAAACACGACCACAAATTACACGATCACTGCATGCAGTCGTCCCCGTGTTGCATGATGCAACAGCGTTTGGTCGACAAAAATTAAAAAAAAAAAAAAAATCAAAACCAACGTAGTACGTCTCCGTGCGGTATAGACGTACTCGTACGTACGAAATTAAATTTCCATGCGCGCAAAGTGGGCAAGTCGTCGCCAATACACTTGGCGGAGGAATGGAGAGGAATGTCAAAGGAAAATTTGTTTCCGATGTCAACCGAACATCGGATGACAAACGAACCTCGAAGGCACCTAAATCTCGAACAGAACTCCACCGGTACACTCCCCCAGGGTTCCTCTGCACCACCACCACACAAAGCACACACCACACACCACACAGCTGGCAAGTGCGCAAGAACATCGATACAATGAAGGAATGTGTCGTGTGGACAAAAACATCCATGGTGGTGACTACACATCGACTCCTGGCTATTGGCGATTATTCTCCTTCGAATAATATGCAAATTTCTTTTGCTGCTTTTTTTTTTTTTTTTTGAGTTGTTTGGTTTCCCTGGGCATAGATACGAATACGTAAGGTGCACCTCTGTGAGAAATAGATTCGAAATCTATATGACAATCGTCCTTACACTGACACTCACTGTACCGTACCTTGTGAACCCCACCGAGAAGTTGTAGCGCGTTCTTGGGATTCATTTGCTTGATTGAGAGATTATTTATTGCCATCTAAAATTAAATATGCGGTTGCCTTGGCTCTTGTCTGCCACTACTGTCTCACACCATACCAAACCGCACCACCACATGTGTTTAATGACAAAATTTCATTAGTTCCGCATCAGTAATGCGCGCCACAACGTCAATGATCTGGTGCTGCTGTTGCTGTTGCTGCCGCTGTTGCTGATGTTTGCGATGATGCTACTGTTACTGCTGCGACCACCATATAAGCCCCGAATGATGTGCCCATTAAAGCCCCTCGGCAATCGCTTGTAATTATGGAAAATTATCGTATCGGAACATTGATGACGACCGAGACCAGGGAGGAGGAGTGAATTCGGCCGAAGGAAGCACCAGAGGATGTGCCACTGGTGGTGGCGGTAGCGGTGACGGCAGCGGCGATGCTGGCGACAGATTATATTATTGGGGAATCCGATGCAAATAAAATTGCAAACATGCTTACTGTCCGAAAACACAACCAAAGTCATTATCATCACTTCTGTTTATCGCTCTCCATCTTGTGTGCATATGCTGTGTCAATTCGAGTAGAGTCCTTCAGAGACCGCTTTATTGTAGACCCCCACCAAATGGAACAACATTAAAACCCGCTACTTGTCAAAAATCGAATAAAGAATGTTTGCTTCTTTTTCTTTTTCCTTTTTCTTCGATAAGCAGTCGACAAAAATGACAGCGTGTCAGAGAGTGAAAGTCGAAATCTGACTTATGATGGCCTGTCTGGCTGATCCTTGAAAACTTTTTCATTTAACGAATGCAAATTGTAATTTTTTTTTCTTCTTTGTTACTCACTGACACAAAGAACGCCAACAATATTTCAAAATGTTTTCGCATAACCAAAAATTCGATCACTGTTTACTGATATCCGCGGTATGAATCTAGAATCCTTGTTGGTTAGGCAGACATCAGAAAAAGCAGTCATCTTTGGAAGTAGTGTAGAACAAGACACTCATGAAGGCAACACTTTCAACAGGCTAATCGACTTCAAAGGCTTTATCCGAACCTTGACATTCCAGGAGCGCCGTAGACTCAGAGGAAAATAGTTACTAAGTGGAGCATTATGCAAGAGTGAGCAAAACTTACTCGAAGACGAGAGAGAAATGCACATTTTTTTTTTTAGAAAAAGAACTGCTCGAGTGAGGATCCAGAAATTTCTGGTAGGAAGGAAGATATGATGTGAAGAAATCAATCTAAAAGATTCAGTAGAGTCAGACCACAGAAGAGAAGAATTTTAGTAAATGAGCCACACACGGTGCTTTGACTCTTCTATACGAAAATCGAGCAGCATTCCATATGCATTCCACACCACCAAAGTAAAGATAGCCATACTAAGCTTGAAGTCGAATAAACCGTCTAACCGTCAAGCTAAATGAAGCATACAACTCATTTATAAAATATTATGAGACCAAGCTTCAACCGATAGAGAGACAACTCTACTCAACATTTTGACTACCTTTGCGTATAATCTAAAGTCGTCTATAAAATCCTACGTATTCGTATATACATATAGACAGAGTATGTTTAGCTATAGGTTCTCCTTCGAAGTCGTTCGTATAAACAGGATTACAATCCGCACCATCCTAGTCTCGATGCAGGACACAGGCATTTACTGATTCAAAAGAGTTCGGAGTGCTTCTCGGTTTCGATAATGCTCACCGAAAATAGAGAAGAAAATTCAACGATGAACAAAATCATTAAACAAATCCTGGGCTCAAAACTGGCAAAATAGAGGCAAGGGAAAGATAAGCTACCCCTGGTACTACCACACAAAATCAAGGTTGAGAAATGAAATACTGGGTTCGGCAACGAATTAAGACCAGACGAAGGAATTGGCTAAGTCATCCTGATTCCCACTCTCAAAAACCGGTAACATAATATGCTCAACATAAGTATTTAAAACTGGCAGTTAAATTTAGGTTTAGGTTAGAATATGGCAGGAACGCTTAGAATAGAAAAGGTCCTTTGCGATAGGATGGATACCCAGCAACTAATGAAAAAAATCTTTTAAGAAGCTAAGAATGCTCATTGTTAGTCTTTAAAAAAACAATCCTTAAATAAAGCAGTCTTCCTTCAGACTTTTGAGACAGGGTGTGGGTGGGATAGATGCATAGACATGGAGAAGGGTTTCCTTTTCCGGTTTGTCCCTGGAATTCGGAAATCATTTGAAGACAGGGGGTCTGTGGGCTATAAAAAAGTGTTCTGTGATCGAGTTAGCAGATCCAGATTTGACAAGATCTGTCTTGACTTATGATACGACTAACTATTTGCCCCCTCTGTGGTTGATGTCAGTATATTTGCTACTATCCCTGACATATATTTCATTATATTTCAACCAAAGTAAGGCTTCCTTGATCGCTATCTGAAAATCTGTTCAGCCATTGTTCAGGTATAACCCAAAAACTTTTTTACGATCCCACTTCTCCTAAGCATCTGACAAACATCCCAGACTGAAAGAACTCTTGGAAAAAAAACTAGTCATTCGTATAAAGCATATAACACACAGCAGGACACAAAAGGTTGTGAGAAGGGAAGCCTTGCGTACCTTACGGGTCTGTAACCCCAACTCCAGAAATGTATATCACTTGGACGTTGAGACCTTATCGGATGAATCGAAAGAGAGCTGTGCATACTTGTCTTTCCCACTCAAGGACAAAAGTATAAAGGGTGTTGACTACCATTGATTTCAGGACTCATCATGGATATATCCAAAGAATCATTGCCCCTACTCGGCCCCTACACCACGACGAGGTTGGTAGTCAGGTAGGGGAGTTAAACAAAACTGTTTCAGGCCATTTAACTTATAAGAAAAATTCCTCCAAGACTTGTGTATTCTCTGCCAATTGTTGACTCACCCAAGGTTGGTACCAAACCGTTGTTCCCCATTATACGGACATTATCACGAAGTCTTCGATTTAGAACTTTTCAAAAACAGAATCTACAAGCCCCTAAAAGTATCCTAGATGACCTGACATCTAGAAATATATCATTTTTTGACAGCAAAAGGGCTGTAGATACCCTCTAACTTCTTGGAGAGACTATCATTACTTTCCCCATAGAAAACTGGGCGCAACTATACTGAAATAACCACAAACTCGTCCCATTAAAGTACAACACTCTAGTATTATTCCCGAATTTGCGTTTTAAGAATTTTGAACTTCTAGTAGGGTCTCCGACAAGCAATATATAATTTCAATAAGTCCCCATCTTATAATAAAATCACTAATTTTTTTAATGAGCAATCTGTACCCTACTTACAACAAGTTCTAAACAAGTGTTGAAAAATACAAGTCTGTGGGCATTACATCACTTGTTTTAGAATCTTTTAACAACAAGTTGAACGTTTTACAATTCTCGCGTTTCTGTAATTTGAAACACTGAAGCTTTGAGAATTCGATAGAAGTCAACGCTTGTCACTTGTTAGATGACAACAAGTTAGAATTTATTTGTTAATGACAAAATGGTTTTCCAAATGATTCTTTTCTTGATTCTGAATCAAGCAGTGCCAATAAAAATCATAGTGTAGGGCCGAGTTGTTGTTGAGCTATAGTAATTATTTTTTGTGTTGCAGAAATGATCTTGGCTTGTTTTGCAAGTACAGCTTGACAGCTTATGGATAACAGCTAGGATTATTATTATCTATTATACACAGACCGTCTTGAGCAGGTACTCAATAGTACCTCATTTCAAAACCCTGGTGGTCCAAACGCAATACCTTCAACCCACTGTTTAACCAAACTCGACAATCAGGCGACTTCTTGTAACAAAAGAAACAAGTGTCTTTGCCGATCCATTTTATGGCTCAGATATCAGCCACAAAATTTAACGAGTATAACCTTCATATTTCCACCCAAGTGATGACAGGCAGTTTTGTTTTGCAGGTGTATCTTTAAAGGAATCATAAAACCTGTGTCCTCTTCCCATAGTTAATATTCAGGCTACCTTACCTCTTGTACACAATCCATGTTATCTTCAAAACCAAACCATTTATGAGAGCCTTTTTCTCCAGCCAATTTTTCGCAGTTTTTACAATCTTTTCGAGAAAAAATCATTAAAAGTCGAAATAGCGCTCGTAAAGTGAAAGGACCTTCCGAACAGTAGTAGTCCGGTAATTGATTTCTATGTGATTTTTACGATTAAGGCGGAACATAACTATCGTCCTTCGGTAGTAGGGCTCGTATACAGGACATTCTTACAAATTCACATCGTGTTAATTGGATAAATATCTATGTTATGGGATCTGTCCCGAGAGATTCCGATGGGTTATCGGGCGAACGAACGGCCGCCCGAGATGAATGGGGGCTATGTGGAAAACAATTGTTTTTATCTAAGGATCAACAATAAAATCCATAAACTGAATGGAATGCAATGAAGGAGGATGGGTAGGATAGTGAACGATGTGGTCCGGTCCGCTGAAGGACGTGAAAGTCACGAATCAAAGATTTATGTCTACATTTTTGGTGGATAATTTCTTTGGAAAGTATTGAAGGGCCATAAAGATTTGGGGTACGCGATAAAGGCTTGAGGGAGAAATTTATTTATGTGTCTTTCAAGATGTATCAAAGCAGGATGTTCATTGTGTGCGGCGGTGGACAGTGGGTCCTACGACTGGAAGAACAAAGTGTTACAATGTTCATAAGTGTTTGACTTCCATCGGTTAAAATAAGAGAGCAGTAAGAGAAGTACAAGCATTTAGGAACAACGTTGACTCCAAGTTTTAGTTAAGAAACATTTTCCAGTATGGATACCAAATGACTTCATTGCAGATGTACTATTGAAGTAAAAGTTGTGTGAAAGAAGCCTCTGCTAAAGTGACAGAAAGAGAGCTAAAGAAAATATTCTTGAGATCCTCAATCACTCTGTCCCCTAGAAACCATGCTCGGCCTATAGACAATGTAATGCTTGACCTCTGCATCCTACACTGTAGAATGTGGTCAAATCATAGAGCGCCATTGGGACCCGGTTCGGGGGTAATCTCACGCGAATTTCAAACCAAATTTCTCACTGAAAGGCACATACATTTTGCGCCCATATCCATCTTAAAGGATAAACTAGAAATTGGCAAAGGTACTGACAGCGGAATATTCTGAGAGGAATCACCAATCGCTCAATATAGACAACAAAGCAATCGTCCCAGCCATCACTTTCATTAAAAACAAATCAAAACTGGTAAAGAGATGCAAAGTGGAACTCAGGTCTCTAAGCTTGTGGCTGAACAGAGCACATCTGAGATTTTCTTTAGATATCCACAAAAAGCCCACAACTCAATGGCGGCCCATCTTAGACGAATGAGAATCGGCACCACAGACTTATTCATAGGCAGAGAAGGTCACGACACCCAATTCGAGTTCGAAGATCTTTTTTCTTCTTCATCCATGCAGCTTCTCCACAAAACCGAGAACCAACCTTGAGGCATTCCTATTGTGCTGATAATGGATTTCCATATTTTTACTAGACTGTCAGGGGGTTTGAGCCCAAAAATGCGGGCTCTAATAATTTCCAGGAGTTTTGCGAGCAACTACCACTCCTGGCCTTTGGTAAAAAGTCCAACGTACAAATGAACTTTGGTATCAAACACAGCAACAAATACTATGAACCAGCAATCACACAACAAACTGGTGCACAGATGTCTGAAGAACTACTGATGCATCTGGAATAGAAGTATTTGGGCCTACTACCATGCCAACTGTGACATACATAGCTATAATGTCAGATAACGAAGTTGCTATTATAGCACTTGATACCGATGTCATTAAAAATATGACAAGGCGACTCGCTATTGGGTAGTGAAATGGGCGACTCGCTAGCGAAAGCTTGCATCAAAAACCTTCAAAGGTCCTGAACCATTCTGTGGAATGGGAGATCACTAAAGGTTCTCAAGAGGGACCCTATTCCAAGGTGTTGGTAAGGAACTGCTAGATATCGATCATCATTTTTTTAAGAGAGACACTACTGCGTTAACGGTGCAGATTAAAGGTACCAGATTGCAATTTGCCCTTAACAAGTATGGACCTTAATAACATGTTCTTCCAACAACTCGAGACATTAGCCATCAATTTTAGAACTGATCCTTTTACATATTTTAGACATCCTATTTAGACTTTATCCATCTTTCAGCGTTTATATGCAGGTAGATCAAGTGATAAGAAAAAAATTTGCAAAACCCTTTAAAGATTTGCAAAATCTTCTTTCGACATCAGCTACAAGACACAACATACGTAGCTATATTGCTTTCTAGGAAAGCCAGAGATACATGCATGAGGTGTCAACGTAAGACAAGAAGCCAACTCGCAGCCATGAGTCCGTCCCCTTGTCCAATTTCGAAACTCCACGTCTCCTACCATTATTTTGCCTTCTAAACCGCATTAAAACATTAATTATACAACAACTTGTTGAATAACCGTTTGATAGGGATCAC
This sequence comes from Xylota segnis, assembly GCA_963583995.1. Taxonomy (NCBI): domain Eukaryota; kingdom Metazoa; phylum Arthropoda; class Insecta; order Diptera; family Syrphidae; genus Xylota; species Xylota segnis. Next base: position 59,296,526 of record OY757237.1, read on the forward strand.
AGTTAGCCAAAAAAAAACTAAAATAGATTTTTGTAGATTTCATGAATTAAACACCAGAAAAGATTAAAGCCGGCGGCCGCGCGTTGCTCTGAAAGGTGCGCTTTTGTCATTTATTCGAATTTTTATTGCCACACGGCAACAATGACAAAGACACAACTTAATGGATGATATATACTCGAAAGTAAAACAAAAAAACCAAAAAAAGATCCCAAAGATTCGGACCAACTCGGGTGTCTACTACGACGACTGACTACTCACCGAGCATACACTCGGCTCCGGTGATATGGTTTTCCTTTCGCTTTAAAACTCACACCAATTTCTAGGAATATTTCGCGCACCGCAATCATTCATGAATGAGGTAGCTGCTGTGTGGTTAGAGGCTCAAATTTAATGTTGATCCGACCAGAAAAACCAAAAACAAAAAAAAACTCAAAAAGTAGTTAATTGCTTTCGTTTATGTTTCGATGTTTGTCAATGTTTTGTGTTTCCTGAGAGGGCATGTTTTGGATTCTTTGAAAATGTATCTCTCATTCTGTAATGTGGAGCTTTTTCTGGAGTATCTGTAGTTATTTTTTGTTCGAAAATGAATTCAAGGGTCAGACGATGTCAACGCAATAAAATCACATCGTCGCGGTTGGCTCTGGTTAAGGCAGGCCTATTTTATGTGGAAATTATAAGAAAAATTCAATGGAAATTGCCGGAAAGGATCGTGATACCCGTGATCTTTTCGAAACCCGAGTTTCGAAATGCTAGTTATGACGATACAGAACACACGTGTATAATGACGAAATCTACAAAAGGTTCATCTCAACACTATGGTCGTGTGTGTCACAAAGTACCTACTTACCTACCTATGTAAGTAAGTCATACCAATATCAGCCCGTAAAGTATCTTCAAAGCAACCAGATGGAGATGGCATATCTGAAGATGTGGTAATAAAAATTGAGTTGCCAAAATGTTCGTCGAATGAATGGCTTTATATAAGAATCCCAGCTTAGGACACCACCAACATAGAGAAACACTTTTGACGCCAAAGGTATGCTCTATGTTTCGTTATGCGCTAGAGTTGGCATTACCTAGATCCAAACGGCAAGGTGTTTGGGAGTGGCGGATGAAAATCCATGAGATCAACGCCACTGGAAGGCAATACTGTATTACAGATACATTATGCGACAATTTGGTAGATTTTATGATTCGCACCACTAGAGTAAAGTAATTGGTCCATTGTAATACCAGAAAGCGAAATCCAGTATGACACATTTTACTGGAATGCACTTTGGAGATGACAAACTTAATGAATGTCATTAAGTGACAATCACACCAGCACTGAAAATCTACCGACTGATCCGGGCAAAAGCAAGACAATAGTAAAGAAAATTATCCGTATCATTGCCCTCTGATCGTTGCGATCGTATTCAAAGAGTTCTTGCATTTTTTAACTATTTTGGAACGAGTTGCACAGTTGAGCAAACCCTGAAGCGCAGCCCGACTGTCACTACAGACGGCAATACTCCGCCCCTCCAGCTATTCATAACAATATCACCAATAGCCACTGGGATTGCAGCGATCTCCTCTTTCAAGACAAAGGTTTCCTTGCCTCGAGATGTTATCGACCTTGACGAACACACCAGCACACCAGGCTTTCAACTAGTTTTGAATTGCGTAAAGATTCGACTACGCCCCAGCCCAGTCACACAGTCTAACTGGAATCGTGATATGTTCTGAGCACAAGGAAAGTCGGCTCTAAATTTGAACAGCACCCAAAGTTCCAGTGTCATTACATTAGACAGCGTATACATTGAGCTCGTAGGATAAGTATCGCTCAAGATCATCGAAACTCCAGTCCGGATGGGGCCAAAAGCCACTCCATCTAAGCTTTGATACTTATTACAGCCCATGGTAAAAGTAAAATCAAGTAGAACGTCTAGAGCAGAGCTCGGAGTGCTGTACACATCAGAAAGGTCTCAGACTTTATGTCGCTGGTTTTCGGACACCGAGATCCTATGGATGTAGCTCTGCATTAAATGGAATTCCTAGCAAAGAGGTATGGTGAGGGCAGCCTGCTTAAAACCGGCCAATTGCAAGTGAAATGCAAAAAACACTTTTTCTTTCTCTCTCGTATTGTTGTAGCAGCGAACATGTACTTATAAGGAGATATCTCATCTAGACGCGTGCGTTCCTATGGGCCAGTGACCTTATTGTACCAATTCAAGGCCAGTTGTAGACCAGGACGACATTTTCCTTGATATGAAACGTTCATTCTTCTCTAGGTCACTGTAAACCATAGCCCTGAAAAGACTGATCTTGAAGTGATGGGCAGTTAAAGCAAATTCTCCTTTGTTGTATTCAATGCTAAGGCCTTAATCAGATGGCGTCTGACCTGCTATCTAGATTAAGAAACGTTGCATCCCCACAAGGCATGAGTGATGTCATCTGAAGACCTTTTGTCTTTGCCTTTCGGGTCACTTGGGTCCTTTCCGTGCATAGTTCCTTCTTCCGTTTTTTTTTTGAGAATGCAACTTGCCATATTGTAACAACTTTTTAGAGTAGGTACCGTCCACTTTGTCTTTTTCGACGATCCATTTCCACACCCCTTAGTGTCTTTGGCTTGCCGTTTTTACTCCTTTCTTTTCTCAGCTCACCCTCCCCAACAAAGCCAACAAAGCCACCGGAGAAAACGGTAGATTCCTGACCATATTCTATAAGGTACGTCTTCCGATGAGAAGCCAGGGTCAGGCTGTCTCATCCTTACATCTTTTTTATTATGAAAAGAAACCCCTCTGACACAACCAACTTACCACGATAAGACAAGGACATCAGAAGGAACCACTCGCGGCCAGTTCGGTTTTTACTCACTGATTAGTCATTTCCCGGAGGACCTGACAGACAAGGCCAATGAGCACTTGAAATCCTACTTTATATCTCAACCTTCTGTGGGATAGCTTATTCGTTTTCGGAGAGACGACTTTATTGTCGGTTCGATGACTACAAGGATTTCTTTCGTCACGTCCAACACTTTTGTCCCAAATGCGAAGCCTGCCTCTTGCTGAGCAGTGAATTCTGGAGCTTAGTAGGTCCTATGCACATGACAAACATTTTATCCACTGGTTTAATTTTATTGAGCAGTCAGCCTGAGCAGGGCATCACACTGCCAACTGCAACATCTATCCACCCACGGCCTTTGAGAACATTACCCAAACAAAAACAAACGAAAAAAAAAACAACCAAAACAACACGGAAAAGAGAATCCAACGAATGCAGGAATCCGATTTAATGCCTTGTCCGCCTGGCGCTGACTCCAAATTCCGAAGCATGACTCCTCCGATGGCTGGCTCTGGCACTGGCACTGGCTCTGGCTCCAATATTGCACATTTGGCGTATAATTCCATTCCCGTACGCCACGCCACAGTATGCACGCACTAATTGCGGTGAATCCAACTCACTTGGGAGCAAGAGCAAAGCTCCAATGAAATTTAAGACGAAATCTGTTGTTAAATGCGAATGCAGCATGCTACCCAGCTTACTGCAGGCAGTGTTGTCGCGAATTTGTTCTGTCGTAGGACACACACACAACACACAGCGATCGCACTCTACAAATTGCCGATCACGGATTTCGTGTCCGACATGAAACTCCGTGGCTACTGATAGTGCAGCGGATCGAATGAAGGACTTGCTGAATGAATCGCTATCTCTCTCTCTCTCTCTCTCGTGGTCGCTCGCTCTGTCCATACTGCAAATAGAATATCAAGGCGCCCAAATTCCAACTCGGTGTTCGTATACCTATATTACAGGAGTAACTACTTGACCCGATCTGTGTGCTGATGGTCGGATGTTTGGAAGGTTTTGGATGTTCGAATGTCGACTTTTGGCGACGACTCTTGGTGAAAATCATGAGCAGCGCGCCAATGATTGCAACAGAACATCAGAACAGCAAGAACAGCAGAGCCTGGCCAGGATAAATTTCTTTTCGATTTCCTCCTCGTCTTCGTTCTCCTATGTCAGGTTTCTCTATACCTTGGTTATCCGCGTCTCTGTCTATCTGCCTATCTAAATTTGTCAGTGGTTAGTTTATTTTGTGTTAAAACTGCATGCATGCAAGTCAGACTCTTTTGCTGCTGCTCCTGCTGCTGCTGCTGCTGTTGCTGTTGCTGGTGCTTGCTGCGTTTTGTTGGCAATTCCATTGTCCCTACCACGAGAGAGTAGTGTACGACTGGCTGGCATTGTTTATGGCCAACACAAGATTAAGAAACGGAAAGGGAAACAAGTCAATGTTTGAGATTTTATCAGTGATAGGTCTCCAGCGTCCATACCAAACAACCAAAACGACAAGAATGACGACGACGACAACGATGGGGATGGAGACGGAGACGAAGAACAACAAGCGTTCACCAAACAGATCAGCACAAACAATTTGCACAGCAGTGGTTTCCCCTTCTCTCTGTGATCCAGACTGAGGACTGAGGATCCACAGGACTATCTGCAACTGCGGCTGCTGCTGCTGGTGCTGCTGTCTGCCATGGGTGAGAAAATCAATGTCCCACGTGCGGCAGAGGCGGTCGACAGTGCTGGTTTCATGTGAAAATTCAATAAACCAAAATCTAACTGCACAATCACAATATGACTGAATATTCTGCGAATTATGACTGCGGCGGGGCCTGAATCGTGCGCGACATCCTGTGGCGGGTGGAAAACATTTCAAACTAATTGGAACATTATCTACAAATGATGTATCTATACCGTCGGTCGTGTGGTGGTATACCTTATCCTAAGAGTCCTAGGATTACCATTTGGATGGCTGGCTGGCTGGCTTCTGTTGCTCTTCCTCAGCTCACATAGACCTCTGCTGGGGTCAAATCACTTAATAACACACATGAGTCGACCAGTCTCTTGGAAAAAGCCAAAAAGAAATGTATGTTCGAAATCCATAATCATCATCGGGTGATCAGCAGGTCATAAAAACTGTTTTACGCGCAACGTCTGCAAAGACGTGTACGGCAATCAAGCGACACACCGGTCATAACCGCGCTCTCGCACCAGCAGGAGCCGACCACTGTCACACAATATCTCCAATACGCGCTATTCCTCCGATACGATACATTCATCGTTGTTTCGGAGCCCGTTATCAATAAAACATCTTGGTCATGGAATCGAATAAACATTTCAGTCCGTCCGACTTCAGCCAATAACTTCACAGCAACGAATTAATAATTTTACCGTATGCCGCCGCCGCTGCCGCCGTCGCCGTTCTCCATACTACATACTACGAGTAGGTATAGGTCATCGCTGGAGGCAGTGGAGTGTCTGTTGCTTAATCTTCGATCTTTCTCTCTCTCTGGGGCTCTGGTCGTATCTGGGTGCGTTAGCGCTTATACGGCTCTTAGCACGCGCGTGGATATTATTTGGAATTATCGGTGCTCGCATACTCACACGGAGCAGTTTTATTTCGTGGCAGATCGATGAGGAATTGCAGCGATGTGTCACAACAGCATTTCTCCCGAATCGAGTGTAATTCAAAAGTGTTTCCTTGAAACCGAGATCCAACAACGAAACGACACGCTGAGGAATGCGGGCCTAATTGAATTAAACAATCAAAGTGCACATGTAATTATAATTGTCTTGCCATCCGACACTGATGGCCGCCTGTACGCGCGCTCTCTCTCTCTCTCTATGTGCATACATATGCATGTACATATGTATGATGCTAAGGACAACAATGAGTCAGTTAGGCATTATGCATGTCACCAGCCGTTGACTAGGAAAAATTAAGCACTACACACTACAATCCGCGCAACTACGCCCACGCCCACCGCCGCCGCCGCCGCCACCAGCACCACCACCAGCACATCACAAATGAGTTCGCATGCACAGCGCCGCGAGATGCTGTAGCGATGTCACATAAATCTCTTAATAATGACACAAAATCAAATCAAAAAATGTGTCTCAAACACGTAAATCGGAGAACCCCCAACGCCGACACCAGCTACACCAGCGACACCGACACCAACACCCACGTCTGACAGATACTATACCATGTTATGTACATTGGCTCGGATGAGGAATGCGACCAGGACGACAACGACGTGCTGCTCATCTTCTGGCTGGCTGTTGTCTTCGAGTGAAATTAAGTAATTAGCCAAATCTGTGAACGGCCCGAAGCGAAATTAAGTGTTAAGTAGTTTTACCTAAAATTATATTGCACTCTTTGCGGACTTTGCGAACTGCTGTGTGCGCGCACTTTACTCGCAGAGTGCATCAGCGGAACAATTTTATTACAGCCTGGTCAGTAGTACATATAGTTTCAGAGAAATAATAATTGTGCGCGCCGCCGGCCGGCAAGCTTCAAGCCAACCGACCGACGGCTAATTTATGGTCAATAAAAGTTCTACTATTTGGATGAAATTCAATGCACCGTGCTTTGATAGGAAACAGGGAAGTCGCTCAAAAGATACTCTGCGATTCGCAGATACTTAAACTAAATTACCAGTTCGCATGTTTGATTTGTCACAAACGGATCATTGTCGTTCTAGGTGAAATATACCAACGACGAGTACAGACGAGATCGTTAAAGATCACCTCAACCTATGTATGTAAATAAATAATCCCAGTTTTATTGAGCGATGATGTTTCAACATTGCTTTCCTGTGACACATCGCTATGAGGCGATGACGAGAAGGCTACAAATTCTTAACAAAAACAAGCAATGTCGGCCTTGTCGTGGTGGCTGTCGATCCTAGGAGTCTAAAAATGGTAAAGAACTACATATGTAGGTCCTTCGACAAAGGTGATGTTGGTGGCACCCCACAAGTTTCTCGACTAGGACCAGAATATTTATCATCGGAGGGTACTGTCTAACACTGTTATCGTTTCTCCCGTTATTACTGTTACTGAAAAGCGCTTGTGGTGGGCTTTTTTTCTAAATAATTGGCAGCAGTATCCTGTGAACAAGAAACCAGTTAGCCTGGTGTCAGCCGCCTATCAGAGCTCACCATAGGTAACAAGAACAATGGCTCAACTTTCGTGGAAAGAAATAGGCAAGACGGTTACGTTACCCTTTTCGACTGATAATCTAATAATAGATGATGCATTCCTATCGACGCTCAGCTTCCAAGTCAACATCTTAGGGATATGACAATCGGCAATGGGAACCCCGAGACATAAACAAGGCAGTAGACAACCATTGTAAGGTAATGAATATGGCATACGAGAGGGTCTGCTCAGTTAAGAGGCATCCGAAGAAGTATTAACCTCCGTGGTGAAATGGGAAGCTAAACTCTACGATAAACAAGTTAGGTGCTTTTGCAATAATCAAAAATTGGCAGGGAATGCGAATACTCAGAGAGCAGATACTTAATCAGGTCTAGAGAGACTCTTAGACTATTGGACACTTTAGTTGACACAAATGAAGTACCAGTGGACGAATGGACCCTCAGATATTACTAGTAATTCGATGGAGGAGGAGGCAGTAAATCTTGTTGGATTGGGCTATTTAAGTCATTAACGGCATTTAAGGCGCCCGAGGCTGACGGCAATTTGCTGGCTCTGCTTCAGAAAGTGCCAGCAACTATCAGGTTCAGACTTGGGGAAAGGTTTAGCTACAGACCAGCCACGTGGAGGAAAGTGAGAATCATCTTCATACCCAAAACAGGTAAATCAAGTCACACCCAAGCGAGAGACTACAGACCCATTAGTCTCTCTTTATTCCTTCCCAAGGCACAAAGGAGGCTTCTACATATGAACAATATAGGCAAGACATGCTTCAAGCTCAACATACATATCTTAAAGGTGGAAACTGCAAAGGGTGGTAGGGAAAATTAAAAGTAGGCTTCTTTACATAGAAAACGCCTTCAAGGGGATGCCACCAAAAGGAGAAGCTTCTACGTCGAACATGACATTACCAACCTAATTTGCAAAATTGATTTCTCGAATATGGTCATAGCTCCATTCTAAGAGAATATCGTACCGATATCCCTTATGAATCGGATAACCTTGACGGACAAGGAAAAGTCATCTCTCTACAAAACGGACGGATCCAAAACCACTGATAGTATGCCCTTAGGGTTATGCGGCAGACAGTTAGATCTGCAAGTGCCCCTGAGACTTCCGGAGTCCAAGAAGAGGTTCTATGTGTGCTCAATACTGCGAAATCACTAGTGATGGGACCAATATCTAACAAAAATATCGCCATCTATGTACTTTGATAATCATGATCCGCCTAAAGCGTTAGTTAGAATCCAATATAATAAAATCTAAAATAGTCACGCATTGTCAGACAATGGGGATCTAATTGGGGATCCAGGCAGTACCAAGGTAACACCACAGGAAGGAATCACATTGTTCATCGACAACCACGTGAAAATTAAAGCGCGCAAGGTTCCGATCTACTAAGTCTCTGAATATGGCAGGCGATGAGAATTGGATTGAGGCTCGAAATCTCCGAAATTCAATGTCCTACAAAAGTCACACATTAAATGGTTCTCTCTAGACACTTATGACTCATTTTCTCTCAGTGACCAGGACCTAGATTGGACTAAACTGAATGGTTGGCTAGTTCACAAGAATTAGAACCATATCTGTAGAACAATGGTTAACCAACGGGTAAGGGTCATCTTCTTCCCATGTTCTAACCTAACATAACCTAACGACTGATTTAAGTTATGATTTTGTAATCTATAGTGGAATAATTGACTAGTAGCCAGTATGAGTTCACAATCGCTTCTCGACTTCTAATGGAATATGGGTTACACGGAACCTAGAATGCTTCAGAAACGTGGGCACATAATCAGATTTCATCAAATTTTATACCAAACTGTAAACTACGAACGTCTATCACAACAAAAACCAGTAAAATCAAAAACTCCATATTGCCCATCATAACCATTCCATTTCGTGAACACTACACACGAGAACCTCTCACTGAATGCGTTCCGCCTTCTCGGAATCGAAAAATTTGATGAACTGAAATTTGAATCTTGTCTTCCCATTGACAGTTTGGATCAAGATAGATACATGCTAAACAATGGTTCCCAGAAACCAATACCAATACCTGCTGCTGCCTCTCCTCCTAATTCCAATTCCGTTTCTCTGTTGCGGCTGCTGCTGATGGTGCCGGAGTAGCTGCTGGAGTAGCTGCTGTGAAATCAATTAATTGAGTGATAATTTAAGTTCTTCTTTATGGTTGATAATTTTTTTTTGTTTTTTTTTGTTTTTTCATTTCCAATTAAGTCGCGCGCTCTTAGTTCACTGATCTTTGCCTTAAGCCGATGAGAAGCTCATTTAATTAACAACATGCGACACCCCTATATCGAATATTCAATTCAAATGCAACGGTCTTGTCTATAGAAGACGATGCGATGCCGGGTATGAGAATCGACACAGCATAGCAGTAGCAGTAGCAGTAGCAGTTTTAAATGAAGTTCTTCGGAAATGCCAAAGAAGTAATCCATCGCAGACACAACGTGGTTGTTCATTAACTCAACGATGCAGCACAAACTGTTGTATGCTGTGCTCCCCCGTATTGAGCGTGCAGCAGCATCATCATCAAGGCCACATGACAAATAAAATTCTATTTTATTTTGTTTTGTTTTTTTTCTTCTGTTTTTAACTAATTACACTCTTCTTAAAGCGACTTTTAAGAAGCCCGCATTTCCGTTTTCGCACATCTTCGGGTTGCCTGCACGCGCGCGTACTCCTCCTTGTGCCAATGCCAACGGCAGCCGCCGCCGCCGCCGCCGCCGCGGATACGAGTTTAAACGAATAAACATGAGAGACTTCAACCACAAATGACAGTCAGGCCATGAGAAGAAGACGGAATCGGCAGATGCCCCTCTAATCTAGATTAAGAATCAAGTCTTTTTAAATTGATTGAAGGAAAAATAATGTACGTACTCAGACGTCCTAGACCAAAGTAACGAGGCAAGCAGTTTTGCAACGGTTTCCAAAGGGTAGGTATTATTAGAATAAACCTTTAGACTACAGGAAGGGTAAGTTAAGCTTAAAATAAACCAGATCTACGATATCTATAGAACAAATAAAAAAATTAAGCTCCTATTGGTACTTCCATAAATGAAGCATTCGTACTCCTAATAGTAACGTCCTTCGATTGTGGAAGCCTGACTTGAGCTATTCCAAATGCAAGAGGACTAGTGCGTATTGTGGAAATCCCCCACGGAATTATAATTGGCATGGCAGGCTTTAAAGTAGCCTCAAGAAGCACTACGGTCTGTGACATCAAGTTCATGAATGCAGCTTATCATTGTTTGAGCTAAGAAAGAGGTCACATCACAAGGCGAAGTAAATGCATTCTGGAAGTGTTGAAGTCTTCCGAGGATTGGTGGGACATTTACATAAACTATTTTCGGGAATTTAACTCTATCTATCAGGTGGACAAAGTATGCCATCCAATAAGCTGTGCTCCCTCTGATTGATCCGGCTGTCGGAGGCCGAAGTTATTGAGGCACTGGACACTTCAGCAATGATAACAGATTAAAACCCTAGACAGACGCCCTCACAAAGAGAAGGTTACCATCTGCTTTCCTCATTTCTGATACTGGAATTAACCAAGGCCAGTCTTATTAACATGTAATTAAAATTGCTGACGACGAGATTCCCGAAAAGTAGAGACACTACCTAATCTGATTGGCAGGCAGTCCATAAGGTAATGTATGAGGAGTAACGCATGTGAGAAAAACAAGGGAAAAATAGACTTTGCTTAGGCTGAAAGAAGGTCAACTCATTGACGGAAAAGGCCTTCTTAGTAGACTACAAGACACGCGCTTCATCTTAAGTATAGGAAGCATTTTGGCAGACTTCTCTAGATCATAGGTCAACAAAGGAGACGTTCACTGGACGACCATTATACCAGTACGTGGTTATGACAATTGTCCTGGTTAATGGACATAATCATATCATCTCTGTTTAAAGAGCATATTTTTGACTGCCTTGATGACCTCTTGTTTTGTTCTCCAGATTTTGGGTCATATGCTAGGATGGTTGAAGAAGTAGCTCCTAAAGGAAAATGGGTTTGACCATTAATATGGAGAAGAGCAAATTTCGTTTCAAAGAGATAAAATATCTGGGATATATCGTCGGTAATGTGTGTTTACGAACTAACCCAGACAAAACATCAACGAACTGAGCCATAAATTCGAGAAGACAGTCAATATATTACATGGGTGCATGCCTCAAGGATCAAATAGGAGATGTGCCACAGGGATCAGTACTTGTAACAATAGTATTCATTATGATCATACGTTGCAACGATGGGTTACTGCTGTACCAGAGCACAAGAACAGCGATCGGACAAAAAGGACACTGAGTGTCTCTATTATGAAATACTTTCGAGTGGTCTGCACTTGTTTTTTTTGTAGACTCTTGTCTTTGACTAACAGTGCGACCTAAACGATCTTCTGTATACTTCAATGTTAGAGGGGTACGATAGTTTTGATAAAATAATGATTCGTCATATTCCGAGCAGATCCTGTATTCCATATCTGAGCACAAAGGGAACTCAGATTCTCAGCTAGCTACCATTCGACACTTTGTTGTAACTCGCAAGAGATGGCAGTGCTTAGTGTACAGAGTATAAATAGTAAGCGCATTAAGCCTCTCCTGGATATCTGAAAAGTTATATGTATAACCTAGCGCGCTTAATCCTTTCACTAAGGTATAACCTAGCTCAGATCTCAGTGGTATGGAGCTTGGCATATAATGTGGTGTGACACATTCCCATATATGTATGTTTGTATAGCTACCAGACCAGACCTCTAGCTACTTCCGCCCACCTACCTGAGATAACGTACTAGTCTCTTTTTTGGGAAATGAATCAAGAATACCACCGCTACTAATTGCCCTTGCTATTGCCCCAAAGACTATTTTTTTGAAACTGAATGTTACCTCTATGTACATATGTTCTTCACCAGATAATGAAGAACACCTTTATAAACTTAAAAGAGGTTCTGTATATTGGAGACTAAGGATGTTTTTGTACATTCAAGTACAAACAAGGCCTGAATGGCTTGAGAACTTTAACCTGCTGATCTTTGTAAAAAAAAAAAACATCTCTAACCTAGTAGATGAATATACGAATATCCTTCCTTGGAAAGTTTGTGAAATACTATCCGCACTTAAAAACTTGATGCAGATCACATCTGTATACAGACTTCAATCAATTGAATCAAATTTAAAATAGATACACTTATGTACGTCGTCGACAAACGTAAGCTCTAACAAGTGTGTACAACGCAACGTATCATTATTAAATTAAAAATCACAAAACCTTACGCTCGCGCGCTACTACAGTCAATCCACGCGTTTTGCCATTCTTCCAAGCCACACTTGAGCTGAACAGTGAGATACAAATAAAGAAATGAAAAGAAAAAAATTGCAGCAAAACACTCAGCAAACATGCCGAGGGATTGATGGGGGCGTCAATTGATTGGATATGATTGCCAGTTCGAGATAATTGGAGACACTGAAACCATTCCAGATTACACCACTCGCGGGAGGGTAATCATTTAATAATGCCTAAGGAATGCCTCTGCGCGGATCATCGTGCGGATCATCATCGTCATCTCTCCGTTTAGATCAGCACAGTATCAGAGTCACACATAGTTTCAATAATCTAAGACTATCAGAAGAATCCATTGCATGATCACGCCAGCAAGTGATTTCATTTAAATATTTTTTTTTCGTTTCTTTTATTATCTGTTAGTTGGGTATTTGTCTCAAGTCGCGGTTGGATATGGTCCACGACTATACTAATAATCGTAGGTAGATTATGATTTATTAAGTTGCATCCTGTTTGCCAAGCGCAGTATGATAAGCGAATGATGTGTGGTGCTGTTCATCAAAACGTATTAAGATGTTCTCGGAGATGCCATTCCACGTATGGAATGCGAATGCGAATATGGGGGTTGGTTGTCACTTCACTTACTTGCTGTTGCTACACCCACCCCCATTTTTATTTTTATCGACTACTTGCCTCTGTGAACGATCAAACAGCAATTTAAAGTTCTTTACTTTACACTAAATCACCCCCGACAACCCTTTTGTGTTTCTTTTTCTGCGGGGGGAAGGAGGAAGAGAAGTTTCTTCGTATCCCGTGCACCCTTTTGTGCACAGTCTAACAGTCTATTTGATTTTCAATAACTTTTGCTGTTGACGTTGTGTGAAAATCGTCTTAAATTATGAGGGTGGAGGAATGTGTCAGGATCAACCCTTTCTCCGCGCGCAGTTGGCAATTTTGAAATACCAATCGCTTTTGGAAGACAATTTATATTCGCATACATATATATGTATTTTCCCAATGGGAGTAATTCCGAATGGCAGTTATGAGACAATTGATTTTTTTTTTCTCTCCTTCCTCTTCATCTTCCCGCTGTGGAAGTGAATTCAAATGAAATTTGAATTTTTGTATTCTTTTCTTTATCGTCTTCATGACAGTAACGCAGTCGATGAGGGCTGATTTAGATGTATTAGTGATAACTTGATGTTATTTTGCAGCTTTTACTATAGTCGCCGCAGGATAGGTACCTACTAGGTGAACACTGTAGTCATCTCGCAAATAAATTGGAAATCAAGAAATCGTCGTTGGGGTATCACCAATAATACCAACAATAGCTTCTACACGAGTTGCAGGAAGAAATATATTCTGGCTATTAGGGTCAAGGCTTTGTTTGTTAAAAGAAGCACATAGAAGCCATGTAGTTTGTGGATCTTTGCAGAGGAACTGTTCAAAACTTAGTTTGATCCAAAGAAGGGTAACTATTTAGTTCACAGCCAATTGTTTTGGAGAAGAACGGACTAGGCGACCACGGTGTCCAGATGATGTCCCGGACATCCAGAAAAGACGAATAACCGAAGTGAGGATCCTACATCTCAACTCAAACGATGTGGGATTTTTCTCACACAGAATTATGCACAACCAATTGGAACGATGGATTCTCGAGATCTATTATGTATATAATGCTATGCTTGCAGGTTATTACCTGAAAGCGTTGGACTACGGAGCAAGGGATTCGAGGTTCGAATCCCAGCCGAAACACCTGAAAGTTTTGTCACGGCCCCACCTCTCGCGAGCGTTTGACAAACATCCGAGAGTATAACTTGTCATGAGAAAGCTTCTCAAATAATAAATTCCCCTTCCATCTGTGTAAAGAATATAACACGCATAAAAAAGCTAGGCCCCGGGTCCCATCGACCTGTTGCGCCAAAAATGTGTATTTTGTAGCAAACGTTAGCTCACTTCAAAACATTTTAAGGATTATTGGTCTAACTCTATCTCTACAACAATCATGAAATGATGGGCAGACCAACAAAGAGACACATGGTGTCGAATAGTTTATCAGAAGCCCCTGCAATTAAGAACTATTCTCCTGTCAAATGCTGTTATAAATCTTTGTAACCTCAAAGAAGAGTCACAATCACAAGACCATTGGTTGGAAATACTGTAAAAAGAATTGAACTTTCCAAGAGAATCTATGTCAACTGTATGCGTATGGGACTGTGCCTTTTCGCACTGTCATCCTACAGAAACTTCCTTTTGACGCTTAAGTACGTTATTCAAGGGCCCAGCAAAACCACTATGACCAGACGATAGAAATAGAGCTTGTCATACCTGAATCGAAGTGCTTCGACAGAACATAAAAAGTGAGGTAAGGAAGTCCATTTGCTGTGTCATGCCATTTTCAGAGAGGATATTTATTATTTATTTATTTCATATAAAACAGAATTATGATTACCCATGAAAACTCTTTTTGTGGTAAGATAGAAGAATCCTCTGAAGTTTTGAAGCTAAGAAAAAATCTCTCGACAAATCCATTAATGGCCAGTTACCCAATGAACTGTCAGTTCTGAACGTAGATGCCTCGCCTTGCGATCTTAATAATCTACTGCTGAGTAGTCGGATTATAAACTCAAAGCTGACTGAGTCATTTAGAAGAAGACAAGTCAGTAGGGGTACCCCACTAGGTGGTGTCCTATCGCCTCATCTTTAGAAGTTGTTGGCTTATAGGCTTTTGAAAATCCACGGTAAACATCCAAACACTCGAACTTGAGAAACTTCTGCAAAACGCTTTGAATAAGATAACCAACTCGGCAATATGGTGTGGTTCAGGTGTGTGTTTAACATAACTTTTTCCAATAAACCTTGTCTTGGATAGGAAGTGAAGTTAGAAACCTCACGTTTAAGAAAAAGTCAGAAAGGCTACGCTTACAAAAAAGCTACAGCCAACAAATGGGACTTGCAACCTTGTAGATATAACACACTACATTTCGGTCATAAAATCGATGAAGAATTGGCTTTGAGCGTAGACAGCTCATTGAAACTGTGGAAAAGTAATCTCAATATGGAATCTCACTTGGAAAATACTAATAAAAGCAAAAAGTCAACAACCTGTGAAATATGTTTTTTTCCAATTAATCTGGTCGGCCATAGCGTGAAGTATCAATTTTTACAAGCTCTAGCCAAATCAATAATGATGTATACAGCACAATCTAGGAAATGCAATGAACACCATGGAAAACTTCACAACACAACAACAAACTTCAGTTTATCGAGTTTAGCGCCCAAATATAGAACCAGTCCTACACCACTATTCATCAAAACCTTGAGACAGAATGCGAACTACTTCATCAAGATTCTAGAATTGGCTCAAGACAGACTTCCGAAAATCATTGCAATAATCAAGGAGGAGATCCCTGTGGTACAGGAGACTAGAGGAGTTTCCAACATATTGCGGTATTGAGTTCAATGTCCTCGATGAATCCGAAATGATGGACTCTATAATCTCATTACAAAAGTGGACAAACACTTAAGAGAAGATTGTCTAATACATAATGACTTAATTCTATCCCGCATGGTTGGTTGGTTCGTTGGTTGGGTTATTAAGACCGGCCCTCGATAACCGGCCCAGAGAAGGTCCATCTGCCGCTATGTAAGGTGAGTGGATCAGTCTCTTACTTTAGGAACCATCCGCTCCTTTCTATGAAGGAGCTAATATTAGTGCAGGCGGTACTCCGATCGTTGAAAAGGTTTTTACCTGGCGTAGCCTTTCTAATATTGGCAAGTGCTGGGCATGTGCATAGGAGGTGACTGATGGTCTCCTCTTCCTCTCCGTCCCTACAACATCTGCAGAAGTCGTTGCAGGGGATGCCCAATCTTTTAGCATGCCTACCTATAGCACAGTGGCCGGTTAGGGTGTTGACTATCTTGAAGAGGGTTCCTCTTTTTTTATATTAGGAGTCCTGTGGTCCTTTCATCGTTTAAACATGGCCAGAGCAGTCTGGCGGTATTGCATTGGTCAAGTGGAGCCTTACCGCGACGGCTTTTATAACCTTTATATCCTATCAGAGAGGTCATCTATTTTTTTTTGCAGATATCCTATCATTACCGATATACATCAGCAGCGTTCCGTCGAAAGAAATGAGAATTTCAATATCTAAAATTTAGGCAGATGGCAATGCCATGCTAATCGATTATTTGTTTAACAAATTTTTGTAACATAAGCAAGACAAAAAATATATTGAATCTATCTATTCGTTCAAAAAAATTGGAAATTAAAAAAATCGCTCGATAAAGTATCTCTCTTTGTTGAAAAGTTAAGTCAACTGTTCACAACCCTGTGGTACCCCGATACTCGGTTCTCACTGCAAATGATCACTTTAAATGTGAAATAATTAAACAACTTCATAAATTTCCTACTTATATCTCCAAATTTGCTCGCTAATGGAAATTTTATGTTAATTGATTGAGGTCACACAATAGTAACTACTATCTTACACCTAACCAGTGAGCCATTTAGTCATAGACAAAGAAAGCTAACGGCTAAATATTCGGAACAAATGTGCTCTTTCCCCTATTGTAGGTTGTAGATCACCAAAAACAAAAAAAAAAACCAAACAAATGGAAAAATTTTCTTTATCTGCCCAACTGTGTTAATTATACTACTCATATCATTTTTGTTTCTATTTAGGCATAAATTAAATTTTAATAAGCTCTCTGGTGGATTTTGCATCGGCTGCGGCAGCGGCGGACAAATGGCGGAAGTGCAAATGACCCGAAACGATTTTTGGTTTTTGAATAGATCTTGTTTTTTTTTCGAATGCTTACTGATGGAGTTTTTGTGTGTGTTTTTTTTTCTATTCTAGTGGGCGGAGGGAGGCGAGTAGAATAACAGAGATTAGCAACAACAAGAATGAGGAGTTTATTTCTTTCATTTTTTTTGAAAATATAACAAACAAAATAAAAGCCATGTTCATCCGCGGAGAAGACACCTTCGAGACGCACTCAAGTGGAAAGCAGACGTCTTTTTTTGTTGTTCCTGTGTTTTCCCAAATCCACTACTATATATGTAGGTACATACATATGTATGTATGTTCGTGTATAAATTACAGGGTATTCCACTTTGTATTTCTTCAAGTCTGTTATATCTTTTTTTGTTTTTGTTCGTTCCCGAACCGATTATCGAACGGCGGCGGCGCGGTTGTGTTTGTGTATTTAATGGGTTCACCTGCTTCTCTGGTGGCGAATAAATTCAATTAACATTGCTCGTTAATTTGCAAATTTCGCTGATACTACTCATTCGTGAATCACCGACTGTGACCCCACCGCACATTTGGACTGCCACATACATATAGTCGTACTTAGTAGCTTCTACCTTGAAATCCAATTTGGAAATTTGTTATACTCGTAACTATAAACAGCACAAGTTCAGCCATCAAAATAGTTTAATGACTCACGATAGGTAGTACATGTATGGCACACTAATTAACCTCCACTACCTTCTTCCGATACAAAAATGAACAAAAAAAAACTACAAAATTCCTTTTCGAATGTTGAAAGAATTTCCATAAATCACGCTCGGATTATGCCCAACATCAGTGCCGCTGTGTGCAAGTTCCATGATTTACTACACTTGACAATACTACGACACATTTCGAAAATGAAATAAAATTTGAAATTATTTCGCACCGCACCACGAGAATACTATGTTATGTGTATGCTATACTACCCTTCTCTCGAAGTGTATCGCTACGAAACATCGTTTTTAAAAGATTCCTCCGTTTATAGTCCCAACCGGTGGACGGTGGTTGGAGATGACAGGACGTCAGATAGTAATACCAGAAGAAGGCGAAATTGTCATAATTAATACTCGACGTGCATCTAAATTTAGCATCTCATTCTCCTTTTCTCTAGGTGGTAATCCTTTACCAAAAAAACAAAAAAAAAAACACAAGAGTTGAGACGCTCCGCTCCGAAGTAGTACTGTGTGTCGGACTAAGAGGAGATCTGCCATTACCAATTGTGGGCGGATAGTTAATTGGAATAGAGCGCCGAACATAGATTTTCACTTTATGGCGGGGACGCACACCAGCGACACTATTCGACTATGACTGGGTGTAGGAGTGAAACTCAAAAGTGAATAATGAGCGAGTCGCGCAGCGTGTGCTGCAAGAAGTACGAGTACTCGTAGATGATGGGTTTGTTTCCTTTTTTTTTTAGCAAACATCCATCCATCCATCCAACCATTCAACACCATCAACGGAGTCCTCGTATCAGTTTTCTTGTGAAAATTCATATCGGCCGCGGGGTATCGTTCGTCGAACGCTAAATCAAATACACTTTAAAAAAAAAATCCTTAAACAAATTTCCGCGATCCTTTGATCTCATTTAATTTGCTTCCATTTCCATGGAAGGCTGGTCCATGTAGGCTACGTAACATCAAAGAACGCTTGACACTATTGACTCGAGTATACGTACTTCTCGGAATGAGTCACAGGTGATAAGGACGTACCTGCAGTCGTGCCTATTTATTGCCCTCAATTAACATTCGCCCGCAATTCGAATGCCCGCACCACGAGGAAAGAGGCTCTCAGTTTCAATATCGCGGCAACCTTAATAGGTGCGTAAAATAAAATTTCAATTAGATTGATTTCCAGTTACCATCAGGCCGTGCATCCAATCCTCCGCAGCAACCTACATCGTAGCCGTTTGATTTATTGAATTCAGAATGTCACCCCGTCAACGGCATGCATTTTACGAGCTCGTCGAGCTCTCTCTCGCTTAAACGTGGTCTCTGGCGGCAGGCCAGCCACCACCAGCACCACTGCCGCCACTCACTCCTTGAGGTGACAATCACTAGCACAAGGTGATAAATTGATGTGGCATGCATCTAGGAGATTCTGTTATAAAACTTGCAACACTTTGCACTAAATTCGTTTACGATCGATCATGAACGCCACGACGACAACCCGTATTGATGGATTGTGAGTCTGGGAGATTTTATCTGGCCGTGGAATCAATTTTTATTCCCCGATCCATCGAAATGGACTTTTAACGAGTCGGGCCGCATTTATTGGCACTTTGGAGAGTCTACCAGGGCATTGTATGCGACATGTAGAATTGGTGACTTACGTCCTGATCTGTTGGCATATCAGGATCGAACTAAAAAACCACTTTAGGATTTTAATTGTGACGATTCAGGAAATCCTAGTATTTGGACGAACTTCATAGAATAAATGCTTGTCGGGGTTTGCGGATCTCAACTTAACGTCCAAAGAAGCCTTGGTATACGATTCAAGAAAGAATATATGGATAAAGTAGAGGTTCCACAAGGCTACAGTTGTAGTTCTCTACTTTTAAAATGGAAAACTTTATTTACTTTGCTGATAACGTTGCCATCCCTGTGGTTGTAAAATTTTTGAAAGAGGATCATCATATTCGTTTGAATCTAGCAGTCTTTGACCAGCGGAGAGAGAATAAAAAACTAATTCTATTCAAGCTAATAGATAGACAAACAAAACAAAATTATGTCTAAAACTCCAGATCCATACCGAATGTGAATAGGTCAAGTTTTGAGGTTCAGTCTATTGGCTAGTGTTATTGAAGAAGTCGCCAAAGCCGTGCATTTTAAAGGAAACCTGTCCATATCCTTGTTGAATCCAGTAAAAGAAGTTTGAATGTATTTAATACGATGAAATTAACAGCAACTTTTGGAGACTCGAAAACTACAAAGGTTTACGAATACAAGCAGAAGGCCAAAGATACTTGGAAAGTCCTCTCAACGGAGGGCCATTTAATCATTACTTCTCATTTTAAGTTGTTCAAACAATACACGTAGCACGAAAGCAATTACATTCTATGTTTCAAGCTGCAATGTTCGAAATCGAAGATACTTCGATATGCAAAGGTAACAAAGGCTCACGGAAAGCTTTAATACTTAGCCTCTAGGACGTTTATCAACAATTCGTGAAAAGCAGGGCCCAAAGATTTAAGTGTTTTCTTGAACTAATTTATGTCGACCAAGAAACAGAATCTAGTGAATTGAGATTAAGGTAAATGACTGCAACCTTTTCGCGGGAGGAGCAGTGGGATTCGTTTTAGCTAGACTGTTGTCTAATAGTATTTCTTTTGAGGATTTTAAGCCGAAACGTATGCATGCAACTACCGAGCCATATTGTAACCTCATCAAAGAAGGAATGATCTCAAGTTCATTCAAGAAAATGATTTTTCGATGGAATTTAAGATTTTTACTCAAACTTTTGTGGAGTCCAATCGGATAAGTGTCCGCGCTCCAAATGATCAAGCGGCTTCGGCCAAAATCTTGCAATCCTCGCTAAAATGTGGACTAAAAGAAACCCAATTTCTGTAAACGGCATGGGATCGAGTGAGTTGGCTCACTTTGAACTGAAGCGCTTACTACAGGAATATTTTGGTACTTCGACAGGTGTGTCCTCTTACTGGCATAGGAATATTCAGTAGTGAATATGTTGAGCCCAATTTACGCACTATAGCAGACACAGCCTGTCTGGTGGGACGATCATTTCGACCGAATATTGGAGTAAGCCTACTTAAAGTTGCTACCACCTACTCACAGCTTCGGCCGTAATTTCGAAATATTGTTTAGAAAAAACTAAAATAATAAAACTTCGGCCTTGGCGGACGGTTTGAGATTGACAGATCATAAAAAGAGCTTAAGGGTCCGATTGTATTAATATACAAAATTGTTATGTCCCTATTGAAAACAAAAAAAACTTTTATTGAAATCATTTTCATTATTTTCGCAGGCGAGTCTGAAAAATCTGGAAAGAAAATTCGTTTCGAGATTTCGTCATTCTTGTACTTTCTGGAATCTGTCCCCTTCGAGATTTATAAAATTGATTTTCGAGATTTTTTTCAATCTAAATCTAGTTAATGTTGTGATCGCCCTCTTTACTGTAGTAGGCTCCCTCACGTTTACGACTCTGCCATCTCTACAGCTGATAAGTCTTGGCTTCTCAGGATGGGCAGCTTGGAAACGTTTCCAATAAAATACCCGGCAACTATATACTACGTAAATACTTAGTATTTAAATTTGTTACAATTTATTCGAAAGGCAACCCAGTACAGGTGACAGTCAACTCCCCGTAAACCGTCATCAATACACACTTTTCGCTAACACAGAGTACTCTCGGATCCAGCCCTATTGGAATTTTTAGAGAAAAGAAATGAAATGAAAACAAACAAACAAACGAGGTTGATTTGTACAAATGTTGTGTATTTTGCATACGAGCGCGCAAGATTGTCTCCACGTCTTTGTCTTTTTTTCCTTCGTTTCTAGAATTGAAAATTTCCAAACGATAAAATTTTATACGTTCAACAAGAAAATGCAATTAAAATGTTCATATATTGAAGGATTCCTCGAGTGCTTTTAATCCACACACCCTGCGAGCGCCCACCCAACCGCTCGCAAGTTCATATTATCAGTATGTGTAGGGTAGGGTAGCAGCAGAGAGATGGCATTTCTGTGAGTCTTCATAGTAGCAGCGCACCCTTTAGCTGGCTGGCAGATACGAGCAGTGTATAGTGTGTGTGTGTGTGTGTGTGTGTGTATGCCTGTGCAATGGCGACGTCCTTTTGGTGTTTTGCGATACCATACCGCTATTAAATAATCAAAAATATAAATAAAATACCAAAAGTCATTTTGTGGAGTTTATTTCCATGTCGGGTCGGGTCCCCACCAAACCACCAAACCAATACGGGGTCCTGGTAGTCGACATCGTCCTTGTCGTCCTTGTCGTCTTCATTCGTAAAGTCAGCTTCTGAGCACGCATTTTCTAATTTACTCATGAGGATAGGGAAGTGGTGGTGCAAAATTCTTTCGATCACATTCCCCCTTTCAACGACCCCGTGCTGCTATGAATCTTCTTGTGGAGCCTTAGTACAGCCACCAGGATTGGTAAGAGGAAAAAACGAATAAAACGAAACGAAAAAAGAATCGAAACTGAAATTTCAAAATTCTTCACAGAGGGATAGATGCCGTCTGTTGTTTCTGTAGACACGTATGGCGGGGTACAATGAATGGTGACATATCTTCAGCTAAAAAGGGTTCCCATTGTCCTGAGCTATGTTCATACATACATGTGTATGTACGTAATGTATTTGGTTGAGTAAATTAATTCACCAATATCCGATTCGGACTTTAAAATGCCATGTCTTGTGCCCACCGCCCGCCCGCCGAAGGATTACACGATGATAAAACAAATTGGAACTCAATGTACCTGAAAATCGCCTCAATTCATTTATCGCATCTCATTATGTGTCGTCCTCTGGCGTCCTAACAAGACACTTTGAATTGATTGCTCAAATCAAAAACCTATAAAACACGTAACGAGAGACGCGTCCGTGTCCTTAAGGACACAACAAATTTATGTTGCATAAAATTTCAATAGAATTCCTGTTTTTTAAGGAAAGAAAAACCTTAAAATTCGATCCAATTTTTACCCTGCTATGGAGGGGTGTAACTCCTCCCACCCTGAAGGACTTGTTTAGACCAAAAACCAAATCGCCTCCGGATCTCTTGGGTTATGGGGTGGAAGGAATATCGCCAGTGGAATCAGTGGAATCAGTGAAAAACTTTAACTTGGCGGCAGCGGCGGCGGTGGTCAAACGCTTGACGAAGACACGTGTCCTGTGTCGAAAAAAAAAAAAACAAAACAAACCCATGGACGGGGGGATGCAAATGCTGGTGGTGTTCAGTCACTCAACCGGAATTCATACCTTCTGCTTGGGTATTTTTATTTTTCAATTTAAACAAAAAAACCAAAAAAAAGGAGAGGAAATCTCAACTTCCCAGAAAAGGACATTCATATTTGATGTGGCTTAACGACGAACGATTTCTGCCAAATATTAGTCACATGCTGTCCTTTTTTTTGGTTTTTATTGTGTATTATTGTTTATCCTTTGTTGCGGGAATCATTTATATTGGGATCGTCGACCGAATCCCCCCTCCGCCTTCTGGGGGAGAAATGATTTAAATTCCTGTAAGGACATACATATAGCAGGCAGCAGGCTACCGAAGGACAGTTGAATGGATAATGTCATTTGAAATTTTTGTCATACTACGGTGCGGATATGAATGTCTGGGAGGTTGTGTGGTTATAATGATTCGCATCCGCTTGATACCATACCTGATCTTGGCGATATCTCGTTTGGGATTATTTGTTCCTGTTGGAGAGTGCTCTTATCGAATCGAGCTGTTTGTCATTCCCATTTCTAGAACAATGCTCTCAATTGTTGTTGAAGTTTTTGTTGTTTTTTTTTTGAGTTTTTTTTTTTTTTGACTAACTAAACAATTAAAAGATCGTACTCACAAAGTAGTCCCGAAACGGTTTTTTGATCGTAAAATTACCACGATCTAATTTCGATAAACGAAATCAGAGACCATCTCCGTCATGGTTATTTCTTCTCTCCTTTGAATACTACTATACACTTTAGTCGAAAGAATATCTCGAAGGTAAGTAAGAGCGGCAGCGGCAGTGCCAGAGCAATTATCTTTCGATCGGCAATTGTGTGTGACACAAGCTTTTCGAGTTCATGCTACCCAAAAATGAACTCCCACCATGGCGGCGCGGCGGTGGAGGTAACGCGGAGGTCATGCTTACACGGATCTACAGCTCCAGCCGCACAGAACACCACAATGATCAGCACCAATCAGAGGCATACCTATATGTCTTATATATGTGCGAAAAGCCAGCTAAGCGGAACGCCTCCTTCCTTGCTGCTGCCTATAACATTAAAACAATCTTGAATTCGAAATCAGTTTACGTCGCGCGGTCAAAGTAGGTATACCCGTGCACCCGTGTTGGATGTGTGAAGAAAAACTTCACCTAGGCGTCGAGGAGAAACAATAGATATTCGCTATAAATCCAAATAGAAACCTAGACGCACACACATGCGCGTTCTTTAACGCCTGAATGCTAAGAGCCCAATGTGGTCTTTGACTTATTTCCCCGATTGTCATCGTGCTAGCACACGGGGGGCCGGCGAGAGAACGGAGCCTCCACCACTTGTGGTAGCTAATTAGGGTGGAGGACGGCCGGCGGCGGTAATGGTGCTCTTGATGGTGGTGTCAGTGGTTGGATCCACAAGCGCTCCAAATCAAATGGGAATCCGAAGAAGTTGAGCATAACAAAAAAGATCTTGAGGCGATTTTTATGTGGATTCTAAGGGAAGACATGGGAGTTGGCGCGATTATTTTGGTTTTCTTATTGCCCCCACCAGCAGCTGCGCGGTGGCGGTGACGGTGGCGGTGGTTAAGGTACGGAGATTCGCTCGAGTCAACACGAAGCTCTCTCGATTAAAGAGTCCGCAATACACGTGCTGTGCTGGCGATACAAAACCGTCGAGTTGAATTGGTGAATATTAATTAGTTAGGAATTAAAACTGAACGCACGAATGAAAGGGGGTAGATCAGTCAGATAGATCAGCCAGAGTGGGTGATCTTTTCATGTGAATATTTCTTTTTTTTTTTTTTGTTAACTGAACTAGAGCTTACTATACATACAGACATATGTACATATGCATGTATGGGAGTTTCTTAAGAAAATGTAATTAAAAGTAAAAGAAATGAGCGAAGCACTGAACTGGAATATCAGTACACAATGATTTTTGTTTGTTTTTTTCAAACTGAACTTGAATTTACATAATTTCGTTAACAGATCAAATCGTACGACTTTTTGGGAGTTTGTTATGGATATACCTACAATCTATAGTATTCATGTTGTTGCAGCAGGACAGTCCGATCGCTTACACGACATTTTGGTCATTTTCTGTGAACAAGTCTACTTAAATGTAAAGTTTTTGATGTTTTTCTAAGCCACCTTCATTTTTTAACTCAAAAATATTGCGACAAATCTTGTTAGGCTTGAGCTAAGACATAATATACAAATGCTTGAAAAATTTTAGCTCAAACCTTTTTCACTCCTTCGGGAGGCAGTTCTTTAAATTTATGAGAGCCAAGGTATTTTTTTTTGTGCTTGGGAGGTCAAAATCGTCAAAATATGTTAAGCATTGTTCAATGAACTGTGGCATGGATTCAAAACAAAATTCACATAGTAAGACGCGAACAACAAGTAGAAAGAAAAGTTTGAGTATGAACAAGTATTTGGGCCAACAGGTCCCAGGGTCAAGTTTCTCACCATTCATGTTGTGCGTGTTATATTCCGAAGTGTTCGAAGAGCAGTTATACTTTTTGATGGGGGAAATAGGGTAGTAGTCTAATGCACTAACCACTTATACCACAGCGCCCACAAAACCATACTTTCAGATAGGGCAAAAGAGTCCATCTCAACTCAATGGAAGATCGTTTTTGATGCTCCAAAGCGCCATGGCCTAAGTGGTTAGTGCGTTGGACAACGGAGCAAGCGTCTGACAAACTTCCGAGAGTATAACTGGCATGAAAGAGCTTCTCAAATAACAAATTGCTCTTCGGACACGGTATTAAACAGTAAGAATATAACATGCACAACACGAAGGTTTGTGAGTAGGCCCATAGACCTGTTGCGCTAAAACTATATAAAGACTTTAAGACTTCATTTGATACCAGAAATTTTGAGAAGAATGTAGGGAAGCTCAGTAAGAAGTAGGCTCGTAGAAGCTGGTGCTAGAGAATTCAACCACGCACAGACGAATTTTTCAATACCTAGTAGTCAGAGAAAATCGACTACTTTGTGGTCAGGAGTATCTGATGTGAAACAAAACCATCTTTTCCAACGAATCCAAGTTGAAGCTGTGTGTTGGAAATGGCAGCATTTAACAAAGTAAACTCACTTTTTGAAATAAAACAAAACTGTAAGGGATAATGGGCTTAAAATAGCTTCAAGAAGTACCGCGACCTCGTAGAGATCTTTTGTATGTACTATCACCTTGTAGATGTTGAGTGGATTTACCTTCTATCTAAAATCAAGTTCATTAATGAATCTAAGAATTGTTTGAGATAAGGAGGAGGTGATATCTGAAACCGAGGTAAAGCCTTTGTGGAAATGTTGAAGCCTAGTCAGAGCAATGGCGGGATATTCACATAGAATTTGTTTGGCGGTTTCAGTGTCCTCGAGGCATAGTTGGCACGTAAACGATTGGCTAATCCCAATTTTCTCGAGGTGATAGTTGAGAGAACAATGACCAGATAGAAAGCCTGTCAGGACCTTTTTTGGTCATTGCTAGGATTTTTATCGTGTGGTTTCTCAACCCAGTTAGTGAATTCCAGTAAGAGAACTTTTCTTTTAAGCAAAACATTAACTCGCTACTTCTTCTGATGGTTTACATTCACAGGTCGGTGGCTATGAATCAACCTTTAGACCCAGTAACCCTCGATGTTTTGTAAAACCATAAGTAGAAACAGAAGAAGGTAGAGTTCATTGCTTTTTGGACAGGTTTGGACAATTGTTTTAGCAAACAATATGTGTAAGTTGGTCGACACTCCAGAATGGAAAATTATTAAAGACTATAATTTAAAAATCCATAGCAAAATGAATAAAGTCAACTTCCTCACTTCTTTCCAAGTGCATACATTGAAGCAATCTTTCCAGTTCCACGTTTTTTTATTTCAAAGTCAAACGTATTGTGGTGAGTGAGTCCCTTTCCTTTTCCTTTAGCAGCAGCGTCTTGTCGTCGTCGTCTTTGTACGCTTGAGGCTGCTTTGAAGTCATGTAATACCCGCACTACTAATTTCGACTCGATTATAAATTAATTTTAATATTCAATCCTTAAAGGAAATGAAAACGAACAGAGAGCAAAACAAAAAAAAAACAATATCAAAATCATCAACCCTTTTCCTGGTTGGTGCATGCAGACGCCGGCCGCTATCGGGTCTTCGAACGGATGTCGGTGGCGTCCGCTGTTATTTTTTTCCATTTCTCTTCTTTTTTTTGGTGTTTATTTTAAGAAAATATAAAAATCACCACCACAACCCTCAACCGATTCTCGCACTTAACAGCCCCGCCGCCGACCCCGATGGGTGTTTGACGTTTCCAAATCCACGGCCAAACGAAAGAAAAAAGGGATAACACTTCCCGGATGGACTTATTTTCCATCGAATAGAACATGGTTAATATTTTCTTTTTTTTTGGCCGCCCATTCATTCAGCACCACCCCCAACTCCTGGTTCCAAGACTTGTATTCAATTCTGCATTTTTTCTGTTCTTTTTTGTTTTTTTTTCTTTTCGCTGTTGTTCTCAGCAGCCAGCTCCTTTCGTTTTATTATTCTAAAACATTAAAGTAAGTCGCGAACGGACGCAAGAAAAACTGTTACCCGCGAAAGGAAAACAATTTCTCGATGGTGGAGAAAATTGGGCAAAATTTTTCCTTTATTTCTTTGTTTTTGTTGCTTTTTTGGTTGTTGTAACACAAAGTCACCCCTTTTTCTTTTGCTCATTGTATTCGCAAACCACTCGGTCATTAATATTAACCGATTTTTTGTTACTACTGATAAATATCCTGTTAAAAAAAATGGAGAGCAAGAGAAGAAAAAAAATATCAAACAGGATACGATATATACATTTTTTTGTTGCGTGCAGGAGTCAGCGTTGTTGTTGGTGGTGGTGGTGGCGGCGGCGTCGGCGATCATAGTCCTCGGGGAGAGACCGTTATTGACGCGAATAAATTTTAAACAAAATTTAATTTTGCAGCGCAACGGACAAGACGCAGAGTAGAAGAAGGAAGCAAGAAGGCGACGAAGAAACGAGGACGAGCGCGAGATGACATGACGACTTATTGGCAGGATAGACTCCATTTCACAGTCGGATGAATTGATTGAAATATGATAAATTTTTAATGAAATGGAAAGGACTTTCTGTTTAATGTTCTTGTGCTTTTTTTTCTTTCTTCTGTTTCTTCTGCGTTGTATTTCTTTGCTTTCGAGGGGGGCTGGGCGGCGAATGGACTTATTGAATTATTTTTGTTCAATGTATTTTTTTACTGAAGATTGCT
Source organism: Xylota segnis (assembly GCA_963583995.1). Lineage (NCBI taxonomy): Eukaryota > Metazoa > Arthropoda > Insecta > Diptera > Syrphidae > Xylota > Xylota segnis. Next base: position 59,324,769 of record OY757237.1, read on the forward strand.
TATTAATTATTAATCTGTTGATGTGACTCTGCGATGGGTGGGTGGGCTGGTGAGCTTGGTGCAATGCGTGGAGGAGTGGATGGCCGGTGTTTTGTGAATTTGTTAAAGGAAATGTTTTGGTATTGCCACACAAGGGGGATTGCTTGATCGGAGTTGATGCTTTAAAGAAAAGATACTCAGGTGCAGGATGTCAACACTTTAAAGTGAAAATTGACAGCACCGTGCAAACACATTCTGCAGAAGGATTTCTCTACATAAATGTACATATGTATGTTTATAGGTGTAAGTATAGGATAAGGGCCACTTGTGGCGGTCGACCACATTTAGCATTTCTGTTTGTAATAAAAAAGCCTTTTTGTCATGTGAAGATCCAAGAACATATCCTTCACATTCTCTCACAAATTTGATACCATGACGGAAATGGTTCTGTTGGTAGATACAAATCAGTCAGTGGGCGATAGTGTCAAAACGCGGTGATTATTTTGTTTTGGTTATACGTCTTCTCCAGTAACTTGCAACAGTAACTTCAAAGTAGTTAAGGAATTCACCTAGCTAAGAGTAAACATCAACGCCACGAATGCTACTTTAGTGGAGACTTATCCTTGGAAACCCCTGCTACTTTCAAAATACCTACCTCAGGGGACGAAATGCATGCTTTACAAAACATTGATCCTACCAGTTCTACTATATGAAGCCCAATTCTGGACGATAAGCACTTTCGGGGAGAAAATCCTTTGACGAATTTTCTGTCCCGTATGTGAGAAAGGCAAATGAAGGAGAAGATACAACCACGAACTCTATAAACTATACCAAGATGTGAATGTAGTCCAGTCGAAAGAATGGACTATAATGCTCCAGCAAAGAGGATCTTCGAAAGACATCCCTCAAGTTCGAAATGACAGGGAAAACCGAATCTTAGTTCTAACGATCAATCGATCACAGATTAGAGAGCACTTGATCTGGACAACTGGAAGCAGCCTGTCTGAAACCTAAGGTGGTGGTAGGGTCTTCTCAGATCGGATGCCAGTTAAGTAAGTAAGTTTCTCCCATAACTTTTTTGTAAGATAACATTTTAATGTTTTGTATTTATTGGTAAAAAAAAACAAAATAATTTATGCAATGCTTTGAATCTTCTCCTCCATGAATGGAAGGACGAATTTTCTTCTAAAAGATTACGAGAGCGATTAATTCGATTTCGACAAAGTCTATGCATCCGCACCATACAGCAGCACTATGGTGATGAAGGTCTTATATACATAGATAGCATCTCCTTAGTTCTTCTTGACAGGGCCTTGCTACACTTTTGGTTCTTTAGGTCAAATTAACATCGATTGGCGAGTGTTATTCACCTGAGAGTTCCGTAGTATTTTTTTCAGTTTTAGGTTGGAAAAACCTATATGACAGCGAGTCGACTTTACATAATGAAGCAGCTAGCACTTTCTATTCTCATGCAGCATAGTCGAATGAGTTTTGCTAGTACACCGAAACTGAACCTAGTTCATCTCTAATCTAATCATACGTGGAAAGGATAGCGATGTTTAGAAAAGTAATATCTTTGAGGTTTAAAGGTTCAGAGTACTCTTTCTTGATCTAATTTTTAGCACCGCTTGCCTTTCCACATTGTTATTCCGATGGCTTGGTGCAGTGCTGCCACTGATCTTCTGCAGTTGTTTTTAAAGAGCTTCTAACGTTGTTGTCGTAACATCGCTTTATAATTCCTTCCGCCTCTTTGCTAGAACAAGATTGTGGTCCGGGTTACCATCTCAGGATTTTCAGATATCCTTCATACGTACAGAGGAGAAGTTTCTCCCTAGCTGACTTTCAGGTTCCCTGGTGGATTGTGAAAGGTGAAATCTGTATTCTACCTATATGTATATTTCTATATTTTTGTCCTGATGGCCGCACTTTGTAATTATCTAGACGAAGGTAATAGACATACATAAGTACATATCTCCGAAAAGATATTCGAATTTACTAGCTGTAAGCCTTTCCAATATTTCTAAGAATCAATCGTATACCTATAACCAAGAAGTTATTTTTACTAGAGTTTATATAAAAACCGCTAAAACCACACAGTCAGCCAATAAATTGTATGCTCTCATTCAGAGTACAGAGCATGTCACCTTACAAAGAATTTTCGGAAACTTCAGCTTGAGTTAGAAAATTAGCTACAACTTTTTATTGTAAAATCTTAGGCTTAGGTATCCTAAAATAACAAGGCTGCAACCAATGGCCTATAACACAATACAAGAAATACTTGTTGAACAATTGTCTGCGGTTGTATTCTTGTAACAACTGGAAAATTTCATAAATCCATCCTTGCTGTAACTGAAAACAACAAGTTTCAAAAAAGGGACTGCACTTGGCATGAATCTGGGAAAAATAGGATGCAACAAGTAAAGGAGATTTTCTGTGTCGTGGTCTTCTTACTTACTTAACGGGCTCCCGACCCGTGAAGAGTCCCTGCCAGAGAGTGTCGTGGTCTTCACTTGTTAAAAAAGTAAAGGTATGCCACCTGTTGGTTTCTTTTTGATTCACATTTACATATGTACATATGTATGTTTGTATATGTTATTTTCCGCTGCGATTTGGTTATTTTTATGAGGTGCTATCGATGCTGTGCGCACAATCCAGACCATTTAGGCACTCAAGAAGAATATTGTTCAAGTTCTTGGTAAAATACGGGCCGAAACTATTGAAAATGTATTGTAAAATTAGATCGACAGCATGACCTACTGTCAAGCTACCCGAGGCACTCATTTGAATGAAATAATCTTCCACCTTTCGTGTCATATTTTGTCGAAATCTTGAGAAACATCGAGGAATTATATTTTTTCCTCTTTCAGCGCATCATCACTGTATTTAAAAAAAAAATTAAATATTAAATATTAAATAAATAATAATATGTCTTCAGTCAACCCGTTTCAAAAAAAAAAAAAACCCTCAAATTGAGTCATCAAACCCCCAAAGCTAGCAGCTATTAAACTCATTACCAAAAGACAATAAACCAGTGTAACGGTGTAAATATTGAACTAAAGGAAAAATCACTCTTACATGCACTTCCACCCCTCCCGCTGCCGCACGCGAAAAAGAAATCGCAGTGACAACAGGAAAGCACAGCAGAAATAGGCAAATTGAGACACGCAACACAATAGCACACCATGCCGCTGCCATGAAGACATTTTTGACAGTCGAAGAATAAGAAAATTACCTTTTCCTGTGGAAAAATAGGAAAATAGAAAAAATGGAAAAATCATTTTCCAACAGATAGGTACACGTCGTGGAGGGTGGTGCACTCGTACTCATGGGACGGATGGTGATTATTTTTTCATGTTTCGTGACATAAAGCACCGTTGATTGATTTGAATGTTTCACTGAGTGAGCGACGATGACTGTGATTGATTGATTGACGGATTGATTGGAAGCCATGCATGTTGGCGCGTAAAGGAAGGTACCTTCGTACTGCATATGTATGTATCTCTCTTCGATCCAACCAACCTGAGGAGACGGGACTGGCAGCAAATTCCCACAATGAATTTGCATGAGAAAAGTGAAAATCGCCTAAACGACAGCCAAGAAGCAATTAAATCTGCCACATAGCACCAGCACTTACTCTTTTCTCCAGCTGGCCCCAACGACGACCGGAAGAGGTTGTAAAAATGCTGCAACAATGGTTGGTAATTAATTTGAAATCAAACTCGTACCTACATACTACATACACACACTTTAAACGCGAAATTTTTGTTTTTTTTTTCAATGGTCATCACCATCAGGTCAGTTATTTGGGAAAGTTTCACTTCTAAGCGCTTCTAATGTTGCAATAGTAACAGGAAATGGAATTACAATACTTTTCTCCATCACGCATACGCCGACTGACAACGAACGACGACAACAAGTATCTAAGTTTTAATCAAAAATAATTTGTCAATCCACCGCGACCACCAGATAACGCTTTCAAGGAACAAAATTACGCGCCCGGGTATTCGCCTCTCATCATCATCATTATAAACAATTTGAATTTAATGACAAAAATAATATTGGTAATGTCAAACGCGACACAGAGAAGTCGGCTTCTGGTTCCTCTCTATGGTATCATGAACCTCTGGGCGTCATTTTTCTTCTTCAATTTTCGGTGACAAACAACAAGTAAAACCAACATAGGTAAATAATAAGTTTCAAATCAAAGGTAACCAGGTCGTTGGGTTCGTAATTACATACACACACCTATTACTGGCGGGTCTTAAGTGTTTGGTTGCGGCTTTCTTCATGCATAGCTGGATATTCAACTCAACGACTTATAGCATGATCTGTGTCCCAAAATTCAAAAATTATGAGCTCTGTTAGTTCCACATACACACACGCAAACACATCGAATCGAATCGCAAAAGAAAACCAAAAAAAAGGACATTCGCTCGAATCAAGGATTGCGTGCGTGTAGTAGGTACTTCTCTAACAAGCTCCAAAGGGGGATAATAGCTTCGGCCCTCTATAAATATGAAAAATAGTTCTAGTATTAATTCCACGCATCGAAGAATTCCAATTGAATATCAACGCCTTCATTACCTCCACACAGTGGTGGTAGGGCAAATTCCATCATTTCTCGGCAACGGTCTATAAGTACTTTTTTACGATCATTATTATTGGTATTATGTTAACTTATAAATATTAATGAATTGAGTTTTCCCTGTGCGCAGAGCCAAAATCAACAAGAACCCAACACCAGCCGATATCACCTGTCTCACACGCAACCAACCAACCAGGCAGCCAAACACTTTGACCACTTTATAGTACATACATACAGACGTATGTATGTAGCTAGTACCTACCACCAGTGCCACCAGTGGAGTGGAGGGTCTCCGCGCCCGCGATGCCTCCATCTAGCCCATTGTCACATGGAAACACCACACAAATATACTATACCCACACTGTGCATGGAGGATTATTTATAGGAGAGGAGGGCGGCTGCTCTATAGATTTTATTGCCAAACCAACGAACCAATCCACTCAGCCATCATCATCATAAATTTTATTGTCATAATCGTATATTTTCTATATGAAGCATAAAACAGGAGGAGAGGAGCTAGCTCACCTCCTAACCATTCACACGCATTCACTACGCTTCTTCGGAGTTGTGTTGTTCTTCCTCGCCATCGGAACACTGACGACTCCCACCACATCATGTTCATACCATACATACATATGTACATACATATGTACGTAGTACGTAGGACATGTAGGTACAAAATCCAAAATGCAAAAAGACAATTGGTTGTTTGCGCTTATCGAGCCGTGACTTCATTAAGGAATTATTAATAATTACCGAGTCAGAAAAGAATTCTTTTTTTTTTCTTTTCGTATCTTTCTTGTCTTGTTGTAGTGGTTGTTGCTGTTTCTGTAGGCGATGGCGGTGGCGGTGCCCTGGTATCTTGGTATACTATCAATGGATAGGTAAAGTTATTTATCTTCGAAACGAGAGCGAACGAACGAACGAAAAACACAAAATTATGATGATCATCATCATCAACGTCATCATTGATGGAAGACTATCGGTTGCAATTGATCGCACGTAGGCTAGACGCCGAACCAAGCCACGGCACCGTCGACGACAGCTTGACGTTGTTGTCAACCATCATCTTGTAATGAAAAGGTCAACGCTTTTAACGCGTAGCAGCGTTAAGGTTGAGTGCGGTTTTTTTTTTTCCTTTCCTTCTTTCTTTTTCGAAGATGCATTGAGGAAGACTAGTGGAGACAGAGGTTATCAGGGAAAATGTCACCGGTTGGTTGGTCAATGTCAAAGGCTGTAGATTGTTCAAGTGGTGTTTGGAGATAAACTTTTAACACTGAGCGCAGTATCGGTCTGGATATGTACAGCTCGGTGGATCGGATTTTCTATCAATCATTAGCTTTGAATACATGCCTTTAAGGTGCGATCCAATGGTAGGTAGGTAGAACTGGGTAGCTACTTGTGCAGCCAACACTCGGATCACTAGTGGATCCGTCTAGGGTTTACTGGAAAAGCAAATACAAAGTTGCTTGTTAGCTTTTTTTCCCTAACCCACCTCGAAGTTGTGTTAAGTTTCGGTTGATGGTGGCTTTCATGATAAGTCATCCAGATCTCTAAATTGATATTCACCGAGGTCCGCTTTCCTACATAGTTTTCTGTAAGCTTGGGCATTCGCAGAGGAAGTGGAAAGTATATTCTACAGGATCAGTGCCGACACAGCCTCGACAGACGTGATCAGTTTCTACTCGCATTCGACTACAGTGAGTCGTCATGAGGTTGTGGCTGGTAATGATCCTCGTGAAGAGTAGATCCAAGGTAAAGAGGACTATACAAAAATTAGAAGTTTTAAAAATAATCTCCTATTAAAAATAATAGGAGATTATTTCGACTCAATACAACGGTTTGCACAATCTAACACCGTGTTAAATGAGAGGTTTAAGTCGTCTGCCAGAATGTCCCTCAAGATGTAGGGACAAGCCTTCAACGTACAAGCCATCTATGTATGTGCATTAACAATGCGTTTTCTTTCATCGATAAATGCATTTTTTTGGAAAGGGTAAATCTAGTGAGCGCCGTGGCCCAGTGGTTAGTGCGTTGGACTGTGGAGCAAGGGGTTTTAGGTTCGAGTCCCAGTCGGAACACCTTAAAGTTTTATCACGGCCCCACCTCTCGCGAGCGTCTGACAAACATCCGAGAGTACAAGTGTCCTGAGAAAGCTTCTCAAATAACAAATTGCCCTTAGGACACGGCACTAAACAGTAGGCCCATGTGAAGAATATAACATGCACAACACGAATGGCTGTGAGAAACTAGGCCCTGGGTCCCATCGACCTGTTGCGGATAGTGGTTCAAAGTTGAGGAACAATTTTTAGTCAAAAGATGGCCTTACTAGAAATATCTACTTTTAAAGACTTTTGCCGATAGATCACCTCATAAGAGGAATTTCAAATCGATACTCATCACATGCCAACATCAAAGGACAACTTTTCAAAAGCCAGTGGAACTGCTTGCATGTGATGGTAGATATTGACATAATTGGAAGAACAAAGCATGATGTCAATTGTGCGTTTGTGAGCATAGATGGCTGGGTCATGTTGAGCGGATGGAAAACAATGCTTCACCCCGGAGAGTCTTCGAACTCACCTCGGAGAGACAGCGCTGTAGAGATAGACCTCGCTTGAGGTGACACGCTCAAGTGGAAACTGGAGTCCGATCGAGTGGCTTGTTGGTTAAGACCCAGGTCATTAGTCGGTAGAAAGACTGTCAACATTACCTTTACCACTCGCAGTATGTTCGACAAATTCCACTGAATTTTGCTATCTAAATCTTTGTAAAGAGTGCTGTGGCCAGTACACACCCTTGAGGTACATCAGGGCTATACGACAGTATGTGCTCTGCAATTCGTTTGATTTCAAGCAAATGTCTGTAGAGTATGTATGCTATGTACAACAGCAAGTATACATTATTCATTCATCAAATCGCATGCCCGAGTTCAAACTAGAAACTATTATTGAATTCTTAAAAAACAAAAAAATGAAATGTTTACAAAAATCCACAACAAAATCAACATAATGAAATACATCCACCTATTCATGTGTGTATGCACGGGTATGTCTCCTCAAAGAGTCCTCTTAGCATATTCCAGTGTCTTCACGGTTGAGCGGCTCGGTCGTTTGTTATAATTATCTTACCTTTAGTTTTCCTACTCACATACACACGTACAACAATGATTCACCAGCAGCTTCATTAAAAATTCACAAAAAGTCCACAATAATTAATAATAAACGATAATTGCAAAGTAGAAGGAGCTAACAAACTGCTGCCAACTCTTTCCTCTACTCCTATTCCTACAGGTATGTATAGGTATGTACATAGTTATGCAGAATACAAGAGACCCTTTAACTATCTATGAACATATAGCTGCTGCTGAGTGCTGCTGACTTGGTCGGTGAGAAAATCCAACAGCAACTTGGCGTTCTGGCGTTTTCTGATAAATGCTTCAAAATCGGAAAATGGCAAGAAACGAAGGGAATCGAAGAATCCAGATTCGCGTGATAAGACAATGTAAACTTAATAAACTAACTTTGCAAGTGTACCTACTGCATATGCGGGGAAAATGGGTTCTCTTTTGGTATTTTCCTCGGATATGTTTGTCGATTTATAGCTCTGAGATCATACATGCCGATGGAATTTATTAGTTATGCGGCCGGCTGGAGGTACGGTTGAGAAGTTTTAATGTTCATTTGGATGAGGAACGATTTGAAGGGAAGTCTTTAATGGGAATTATTTATTGTTGTGGATTACCCCAAAGTGACAGTGGTGCTTTGGCTTAAGTTTTTGCCATAGATTCAGTAAAGGATTGTTGTTTAGACTCTTCTAACCAACCATTCCTTGATAATGAGAGATTCAGATCAAATGTGATAGTTTAAGGTTCTACCAAGACTATGGATGTTGATGTGTTGGAATCTCCTGCATACTTTCCACCTATAGTGCAGCCAACCTAGGGTAAAGTGGTTGGCAATAATTTAGCATAAATCAAGTCTAAATGTTTTTTGCTTGTACCAAGTGAAAGGAGCCAATATTTTCAAATTTGAAAAAGCCACTGAGATTGAAATTTTGACGAGGTCAGCACTACTAGAAAACTTTTCACCGATAAACAGCTCATGCCACCAGCACACGTTAAATCCTATTTGCGAATTTCTTGAAGACATCAAGAAACATCTGTTTGTATGCGTTGTCATCCAGGGCATGATAATTGTAAGCCACATGTTAAAATTCAATTACAATTCACTATTGGGTAAGCTTCTGGCTACTTTGACGCCTTAACGAAAGTGAAGGCTTCACAAGTGCCCAACTTGGACTCCATCGTCCTTGAAACTAGAGATATGATCGCTTAACTCAGTGTGCTTCTAGTTTCCGTCGCCGATATTATGTTGCTCAAGGAATAGCAAGCTTTTAACTTAGTGACTCCAACTTAAAATTCAACCGAAATCCATAATCTCTGCGGCAATCCATCAAGACTGTGAACTCATCAAAGATCAGCAAAATTCTTCATTGAAATTCTTCCAATTGGAATTGAGTATCTCACAAATACCAACTGCTCGCATTTTGGTCGAACATTTAGGCTTTCGAAAAGTGTGTGCATAGTGAGTTCCAAAGTAAACAGGACTTTTTAGAAAAAGCTATTTCTAGTGAGGCTATCTTTTGACTAAAAATCGCATTCGCCTTATTTGGCATTGTGCGACTTTAACCTTTTCGAAAGAATGCATTTCTTAATAAAAGAAAATTGTTTTGTAGACATAGAAGCTAGCGATACAATGATTTAACTTGTTCCTGAAATGAAACAAGTCACAGAATAATGTGTATCCAAAACACCTGTGAGCTCTGTGCAGGTGATATGATAGAGATTAACTCTACTCGGACGTTAAGACGACTCTTGCGATATTTACGATCAAACCCCTGATATTGGGGTTACTCCATGACAACCTATTGTTTCGACTCAAACGGTCAACGCGCATCTGCACGAGTGCCCAAAAGCCTTGGTTATGCTAGTTAAATAGTGGTGAATCAATTAAAGCCTTACTCTCGAAAAAATATATGGAATTTCAAAATGATCATCCGTTTATGCAATAAACAAAACCTAACGAGTAATATTCTTCAAAAATTATTACAAATGTCCTCCTGCAAGTATGAAACTAGAAACAGTATCTCAGCTCCAAAGACCAATCAAACCCAAAAGAATAGTAATTGTTCCAGGGAGTTGACATTTTAACGAAATCTTTCTTTAATCTATGTTTATCGGGGAGTAAAGGTGACATGAAACAATTAGGCGAGGCTATAAAGTGACTTACAGATATTTTAAGATATCGTCAATGTTCACCTATGTAAATATTCACTGATCGTATGAAAGGAAACTTTTGCAAAGTCGAGACGAAAAGAAGATCAACAAGATCCAAAAAATCTCAACACCAGCCTCCAGCAGAGCAATCCACCGACATATTCAATTTCCATTTTAATACAAAATATGAATAAGTTGACTGGAAGCAACGATAGATTTGGTAGCCCTATCGAAACAAGCAAGGAAAGTTTTTAAAAGATCCTCATTTTATCCTAGTTTCGCGGTGCTATTCTAATATATCCACAGTTGTTTCAAATAATAATATGGACAACGATACACTGGCAAGGAAAAGAAAATATGACTAGTACAGACATGAAGAATTGTCCTCTCTTGAAGCACTTACTTGATGTCTTAGCACTTGTAGAATATGAAGGCATAAGGAAAGGTTGGGATTTAAGTAATTAGATAGACGCAAGCAATGAAATCCACAAAAGGCTGCAATTTGAAGTACATATACATAAACTACTCGAAGAAAAAGGTGTCAATAAGGCAAGCAGCACTTTCTCGAACATTGGAGGATCCTAAAAAGATTTTGATTTTGATTTTGCCCTGGTTTCAGCGAGCCTATTAAGAAAAACGAAAAAAACAATTGTTAAGCTACAGATTCTGCGCACTAAAGACTTAGTAGTTTTGGAATGATTTCGGAAGAACCTGCTTTCATCATAGCCGGAATGGCCTCTTTTGAAATTATCGAGAATAAGATGATAAGAAACTATAATAGGAGACCCTCAAGGCAGCTGCAATCAACACCAATCAAGATTCAGTAACTGCGTGGCAATCTCGATGGGACAGCACTACAAAAAGAAAGATGGCCCTACAAGTTGACTCCGACTTTCGTGATCTGGATTAAATCAGTCCAGTCATGGTTGTTATTGCAAATATCTAAACCGATTTGGAGTGGGTAACGCCCAGACAGTCCAGACCAAGACAAATTTAGCATTTAGAGAAAGACTGGCTGGAAAAAGAGGACGAACCTAATCGACAGATACGGTAAACCAGGGCCGAGAAGTAATACCTAACGACAGCCCCAGGATTAGTAGTAGAAATGTGCTTGGTGTGGATTAATATGGTGTTATCCAACAAGTGGTGTCATTTTAAGTTCATAAGAAAATGCAAAGAGAAGTGTTGATACTTTTATTTTAATCCAAGTTTGTATGAAGTTAGTATTGGCATACAATGTTGGCCAAATATCCGCCTTGACTCTACCTACTCATAGTCATGCTTTTAATGAAATTTTTCATCACGGTTTTGCATCCTGTATTTTGCAAATGGTTGGATCATTGGAAGTTTTCGAGAAATTACACGTCGTCCTGTTGGTCTTCAACCAAAAAAATGTATGTAAGTGAACGTAGCTCGATTTTTGAAGAATATGTCCCAATGACAGCGCCATCATTAAACTGTCACACCCTGTGGATGCGGAGACTCTTCACATAAATAACCCGTTCGTGACGTTCCGAAACTTTTCCGCGATGCATTCATAGTTTTTGTTGCGAATTCGCACTATTTCAAGAGTCATGGCAATGGAAGTTGAATATTGTCAGTTCTGCAAAGGAACGAAATTTCAATTGACACCTCGTGTTCGATAAGAGTTTCTTATATTATATCTCCTTAATGGGGCACCCTATGCACTTATTTTAATGTCACCTAAGTATGTAAGTTTGCAAAACAGAACTACAACTCAATCATACAATCATACGTTCGAGACAACCAATAGCCTTTGTGTGCTGACAGCATTCGGAACAGTCAAGTGCATTAAAACCCGTCTCCGACATTTTGAAAAAAATTCTGAACAGGTTTCAGCAAGATTCATCTACTACTTGCAATTCATTTAGGAATCTTGTTGCCCTTGAGATACGGATCATTTCGATTTCCTTCAAATGTATCGTGGCATGGCGCATTTGAATATCAACGTATTTACACGAAAAATCATTATTTGCGGTGCGGCACACAAATTAAGAATTTAATATCCCCTTTGCATCATTAAATTTCGTCAACACATTGCCACAAGTCTGTATGTGCATACATATGTACGTACTCTCAATCACAATGAAATATACCAGAAAATAAAAACATGTACTCGTACTCGTACTCGTACCATCCACGACGACGACAACAAACTGACGTTAATTTGCAAAAAAGCTCAACTTGACATCGCCTCACGTAAGAGTCAGTAAAATTCCATTAAAATCTCCAATAAGAGATTTCGAGGTCAGATTGAGACCAATAACAATGCCAAAACCAAATGAGAAAACAAAAAAAATACAAAATACAAAATAAAATGCCGAATTACACTTAGATACTCCCCAGCTCCCCCCATCAGATGTGAGAGCAGGGATGTGAACTGGGAGGCAAAGTTATGAAAAATGTATACAGTCTGACATTTGTGATCCTTGTAAATGAAATTCTGCTGCTTGACATGCACCGATGACATTTGTATCTATGACAGAGTGTAAACATGAATTATGAAAAGGTTACATCAATCAATTTTGGTATTTACATTCGACCTGCCTCAACAGATGCACCTTGCGCACCAGCCAGCACCCCTCACAGCTTGGCGCGAAAATTGATAATTAAAAAAGTGAACCCGCATTCAGGAAGAAGGACCCTCCTAACGGGCAGGTGAAATTCCATCACAGTTGAATAGATAAAGAAAACAACAAGAAGATGAAGAAAAAAAAAAGGGAATTCCCTATCGATTGATGACTGAACGGTGGTCACATTCTCTCCCTCGTTGTTGTCGTTGTCATGTAATTAAGAAGTTAAGGTCTCACCTGTTGAACCTGCGGCAGCGGCAGCGGCGGCGGCGGCCAAACTGCGTTGTTTATGTTGTGAGCACTGCATTGTTGATGATTGCCACGCTTCATTTGCCACCACCACCACCACCACCACTGGCACTGCCACCATCATCTAAGTATGTATGCAAGAGGACAACGCAGTTAATTGAAGTGTTCCCATCTCTCCTTTGGTCAATTAGAATTCCACCGCAACCACCACTCAAATAGGGGTAACTGACGCAGGCGTTACGCTTCGTTGCCAACTTGGATCTGATTGCATGCACTGATAACGCGCGCGACCAGGCCAAGCCGCATCGATCGAACAAGGATTCCATTGCGACGCCAAAAATACAACAATTTTTGTAACGTACAATCCAGACTGACTTGACTGATGGACAGTGGTGGTATGATCCGTTAGAGCCAGTAAATTTAATTGGCATAAATTAAGGGACACCAAACAGTCATCGTTCAATATTTATGGGGGTCGAGCGTAATTGAAATAAATAAAAAAAAGAAACATGTTTTTGTTGTATCCAGAGTCCTTCAAGTGCTCTCTCTCTCTCTCTCGACAAACAACGAGTATGCCTGTTGTAGATCAGTGAAGCGACGCGCGCGCAACTCTGCTCAATGCAGGTGCTCAGTCGCCCGACGAATTTCCATTCGGTGGTGGTCGGTTTGTTCCATGTCAGTTCCGAAATGGGGTCCCCCTCTGCTCCTGAGATACAACACACATAAATATATTCAATTGAACGAATTTGGACTACGGTAGGCTGGTTGAATGGTCGAACGATCGCTGCCTATTGATTTTCCCTCGAGGGCACCATCCGTACATACGGACACCATGTGAATGTGCGTGGAAATGTATGTTCAGTGACACCATTAACAAGGGAACAAAGCATCCCGGTGCGGCGTTGATGTTTTACTCCACTTTCGACTGACTCGTGTATTGTTGTTTTATTGTTTTTAATTTCCGGCCAATATTTTACAATTGCAATCGGATTCGGTGTGAAATTTCACACCTAAATGGTTAAGTGACCAAATGTGGTGACTGCTTCCAAGCGGAAGCCACAAAAGGGGTCGTCGTCGTCATCGTCGACGTGTGTTGCCTAGTCATTCAATTAGCCCGATTCGGTTGAGTGCATTTGTCGATCCATTCCATGGTGACTTCTTGCTCATCAGTTAGAAATTCGTATGCAAATTACCCGAATCCGAAAGTTGATTTATTCCTTGACATTGCAGAAGCATCATCACATCACTTCAGTCTCCTGGTGTCGGAACTCCACACGGCACAGTCCAATTAAAAGAGTGAGCGCATTGAACAGAAACCCATCATTTTGTATGTGGTAACTACTTCGCTGGAACCCACAGACTACTCGCTGATAGCCATAAAAATAAGAAGGTAAAACAAAACAGATTGTAAATTTTATGTGAATTCTGCGTACGTGATCACCCATTCTGGTGTAATATTTAACTTTGAGCCGAGATCAAAAGAGGCTGATCAAGAGGAACAGCCATAGCCACAGCCATCGCCACAGCAGCAGCAGCGTTATATGGCCACGGAACATCATATGGCAGCGAGCGCGCACAAAGTAGACCACTCTTCTGGGGCGGACATAACTTTTCTTGTCATATTTTTATTATTATTTTTCATTTCCACCGACATTAAGATTTACACTATCTAGATACGGGACGAGCGCGATAATAGACCAGAGATTTGTGATTGTATGTGCTAGGAGGGCAGCAGCAGAAGCAGCAGCAGCACTACGCATATTAAGTCGGCGACGACGACGGATTTGTCTCCTAATCACGGTGGGGTGAAGTGTACTGAGCCATACCAAGAACTACTACCTGTGTTGATCTTCAGTTAAGGGCAGCAGCCATATTCCAGTTGGTAGATGAGGTTATGATTGATTGCCCAATCATCAAAACAAAGCAAAAACCACCTGAGTTTTGTAACCAGATACAATGTGTCTAGATACAGATAGTATAGAATCGATTTTGTTAATCATATATGATCTTCAGGAATCCCTTAACAGATGGCAAACGACTCACTTTCCAGTAATTTTACACAAGCCCTGCACTCAGTTCAATCTCAGACTTGGAGCATTCCAACGTATTCATTATTTGCACATATTGATTATGCCACAAGATCTGCCAGAAGATCAGCCGCATTTCAACCAACAGATTGAGAATATTCAAACACATTGATCAAGGCACAACTCATGTCATAGATTGGAAACATTCAAAGTTATTGATCATGTCACAAGCTCTGCTACAAACAAGATCAAGTCTCAGCCTGCAAACTAGATACATTGAAACATATGAACTATGGCACAAACCATTTCACAAGAACAGCTGACTTGCAACTAACGAGCTGTAGTAATCAAACGATCAGCCGACGGTTTAGAAGTCCGCAACATGAACACTGGCTTAGAGTCTCAGAGAGTTTTTCACTTTGGATGCCAATAAGGTTTCAAAAATCCTCAAGTTTACTGTTCGTCTATGCTTACTACAATTTTGAAAAATTAGTGATGATTCTACAACTTTATGAGCGAACCAAGTAAGGAGCCCCGGAACACCCACAAAAATTTACTGCTTGGTGTGAGTTTCTTGCCGAAATCATAGGGTCATACATTTTCTTCAATGTTAGCAACAATTCGGTCACAATAGAGATCGGCTATTTAGGGGTTAAATTAGAAGAGAATATCATCCCGCCGTACTAACATCGAAAGCACAATTACAGACATATCGCTCGATTTATGGAAAATTGGATTAATCGCTTTTAAGCATCCAGATGTGCTTGCCAAACTCAAGGTTCTAAAGGTTATGCAGTCCACGCATTTCTAGCCAGAAATAAGAGACTACTGCATGAACATGGTGTGAGTATCATTCGTGAACTGCGGATCATCCACTACAGATGGGTTCTCAATTATCAAATTCTGGGCATCACATGGAACCTCGAAAAATACAACAAAAAACCCGGCTTTGTTTATCGAATGTTTCACAACAAAGGGTTAAACGATTCACCAATACGTAAAATTAAGAGAAGAAATTATTCACATATACAAATGTAGGTACCTTTGAAAACCTAAGCTAGACAAAGTTCAAGAATTTACTTAGCTTTTAGCAATGTAAGAGTGAATGATCATTATAAGCGAAGTTAGGTAGACAGTAGTGTCTGGCAGAGGACCTTCCATACTGAAAGGAACTAAATGTCAGCTGCAGCGCTACAATAGATTTTTAAAGCTTTTCCAATTTTTAAACCGATTTACAGTTCATTCTGTGAGACGAACATTGATTTCGTTTCGAGGTGTTCCGTTAAGGATGTTATCTGTTGTCCTTAGTTTTCCCCGTAGGTACTTGAGCCTCCCCACCGACGACAAGGTGACAACAAGGGGGAGGAATTCAATCGATGACACTTATCGGTCAATGCTGGACCCCATTTCCCGTTCAAATACCTCTGACCACAATGGTACTTTTTCTTAGCGAACATTAGTTATACATTCGTAATCGCCAGACCAGTACACACAAGAATCCCCCTTTGCCCAATGGTTTCATTCCAATTTAATGCAATTGCTCTCTCAGGGTACCTCACCCAATCTATTCAAATTTATATTCCAAATAAATTTGATGACTAGGTTCGTCCAAAAGATCGTCAGATTAATAAAAGTCAAAATACGATTCCATCACGAAAGGTAAAATACATCACCACATGTCTGTCCTTGATCATTTTCATTAACTGAGCACAGTCCTTCCCTGTCCCCTGAGACATTGCTAGTTACACACCGAACAGGCGCAGCTCCTAGTCGCTGTCAAGCATAACAAATTAATATACGAATCGATAAGAGAAGGCACAGAAGAAAAAAAAAAACACAAAAACCCCCAAACGACCGCAAAATAAATTTTCAATTAACATAGGTGAAAGCAGGTATATATTACCTAAGTGGGTTCCGAAAAGAACCAAACAAAACATTCAAAAGTCACGTCAGAGTCATTTAATTTGGACTTTTCGTTATTCATCGGCAGGATACTATTTTTTGACGAACCAACCAAAATGTGTGTGTGTGTGTGTGTGTGTGTGTACGTACGAAGGGTGTTGCGTATATTACAAACGTGAAACCATTATAACTTCGTGGTGTTACCTGTTAACAGAGTAATTAACATATGCTTTGGCTATACGAGAAAGTTGTACTTTGCCAAATCTGTACGTCTGTTTGTTAAAAACCAAAAAAGGAAAGTCCTGAAAAAGAAGCACTTGACTATAGATACCTAGAT
This sequence comes from Xylota segnis, assembly GCA_963583995.1. Classification (NCBI taxonomy): domain Eukaryota; kingdom Metazoa; phylum Arthropoda; class Insecta; order Diptera; family Syrphidae; genus Xylota; species Xylota segnis. Next base: position 59,341,720 of record OY757237.1, read on the forward strand.
ACTGATCTATTGACAGCTATAAGAGCCTTGATATGCGATCACATGTCATGATCAGGGTGACCAGACTAGAATATAGTATTCCAGATTAAAATTTATTTAATCTCAAGTAGAATTTATTGAGAAAAACAGTCGTTTATAAAAGTAAAATATTTGTTTAACCATACAGATACTCAAAAATTAAAACAAAATTTGAATGTGTACTACGCACATAACGTGGCCCAAAATGTATCACCCTATCGGAAGATGCTATAACTTTGCAAAAGGCGGCAACTGTCAATTTTGTTTTGACATTTTTGAGGTAAACTGATGCAGAATACCCGTCGACAAGCCATGGACCACTAGCCTCAAAACCGTAGAATACTTTGACTATTTCAGCGTAGATTTCCCGGCCGTCCTACCCTACACAACTGGTCAAACACCAAAAAGTGTAGCTGGTCGCCCCGAAGAGGCTAGAAAAAGACTTGACAGAAGAAATTGCCCCATTTCCCACCATTTAGTTCTTATTCGTCCTAAAAATTACCAGGATTTGTGCTTGAGGGTTTTGTATTCTTACAAGGATACTACTATATTGCTGATCTCATCTTTGAAGATTCGTTCAGATTCTTTCCTTGTTCTCCTAGGATACGGTCCTCTGTTCGACAGAATGGTTCAAACCCTGTTAAAAGTTCAGCTGCCACTTGCCTTCCCAGTGCACTTAGTGTTTCGGTGCTTTCGGTACAGAATATTATCTTTGTCGCAAACAGTTCTGAAACCATTCCTTCGAGAGACTGTGGATCCATAGTTCCAGTCTTTTTAGGTGATTTTCTAAGTGAGGAGATTCTTCTCAAAAATGATTTTCTTGATAGTATCCTCTTCACGGATTGCTAGAAGGGGATATTTTTGAGGTGTTCACCATACTCATTTCACCCAATGGACACTTTCGTTCCAAGTCATCTTTTGACATTTACAAGTTTGTTTGATTGCAGTAAGAGAGTTAGTTCCAGAAGGAACTCCATGGTGGCGATTGGTCAGGTTCTTTGTATTTTTTTTGCACGTTTTCGTCTTACAAACTAATAAAGGTAATGCACCAGATGCAATGCTTTCAAATTTTGTATGCCTTGGAACCAACGAGACTATGTAGACTATGTAAATCTCTATGTAAATGTCTACAGCTAAACATATCGGTTCTCGGAAAACCTCATTCTGTCTACAGACTTATAGACTTTGGTTTTAGGGCTATACCTATTAACCAAATGGCAAACCAATATGTGTTTGTCGTCTTTTTGAGAATACACCCTAAAAGCGGATGATATCAAGAGTATTCCTTCCTTTTTGCAAAGATAGCACCTAAAGAAAGTTACAGATACTGTACACGAAAGAGAAACCTAAGTGTGATCATACACCTATACACAATAGTAAAAGGTTAAGTTAAGCCGTGACTCTGATTGAAATAAGTAATACCTCCACCGCTGACCATCGGTGTATAGAACACTTAGCTCGAAATACCTTTGTATCCCTTATTAAATAACCTTTTACCCGGAACTACAAATTTAAGCCTTTACGAAGGCATCTGCGTTTAAAACCGACTCTCCATACTGCGACTCCCTGTCCGCGTAATTCCAACAAGTATAACGACCGCCAATGGCGTGCTGTGCAGTGTGCCTATCGCTGGCACATTTGTCGACTTTTCGAATTTCAATACTCTTTCTTCGCTTGCCCAATTTACATAATAATTACCCGCAATACATAAGAGCCAATAAAAAACTATAACCACTATCATGGTCATCGCCGACGACCACGACCACGACGACGACGACGTCCACTTCACTTGCATGCGCCCCTAAGTGAAAATCGAATCTATTTACCAGCCCACCCTCCTCGAATGACCGGACCGCTGACCATTGGAAAGTCATGGCCCAATGCTGGTGGTGGCGGGCCGCACCGTCCAATCCACCAAGGAACCCAAACACATACTCGGACTCGTTCTCTATCCCGCCGGGGATAATTTCCCGCCTTTTTATTACGATATCGACTTATAATCCATCAGTCTTCAGGTGTCCGACGAGGTACATTTTATAGTCCGCCAGTGTGACAAGGTGCGCGCAATGTTAGTGAAATTAATTTGAATATTATTACACACAGGCACTGGAACTCATTAGGCAGCGGCCACTCTCTCTCTACATGTGCTGCGCGTTGCTATCATTTCACGATTTTTTTTTTATCGATGACTAAGATCTCCCATTCGTACGCAGGACCAACAACACCGCCATGACATATGTCCCAATGGCTTTACTTTAATATACACGAATTCAAATGAAAAGCGGTTAACCAGCTCGCTAGCCAAACAAGCCACCAACCCCCTTATTGACCTCCATTTGTATCCACCCTGGAGATGATTGTTTTGCGGCCATGTAAACGAGTCAATGAGAGACAAAAAAAAATAAAAGGAATATAATCGGAAAGTAAGGAGTAAAAAAATCAAGGGGTCGCTTTCACTACACTCTCCTCCAGTGGACAGTGACGATGAATGGACTATGGTACTCGAACCAAGGGTGAACGACGACGACGTCGACGACGGTGACTGCTAAGTGAGGGGTTGGTATTTAAAGAACATTTATCAATGCCTCCCTATAGGTTAACAGCGGTTACACAAAAAAGCTCGATTTAACCTTTTGCCACCTCTACCTCTAGCTCGCTCTGCCCCCAACCACCCGACCGACCTGCTACTGGCACTCGCATACCATGTGTGTGAGTGGGGGACGGGATGGACGCCTGCGAGGGGGGCGTTGTCCTTCCAGCTTAGAGCCAGAACAGGAACAATAGTGGACTTTTTATGCCATTGACCAACCTTTGCATGAGGCTCTCTAAATACTTACATGTGTGTGCGGGAGTGTGTGATCGATGATTATTGCGGTTGACCTCCTTTCAGTTGCTTCATTTACTTTTTGGCGGCCCAAGAGGAATTGTTGACGCGTTCTCTGTGCAGAGAGATGATATGAAAATTACATTTGAAATGAGCTCTCATTCGCATTGTAAGGAAGGGACAATGGGAAAGATGTGCTATGTAGGTTGGCGAAAGATGTTAAGAAATTCGAGAACACCACATGGATTCCCACCGACGCGATGACGACGGCATAAAGGATGTGAAAAGGAGCGGATTTGTTGTTGGCAAGTGTAGAGTGTTGTACAGACACCTAGGATTACATTTAACATGAAGGTTTTCAACATCCGCATAAGACTTCAAGCCTGTGACTACCACAGGAGCGTTTCAGGAAGAGTATCCTGGAGCCCAAATTTTCGACCAATTTTTCTTGCATTTCAGGGCGTATCTCATAAATTCTATGATCGACCAACGACTTTAAATATCCGTCTATCGGTGGCAAAAGACACGATCTTGGAGGTCAGGCTAAAGGTTAATTTCTAGAGATATGTTTTTGCCCGCAGGATTGTAGGTGGCACTATCCTGTTGTCCTGCAGAAAATGTTTACGGACTTTAAACACAACATCGTTAAGAATGACTTTGTACGGGGAGCCAGTACAGACAATGGCAGAAGACAGAGGACGGCGGTGCTTCTAGAAAATACTGCTGCGTGAGTAAATGTGTGTTTGTAGCTTGCTCAGCTTCACTAAGTATTGAAGACTCAAACTATATGCACCTGGTATGTTTCTCATTGGTTTGGACAAGTACTTGCAAGTATTTTGCAATTTCTTAGAACAGTTAGTGTCCCAGTGAATGACTGTCAAAGTCTGCACTGCATCGTGCTACATACATACATATGTATGTAAATTTCTGCAACTAGCCATCTTGGCCAGTTTTACTGAACCACACTGTATCCAAGCTGTATGAAGAAAAATGTGGATGAGGACACGAGGACATAAACCCAGAGATCCTCAAGTTTAATGAGCATAAATAAACAGCCAAGGGGTTCCAGCTGCAGTAGAAAGTCTGCTGGAACTATCTAACTAGATGGGAAATTTGAATTCGGCATTTCTGTACCACTTTGTAACCCATTAACATTTGAGTATGTATTTTCTGATTCCTTACAGACGAATACCACCCATTTCAGTTCTACGCTCGTGGTTCAACAAAAATCTGCAGCGATTCTATCTAATTTTACAATCCCCGGCCCAGAAATTCGCCAGAATTTCACATCTGTGATGTATCCGATCACGACAAACTCAAAAATAAGTAAAATTTTGCTAATGGAATATAATTATGAAAAAATTTCACCACCTAGAGGAAGACAGCCTTAGATGAAACCGGAAACAAGTTGAAACTTTTATGTACTACCTGACTTAGTGGACCCTCTGACATCCGGGACAGAATGATCCTTAAAACGGAGTTTGGGTCTTCTTTGTCGTCTCGAAAACGGGACGTATGGCTATGTTATTTGTGAGTGCCAGCAGCTCGTAGATGATTTAAAAGTCGTTGGTCCTTTCCAAGATTTGCATTACTGTAGAAATTTGGTTGATCCTCGATTAGATATTTGACAGAAATGTCACAAGGGAGAGATGTCTAGTTTTTGCAAGCCATAAGGTCACTTTTTTTTAAGACCTTGGAGTTCAGTCACTGGGCATGGCGGCCTTCTAATATTCCCTGATAGTTTCGAAGAGCGTTCCGGGCTTAAATCCAGCTACGAGTTCTTGGGCTATTCAACTATGGAACTCTTCGATATCCTAGAGCTGGGAGTCAGCGAAGCCCATTTTCTTTTTACGCAGGTTCTTCTTCTTCATTCTTCGTCATCATGCCGAGGAATCGTAGTAGTAGTGATTCGTAATCCATGATAGTAACCTCTTTTTTCGTGAACGTACAGCAGAATAGATTCAGGGAATCTGTGTAGGCTCTGGCTACTCCCGTCGTCCTATGTCTTCCAATAAAAAAAACTGCATTGTTCAAAAAACGATTTTTGATTTCAAAAACTGTAGCCATGCTGTTATCGTTTAGTCGGCCCTTTCACTCCGAGATCACAAGGGAAGTCTCTACGTTCTTTGAAGATTTTAAACCCTTAACAGCCTATCCTTCCTGATTCTTGCAGACTATCGATTTTTCGCAACTTTTTGTCACCGTCTCAGCTTGAGATCCAAGGGGTTTGAGCGACCATTTTTCAGACTCTACTATGACCTGCATCCCCTCACGTGGCGTGAACTGCTTCCCTGCTCCTTTGTCTGGCTACCGACTGGCGAAAGAAACGATCATTTGAATTAAGCCATACAATTTAATTGTGCTCTCGCCTTCCACCTTTTGGACATTTAGCCAGTCGTTATAAAGACCCATAAAGATGCCAAATACTCAAAATATGACGCAAATGATACGTAGAATCCCAAATTTTATGGATATCTACGATATAGTATGTACGTATTTTATTTGATATTTGGTAAAACACAAATATTACTCATTAGCCACTTAATCACACACACACATACGGACACAATCCAAATTCTATTGATGATTTAGCTTTTTTGTGTTTTTGTGTGTGTTTTTTTTGCTTTGGTCGTTTGGATACATGATTCAACCTCTAAAGTCAGGTGACACAGGAAACAACAGCCATAATTGACTAACACCAGCCATCGTTTTCGTTTTCCTCTCTCTCTCTCTCTCACTGTATAGATGGATTTTGCTCGAAAATCATTAAACGTTTCGTCATTCACTGTTCGAAATTTCGGATCATTTTATAAGTTTCCTTACACACACACACACACACATACACACACAGAATAGGCCACCACTTAAAAGCGATGATTTACCTATGTTCCATAACATCAAAGCCAGTAGCAGGCAGCAATCAAATTTAAGCCACTTTAATTAAACGTTATTTCGGAATAAGTCAAAAAACGGAAATAACAACCTATGTATGTATCTCTACATAGAAGAAGAAATCATTGAAACCACACACCACACTGGCGGTAGTAAATATGAACATACAATCTTTTGTTGTACCTGTTTAACTGGCCATTAAATAAATTTTAATTGCACAACACATTTAATAAAGACAAGAAGAGAGAAAAAAAAAAACAAAAAGTCTGAGAAAATTTGGAAAAATACCGAAAAAGATAGTTCGTTACACAAATATATTAACAAAGTGGTGGCGGCAGCGGTGTGCTCTGGTCGTACCTTGACTTGGTTTACTACGAGTATGTGTGTAGTGTGAGTTTAAGACAAATTACCAACTAAAGTTATAAAATTAGAGTCCGTGGTCGTAATTGCACATACTCGTATCTAACACCGAAATTGAAATCATTTGATTGTGTCTTTTACTTATCTTGTTGGCAATGGCATATACTCGGCAGATACATATAGCCTGTGGGAAAATCGAAAGTAAATACATTGGATTTATGCAAAACAGGAGAATTTACATAATTCCCATAGGTAGGCAGGCAGGCAGGCAGGCAGGCATGGATTGAAGGAATTCAATCAAGGTGCAGAGTATCCTGGCCCTGGCACAACAATGCATATCAATATCAAAGGACAGAGAATGAAATGAAAAATTAATTCTTGATAACTGTGGGTAATGGCATCGGGAACTCGTTGTTCGGCTATCCTCGCCCCTTTTCTGTGTCCTGTTTTGCATATAAATAGATCTCTGCAACAATCGCGGATCGTGATCCGATCAATGACATATGGGATTCGATTTGATCCTACATACATATACCGAGACTGAGACTGAGACTCCGACTGCGACTGCGACTGAGAGAGAGAGACTCTCTAAAATCAGATCGCAAGCATTCGCAATCGTAGGTTTAATATTATTCAATGCTCGCAGCACCAATCTATGTGCAACAAGTGCACACCAGTCTCATAGACAGACCCCGACTGGCCTTATCATCTAATGAAAATCTTTAAGAGTTGCATGAAGAAAAAATTAAACCAAAAACGAAAAAAAAAAAATCATAAAAATTTCTCCAAGCTGAAAATTACCGCTGCTGGTGGCTGCTACTGCCACCGCGGCTGCTGCTGCTGCTGCTGCTGCTGCTTATTGTTTTCCGTTGAACGAGCGAAATCAAATGAAACTACGCAATAATGAATAATGGAATGGTTAGTGGTGTACAAAGACCGCAGCGCGAGAGCGGGAGAGAGGAAGAAATCAAACATCAAATGAGATCGTGGGAACAGTTGAGTCACCTGAGGAATTAATGACAGCTCCAACCAACCTCCAAGAAATCGGTGGCGAACCTAATACTATACCTACATATAACGCTGGCTGGCTGGCTGGCTGCTGCTGCTGCTGTTGTTGCCATGGATATTCATTCATTTCGATGAGAGAATAACAACATCACGCATGCGACTCCCAATATGCGATTTACTGGGAGGAGTGTGTAAGCCAAGACCACCGGTTGATCTAATGCCATTGTTTGCAATGGCGTAATTGCTGTCTCTTTGGCATGAGACTTTTTCGAGGCACACGCAGATTGATGTGAAGCTTTAGTTTTTTTTGTTTTTTTTCATAGTTCTGGTCTATTAACCAGACCATGGAGAGTTGAGTCTCAATCAAAGCAACGACTCTAACTAATTATATCTCATTGTAATTAGATATTATAGGTATTTGGTCAGATCGTTTGTAAGGAGGTAGTACACCTACATACATATGTATATACATACATGCATACCTCTACCGTATTTGAGTCTAGCATTTAGCGAATTGATTTTAGGGCAGCTGTGGGAATGTTTCATTGTTTTAGTTGCCAAAGTATCTACTGTGTATCTACTCATTACAATTGGTATGTACCTACAGAGTGTGGGATTTTCCCTAGACCGGTAGGTCAGTCTATCGATTTCGTTGGCCTTTCGACAGAAATAAAATTATTTGGATTCGAAGACAAAGTTTAAAACTTCCAACTTCGTTCTAAATATGTATGTGTATGTATGAATGATTGATATTACTATTCGGAAGGACTTTCATTTCAAGTAAAGATGTACTCCTTTTCAAGAAAGCAGTCATTCATTCTCGAGGATACACACAACATCATTGCACTCATATCCTGAATGAATGTTTCTGATAAAATAGGTGTAACTAGTTTAAATTTTGATTTCCTGTTGAATGTCTTTTCTAGCTTTGGGAACTTTTTAAAAAAAAAGCAAATCTGCAAAAACTGTTTACCTTAACTGCGACCTCATCCATAGAAGTCAGTTAAAAATTGGTGAAATGATGCCGTAAAGAACTCACAGCATTCACAGCGAATCATGACATCCTTTGATTTCCAAAGAAACTGGTGTACTAGGGAACGTGCTGGTCCGAATAGAACCGACAATGGCCATCAATCTGCTCTACAGCCCCTAGCATAGAACAAGCCGTCTTGAAATTAGGCAATGACAGACCAAATGGACCGCACTTTCATCATGTGATTCTGTACAAGGCACGACAAATCTAAAACCAAGGAAAATCTAGCGCTTGAGAGATAGAGCCTAGTGCTCTTCACGAGGATTATAATCGGCTACAACCTCTTGCTCGCCCACCGAAGAAGAATGCAACGAGACAGTGAAAATTTCTGCAGAGGTTGTGGTGATTCAAGCGCAGAAGAAAGCCCATGAAAGACCCAAGCCTATGCAGATGCAACAGCCCAGGGCGAATATCACTTCGAAGACCTAGACGCTTCTGTCAGAAAAGCCACCATCGACCATCTAAAACATTAAAACAATTTCTACTTGGTTCAGGGAGATCGGTTAGCTCTTCCGCAGCTACAATTTAGGATTAACTCCACGACAGGGGTTCAAAATAGACTATCGGCCATCCGAAAGCCAGCTGCAAAAGCACCCTCCCCTGCGATTGAGTATGACATTCAGGTGGCAAAGAAGGCCTGTGAAATGCAGTTCGCTATGGGAGTTGGGCCAGACAAAAAAAGTAACTTTTACCATATCCTAGGAGACGTTGAAATAGAACGAACTAAAGCAGCTGAAGCCCCTCAGACCCCACATTTTTGGGACCAAAACCTTTCTGCGGGTTAGAACAGTACCTTATGCTGAAGAACTGGACAAAGAGAGAATGAAGATTACATCCCCCAGCTAGATAGCCCAATAAACTTATAAACGTGTCTAACCCTAAGCTGTCTTAAGAAACTGGGTTAAGAAAACGATTATTCATGGATTAGCTCACAGAAGAAGAAGCCTCCTGGGAACCTAATTTCTTTTAAACACAGATCACTCGATCCACTTCAGATACTCCGGTGCATCAAAACTGTTGAACCAGAGGAGGTGCTTTAAATTGAGTATCCTATCGATTAGAGTAATATAGTTCGGAGACCTCAATGAAATATTTGTTGCTTTCTTTTGGTTATCTTACAAAACTGGTTTATAATTAAATCTAAGTCAGCAGCAAATCCAAAGTCATATCGTATTTCCTTTCAAACCAGTATTTGATCAGTGAGGCTCATTTCCATGGATCTAATTGTGAGGAACTGAACTGTAATGATCTCACTAATTTGCATCATACATACTCGAATACTGATGCAATCAAGAAAAGTGACATGACGAAGTCTAACTATTCATCTTTAGTAGAAGAACTGCAGAATTCTCAAATCAGTTTCAATCATGATATTCGAACCGAATTAAAGCAACAGGACGACCTCCCACAAAAGGACAAACAGTTAAGTCGATTGGCAATAGGACCCACCGTGCAAGTACCACAAACTCTTTTACAAACAAACAAAATATGCAATGAGTTTATGCTTCCAGCAGGAATATTAAGTTTTCAGTATGCTCGAGATGTACTCGCACAGTGATCCACAAAAATCTACATATGCACGTCCAGCGGTGGAACCCTGAAATACCTCAGCGAGCTATTTACACAGAGAAAATAGTACAACCTTGGAATGAGTGCCTTTTTAGTAGAACAATCTACAACCCATCCATCTCAGACAGATTTCAAATTATTTCATTATTCATTTAAGACAAACCATTGAATTCGCTCCACAAAAGTATGCGTTCAGCTGTAAGTGTTCCTTGCCTGAAGGTGTTTCAAGCTTTTTTCGCAAAAGATGAACACATCCCATAGTTACATATAACGCTTATTAGTGAGAATAGTTTTCCTTGGCATTAGGAAGATCAAAGCTCAAAATAGGAAAAAAGAATTAAATTTGACTGAAAGGCAGTTGATTCTTAATTTGCACTTGTAACCAAATGTTTGGCTACATATCTTCTAAAGGCCGGTCATGATCAAAAGGACAATAACTCTCTTTAGGGATAAAGGTCAGATCAAAACAAAAGCCAAAATCGGGGAGAAACTCGAAGCCCACTCTGAGGTACATCAAGCGGATTGTAGACCAGTAGCTATTCAATAGAGCTAAAAGGATAATTTCTCATATCGAAATGCAACTTCTCAGTGCATCCAAAAAAAGGGGAAAAGGACTATCGTTGACATGGAACTTAAAACCTGAACACCTAGAAAAAACAAGAATGGACAAGAATGTCTCCTGTTCGAAAGTTGTACGTGAGCAAATCTCCAAACTTTTGGGGCGAGGGTGTACTTTCGGACAGATCCGAAATGTAACATTTTTGACCCGAAAGGTCTTTTAAGGCTCGTGCGACGTCGAAACGATGCACTAAATTCCATGTATACCAGGCAAGGCATTGAAACATGTTCGATGGTATTGGGGTCGAAAAACAGGGAACCGAAAGAATCGTGAACCAGTTTACCTACATTGATATCCTCAAAAGATATTTAGAAAAAAGTGCTGACATGATTTAAATTCAGGGTCATTAAGCTCGAAAGATATTTGTCTAAACATTAACCTAGCTTGAGGATAAAATTGATGTTACTCTAATTAAACTCGCCTTTCTTTTACAACTCAACAGACTGTAGTGGAGTGATTTTGATTATTTTTTGGTTTTCTTAATTCCTTTTCAATTGAATAGTAAAGACATTTTCTTAAATATAATACACTTTTCATCAACAGTGCCTCTTTTTTTTCAGAACTTTTTCGTTGTACGCAGACTTTTGTGAACCACTGTAAGAAAAGAGAAGTTTGTCTACGTTCAAGTCGCTGATTAAGTGAAGTGAAAAGTAGACTGTTATTCCAAAACCACCTGGAAGCAACCATTACTGTGTTTTGCGTCAAATTTTAGTTTAATTCGAACCATTTTGCTCGTATTGAAACTGACAAACCTACATATCCCAATTTCTTTAGAAAACAAAAACAGAATACCTTACGCTGTCCACGAAACTCTATTTTCTAAAAAAATACACATTTTCTGGACTACAACCAAACAAAAACCCTCGATTTCCAAATGCGAATCCTAGAATTCTAAAAAACTGCAACTGAGTATACACTTCCTAGTGTTGTTCGAAACATGCAAGAGCTGAACTGTCAAAACTTTGCCAGAATTCACTGCATAGAGGAATACAGAAGGCTCCAATCGCCTACTAATCGATATTCATCGTTACAAAAATACTACGATACGGATACAGTTTGCATTCATCCACGTCATGTGAAGGATACTTGTATCTTAGTTTGCCCTTGTCTCAATACGAAGAAAATATAAGACATGCCACGTCCGAAAAGAGCTATATATCTCACAGTCAAAGCAAAGAGAGTATGGATACTACGCTAAAGATTGGAAGATTGACGATTTAACACATGTACAATTGTCGGGATTAACTTACCACAACCTTATGTACATACTCGTATGTATGAGGCATTACGTTCCAAGTTGTGTGTTTTAATATTCAATTCTGTACACTAAAAATGATTTCAAAATTTCATTTCGTTGAACTTCCATTCTCGTAATACATTACACGTTACCACTGTATATAACGAAGTAGAGTAATAGTACTCAAGAACTCCTTAAAAATGTCACTAAATTCCAATCAACTTATGTTCTCGACTCCTAGAAGAGAACCAATATCTGGAACTAGAACGAATTCTGCTCTGAATCTCGAAATCTGACCCAGTTCCTGTTAGCCCTATGTATAGTATGTGGTATACTTTCAAATCAAATTCGCCAACTCATCCATTATCGATTTCAAGGAAATCCAAATCAAATAGCAACGAACAACTTCCAAGAATCGAAACACTCACATCGATGTCATGTCCTCGCGTACACGCCGTGCATCGGTTGCATTGGCAATAATTACAAAACGACATTGCACACTGTTAAACAATGTGAATTTAATACTCGCTCTCATAGATCTCATTTCGAGAATGAACCTCCTTCAGCCATGCGAGAGAAAAACAACAGAAAAAAAAAGAGTCTCCAGATATTTAGATTATGGCGAGTATCTATTGCAATTAAGTAGGTATCTATATGTGATATCTCGGCTTGGTGATTGCATGCACTTATGAAACGACCGTTGCGCCCATTTTTTTCTTGTTTGCATTTATAGAATTGTAATAATAATAATCATAAATGCTTTAGATAGATTTTGTTTCACAGTTGCATTGCGAGCATCCGAAACCGAACCAACACTGACAATGTGATACGAGATTTCTTTAGTCGCTGGAGCCGGGGGGCTGCTGGCTGTTGGTGTATTGTTTTGCTTCAAGGAGCGACCGCATGATCTGACCGGGATTAGTTTACACCTCTGCAAAAAAGATCTCAGACAAATACAAAACAAATAAACAACAACAACAACAACAACAGCTACTACACAAATAGCTAAATAATAATAAAAAAATAATACAAGTGAAGGTCTCTGTCTCTGGTGCAGTATTCGTTCGTTGGTTGGTTCTTCTCTATTATTGAATTCTGATGAATGCATACAAAAGATTTACAAAAGTATCTACATCGATATTTGTATGGTTTCATAGGCGACGCGCAACAAATACAGAAGTACATCACCGTACCGTATCTTGTATTGCTTCGTGGCCGCCTGTAAATGCGCCAAAGACGGATATGTTACCATTTAGTGGATGCTCCAATGTTACTGTTGCAGTTAGAGATACATAGATATACGAGAGACCAGCGCAGCTCAATTTCATTCCCATTTTCCATTATTGTGTGCACCATTTGTGCATTTGTGGAGCTTAACGTTTTATTTATTGTTGCACACTGCGTAGCCACTATACCCGTACCACGTTTACAAAACAAAACCAAAAAAAAAACAAAAAGAGGAAAACGGCAAATAAATAACAGGAAATGGGCGCCCTGTGACCAGTACCATCGTCTATAGATCAGTATCAGGTTCAGATATTAAAAATTCAGATTCTTATCAGAGTAACGAGTAGGTTGCAATTTGTTGAAATCGTTGCACGTTGCTTCGTGGGTAGCAATACCACCTTCAATATATCAATGTATCTACATATCTAAAAAAATTAAATGAATTTGAGGCGCCATGTGTTTCGGGAAAACGAGGCAGGCAACATCACACCAGGATGCATTGGAAAATTTAAATAAAATTCACATTTAAAACGCGCACCACTGCAAGGATGCGCGCCCGTGATTTATATCCATTCCATATGATCACAAACGAACAGAAGTTTATGATTTAACTGCATATTGATGACAATTAACGCGACATCTCTCTAGAACTGAAGTGGTTGCTCATCAACGACAATCGTCGCGAAATAGACAGCCAACCAGTCAGGGAAATGTGTGCATATGTGTGCAATCGTAAGGGTACTATATCTACTGAGCTGCTGAACCCCCTCTATAATCATCACCCGTTCAAGGACAATGAATCGGTTACAATATAGCACATGGTAATAGCGCGGCGTTCTTTTCGAAAGTAATGTGCGTTTGAATGCAATCCATACCGTCTCCGTCTTGATATGCAAATTATTTGTGTACTATCGACTGATTGCGTTCGCAGATAGACAAACTTCCACTCTATCGAATTTTCGAAATACGAGTAAAATCCTTCAGCTGGATTTTTGATGCATAAATTTCAAAGTAAGGGAGGTATGTATGTACCTATACATTCAAACATACGCCGCCGGTTTTCTTACAGGACGCGCACGCAGATGTTTACTACAGAGACACGCACCTTTGGCTAAAGAATTTATCCTTTTCAAATTCATCTCCCCGTCGAAGGATCACCCAAGATTCGAAAGAGACCAAATGCGTATGCAAATCCATTGTGTGTGTCAAGAAACTACACAAAGTAATGTGCAATAAACAAGAGCAGAGAGACAGTGAAAGGATTTTTTGATCACAGGAAAGGATATTTTAATCAGCGATTTGATTGTTTTGTTTTCATATGCAAATCAGCAGTCCTAGGTAGTTCTGAATTGCACTCTTACCTGCGGTCTTTATTCAATGGAGCGTGTTTGAAAAATATTCCTTTATTAATTACTCTCGCAGGAAGAATGACAAGAAAAAGGACAATGCGATGAATGATTTATTGGGCTGGGAAAAACCCAAAAAAAAAGAAAAGCTTCGACTACAATTCGATTTGTAGTTATGTGTGAACAACGCGTCAGGCCGTTCTCAGAAGCCAGATAACAAAACATAACATAGACACATCCCAGTGACTTGCACCGCATGGCATGTGCAGAGTGTGTTATTCATCTCACAGCAAACATAACCATATAAGGCCGACCACTATCCGATGAACAACAAAATTCCATGGCGCTGATAACGCCTGACACAATAAATTCCATAAAGTGTTAATCATCCACACAATTGCTCCATTGATAGATACAGGCAGGCGCACGGCGCACCTGACCAGAAGCCAACAACCAAATCAAATGCAATAAGAATTCGCACTGTGTTTAGGTGCTTAGGTACTTCCTTTTGCTAGTAAATTATAATCCTTTGTTCTGTTGCGCACTGCACACAACAACAAGTATCTTTTCGTATGTTTTCGGCAACACACACAGCACACAAAGGAGGACCGCACTTATCTGCACCATAGGAAACTGACATTCAACAGTTGCAAGCCCTTCAATCCCTTAAACATAATAAGGATTACCCGCAAAACTACTTCACAAAGCACTCGAATGCACAAAAATATAAAAGGATATCAATTTCAGGCTATTGAGATTTGCGTGCAACTATTGCAAAATATTTATGCAGGGGTGCCTTGTGTGTGCTGCTGCTGCTGCTTGCTTCCTCCTATCCCAAGAGGGAATATCCTTTTTTTGCTTTTTGGCAAACACATACTTAAATATGTGTGTGCCATTATCAGTGCACTATTTGTGCGCGCTTAAGGATACATATATCGTTTGGTACGTTTGTACCTTTTGTGAACACGCGTATCATTAATTTGCATTAATTCCATATCAGGAGGTCCTGTGCTAAAAAAAAACGAGGACATTTAATAAATGTAACAGTAATGCGATTGAGGTTGACAGTTTCCAATTCGGAGATGGAATTTTTTGACATAATGATCCAAGAAAAAGGAGGAATACTCGTATGTGTACGCGATAAGGATACGAGCACATGTGTGTATATGCTGGAATGTGTGAGATGCTTTTCTTTTTTTTTCTTTTTTTTTTTCGTTGTTCATGCTTTTGTGGATAGATTTGACATTTGAGGCAGGGTTTCGTATCGTTTGTGTCGTCTACACGGAGAAAAGGAAAGGATTGTTTGCAGGCAGATCCTAATGGATTTTCTAATTTCCCAAAAAGGGATTTTATTAATGATAGTTGCGATTTATTGTATGTCATATGGATGTATACATGTACATGTATGTGAACCTTGAACAAGTGATTAAACGCGAGTATGATGCAAGGAGTGCGTGTGGAAGACAACTGAAACTGGTCCGGCAGCGGCTATCAAGTGTGGGAATTTTTTTCTCGATTACATTTGAAGATGTTATGCACCTGGTTTTACAAATCCCAGGATTCAGCTAGAAGGCCCATTCCAAGACCTTTTAATAGATGATGAGCTCAAGTCAAAATATGGGTCTTGCGTTTGCATCAAGTACAGGTAATCACTTCCTTTATCGATCTGAAGGTTTTCAAAATGAGCTTTACTTCTCTTTCTGCAAATATGCATCCTCATTATAAACCTATATATAACGGCTATCAGCTATAACTACATGTAGTGAAGAATAATATCAAAAAAAGTAGTGACAGTCAAGCAGAGCTTAAATCCTTTCGCAACTCTTTATCGACTTAAGACCTAATATACGATCACTGACTTTCCTGTTTCTTTAAAATGGCAGAGGAGTGCCTAAGGAATTGTTGTTGAAAAAAGTAGTGTTTTAATATTCTGAGAACTTCTTGTACAAGCTTGAGGATTTGTTTATTTGCCCCGACTTTCAGCAGTAGCCAGTAGTGGTACCAGTATACAAAAGTCCTAGATAGTATCTGGAACTTTATGTTTTCATAACTTACGTAACAGACACTTAACTTTACAACACTCCTGTTTTATGTAACTACGTTCTAATAAAAAACAAAAAAAAAAATACAAATATTTGGGCCCACAGCTTCGTACGAGTCACAGAAGCTCGGCTTCTCACAACCATTTGTGTCCAAAGGACAAATTTTTGTTTTGAGTTTTTTTTTCCATGACTCTTGGATGTTTCTCAGACGTTTGTGAGAAGTTGGGCTATGATAGAACTTAAGTCCTGTATGGGGATCAAATTTACAACCTCGAGATCAATAGTCTGACTCATGGTACTCATGCCATAAAGGCAAGGACATGCTAGTGCGCTATAAGACTACTTGGGTTCATATTCATATGGAGGTCTAGCAAAACCATATGAGGCATCCTATCCTGTTGCAGTGATTAATTTCTTGGGCAAGGCAGTTTTTGATGTAGAAAATGTACAAGGACCTTTCTTAAATTGAAGTCTATACAGCGTAGAGCAACGAAGATAAGAGCATCTTCAATCTAAGTGATGGATTCGAATACTCTTCAGACTGAAGTGTTGCTTTTTACTCGTATTTGCTCTCCGAGAAAGAATATATGTATGAGATTCTTTGGAAGAGTGACAATCACTTCCTAATTCCATGTGTCTGGGAAAAGCTCAGTTCCCCAAAAGTTGGTTTTATTGTTAAATGCTTTACATCTGCCAAAATTGTCTACGAAGTTTTACAGTATTCAAAGTAAATGGAAGTAAAATACTACAGCCTTAGGTTAGGTAGATACTGCAGAATTATGGCAGTATCATACAGCAATAGGTTCCATAGTTGGTCTAGACAACCTTTACCATAACGAACCTAAACCCAAACCATTTCTTCCATACTTCCCTGCAAAACTTTACTTTGTCAAGGCTACTCCAAGCTATGCGTTGACATTCACAGAGTAGATGAATGACGTCCTTTGAAATGTGATAATCCTAGTCCCATAATCCCAGGCCACAAGACTTAAAACCCCCTATGTCCCCTAAGTTGGGCTATTTTAGTTCAGCCATGTCCATCCACCTCTCTAGAATAATCCTTTAGTCACACAGATCGGTGGTTTTAAACCTCTAAATGTGTTGCTTTGTGAAAGCTCTGATCTTTGGTCAGTTCGTCGGCCCTTTCGTATATACATATACCATTGTGTTACCACTTCCTGTATTTATACCCGCGCACAACCGATTGTTGTGAAAAATTGCCTACATATTCGGATTCACCAAAGACAGTCAAATAACAAATGAGTTCAAAATTACAATTCATTCTAAATGCTATCATTAGCAAGTCTTACAAATGTAAATTGGTAGCCGAAGAGAAGCGAATTCTATACTCCAAGACGCAATACAAGGGACTTTTTATCCAACACCTCTGTGCACAACCCTTTCCTTGAATTGAATCCTTTCGCAGATCATATTTCATCATTATTCCACAAAAAAATACCAAAAAAAAAAAAAAAACATCAGAACTAATGTACAACACAAGGTCTTTTGAACGCATACACACACCACAGTGCAAAGGACATCCGGTTCTTTCGATCAATTTGAATATTTTTCGTGTCATTGAATGCAGATTCTGGCATTACCCAGGTTCGATTCAGTCAGTTCCTATTACGATTATTCGCCCGCCCATTAATCCATCCATACATACATACATATGTATACATTTTTTTTGTCCCTTCTGCTCCTCTCGCAGTGTTATATTTGTCCCTTTGCATCGTGTCGTCGTAATCATCCTCGTTGGGCAACCCTTCGATGGATAGGATATTCGAAGGTGAGTGTTTGTTTCAGATTCAAATCCTGTAAATGCAAGTCCAAACGAAAAAATAATAAAAAAAAAATAGTAATTACTATTTTATGCAAATGACACAAACTTCAGTGCAAGGATGTTTTACTCTTTTTTTATGATTTGTGGTGTTTCGAAAGGGGTTGCGCGCAATTGAGCGATACACTTCAGTTTAACGATTTTACTTTTGAAATCTCAAAACGGACAAAGCATTCCTCGAATTAAAGCTAAGAAGACGACCGGTTTTGTTGCTGGATTCGAAATTAAATTGAAGAATTGAAATTTTGATAGGATGCGTTGTAGTTGAACAGGTTTTTGGAACTTGATTTGCCAAGTTGCGATCAGATCGATGGAATCAAAGGAAGAATTGCAGAAACTAGTCCTCGTACTTCATGGATTTTTAATGGAAAAGATTGTGAAAGTGGTGACCTACATGTATTTCCACAGACAGACAGACATCACTAGGACACACATTGGCAATAATGCATCTGCGGCAAGAGATGGACTTTTACTCTCAAACGCTTGTCAAAATTGAAATTCCGATAGTGACCACAAACTTTCCAACATATTGTACATATCAGTGTTCATTTCACCAAACAGAGATATGAGATACAAAGACAAGATTACCAATCTCTCGAGGTGTTCTAGAAAGACCAGAGAAAAGGGGATTCGATACGATTAGATACAAAATCTATAATAAAACAAACATATTTCCTTCACACTCCGATTAGTTCAAGTTTCATGATACATCAAGTTTAATGAGAAGATACATAAGTACTTCAAATGAAGTTTCCTTATCGCATCTTTTGTAGATAATCACAGAATCCTTTCAATTCTACAAGAATTCACTGCACAGAATGGATTCCGTACAATGCTGCCGTATCCTGAGGAGGACCTAGCATATCGCAACTAAAAATTCCATGTGTCTTGAAAAATGGAAAGAATGACTAGAATCTTCACCCAAATTTATTCAAAAGGATATGTTAGATAGCGAAATGTTATAAATTTCCCAGATATAGTGAAATGGTGAATGCCTGCCATAGAAGATAGGACTTTCACATTGCGGATGCATTGCAGCACTCGGTCAACCTAGCAAGATCACGTTGTAGTAAGACAGAATCATCAGCAGTCTTTGTACATCAACAACATTTTAAATCATCGCCAAGCAATAAGAAAAAAACAAGGGATCAAAGTGGCTACCTTGAGATACTTCAGCAGTAGTAGTAGAATATCGTAAATAAATACGGGCAGACCTACAGAGTGCATCTTTTCTAGTAAGAACTAGACCATTTTAAGAGATTAGTTTAGAATGGAAAATAGTTGGCCCGAATAACTCAAATCGCATATTTAGATACAGTACTTCCAACACAGAGCCCAAATGTCGTCCAATTGAACCAGCTCCTTCTCAGATGAAAGGAAGAAGCAGGAAATGAGATGTAGAGAGCAAATACAAATATTTGATACCGCAGGATCATAGTGAATCCAAACTACTGATTCTCACCATTTCATTCGGATTATACGTGTGCGAAGTGGAAGCGAAAAAGCTTGTAAATGACAGCTATTCTCTTAGTGGATTATCAGAAGATGCGTGCGAAAGATGGGAACGTGAACCGGATTTCGAACCTCCTACTCAGTACTCTGATGCACTGTAATTCATTTGTAACAGAAGGAAAAATGTTAAGTCACAGAACTCCAGTCTCAAAAAGCGAGACATTGCTACTCTTACGGTCAATAATTGTTTTCGAAATTAATAGAAGAGATTCCTTCAGATTGTAATGGACTGAAACTAAGGAAGAAAGGTGAAACCACTGGGTTTCAATAGATACCAATTTTTTACATCAAAGATTAAGGGACCACGAGGTCAAAGAAAACTGCAAATAAATTGTTGGATAGGTACTTCAAGGAAATCCCATGCAGTTCCAATTTTTCCTGATGAATTAGAAGTGTAAGCTCCATGTTGTATGCCAATGGATAGCAATCGCTGCTGCCCCATATTAGTTTCATAAATCATGAGAGAAATCTGTATATTCGCACCATTTTGTATGAAATTCCTGCCTCTCGTCAGTTAGAGCATTAACAAGCCTTACAGCCCTACAGCCCTTCGAACACTCAACGGATTGTGTATGAAAAGGCTTTTGAACGTCATTCACTTTAAAATTTGTAAAAGAAATCAGTAAAGCTTGGGTCTGTGAGTAGATACCTAGCCTATAACTTCCAACCAAAGTTTGTTGCTCCTCTCTCCCAATAAACTAATTCAGTTTTATAAAACCGCTAAGACTTACAAAATACAAGGTTTACCAAGATAATAGGAAGCTAAATCTAACCGCTTTGGATCGATTTGATTCCATAGTGATGCATTCACAAGAAGAGAGAGTCAACGTTATTGCTTTGAGGAGTAGGGCTTGGAGTATTCATATTCTCCTACTGAGACTTGAGCATTCACGTAGAAGATTGATCGCGTCCTCCTTTGCGTCGTAGTTGCAATCGTCTTTCGATAGAAAAGCAATTTCCAATCCTTCAAGTTTGACCTCTCAGTTCTGGGTCATGGTTTGATGAGTTAGCTGGATTACTGTAGCTGTACTAACCTTGATGGCTAGGTGTCTGCTCTAGTCGAATGTGTGAAAAAGCGAAACTTTCGAAGTTATTTGAAAATTAATAAGGAATTGGCGAAATCAAGTGTGTAGTTCAAATTATGGTTAAAATTGGTTCATCCAGCCATTTTCAATTTCTACATCCACACAATCCAATTATAATTTATTCTACTGCCACCTTCATGGTCCTCTATTCTCTATTAGGAGGGTGTCCTCCTCAATGTTTCAAAATTCGTACAAACTTGCAACACATCCCCATCCTTTCCATTAGGTATACCAAATAAGGTGGTATCTACACTAGACTCATATGTCTAAGCGGGTGCATCACCAATCACGTTGCTACAGAGGAATCTTTATAAGCAACATCACACTCTCAGCAGTGCCTTGAGACATGGTGAATCAGGAATAGATTGGACGCTCTTCGACCGATAGCAAGCCATGAGAGCAGTCAGTGCATCGGTTCGAGTAGATTCTTATTAGTCGACTTGCCGTCTCAACGAACTTCAAACTCAACGAACTATGTTTGAAGGACATAGATCAGAAACTGGCCCGATGTGGAGCAATGACCGACTAAATTAACAGCGAAAACTTTTCACATGTAGCAGTGAACTCAATTGCAAAGGACTCAAAACCGACGTGAAACCGCCAATATATCGAGGGGTGATAGTTCCCAACTCGACTCCACAAAATAGTCTGCACACAATTTCATCGACTACCTCAGCATTGTTGCAAGGACTATGCCAACAAATCCGTGAAGCAGCTTTAAATACCAAATTAATGACTAGTAACGACTGTTCCATTATCGAATCTCTAAAGTTGAAGGAAGCATTTGTGGAGCACACCAAAGTTCTATAAAGTTGCAGAAACAGAAAGTGTCTATACTTCCCACTCCATCCGCTCGAGGATAAGCATATAGTATTTCAAAATATGTGTTCGTCAAAGCTCAAAGTGTAATCCAAAATTTGGTTTAAATTTTCAAATCAACAACCACCCGACGACACCCAGCAGCACAATTCCAACACAGTGATGACAACAGCAACACCAGCAGGAGCATTTGGATGAGGAAAACAACAGCGAGTCAAAAAACAAAAAAAAAAAACATCAACAAACTCCAATCCAGAGATTATTACAAATAACTCAAAACAAATATCTTGAGAAAAACTAGTGGCAATTGCGACCGGTGGGCCACCACCTGCGAACAGAGAGAGAAGAACCGGCTTCCGAAACGGAGGCCCCTATCAACCCCAAAACTCAAATACACTCACATTGGACGACTGGCTCAGTCCAAGCTGGTGTGCGTGTGTGAGCAATCAAAGGGGGCGTGGTATACAAAAATTGACAAACACAATATAGCCGGACCCAAATCGGAGAAACTCCAAATGAATCGAAAAGAGAATTCGAAAAACACACCGAAAAAAAAGTACTAAGTATCTCACGGATATACAAATCCTCAGTAGGTATTAATGTTTTTAAATACAAATCGCCTTCCCCTCTCTCAATGGCATTGTGCAATCGCGCTCATTTTCGAACATGAGCTCGCCTCCGATGAACTTTCTCTTCAGTCAAGCAGCCGATGAATGAATTCTTATATCTGCTCACTTCTGCACGTGGTGAGTAGAGGTGAATGCCGTATTTCACCACGCAATCGGATGGATGCGATTCTGTACCGTACTCAGTTTTGTTTTTGTTTACATTTCGAAGAGCTCAATCGCGGATAAACAAATTTGCAATAGAGTGAAATTTAGTACAAAACAATTGACATCTCCTGTCAAAATTGATGACAGATCTCAGACCGATCTATTTTTTGTCGTTGATTTCCCTAAAAACCACCCCTTCCCACCCACTCGACATGGATAACAGATCAAATGACATGTAAAATCCAAAAAAAAAAAAGAGAACCATACCATACCATACCTCTACCTTCAAGAACACACAAAGAGAAGACGTCACGACACAAATACTCAACTCTATTCTCCCCTGCACACATATGCCTGTCGTCTCGTCGTCGTCATCATCCTCCTCATCCTCGTCGTCGTCGTCGTCGTCGTAGTCGTCGTCGTCGTGGTCGTCGTCGTTACTTTTTCGAATATAAAATCGAATGAGAAAAGAAATGAGAAATCTCAAACAAAAAACGGGGGGAGGATTTATCCTTATCAACCACGCGCGAGTACATGTGTTAGTCTCCGACGACGTCGTCGTGTATTCTTATGGAACAGCACAGCAGAGGCAAACAGAAAAAAAGAAGAAAACAAAAAAAAAAAACGATGATATTAAAAAATATCACACACATAGAGAGAAACGTTTTTCCCATTTTTTCCACCATCTATCGTTCTATTGTCACAATTCCTTTCCTTTAAGGGGGCGGGGGGTGGTGGAAGGCGATACACCGCGCCAAAATGAGACGCAACATATGAGCAACTTGTGCTAATGACAGAGATGTTATACCAGAGCCAGGCCACAAGAAATAAAGACGATTTATTGAAGTTCACTCCTGCAGATACATTTCATATTTATTGAACTTGAATTTATCTAGTATCTACTACATCGCACTATATTAATATGTAATACATACATATATCTACTAATCGTATTTAGTAATACGTAACAAATATCATCATCATCAGCATTGATCAATCGACACCTTTACAAATCACCCTCCCGGTGCGACTGTCAGAAGCACCAGCACCATTACCAGTACCACCAGCAGCAGCAGCACCACCAACTCTAAAGGGAGGGGCCGTCGCCGGAACACAACCAGTAATAGGAAACCGATTAGTAACTATT
This sequence comes from Xylota segnis, assembly GCA_963583995.1. NCBI lineage: Eukaryota > Metazoa > Arthropoda > Insecta > Diptera > Syrphidae > Xylota > Xylota segnis. The sequence goes on from OY757237.1 coordinate 59,365,071, forward strand.
CGATTGGGGCAATATCGAAGTATATTTCTTCGAGCATGCATGTGTAAAATCTCCTGCTGCTCGGCGCCGTCGTCATTCGGATACGATTCGATTACCTTGCCACCACCTATGCACATGGTGTTAGTGCCAACCAAAGTATACGATTGGACACACAATCTTTCACTCACACCCACCCACTTTTTCTTTTTTTTTTCTGTTCGTCTATTGTGTATGGAAATACACAAGAAAAAAATGTGTATAATTTTTTTTCGAGTATTTGATTCTCTCTTTCTCTCTGTCTCCACTTGATTTGATTTGAATTCTGTTTGTTTTTTCCTCTGTGTTGCCTTCTTTACGATTATTTTTTCCCATTTGACATGGGAGACACAGCAAAAAAAAAAAAGAAAAAAATATCCGAACCTCTTCCACACAACTTGTTCATGCTACACCAACAGAGAATAAGAACAAATTCTCACCACTTTACTCACCACACCACACTTTTGGAGCAGCCAGCAGTAGCACAGCAGCAGAGAGAATAAGAAACCAGCCACCAAAAGCCATGTAACAAATAATTCGGCAAAACACAAGTCGACAAAATGCCGAATAAGGTACAAAAGAAACGCGACAAAAAACTGCTTTTGTAGTATAGTAACAAAACAGCGCAACAAGGAAGCGAATAGGTGGTGAATAAATATCAAAAAAAAACAAAAAAAAAAACAGAGAACAGAAAACAACGAGAAACAAAAAAGAAATACATTCATTCGAATCGAACATTCATCGAAATGTGAATGAATTCAACACGAACGGCGGAGCACAGAGCCCATGCACCACTGGCAGCAGCAGCAGACTCACACAACCAACCAAGGAGGTGGAGTATGAGGGAGAGACAGAGAAAGAGCATGAGAGATACAAATGTATCTCGAACTATTCAAACTCGATTTTTCGAATCGAGGGTTGTGTGTGTTTTGTATATGTTTGAATTTTTCAGTCATCAGCTGAATTCATGACAGGCAACATCTTATTAGATTAAGGTTGCGCTGTTCGATTTCATTACACAGTAATATCTTGGACAAAATATTAATTCGAAAGTATATAAGAAAAAAAAAAAAAAATTACAATAATTATAATTAATTTGTTACCTGTCAACCGCCAACCGATACATTTTTTTTTTCGTCTCTCTCTGTCTCTTTCTCTCGGATTAACATCAAACAAACATGTGAATATAACAAAAAAAAAAAAATACTTTCAAAAGAATTACAAAAAAAAGATACAAATTCAGTTTCCGTGTTTCGCGAAACTTGTCAACATCTCCCGATAAACCATACAATGCACATACATATACACGGACGTATATATAGTTTATTTGTTTTCTGATGATACACAGAGAACTAGTGTACAGTGTAGTACCACCTTTATGTTAAATGTATTTAGATACAATTTTTTATATCGCAATTCCCATTGTACAAGTGAGCACACACCCCGGTGGTGTGGTATCAATCAAAAGAAGTATTGTCATTCGATTGTGAGAAGGCGACGACAACGACCGATATATCGAGAGCAACCGATCGGAAGAATGTTGTTCTTTTAAAACATACCAACAGCAAATATTTCTTTTCTTTTTTTTTTTATTGTTTTTGCAAATCATATATCTATGTAATGAGAAACTGAAGTGATCTGAACTGTTTTGTTGTGTGATGTTCTTCGGGTTTTATTTATTGTTTAAGTGAAATATGACGACAGTTTTAAAAATGAAATACAAAAAATCGGTGAAACAAAATAATTGGTGATCGCCCCGATAAATGAAAAGGCGCAAGAAAAAATATATAAAGTATATATTATTTTTTATGCGATTTTAGTTCTCAATGTTTTGCAATTAGCAAGTGAAGTGAGGGACCACCACCGCCCTGAAACAAGTCCTTTTATTTTGTTTGAAGTAAATTCGTTTACATCTCTCTCCGTCATCAGACTTATAGTGCACTAAATTGATTTTGGAAAATTTGTTTTTGTAAGTTTTGTTTTTTGGTTTGTTGGAGCTTAAGTGGTGTGAATGAAAAATTTTGTGTACATTTTGAAAACAATCAAACGGAGAAAAACTGGAAACGGAAATTGAGTCGCATAGCAAAAGGGAGGCAGACGAAGATCGTTTTGCCTCCACTTTTCAAAAATTCACCCGAATGCAGCCAACATTGCCGCAAACAGCCGGGACAGCCGATATGGATTTGACGGCTGTTCAATCAATGGACTGGTTGTTTAAAAAGGAGCGAATCTATCTATTGGCACAATTCTGGCAACAGGTAAGTGTTAAAGCCTAAAGTCGCCCTCCCCTTACTTCGTGAACACACACACACTTTGCGTAAGGCCCAGGCGGCACCTGTTCAAAAACAAAAAAAAGTTATTTTTACCGTCGATAAGTTACGACTTCCAAGAGATTCAATTTTCCGCTACGTTACATCAGATAGCTACATCGTGTAAGAAGCTTACACCTACCTTTGGGTCACAAATCTATTTTCAGATTTCGATTTATATTTCCAATCACTGAAATACATTTTCTGCTGACATCATCACTTTTGCTTTGACGTTGCTTAGGGGCTCGTAAAAGGATAGTAATTTCATGCTACCACCACTTGTGAATATCTAGTTATGCTGTAATTAAATTAAAAAAAAAAAAAAACAAAATCTCTAAGTGGTCATTCCGGTGTTTAAATTGTCCAACCATCAAACAACCGCAGTCGCAACCGAGTGCAAATCGCGCCGCAATAAACAAGTCGAATTTATAATATTGACTCACAAAAATTCGGGCGATCAGCTTTGCCAGATCAAATTGTATCGATAAGTTTTTCTGCAGGTACACTTGGACACATGTACACAGAATAGGAGCGCACCTGACTCAGTTTTAATTGATCGACTCAAATTACGAGTATCTGTTTTATTTTCTTCAGAAGTCACTAATGATTTTCGTGTTTTGTTCTTTATTTTTGTTTTTTGTTTTCTTTTTGTTTTTTGAGAGAAACAAATTCTCGAACGAGTTCTTATAAGCGGAATAGTGATCAAAACAATCATTGGCATCGTGTCATTAATAAATAATCAAATTCTCGTTAAGCATTTGTGAGATCTTAGTTGCTGCAGTAGTCAGAGCTTTTTTTATTTTTACTTTTTTTTTTATATGTGAGCGTAGTGTGTGTTCTTTTCTTAACACTTTGCGATGGCGCAGATAAGTTTTCACGATCGCCTAGATACAAAGATATTCAATTGAAAATGGATTCAGCTTTTCCGTAGGGTTGCGATCAGATCTTCTACGTGCAGCTGTCAGTGATCATCTTTTGTATCGATCATATCTATTGAGTGTGTTTAGCAAGGACAGGAGTTGACATCTTCCTGGTGTATAGAACTCTATTGTGAACTCACTCTATGTAAGAATTAATTCAGCTTACTATGAAGTAATCCAGTTATTCCATCTAACAATTGTATTATTATGTAACTTCCTGATAACCCTTCAAAAAAAACCACATACTTACGATCACATTGTATCTATTGTGAATTTGCCAAGCGAATACTTTTTTGGCTGAACTGAGCAGTCAACACATGACCTTTCCTGACTTTTCCTTAAGCCTTTCATATAATAAATAACAAAATTTTGAACTGTACTGTGCTAAGATAGTCATTTGGGATGTTCGAAACTTTATAGGCTGTACGTCTTCTATTGTGAATTGATTTTACCATTAATCGAATCAAAAAATCAATTTCACAATTTAGAATGTTTTTATAACTTTTCGAGTACTTCTGGAACTACCTTTCCATCTCTCATCAGAGGCCAGGCTTGGAACCAAAAATTGGTAATATTCACTGTGAATGAGCTCGAACTTTTAAATTACTTTTCTGAGTAACAAGTATTAGTAGCGACCGATGGCAATATGAATTCAAAAGATTAGACGTCGAAACGACTCTCGAAATTAAGGATGTATAAGAGGAACTGTGCGTTTTTGAATTCACCTTCTTCCAGTATCTAAGGAAGACTTCCGTCTATAAACAGCTTGAAATGGATCTTATTGAGTAACACCTTGTGTGTCGTTCGTTTACTTGAAGGAATGTCAGAATATTACTACATAACGACCTATGAAGTATGAGTTCTAAAATTCCATCAATTATGTATTCTCAGCCTCAGGATTATTTTTAAAGTTTGTCTGTTTGCAAGTTGACAATAAAATTAAAGAATTAAGCCTTGGTTCGGTTCGAAGATACACGCACAGGTTTGAGATGAACTAGTAGACACCTAAGCTCGGGTTTGAGTTTTTTTCTGTACCTATGAATATGTGAATCTCTGGAATCTTGGACTTTTATAAGTCCATGCCTTGCTTCAATATATCTGAAAGGGTGGAGCTTGTGGAGATTAGGTCAGAAGAAAGGATTCAATACCCTTCGAGAATTGGTGTGCAATAGCAAAGACTTTAACCTCTCGTCCTAAGACATCAGTTTTACAGAGTATAAAACTTGCCATAATGTTGCAAGCCTAGTTACATTTTTGTTTAACTAAGGCTTAGACCTTTCTACAGATTTCCACTACTTGTGATCATGTTAAGGTTCACCGTGTGATACGCTTTTGACCAATTCCCGTGAAACAGAAAGCGTCTAGTTCGGCTACATCGTAAAGAAAAAAGGAACCGTCTCTGGTATATGAGGGAAAACTATCTATTTTCCCCTTTTGCGCCAGCAAAATCATAGGCTATTATGCAATTCTTTTCATTGCTCTCCTAATCTGTTCGAGAAACATCTTCTTACTCACCATAGATACCTATCCTCGTGCGCCTTACGATCAAATGTCGTATTTCTGGTTAACTTGATTTTATCAAGACTCAACTTCCGATCTTCCCGTGGCTATTACAGTCGTCAATGATGGAGGGAAAAAAAGAGAAAATCAAAACGTTAAAAGACTTAATGCCATTCAATCATCCAATACTGTCATTAGGCTGATACGACCCCTCAAGCTTAACCAAAGATCGAAAGGTAATGGTAATGGCCTTGCGTGGAAGTACATTTGTATTTCCAATTTAATGGATATTTCCTTCTTGATGTCTGTATAATACTCGTACATACCGCAATCGAGTGGAAATAAAAGAAAAAAAAATACAGAAACAGAAACACAGGTGCAGACCTATATTTTCAAAATCACATGTCAATCGAGACCGTGCATCTGCGATAACGGTGGCAACCAAATAGATTGCAAAATAAGAAATACTACAAAAACAAAAAAAAACAAAAAACATAAACAATATTCATAATTCGACTGGACGTTATTTAATTGAAAGCGGAACTCAAGTGCAATTACTTAATACTTGCAGAATGCTTGGCTCATCAAAATGATACCTGTGCTTGCAGGTTCTCGCTTATGTTAAGGTTTGTTTTACCAAACAGCAAAATAATACCGACGTTGGCATAAATGCTATTAATGGTATTTGTTTGCAGTTCCTTATTTTGATTTTTTTTTTTGTTTTTCGTATGTAATATTGTGGTGTGCACTTGGCCCAATTAATTGTGAAATAAAAATAAAAACCAAATGCTTTTTCTTGGTCGGTGTTTTGTTTTTTGTTCGTTTTGTTCGTTTTTATGGACTACGAGAAAAACCACCGGAAATTCAACCGAATTAAATTACATGCAATCAATTTAACCGAGAGTAAAAACGTCTTAATATGCCTAATTGCTCTCCTAATATCTGGTAACCAACCAGAGAGATACCAAGCCATGAATGCTTCATGTAAAGAGAGAGCACAGCAAAAGCAACTGAAAAACATAAGAAAAAAACCATCTCAGACTGATGTCTGTCAGTAATTTGTGTGCGCAGCTCAATATATCAGTCGATATCTTATGAGTTTTTAATTTTAGGTTTTCGACTTCGAGCAATGCACGAGAAAATATCCCATCAATCGTGTACCATGTGTACCTGCTCGATCAGTGTAGATCTATAGTCCCGAAAACTTGAAATGCCCAGCCGGAGTAGTTGTATCGTCGTATGGGCGGATGTGTACGAGAGTCCTTCTTCCTCTACGGTTATCAGTCAATCCGAAAGGGACAGATCACTCATTCGTTGGCCACCACCCATCATCTGGAGATTGCAGAAAAAAGCAAAAAACATGGATCTTACCCAATTGTTTGTTGTTGTTCTTCTTCTTGCTGCTGCTGCTGCTGCTGGTGGTGGTGGTGGTGGTAGTGATGGTGGACCCCTGTATGTCGTCGATACATCCTTCCTACGGAATAATGGGAGCTCTACATTGAGCCCTGAAGCATGTGAGAGATATTCTTTTAATGCGAGGCAAAATTAAAAAGGAATCATCATTACTAACTATAAGCTGGGTTTTACTTTCGTGCGATAAGGCACTTAGCAATATGCGCCTGTAACTGTGACTGTTGCAAACTTAATATACATACATACATACATATACATACTATACTGTGTATTAATAAAACGATCATCCTCTTCCGTTGGTAAAGAAAAAAAAAAGAAAAACTGAAACTGAAACATGTGGTAAACAGTAGTCAAAACATGGTACGACAAACGACAAAGCGACGGCTCCAAATGACAGGAAAAAAAAAATCTAGAAAAAACTATATCTATGAGATACTTGTACACACTCGTCATAACGATGACTGTTATGTCGAATTAAAACGAATGTGGCGTTTCAATTTCTATTGACAACGAGAGCAGAGAAAAAAAAATCAGTTGACAGTCACTTTTCTGACAATGTCGACCGTCTTATGTCTTCTAAATGATACTCGATATTCGAATTGAAATGTTAAGATACTAATTATGCGATTGCGATCGTTTGTCATTATTAAGATACACTGTGTCGGCTGCCTTCACTAGCCGTATATGGTGGCGTGTGTGGGTGGTGAATTTTAACGAATTTTTTTTATTTTTATTTTTTCTGTTTGTCTAGACTATTGGTGGTGTAGATAATTTTTTTTTTTTACAAAATTAATTACATATCAAGTAGTTGCCAGTTATTTTGCATTTTTATTTTTTGAGTTGAGCTGAGCTGGTAATGTTAAGCGCCATTGCATGTTCAATTACCAAAAAGTTATTCGAACAAAATCGCGGATGTTCATTTGAATTTGAATTTATAATGCATACATGGTTCGACCCTTTGATTGAACCATCCCTTATAAGAGCACACAAACACACAAATGCTACAAATCCATACATCCAAGATAAGCGAATTAAAAGTTTTTTTTTCCTGTATTTACACATCAAATTCAAAATGGGAACGATTCTGGTATTCCCATGATAGATAGTTGTGTTAGTCCATCGGGCTCTAATACTTCACAGGGGATAGTAGAGTAGCATGCCGAAGGGAGGTTTTTTTTTGCCCAAAAACCGGTTATATTTAAATTGATTAACACTATACGGATTCACGGGGCGCAAAGATCATGCTCAGAAAAACTTGCACCCATCAAATGGAATCGGACGGACAAAAAAAAAATCAAAATGAAACCGCGCATAAAATATTAACAGAAAAAAAAGGGTTTCATATAAATTGTCACAGAGTGTGAAGAGTAGCAATTAATATCATTCACATATTTCGATTCAAATATACCCATAGGTACCCTACCCATGACTGAATATTAAGCAGTTTTTTTCTGAAACTTTTTTGTAAAAAAATTGAAGAAGGAAACACAATTTCCATTGCGCAGAAGAATGGAAATGTGTTGTTGTTTGGGACAAAACATGTTTTTTAAAAAAAAAATTCGTGTTACACGCATTTTTTTGAGTCGAACTTGAAGTCGTCTTGCGCAGCGCTCTCGATGGAAGTAAATAAGACTGGTGCACGACACAGAGACTATTCAATCCATAGCTCAAGCTGAGATACAAGCTACTCATTTCGAAAGACTGTACTCGTAGATACAAGCTTCTCATTTCGAAGGACCGTACTCGTAGATACAAGCTTCTCTATTCGAAAGACTGTACTCGTAGATACAAGCTCCTCATTTTGAAACATATAAAACCACGGCATTCGTAAAAATGACCCCAAAATTACCGCAAAGCCATTGGACTGTTTTGAATACTTAAGTCTGCTCTACTTAGTCCCAGTTTTTCCTTACACTTTCCTTTCGACTAAAGTAGCAGACGCATAAGATTTCCGACTTTAACAAAAATAAACAAACGAAGTAATTAATGGATTCATGCGTTTCCTTTAACCGTAGGAGTGTTGAGCCTGGTCTGCTTCGTCCCAGTGTTTCGTTACAAAAAAAGTCGCATAGGAATTCCAACTTTAACGAAAATAAACATAACCTAGCCTTTGTGTCAATCTATTCATAATTTTGTAGGAGATGACACCCATAAATGAAGCTGAAGGTATGAGGTTCGATTCCCAAACACACGTCTGACAAACATCCAAGAGTAAAATTCAAATGAAAAAGCTTCTCAAACTTTGGGCGCCTTCCATTCGTGTGGCGAATATATCACGCCCACGAACCTGTCGTGCGAAATATTTGCATTTTCATATTTTCTCCTTACCATTCAAAGTAGATCGTTTGTCAAAGCTAATGCATTTTAAACGTGTCGATTGGTTCATTGTTTTAAGACCGAGCACAAACACAACAGTATCTGTCAAAGTATCTAGGAAAGAATACGTTTTATTTCAGGTCCCAGCATTATGTAGAGGTGTACCTTTTACAATCTAGAAACGTCCCAATAGTTTGTCGGCTTTAAATCTGTTTAGAAATGCTGTCATTATATAATATTCGCTAATAATGTACATAGATACTCCATATTTAAAAATGAACAATAGATGGCGCACATTTGCAGTGTGATCAATCCCATTGTTGGGATTTGCTCAATTTTCATATCGAATCAATGTTCAGTGTAATGCATTCGTGTCAAGTCAAGGAAACTGCATTTCGATACGCAGCAGGTATCTATAGATGTAGTTTCAAAACTTTTTAACAAAAAAGAAAAAAAAAAACACACGATTGAAATATGTATTGTATACCCAACACCATAACAAAAAATAAAAAAAAGTACATCATATGCGACGCCTTATTTATGGAAAATGTCAAAGTACTTAGTGTGAAATCTATTTTTGTCACTTTTACAACACCGAATGCACAAAAAGCGTCTCGTTCCATTGCATCGCAGACACAAAACGACAAACAGTATCTGCCACCAAAAACAAGCCGAGAGAGAAGGAGAAATTGACTGGTGCGTCGTCAACTTGTGTGTGCAGTACAACAGCGCGCGAAGGGGGAGTAGTGTGTTGCTGCCAGTGAGCAACAACATCATTTTTCTCCAGCCATTGGCAACTAAAAATCACTGAAACCATTCCGAGATACTCGTATTCGTATTCGTATTCGACGCAGTTATGCATGAAGTGCTATTTTCTCAAATTGAATTCGAACAATTTTTTTTTTTTTAATTTTTTTAAAGACCAATCTATCGTTCGCAATTAACCATTTTCTGTCGATGAATATCATCTCATCGCCATGATCATCCGACATGATCGCTGCTGGTAGTCGTCGTCGTCGTCGTCGTCGTCAGTCCATTGATTGTACTTGAAGTCAAGTGGAGAATAACTCGAAAACAGCGTTGATCAGCTTCCATTGATTTTGTTTTGTATCTTCGGTGGGAACATATGATATGCTAATAATGTGCCAAAACAGAAAAGACGTTGTAGGAGTGTATTGTCTTGTTTTCTTTTGAATTATATTTATTTTGATGTTTTTTTTTTTTGTTCTCATTGGCAGATACAAACATATTACTAATACGATAAACACGTACCACTCAAGTATTTGTTTTTTTTTTTTGTCTTCTTATTTAATGGGAATTTCGTTTTTCGATCGAGAAGTCAGATGAAGAAATGAATACTAATATATGTGTGTATGTATGTAGTTAAAAAATATCTATATGTATAAATAGTAGAAAGAAAAAATAATTCAAAAACAAAAACCGAAGCCGTTGTGTTCAAATTTCGTTCGGTTTTTATGATCTGTCGTTTCGATTTATTTAGATATCTGACGGCTTCTGAATTTTAATGATGCCCAAGAGTTTTGTGTGGATCTATTTTGTGTATCTTCGACACATGTATTTCACAGTTTTTTTCTCTTCGTTTTGTATCCACATGTATCTCTGTGTGAACTAGATCGCTCGAATTTGAATTTCGTTTCATAATCAATAAAAACAAAATACAAAAACGAAGAGGCGATAAAATTTGATTGGGTGTGTTTAAGATTTTGAATTGATCATAATGCAAATGTCAATCGCTTGGACAGATGGTGATAACTCACGCTCGTTGAATGGGTTATTACTTTGGCCACGTGTGTTGGGTCCTTCGAGCGGCATATCGCATGAAACATGGACAAACAATTAGGATGTCATAATTTTCTGCACATGATTGACATGATTGAAGAGGATTTTTCACTCGAAATAGCTCCGCCGCACCGTGTCTGCGGTGCTCTCCGTCAACGCACGTTTATACTTCCACTTTGAAATCTATCGAGTTGGTATTTTTATACGCATATTTTTAGATAGATAGAACAAAAAATACGAGAAGATACATCAGACAGTTGGACTTGTGGATGGTTCTTCTATCATGTAGGTGTTCTACATAGACGCTGGAGCGCCACCATCCATCTGCGCGCGATCCAATGCAAATGTATCATCAACACACGAAGTACAAGTCTCGCATTATTGACGTTACTTGTCCTGTTTTTTTTTGTCTTGTATTCACGTTTGAGATACTTCTGTTTAGGGTTGACGAAAGTTAAATTTTAAAATCACAGCCGCCTGCTGTGCGACCACGTGCTCATTTTTGCCCATTTGACTTGAGACTTTACCGTGCCACAAATCATTCGCTCCCTTCTGTTTTTCAAAAAAGAAGAAAAGAACAAAAAAAACTGGAAAACAAAAAAAGATCACCACATGAAATGTGTGTGTTTGTGTATTGGCGTCAAAGACGTCTCTTAATCTATTCTAAAACATAAAATCAAATCAAAATTTCCTATAATTCTTCGGTTGCTCGGTCATAAAATCAAATGGGTTTCCGTTGGGTCCAATACGGCACGGCGGAGAGGCAAGACGACGGCACCAGCGAGGAAAATCGAAAAATCAAAAATAGAAAATTGTGACAAAGATTAAATTTGATTTCCCGAACAAAAAAAAACGAAGATGTTTCGGTTCGGTTTTTTTTTTTTTTTTTGAAAGAAAGGGGAGTCACATTTGTCACATTTTAGAATTTCCCAGACAACCATTATTACAAAGAGGAAAAACAATAATAATTCACTTAATTATTAATATAACGATGATACGATATGGATGTGAACAAACACCACAAGAATGTGTAGATACGTACACATGTATGCATGCATGTGGGGGAGACATTGACATGTAGCTAGCTAGCTATCCCCCCGTTTTCGATAATTAAGTCATCGTAGATACATTTATTCGATCTGAAGCATCCATTAAATATCTAACGGATATGTTTAGTTTCTAATAGATACAGCATTAGGTGTAGGTACATATATTACACTCACCCCTCCCTTGAAACAGATGTAATTGGTAAACAGTGATAACCAATGTCCCAGTCATTAGCACGTACACACAGAAGGACGACGGTCGTGATTTTACCCTCGAAAAAGGTGAACCCAATCGAAGCGAATATTAAGCGGTTATTACTTTTATAGTTTTGGCAATACAAGATTTCGATCTAAATTGTTCAAGTTTGGTAATAAACTCTTATGGGATACATTCTCACCGAGTAAAGGCTAATTTATAGATATTTAACTAACCAACTAGTGGTGGGTTGCATTCTCAGATACACTGTTCGGAGTATGTGGAAATGCTTCACGCACACAAAGGGAACAAGAGAAAACTCGACAACTTCAAGTGGTTTTCTTTCACCCAATTCACATCAATTCACTTAAGAGGGTGAAGGGATGACATGTTTGTTCTAGATATGAGATATAATAACAAGCAGCAAACACACAGATGGAGTAAGTTTAAGAATTCCCAATAACTGGTAATAAAGAGCAGAAATAATGAAATGATGATAATGATGATGATGATGATGAAATTTTCGGTTGTTCTTTGAAATCGTCCTAATCTATGGATGTGATCGCACTGCCACTGTCACTACTTGAGGCCGACAGACAGACGTGGTTCTTATTCTCTTGGATGTACACATCACTTCAAATCACATTCGAAGGCAATAAAGGACTTCCTCTCGTTGAAAGGAGTTCGAAAAAAACAAAAAACAAAAACCATTTGAACTCCATCTAGATCGAGGCGATGTAATCGATGTTTATTTCATATGAGAGCCAAGAACACCCAATACGTCAGATCGAGGTAATGGATTATAAACTTGCATCTGTTTGCAATAAGTTGGCCAATGAATATCAGATTTTAAGCGGTGTTCCACAAGGTTGTGTGCTGTCACCACTTCTATTTCTTGTGTGACAGACAAACAGAAATGGTACATTACAGGTGGGGATAGTACAAGATAGTACTTGCATGTGAAAACACAAAAAGTCTGTACTGCCGTCCTAAGAAAAAAGGCCCCATACGCCGAATTGATTTCATGACATATTGGGAATCGTTAAACCGTGCCTAATTTGTGCGTGAAGCATATTTCCATCTGCAAATGGTTCAATTGTTCAATGCCTGTCAGTACCCTAAGTGAAATGCATTTATATCTCTCAAAACTACTAAGAGATACGTCCTTCCTTCTGACAACGGCAGTATAGATCCGTCATAATCTATTGGTATTTTTGACTGGTGCCTGGCTTTATTTAGCTCCAGTTGATTTGAGTTTATGATCGCCTTACAGAATTCCTCGCTGCTATGCCTGTTGCATAATTCTGAGATAAAAATAACGTATATTCCAACTGATGACGAATAGCCTTATCTGGATTATGTTATGGAATTCCGACAAAATTCCGAAAAATACTGGCAATGAAATTCCTACATACATATGTACACATGTATATACCTCGGTTTACTTATCGGTTTCTTATATATTTACTTTCTGAGTTGAATACAAGTCGCTTGAGTTCACCAATCTTATGTCGGGCACGAGTAGATTTTGATTAAAGAATTTTACTTTAGAAGGATTCAGACGGTTGCCAAGTCTATATAAGCTAAACGTGTTCGACAAATGTTAGGTCCTACATTCTGACACGCCCTTCAGTGTAAAAAGTTTAAGTAGACAAGCAATATGAATTTCATTATAGGTACACCTACGAATCTAAGTGTTAATACTTTTGAAACGAAACCAAGGCAAAGCAGATATTTCTCAAACTTCTGACCAACTTCATCTTTACATTGCATGAGGCTATGACCAATTCTTGGTTTCAATTTCTTAAAATATTTTCGATTCTTAATTGTCGCTGAACAGTGGTGAATACCAGGCTTCGAAAATAGGAGAAGATACAAACCAACATGCGACAGCCATACTTAATCTTTTAGAGATACAAATTGTTGATAGGGCTTTCTAAAAATAGAAACAGAGCCTCGAAGTATTAACTTTTATTTAAAACAAATATTCGCAATGACATTCCTATGGTAAAAGGGTTGGGCTAGGGTATTATATCATCTGTTCCAAGTTCTATTCAATATTGTGGCTATGGGTTCAGAACAATAGTTCGAATGTATATGTTTCTGAAGCAAAGAATGTTGACATTCTAACTCAATGCAACAATCTTTTTGGATGTATCCATGCTTTCCTATAACTATGTTCAAATGTAGCTCGTCAAGGGATAACGAGACAGTGAGCTTGTTGCAAGGTTTGTTATCGTCAGAAATATTTCAATACAATAACAGCTGCACACCTTATCAAAATTGTCGAGTATCTACCTATAGTATGTATGTATATACTTAGAGTATTCAATAAAAATTGAATGTCTTCAGAAAACAAATATATCAAGGAAACCCATATTTTCCCAAAGAATAATCCAGACTTGGAACTGACTTGATGGCGTACAAACCTAGTACTTCAAGGTCTTGAATGTTAGTGATGTTCGATAAGCTTGAAAGCATCCGTTTCCCTTATTCTAAGTACCTTTCCATACTTGAACACAAAATCATTGAAAAAAAAAACTTCAAAAGTTAATGTTTCTTAATCTGATAAATCGTTAGCCTTGACACTTTGGTATTCATATAGGGGTGCTCGTGTTGACCTGCAATTCGGGCTAACGCTAACTCGAACGCATTTGATCTGAATTTCGTCAAGCTATTTTTATGTCGTTTTTTTTTTTGTTTTAATTTATCAATTACACTCAAAAATGTACATATAAACAACTTGGCTCGTATAATTGTGACATTTTTTTTTATGTGATTTTGACGTAGAATCCAATGACGCAGATTAAAATTTTGTATTTTGGCGAATTAGTGTTTTATTATCTCATACAAACCTTCCAGATCAAAGCTTACTAAGATATACTATAGGCAGACATATCGTGTATTAAATTGCTGAAAGGAAAATGCTTGAAATCCAGAAGTCTGGGCTGTTGAGCAGAGTTTAAGAAAATGTTAAACACCAGCATGTCCTTGACGATTTCGATTCGGTGATATCCTACACCGAGAAGGCTTTAGCGGCACAGACAATCAGAAATATATTTAAAGGCGTTTAAGAAATTTTACTACCATTTTGTTGGCCCCCTTTCCGTTTGCCACAAAAGCCACCTTGAATGAAGGCGTCTGCTGCTGCTGCTGCTGCTGGTGCTCCTCCGTGAAGTGAACCCTTCTTATTTTCTCCTCTTCCTGTGATTTTTTTTTGTTTTTGTATTCTTTTGCTCTTTTCTATCTGTTCTCCTAACTCCACCAACGTCGTCCTCGTCATCGTCATCGTCATCGTCGTCATCGTACACTATCAGTTTCCTTCGTGCAATAGTGTAGTGGTGTGTGGTGATGGTTGGTGTTGGTGGTAGTAGCCGACATTGCGAAAACCTAGTGAACTCCATCCTTTGGTGGTTTCGATGGGGGCGCCTTGGTATTAGGGAACATTGTATCTGCTGCTGTACCTTCTTCTTGGTGTATTAGAAGAACCTTTCTAAGCCAACTTAAACCAATGTTGGCTCCCTTCCGTTTTGAACGACCGGCCAAACGAATCAAGCCGACCAACCGTCCAACCGACCGACCGACCTACCGATGTTTTGTTTTGTCGCCTTGCCTTGTGAGAAAATCAACGTCTCTCGCTCTCCCTCTGTTGGTTGTTTTTGTTTCTCCCTTTTTAGTTATGTTTTGTCTATGTGAACTTCTTGTAGGTATGTTTTGGTGTGCTACTGGCTCTGAATGTTTTTACTTTAAATTTTGCAAAATTAGAGTTGTATATCTGGTTCGTTGGTCGTCCTTGAATTTTACCGGATGTGATGTCATGGATTTTTAATTTTCGTACACCACCCGCCGCCACTACACCCTATCTCTTTCTCTCTATCAATCTGTATGTAGGTTTGCTGCCGCCTTAAAGTCATAGTAGTCGTGTCGTCGTCGTCGTCGTCGTCGTCTCTTAATTTAAGGTATTCCCATCCGCACTCCTTTAAGAATACGCAAGCTATTTACAGTTCTGACTAACAAACAAGTGGGCGCACAGAGTGGGGGCGACACAACAGATACTACCCAGAGAGCGAGAGACGAAGAAGAAAGGGTGTGCTCTGGTAAATCTGAATCACGAGACGACACAACGCACTTTCACTTAACAGCAGCATAATAGTATCCTGCAAATATACCATGTACACAAACCGGTATGTTTGTTTGTGTATAGTACGTCTATATGTATGCATTATCATTTGTCTGTTAGTTTGTGGCATAATTACGCACGTTGTGTGCAGAGTGAATGTCCTTGAAAGTTTTTGGCATAGTTTAATTCGTACCACCAGCCAGCCGTAGAACCAGTAGTAGTAGTAAGCACATGGTATTAAACAGTTGAATGACACCTTCTTACGTTTCCTGTGGGTGGGTGTTGTGGGTTGAAGAAGAAGTAGAAAAAAAAAACACATCAAGTGTTTATATCTATGAATGCGAATGCAACTAGAGATACTTTCTTGTTTTTTTGCGAACCCCTCTCCGCCTTTGCGGAAGTACACAAATTGAAGAAAATAATTAAATTAACACGACGCCGCCACTGCCACCAGTTCTTCGGATATACTCGTACGAGTGAGTATACATTCAATTAAATCGACTTCCTGTCAATTAAATGATCACCAATAATCAAATTCAATTTGAATATACGATACTTGCTGTGCGTGCGCTGCGATAACCATCATCATTGAATCATCGCAATCATCAACAGCTGCTGATGCTGCTGTGTGTGGGAGATGTGATGTGAGTCTCGGTCGGGATCAACAGTCGATGGTTAACACAAAAAAATTATACATACATACATACACTCTGAGAGAAGATAATTTTGATAGACCCCCAAGCCAAAACGGAAATACAAATTGAAAAAAAAAAAAAAAACCCAAAGAGACACACAACTCAAAATGTGTGATGCCGTTTTTAGGGCATCTTTTCATCTGAAAAGATCCCTTCCTCCGCAGCATCTCATTTGCATTGAAAAGGGAATGTTTTTGTCACCCATAAAGATCAGTTGTTGTTGTTGGTGTTCCCACTTGGGGTCTCTCACGCAGTATAGATATTTTTTTTTGCTGTTTCCTTTTTCGAACATTTTATGCGAACGCGCTCTCAATTTCCATTCTCGATACATATTTCAAAAAGTGGGAGAGTTTAGTGTTGTGCTGTATGGCCGTATACTCGTAGAATGCAGCCAACATCCTTTGGTGCCCCCATACACACACGATGGATTTTGTGTGATGAGATGAGGAATAAAATTAAAAAAGACACTGTAATGTACAACAAGAAAATATGAAAGGAAAGAATACCGCAGCAAAGACGAGGGCGAAGACTCATAAATCAAAATTAAGGCGCATTAACATGCGCGCTTCATTCTTGACACTGCTACTTTTCTGTGCCTTGTTGGCTCTGTTTTTTTTTTTTTTCCTTCCTTTCTATATGGATACATATGTACACGTTGCGTGTGAATGAATGAATGAATGCATGTTTCGTATTTCTTTTTTTTTTTTTTTTTGAAAAAAATTGATTAAAAATCACCAACAGTTTTGAAAAGGGTGGAGTTCTTGCTGCCAATAGATACATTTTCTGTAGCACTCTGTACCAACCTACCAACACAATCACAGTAAATATCTTATTTCCATCAATGCAGCACGTCCGGTAGGTACTTCTTGTTTTTTTTTTTTTTTTTTCCTCTTCGTTCTTCGTTTTGCAATAAACGTAGTACTCTGTGTTCAACCCTTAATCAAAAATTGATGCAACGAACTTTTATATATAGGAAATAGTGCACTCCACCAACACTTTCCCCAGGAGAACGAGAGCATCATCGGTTCCAGGACCCTTCTCGTTACATGTATTTCTCATGCACTATTTCCAACACCTCCCTCGCCTACTCCCTACCCTACCCTACCCTAGCGTACCGTACTGAACCGACTATACTTTCAATAATAAATTTTCCATTTTCTCTCTCATTTTCTTTCACTTCTACTTGCATCTCTTATCCTTGTGCATCCTTGTGCTTGCTTGTTGTTGGTGCTTCGGCTACGGCTCCGACTACGGCTACGGCTCCGGCTCTGGCTGCTGCTGCTGCTGCTGCAGTTGGAGCAAGTGAATCGAAATCGAAGAAGCGCGAACTATGTATTGTAAGAGTTCGTCGTAGAGCGCGCAAAAAAAAAAAACACCATGAAAAAAATATTGTCAAGGACCCACCCACTCGAAAGTCATCGAATTCAAGATTTTTCATTTTCTTCTTATACCACGTATGTACTTATGTATGCATGTATGTACCTATCTCAGAGCGAAAAAAAAACGAAGAAGAAATAAATATTCCCTGTGCACATACAGAATTATAACGGGCATGTGTATTGGATGGATTCGATGCTGATAAGGGTAAATAAATATCCTTATGCATGTACATGGCGACTTTTTATGTATGCGGGAATTTTTTCTCGATTTTCTTTCCTTTTTTTTTATCGCCATTCCTTTGCCTTTATTGGTTTTTCGCACACACAAAGATTTTTCTCTAGGGAGTTTTTCTTTTCGTTTCGTTCTCTTTCTTTAACGATTGCCAGTAGCACATGGATTCGATTACATACTACATAGAGGTAGGTAGGTAGGTAGGTAGGTAGGTATATAGTCTATCGTTGGTGGTATTAGGCAACTGATTGGTGCCATCAACTCCTCCTCGAATCGAACCAACGATTTAATTGTACATCTTTGTACCTTGGCCATTAAATCAATATTGTCAACAACACTACACGAGTACGTATGTACGTATAGTATGGGCCACCAATAAAAACATACGATTTCACACCTCCTCGCAGGAATTAACACCTCTCCGAGTACATACACTCTTTATATATATACATATGTACATGTATATGTATTTAGTAGGTTCCATTCCAGAAAATAAATAAACAAGTGCAGGAATTAAATACAACAGACTGTGTGCTCCTGAAACGGTATGTGCGCACTGACACATTATCAATATCTTCACATACAAACCTCGATAGATACCGAACCCAAATGGACCAATTGGTGATATTGTGTGCACAGCAGCAGCACAGCAGCATAGCACACAGTACGGGAACCCGAAGGCAGATCCCTAGTAGTAGTCTCCTGCCACTAGTCCTCGCCATCGCCACATCGCCATCGTCGTCGTCGTCGTCGTCGTCCGTTGTTGTCGTTGTCGTCATCGTCGTCATTTTCGTCTCAGCACACACTTTAATGGCAACAACATCTATGTTTATTATTTATGTGTGCATCATCCTCCCGTATGCCCACCACAATATAACACCCGGCCATTCGTAAAAAAAAGGAAAAAATCCTTAAAAACTTATCAAAGCACACACCTACAGCCAGAAAGCACAAGAAAAATGAAAAGCTATCGGGGAAAGCAGCAAATAAAAAAGGAAAAATCAAGAGTCCCATGGATGATGGAGTCTGGAATACACACTTGCATACTTCAGTCAGGTCACTGCCTGTCTAGAGGCGCCGCGCACATTCAAATTCAAGGATATAGGAGCCTTGTAAAAAAAAAAGAAGAAAAATACAAGAACGAATGTAGAAAAGCACCCATCCATCCAAGCTATCTATCTCATTCTAAAGGACATCTGGATAGCGGAAAAAAATACATATCTGCTCGTACCTAACCGTTGCGAAAAAATGAAGCGAAAAACATGAATGGCGGAAGGAGGCACCTTCAAAAATTTTTCATTTTTATTCTTAAATCCAAAAAAAAAATTATGCAAAACGATTTTTGTTTTTTGAATAAAAATTATAATAAAAAAATAAATTTATGTTTAAGACAAACATTTAAAATTAAGAAATTTGTGTAGGGTATTGCCAATCCAATTGACATTTATTGCCGCGAAAATGCAAACCTTCGGTTTAAGAGAAAACGCAAACGAAAACCCGTCATAGCGAGAGACTAAGAGAATAGTCCTAAGAGATATGCAGAGAGGCAAATAGAGAGAGAGAGAGAGCGCGAGAGAACGGGAATGAGTGGTGAATTCTCAATCCAATCTTATAATGGTGAACTTGCTTCGATTTTTTTTTTTTTTGTTTTTTTTTTCGTATCTCTACATTAATTTTGATTGCTTCTTTTTTTCCTATATGCTATCAGCACTACCACACTAGCAAACACTGAGAAGACGAGTAGGGAAAGTATATGTGCGGCTCTGTGGCAGTGGCAGTGGCAGCAGTTTTTGTATTTGCGAGCGAGAGTGAGTCCAATGAATTGAACGAGTGTGTGAAACGAAACGAACGAAAGCCGTTCGATCACCACCAACATCATCAGCCAGAGCACCGGCAGCAGCAGCAAACCCCGAAATGCGAAAGATGGAATATAGATAGATTTTTAACAAACCTGATTGGATGGCTATTGACTGGGAATGTGGTACAGTAGGAGGGGATGTTGATGATTGTCGTGGATGGTTCTGTGTTTTTTTTTTCTGCTTTTTTTTTTTGTTGAGTTTATTTTTTTTTTTTCATCTTCTTCTTCCTCTATGTTTCTTCTTCTTCTGATTTGTGTGTAAAAGAGAGCATTGTCGTTGTCGTCGTCGTCGACGGTTGTAGATACTATATCGACTGAGAAGAAAATGTAAGGGGTTGGTGGGTATGTTTTTTTTTTGTTCAGAAATCTTTTTTTCATTTTTTTTGTGTTGGCATGTATAGGTTCTGTTGATAAGGTTCATTCTCCTTATTGTCCTTTGCCAGCCAGCCAGCTGATTCAATTATCAAGTGTGTCTCTACTATTGTCCTCCCTATATGGTTCGGTGGTGGTTCGATTGAATCTGGGCGGAGCACCCTTGTGTCGAATCGCTAAGCAATCATGCATCGGAATTTCCCCACTTTCCGTTCGAGGAGCATTTTCAATAAAATATATTATTAAATCGAGAAAGCTTTGTGTATAGTCGGGATTGGGAGGATTGCAGTCAGTCAGGTTCGCATACTTTAAGAGCATATGTGGGGAACCTATTACAGTGAAACGCGCTCTCTTTCGGTAGGTGGCGATGGTGGTGGGTGGCAAATGGGTATACTACTATGTACTCTCTTTTAGAAATTGCCACGATGCGATGCCAAAGGAAAAGTGTCCTTCATTCGATTGTGGTGTATAGTTTGTGCCACGAGAGCGGAGAGAAAGAGAGCACCACCTCCACCTGATTCTGTATTCCATTCGAACGTTATTAGATTGTGTTAGATAGATTGAGAATGGGGTGGTTGGTGGCGCTGCTGCTGCTGCTGCTGCTGCTCCTCGAGAGTTCCCATTTGGGGATGAGGTATGTAAGGATATTTCAAGCGCGCTTAGTTGTATGGATGGATTCCCAATCAAAATCGATGGGGGTGCAAAAAAAAAAGAAATCTAGAGAAAAGTGGAAAAGAAAAAATGCGCTAAGCTTTCATATACATACATAAGCAGCAGCAGCAGCAGCAGAGTAAAGGGGATGGCGCTTATGTACGTGGATTCTTGTTTTTTTTTCTCGATTTGAGTGAGGGGTGATTATATTTTTTTTCACTTTTTTTTTTTTTGTATTTTGCGCCGTGGCAGGGTGGGTGGATTGGTGGTGATGGGAGCACTTACAGCGCCACCCCAGTGCGAAAGTCGATATTCGATTGGACGAGACAGATTTACAGGACTTTTATATATGTGAAGAAAATGGAATAAATAAATTACGAAATCAATATGTTGGTTCGAAGGAATATGTAGGTATCTACTGGCGGGTTCGGCGTTCGGGTTGGATATGTACTTATTCGGAAAATGTAAATGAAAATGAAAAAAGAAAACGAATTGCTGGAAAAATACTCCATCAATTACTATTGGAAACGCCTTTATTGCGCGCGCGATGAAGCGCATCCCCTACATCTCTATACAATGGACCAATATCGATATTGCTTTTTTACTTTCGGCTGTGTACATATGTATGTATATGTTATATAAGCATGGAGGTATGGACAATGTAAGTAGATAGGTAGGTAGGTAGGAATCAGAAGATGTCGCTTCGTCGTCAATAAAACCAAAATGGCGTATCTATAGATTAAGTTTTGTTATTTTCTTTTTATTTATCAGATTGCTTATCAATCCAGCTCCGATATCTTATCTCGTATAGGTACATAATGTTTGTAGATACATGTGTATGTGGATACATTCCTTAAATAATTTTCTTGTGTGCTCATTTAAGCACGGGCTCATATGAGGCAGATTTAACGGTAAAAAATATATACTACCTATAAGTATCTGCTATAGGTGAAGCAAATACGATATCTTATCTGATGTTATAAGAGCTGGAAAGTAAAAAAAAAAAAAAAACAGTGCTGATGAGTGATTGCGTTTTATTTGCTCATCGTCAGTTCAGCTACTTTAAGGTCTATACATTTTGATCATTCTCATTTCCATGAGTTAGTTTTCGATTTGCCACTGAGAAGTTGATAAACAATAGTGTGCGAGCTAATATTACCTACTTAGTACCTGCCTATCTAGGATTTCTTTTTTTGAGAGATGATCAAAGTGAGTACCTACCTACACCTATCTATCTAATCTACTTCCTTGACTTAGTTAAAAAATTAAAAAAATTAATTAAAATACAGATATAGCAGATGATCAAGATACCATTTAGACCCTTAGATGCCTCACAGTTAAACTGTTGGTTGTTTAGCAATAATTATGGTTGGATTGCTCTATCGTTAGTATGTAAGTAAGCATTTATTCCTAAAAGCTTACTTTAGCTTATTATATGGAGGTTCATCGTTAAAGAATAAATCGTTTCGACTGAACATTTTGAAAACATATCGATCTACCGATCTACGATTGGCAGTCTAAACACCACACCTTTTTACGCCGAGTGTCTGACAAACATCTGAGAGTATAATTGTTTTAAAAAAAACTTTCAAAGAAAAATTTCTCTTCGATGTGATGAAAAACTTTTGGAAACACTTACACATACTCATGGGTGTGTAGAATGTGTCTAAGTACCTTATGCTTAGATAGGTACATATTTTATTCAAATAAAAATATAGCATTGTTGGTTCGAAAATAATATTAACTAATTCATTAGAACTTCATAGTTTCATAAATAAATAATTAAATTAAATAGAAAATAATCTTTAATTTATTTTAGAAAAAATATTTAATAGAAAAATAAATTAAAGTGAAAAGCAAATAACACAATTTGAACGAGTAAATTAAAAATAAGCGAAAAGGGAATAAAGCAGTGTTTCTCAGTGGCTCAGTCTTTTCAGTTTTGAATGTCTATTTTTAGTGAATATCTAACAAATCTGAATACCTACATACTATACATATCATAAGACTGAATTCGGTTCGAGAGTATGGAGTCGATTCCTTACGACAGTATTCATTAACAAATCTGACCGAAAATTAGATTGATTTGTAAGAATACCCACAGCTCGCTTGATTTCTAATACATACATATGTATAGTACGTCGATATTTAAAGAATTCGTTTGCCAATACATATGTATTTGTCTGTAACACCTGGGATCCCACAAGAGTATATTGTGAGACCACTGTTAATTTCATAGTGTTTCGGTGCATTCTTACAGTGTTTGCGCGCTGGCAAGCTTAAGCTGAATATTGATAATTCACAACCAAAAATAAAAAAAAAAAACATATGAAGGACAATTTGCCAAACAGGAAACAGACGGCAGAATAGTTTCAGCTACCTAGAAAGGTATCCGAAAACTTCAAGTTGTACAGTAACACAACTCGTATTCCGAAAGCGTTGAAAATGAATTTTTTTGTTTTATTCGAAAATTAGTTAGCTTTTAACTTTTTACTAAAAATTTTGGTAAGAGATTCATAAACGTGACAATTGCTTATCAGAAATTCATCTCTGGGCTTCTTCGTTGCGTCTATTTACTAAATATGTATCAGTCCAGGTCACTTCCGTACGACTTGCGCTTTGGAACTTCGTACGTCTACGTCAAAAAAGTAGAAACTTTTCAGACCTCTTTAATTGCTGGCAGTATCTCTTTTAAAAGTGTGATCAATTTGTGGAGACAATTGATGCTGTGTTAACCTAAATAAAGTTCTATTGAAATCTCCCCTAAATCTTAACTAAATTCCGAGAATTTGCCTTTTGATTTTCGTCTTCAAATCCGAGATACATATAAAATAAATCCCACTTAAATCCTCATGCGGCACTCCTTTTTTTTTTGTCAGCAAACGTCATTTTCGTCTGAAAATGAAAACGTAAACAAATTTGTCAAATATTGTACACTGAGCAATTCAGTTTTATTTCATTTTCAGTAAGTATTCTGGCCTATAACCAACTATAAACAGTAATAACAACTTCCTGCCACTATAGGAAATTATAAAAAAAAAAACTTCCCAGCTATGACAATCTATTTGATAGCAAACGTCAGTAGATATCCTGAATTCCGCTTACGTAATTCTAAATCAGTTTTCGGTAAATCCCCGACTAAGTATATGTCAAATTAACATTTAGAGCGATTGTGCTCCAAACAAAGTTCTCACAAACAGAACTTTCTCAAAGAGGCAGCTGATTTCCACATATGACGGGACATGTGTTTCCGTGTTTTGTTTCTAATTGAATCAGTTAGTGTCACGTATTTATTATACTAACTGATGTTAAGTACTTTATTCCGAATCTAAGTTGCATAATTTTTATTGAAAATATTTCCGTTGAATAACTTTACACTCAACTGATCACGTCAGATCATCTATAGCCCACTCAATTCGTCTACACTACATCTCAAGATCAGTAAAGATCACTCAAAGGAATCCTATCGCATGATCTCCCCAAACAATCAAAAAAAAAAAAATTACATGCATAGCTATGTAATGTAAGTGGGTGTACAATAGTTCCACAAGCCCTAAATATTCAATACAAAGTTTGGCGACTATCGATCCTTACGATCACTTATGGAAATGCGGAAAAAAACTTCATTAACATACAATTGGCATTCAATAATGAATGAAAGAGTGTTGCGTACCTACATATGGATGTACCTACGTGTACTGCTTGAACGACCCTTTAAAGAATGGCCTTGATTGGTTTTTGCTTGTCCTACCTATACGTCTGCCTTGTAAAAATGATCCCATTCATGCTGAACGACGTTATTGAATGAAAGAAAGGACTTCTTCGGTCGCGATCAGTTGTCGCGAAGCAGTTGAGCTCAAGTGCTTCACGAAAATAATATTGTATGTACTAAGAGAGAAAAAAAAAACGGATAAGAGAGAACGTACAGTCCGCCCTCGCACAATATGCAAATCTCAATAACTTCTTTTCAATTAAATTCGATGATCGCGTCAGTGGTGACTGGATTGGAGCGACCCTGTGTGTATATTTTTGCAGCACAATGATGCTGTGACTGCTGTTCTTGCTGCTTTGATCCGCTATTGAAAGAGTCTTTGGGATTTTGTCTGTGGTTTCTTTGGGGTCTTTGCGCGAATTTTTTGATTTCCTGTCTTTTATTTCTGAATCGCTTTTTATAGAGGAGAGAATATGAACGATATTTGGTTCTTTTGTTATAAATGGTAACTCGTATAGTTTGAATATCTTGTGCTGTGTGGGTTGTGATAACGGCGGAGTTTTGGTTATTTGCAATTTTTTTTTGTTTTGTTCTCTGGTTTGGAAATCAATCTATATTGGTTTCATGGAACGGAAGACGATTTCCGGAATTAAGAAAAAAAATTTCAGAATCATGGTTGGTTCTATAGATCTTTCTTGTGAAAACCTTACCTAAACTGAGTGCATTGCCACACCAAACAAAGTAATACCCACAGTTAGGCACTTTCACCTCGCAAGCTCTTCTGACACTATCTCCCTCAAAACTGTTATCTGTCAAGTGAAGGTTAAAACATAGATCTCCCCCTCTATGTTCTCCAAAAACTATTATATACCCAAATCTGATAAATATAATCGTCCTTCCGACTTCTGACACCAGATCAGAAGAAATCGCCTCCAAGATTTAAAAATAAGGTTTTCGGATAGACCTTAAGAAAAGTTCCGGGGTTGGTCCAAACTATACTTGCGAGATGAGATTGGTAGAGCTTTAAATGGGATCTGAAATGAATCACACTTCTGACACTATTTTCGCCAAATCAAAGATTTAAGCATACATAGCTAGCAAGCAAGGCTACTTGTGCAAACAGTCGTATCAACAAGAGCGGATAGAGCTAAAGATACATTTCCAGGGTGGACCAAACTATAGTTCTGACACTGTGCAAGTTCACACTTCTGACACTTTGTAAGTGTCTATCTACTACAGAATAGGGAGGACTTTTCTACAACTGACTGGACGCATCCTTGGTTTAGTTATGGCTTTGATCAAAACTAGGCTCTAACTACGACCTTACCGATATATTGGGGAGAAGGATAACACGGATTAAGCTCTTTAACTGATTAATGCTAAAAGTCAACACCTTGACACTGACAGACTTAAAGCACCTTGCATGTGATAACCAACACCTCTTACTAAATTTTTCAAAACACCAAAATCATCGCACAATCCCCTCTAATAGACTTGGCTTACAAAACCATTTGCGGCAAGCTTGTCCTGTCGAATGACTAATTACTCACTCAGTGCAACAACATTGAATTATTCTATATAATTGTTTGTTTCCCTAAGAGGATTACACAGTATTGCGATTGTTTGTTAATTGTTTTTCACAAACATCGGGGGACGGATTAAAAATGCACAGGACACCACACGGGGTTATCCCCCTTCCTTTTGTCAGTGACCTTGAAATTGGGGGGCTCGCGTCGCTATGTTTACTTACTTTTTTTCTGTTCACATCCTTGTACGCACACATCATGATGTGGCAGTGGACTCTGGTGTAAAGCCTACTCTCTCTCTTGCGACGCCCCGCACAGGATGCAGTGTGTTAAATGCGCGATTTTCGGTAGATGATTTGTCGCATTTGTTGAAAAGCAACAACAGCAACAACAACAACAATAGCAACAGCACCATCAGATGAGTAATGGAACGTGCAAATAACCACCTGTCATGTACAGGATAATTGGCGGTTGTGTGTGTGGGGGGCGGTGGGTTAACCTTTGCAACTGAATATGAAACAACGCACCACAAGTGCGATGTGCATGAGTTGGTCGAGCATGGTGAATCGGCAAAATTGGGGGTAACACGTTGTAAAGGGTCGTTGTTGTTTGTTTGTTTGTTTGTAGATACTGTAGTCTATTCCACCGGATGGACAACTGGTGGCAACTGTATCATAGTCCGCGACGACGACGGTATCAATTGCAATGTTAGAGAGGGTGCCAGTGGAATGTGTGTGATTTTCGCGCGAAATATGAGGATGAAATTTGTTGTTTGTCTTTTTTTTGCATTTTGCTTTTGTTTTTGTTTTTGTGTATGTGGTAAATTGCGGTGTAATCCTTTGCAAGGTCAGCTCTGAAATACTGAAACACATCTCCACACTCCTCCAACGTCAGTCAGTCCAGATGGGCATCTCTCAAGCAAGAACATGTCATCTCATAATTGTTATGTTTAAGGCGAAATATAATATACATTATGTACATACATACATATGTGTATACATGTGTGTAAGGGTTACAATGGATTACACGATTGCGTTGCAGATACAGTGTTGACGCTTAAAGAAGCACACTTTTGCCGAGAGAGAGAGAGAGAGGAGCGTAGAAGAGTGATTTTCAGGTGTGCAATGTGATTGAAAAAGTGCTTTTTGACATGCACACCTAACGGGCTTTCCACTTTCACCGGCTTAAGTTCGCTGCTAGTACTGCTGCTGCTCGGTTCTTAGAGGTGTACCCAGTAATGTGTGAGTCCTTTCCACTTTGACGAAAGTCACTCTTGCAAAGGGTTCATAGCACACAACACACCAGAGAGATGCAGTAGAATATGAAATAATTGTCATTATCCTGATGACATCCGTCTTGTTACATACACACATACGTATGTATGTATGCATCTACTCGTGTATGTGATGTTCTCTAAGATCTGACAATGAGGCTCCTCCAAAGCATCACAAGCAGTTTCGTTGTATCTGCAAGTGATGTACGCGATACAATGGGATCACAGAGATGGAAAAAAAGGAAGGAATTCAAGATGGCAATGACTTGTGGGGATGGTATGTCAACCTCTTTTTTTTTTAACAAAACAAAAAAAAAAAAAAAACAGAAAAAAAACACTCCCACATATAGTAGAGTATTTTGTAAAATAAATCGAATATCCCCGCGTGCCAACAGTGATTAATACATCCTCCTCCTAACACATGTGCAGTGCTGCATACTATGTATCTCTATGACACAAATCCGTTGCATATTTAATTTCCCCATAAGCAATAAGCGATTGTATTTCGTGTGCAGCAGAGCCACTTAATTATTGTCTATTTGCCTAGGCATCCATCTTTTCAACTGACGATAATGATGATGATTGAATAATGATTGATGAAAGTATTTTACATACAAACATGTATGTATGTACATATGTATTCTGTCCTTCGTGACGGAAATTGGTTATTTCGTCTTTTCAAATGTCTTTTCTGTGAGAAACTCCATCCACAGATACGAGTATCTACGAGTGAGTATGCAGATACATAATTTGCCTACGCCTTTGATGTGATTAAAAAAGAAAAAAAATAACAATCAAATACAGCTACCTAATTGGAATGGAATCTCCATCATCCTTTTAAGGCAAATATCAGAAAATCAACACGCTATCCATGTATGTATGTATCTACATGCATTTTTCAACAACTTTTCAAATAGATACATACTCTTCTATTTGCCATTATTATCATCATCGTGATCATCATCATCATCATCATCGAGAATATAAGCTTTTTTCCCATTCATTGTCTGTCTGTCTGTCTATTGCGACGTTCGCTCCTTTAATGCATATTTAATTAGGACTAATTAACCCAAAGGATTACGGGCATTACACATCTCATATGGAATCTTTATAGTTCTTTGCTTATCGATACGTGGTACCTTCATGTTCAAACACACAACATACACACAGAGGTCTAATTTGGAAAATCCTTTTTGAAATATTAAAATAAATAGCATTGGTTTTTCTCCTCTGTATGGTTTGTGTATCCTTTTGTTTTTTTTTTTTTTTTTTCTTAACCCAAGGCTATGGTATGTGCGTTACCTAATCACGGTCATCTATGGCCAACATTTGGGTACCGAATATGTTCACTTTTTGCTTTTTTTTTTCGTCAAAAATATTCTAAATAAATAATCATTCACAATTAATGAATGAGGGATATACGAGTATACGCTCGTGTTTCTGTTGTTTCTGTTTTTCTAAAAAAAAAAACAAAAAAGGACGAGATGGATGGGGCGCAGCACGGTGGACATGATTATGTTTTTCGATATGAGGAATGGGGTTATATTCTAATGTGTCCACCACTGTGCCAAAGTAAAAGGGATGAAGTTGTTCGACAAATCCCATCCCATCCCATCCGATCCCACTCCAGCAACACCACATTCAGTAGTCGATGGTACGTAGATACATACAATGTACGTAACGTACCCTTTTTGTGGTTGACAAAAGTTTCCATGTGGATGTGGATATGTGAAATAATAATAATAATAAATTTGGGTCCAACGGCTAAAATATGTGTGATGGGCACAATACATCGCAATCACATCAAGAATTAACAATTCCGGATTTTTGGAGATACGCATACATTTTTCCACAAAAAAGGTTGCCATAGCGAAGGAATTTCCGCCTGTCGTGTGTGTGTGTATGTGTGTGTATAAATATTTTAGAAACTAGCAGGGGGCACAGCCCACATCCCTGGCGGTAGGTAATGCTGACCGATAAATGAACCTTTTTTTGTTCTGATATCTGAGGCGCTTACTTTAAATAGAGCCCACTCCCCAATAGGGGGGGGTGGGGGTGCATTACGGTGGATAAATATTAACATCTCCATTGCAGTGTCACTCATTCATCCTTTCGCACATGTGTCGCTGCCATCATGTCTTGTATCTCTGGATGAAAATATATGTATCTTCTTATCTTAAAAGGAAAAAAAAAAAAAAAGTATTAAAAGGATGCTGATGTCGATGCTGCTGCTGCTATTTGTAACATTCCTCGGCTTTCCTTTTCTCGCAGATGACGCGCGTCCTTCCGATGTCGATGTTTGCTTTTGATAACTAATTAGCAATTCATATATGCGAGTGTGTGCGTGCGTGTGTGTCTTCTTTCAAGTCCCATACTGCGGGTTTCGTGCGAGTTTTTCGAATCCTTTTTTTTCCGTTGCTGCTGCTCTTTACCATCAAAAAGGGTGTTTTCACCGTCTTCTTGTCACCGTCTGTGCTGCTCTCCGTACGCGTGTATCCCTTATTGTCATCATGATTTTGTTTTTTTTTTTTTCGTTTTTTTTTTTGCACGACTGCTTGATTGGAGGACTCTTTTGTATCTGTACGTATAAGCAATTAATACAGAATGTCGTTATTCTTTCTTCAGCACCCTTTTTTGAATGCCTTCTGTGTACACATACACATACACACACACACATCCATGCATAAACACATAGAACAAACAAAATAAATAAGCAAACAAATAAATGAACGAACAAACGATTAAAAATCCTTTCTCTATCTCTTTCATTTCGTTTTTTCTCCTAATTATTTATTTAAATATTACACACATGTGTATTTGTATATCTCTGTTACACACCATCAAAAAATGGCACCCATCCCAGAATCCACCTACCCAGGATCCCACCCCATAGCGCCACCCTAGAACAAAAATCATCATTTGTATATCAGTTCGACCATTATTCCTTCGTCTTCGCCTCTCCCCCAACCCATGGCATCGCATCGGCCCAACCATCCCAAGCACTAATCAGAATCAGCAGCACCAGCAGGATGCTTTGCTTTGCTTTGCTTTGCGTTATTTGAAAGGATAAAGTATCAGTACACCAAGGCTGTCTTATTTTCGAGATACGAGGTGGTGTATGCTTGTATGCAAATTTATGACTGTGTTATTTTTCAGTTAAAAATATACATTAGCTATCTGTCATGGTGGAATTGAAAATAACGATAAAAAGGGGTGAGTTCTGCACACCCATATGCGCATATGTACACCCCCATATGTACATATATGACAGAATTCGATTTTTAATGGATGAGCTGAATGGAGAAAAACTTCAAAATTATAATTTTCATCCTTAATTTCGTATGTAGATACACATGGATGTATGGTATGGAACAACACAACGTTAGATTTGATGTTTGAGATTGATTAGACAAGATGAAAGGGGTGTATGCGCGCTCGTATAGGTACATATGTGTGATGTGGGTGAGTGTTCCAACTTCAATCAAAAATTCCGAACCTAATGTTGAATACAAAACAAAAAAAAACAAACAAGAGAAGGGTTATGCAATCCAAATGAAATGAAAAAGGAAATAATTATTTCATTAGCTTTCAGTGTCTATAGTTGCATGCAGGGAGAGTGAAAGATTGATATACAAAGATGTCAAAAGATACATTAATCCATAAGTATTTTTGGCAGATACATAGTATCTTTGATCTGCCCATTCATTGTTTGCTGAACTAGAACTGAAGGTAATTGGTCATAGGGGACGGATGTGCCTTTACAATGGAGTGCCTCAAGGTTCCATTTTAGTTACACTATTGTTGACACAAGACTTTTTTTGTATAAAATTGGAAAACTATACCCAAATCAGACTCTGCTTCTCAGTCCTCGTGGAATCTATAAAGAATCGTTCAATCTAGCTACCAATTCTGTACTCGTGGACTTCGAGAATTATGCCAACATAAGAGACATAAGACTTTGTCGCATCCATTTCCTTTAAAGCTGAAGGAATCAAGAAATAGTCTCATTTCTTCACCTAGTTCCTTCAGCTAGAGGACATATACGTATGATCTTTGGAAGTAAAAATCAGGCTAAAGAACCACCAACTACAACTGATGCCAAATGGTAATTTCAAAGAATTCGCATCTTTAACAAATGTTCGACAGATTCTTATGAATTTTCTGACAGCGTGCAGAAAAGAATTCCTCACAGATCGTATGTCGTAACATTTGAAACGCATGAATCGTCCGACTGTATCTCTATCCCCCTGCAGCGATTATCTAACATACAAGTCTCAAGTTTAAAAGGATTACCCACTTGTATGTACAATTTCGTCTCATTTCAGACGAATAGAAACGACACAAAAAAAATGAACAAATCTAAAACCAAAATCACAATTAGATGATCGACAGCCACCGGTGTTGTTCCACTCGCAAACGTCTAGCACTCGTACCGCAATACGCCAAACGACATCGTCGTACTTTGAAAAATCAAAAAATATTTATTTATCTGTGCACAACAGCACCAGTAGCAGGAGCAGCAGCAGCAGCAGCAGCAATACGCGCCCCATTACAATAAAGTCTCTTTGGCTTAGCATTTGTCATCGGCAGCAGCGTCAGAACCATTGTCCCGTGTGTGTAGTAGATACATTCATAGATGTAAAGAATGTACAATATCTCTCGTACATACGAATGCGTTGTGTCGTGGCGCAAATCTTTGAAAGCAAACAATAGATACTTTTAAATTAATTCTCTGATATAATTTTAGAATTCTGTACTGGTAGCTGGTTTGCTGGTTTGCTGGTTGCTCGTTTCGAATTTATAATCAACTGGCGGTTTTCTTACTCGACATGGTTCGATCTATTTTAAATGAACATTAATTAATCTTATATTATTGCCATAAAGCCCGCCGCTGCTGCCGCCATCGCCTCTTACCATCCTCGGCGACAGGTCATCGCTACGACACGGTATACCATTCCCATTCTTCCCCGCACACACACTCTCTGTGCCTCTGTGTTGCCGCACACCGCAGCACTGTGTGTCTAAAGACAATTATTTGGGAATTTCTGATTAATTGGCATTGTGCGGCGTGTGTAAGTATTGTTTTACAAAGGATTTGACAGTTTTACATTGGCAAATGGTTGAGGAAATTTCAAAAGTGTGTCCCAGATACTCGCGACATGGTCTCGATATAATTTATAGGATACGCCATTGCTTAAACTTGCATGTCAATCGGTGTGCTCCATTTGTTCGTATTGCTGTTGTTGTTGATTTGATTTTTGGAAGTAACTCAAAATCTACAAATACTACATCTGCCGTAATACATCAGAGACGCAGACACCCTTTTTAGTTGTCAAATCTTGACATGCCAAATTGATGTGACATCCTTTTACATTCGATTTCTGATCGCGCGCGCACATCTTTTGGGGACAATTAACCCGAAAGAGAGAAAGAATTTCTATGTCTCTCCCCCCCTTCTGTATACAAACACAGCCATACACACACACGCATAGAGATAAAGAGTGGAAAGGAATTTCTTAAGGAGCAACAGGACTCGAAACAAATCAGGCAGATACAAATGGGTTGGTGTGGTTCCAGTTTGAGTGATGGATGGATTGGAAGCGAATTCACCTTTAAGATGCTGGGTGAGGGAGGAGGAAAATCACTGCGTAAGGATATTTTCCCTGAAAATGTTATCTAATAAGACGGGATTGTAATTAATTAAATTAATTTGCTTCGGTTTAATACCCGAGACGAGGGAAGATTTGAAACATTTATTCGATCTGATTTCGGGTGATTTCTTATACTCTCTGACATTGATTGTAAAATTGATTGAAAGCAAACACACTTATACACATGTAGCACCTAGTCCTCCTTCCTTTCCATTTGGCATTTGCCATCTAAATCAGCTGGAATCGATCAGTAATTAAAAAAAAAAAAATAGCCCCTCAAGCTATTTGTATATGTACATACGTGCAGGGCCTGCTGCTTTGACTAGCTGCAACTTCAGATTAATTTGAATATACTTACACACTTCCCACCATCGACTGTAGGCTGGCTGGCTGGCTGAATACAATGCGAAGAGAAGGGTCGCAATGGAATCCGCCAGAAATCAAAGGAAAAGGGTTTAAAAATAACGTACGCGGGGGAGGGCCGTCGTTCTCTCTATTGAAATGAAATTTATAAATAAAATCCAAACGGACATAGACACACAGGAAAGCTCAATTCAAAAGGCATTCAATAAAGGCGTATTGCAGTTGAGTATAAAAACAACAAAAAAAAAAAACTGTCACGAAATCAAAAGAATTACGCAAACAAGCACTTGTATAGTATACACGAGGCTTTGCATAACCACACACACACACACACAACAAGGATATGACAGAATGACAGAATGACATTTCACCATTGATTTTGTTCGTTATTATATGGTTTTCAGTTTTATTTTTTGCAAAAAATTTCTTTGAAAAATCGAGCAGTGACAAAATAGCCGCAAGGATTTTATTATTCCATCCGTTGGTGGGTTTTTTTTTTTTTTCTAATTAATTTTTCCGCCGTCGTCATGGTCGTTTTCTTGTTGTTTTTTGTTCAATTGAAAACGAAACATTACTACTACAAGACAAATATTAATTAAATTTTACACCCTGATTTGCAATAATGTCTTTATTATCCTTTGCCTGTAGCTAACCCAAAAAAAAAAAACAAAACAAAAACGAATTCTTTTATTGAAAAAAATATCGCAACCACCTTTTTTCTTTGCCTTCATAATAGACCCCCTGAGGTTTGACGCCTACCCAAAGAAACTTACTTTGGCAAGACAATACCCCACAAATAGAAAAAACATTTTTATATATACAATCTGTATAGGTATAGGTATAGAGAACTCATCCATTTTGCATCCCATCCGCTGTCAATTATCTTTGTTTGTTTCTGTTTGGCTTTTTTTTTTGTTTTTTTTTTTTGTTTTGAGTTAGTACTTCCATCTTCTTAATTAAGGGAAAATATTTGACTTGCCGTCCATATCTCTTCTGAATCGAGTGAATGATAGAACCAATAAAGATTAATAGCATCCTTTTTAAATTGCACCATTTTGGGGCAACACAAAAACAGAAGAAAAAAAAAACACAGCACAGCACAGGAAAGTATTCATTTCGACTTTCATTTAGGGCATCCCTGTGTGCAAATCAAACACCACCCTTTACTGCCGAAAATCAGCCAGTCAACAAAAGAGTACCAGAAGAATATTATTCTCCATAATCCACAGTCAAAAAGTCATTCAAAACAAAAACAAAACAAAAAAAAAACGGAAAAACACTTTTCGAGGATTGAAAACGATATGAGAAACGAACTTTGTTCCTACCTCGTGTATAGAGTATGTAAAGTTCTCTTCAAAGACTGCTGCTGCTTTTCCCAGTCCTTGTTGGACTCACTCGAGGAAGCCAATAATAATGATAGCGATACTTTTTATACTCCTCGTTTTTATTCTATCTATAGCAAGTCGCCGCCACCACCGTGAGGAATGAGTAAGTACTAAAAACCCAAAAAAAAATTATTGGAACAACGATTATCCTTGAAGGGGATGCGCCTCCTACAAAACAACCTTTAGCTGCTCGGCTTCTCTGCGAGGAGAACTGATGAATTTGCTTTACAAAAATGACCAACAAAACATACCTACATATGAGTACTTCAGTGTGTTGTGTATGTACAAGTCATGTGAGAAGGAGGCTGTGAGGAGGTATTAAAATTTTTGGGAGTTTTCTGAATAGTATGTATTTAAAAAATAAATGGATGTGATATATGTAAAAGGATTTCACTCAGTCGTTCGGTCGGTCTTTTGTGTTTGAAGTGAAACCCGCATTTTAGTTAATTAACCCTTTTTCCTTTCTCGTTAATTGATATCTCCATTGATGGGGAGGATTACCAGTTGGCGAATGGCGAAATTTTCCTTTTAGTGTACGGACTCCTCGTCCACGAAAAACACACAGAAATACACAGAACACAAAAAAAAAGTATCTCTTCTCAACCACAGTTGGCATCTTCCCGCATTTTCGCGTCGAAGAAGACTTTTGTAAAATCAATTGAAATGCTAAAGGGTTCAACCATCAGTATCAGACATCAAAAATTTCACCCCCTCTACCACCCCGCTTTGGTGGCCCGTAGACTTTAAGCTTAAAAATCATTAAAATCGTTACTGGGCGGGCAGCAGCAAGTCGGCCGGCGCGGTTTGGGTGGTGGTTGTCAGATGTAATCTGTAATTAAACATTATCGACTTTGGGAATGACAACAAAAGTTGTGGAAGTTCCCTCTCCGCCTCCTGTGTATTCATAGTATTCGACGGCGCAACTTGTCATCGCAACACAGGAAAAGGGGTTTTTGAAATATTTTCAATTCGCCAAAAGTTTTTCGATTGCGATAAATCTACTTCTAATAGCTATCTGCCTTTGGGGGCTCCATGATGAGAAAAAAGGGTTGTTCGTTGCCGTTCCCGTTCCCGGTCCCGGCTACACGCTGTTGTAGATTTATGCGGGTTTCATAACTCCTCAAATCGATTTTTGTGTTCGTAAGGAGCTTAATTTTTGTCTTAGCTTATTTTTTTTGTTTTGTTTTTTTGTTGCTTTGTCTATCGCTGCTACTGTGCTTGCCTTAGTCAAAATTGTTTTTCGGTAAATATTTAATTTCCCTCGTCCATCCGTCGACATTGATAGCACTACCACCACCACCACCACCACGGTGTACGTACGACTTGTTGAAATTCAATCCTCGTGAGAATCTATGCACTTGTATCCACGAACGGACCGACCGTGTGCCGTTCGTTTGCTCTGCATACATACAGAGAGAGTTTTTGGGTGAAAGAAAACGAATTGACAAAAAGCTCCAAGGTAACGACAAGAGAAAAACGAATCATAATTCCTCCCAAAGGCACTATTGGAACGATGGGTGGGGAACGGGGGGCAGGAGGAGGCATTAAAAATGAAGGTGCAACTCGGGTTCAGACGACAAAGGGATGTTTTGCTTATCCAACACAACATTCGGATACAAACAACAAAAAGATATAAATTTGTCGGGGTAATTCCCTCTTAAGCTTCGTTCGATTCTTGATTTGGTTAAGGCGGCCGGCCCGCACTGTAATTCCTTCCTTCCATTGTCGTTGTCGGCGTCGTCGTCGTCGTCTCCTTCGATACGACTGACTAATTTGCCAAAAACTTATTTTGGACTCTACCCCAAATTGGCTTATCGATAAATCCACTACTTGCATACGTTTGTATGTATGTATGTATGTAGCACCGACGAGTGTTATAACAGTGTAACGTATTAATTTGGGTAAATTTAGCCCGTAATGACTTTAAAAGTAAAATTAATGAGGGTGTGTCCGAGGAAGAATGGCTTTGCCGCCTGCAAAAAGGGGTTCGTGGTCGTTTTTGGTTTTTTTGGTTTTTTTTTCCTGTTTTTTGCCTATTTCTCAACCCAAACAAGGAAAACTTTTTCCGAACTATTAAAATTCGAGCGGTAAATTTACTCGTATTTCGTCTTCTCCTCGTCCTGCCCTGCCGAATGTGCGATGGGTGGTGAAGGTGGTGATGGTTACCCTTAGCCGTAGTCCAATTCAAATTGAACGGAAATACATTTATGCTGAATTTTTGTCTGTTCCAAAAGAGGAAACAAAACACACTGGAAATTTTGGTTGCTTTTTTGGGGATATTACTGCATGTGGACTTGGGCTGGCTGTGTTGTTGGTGGCAGCACTACCTATCCGCCGCCGCCGCCGCCGCCTTGCAAGAACCTATAAAATATTATTTTAAATGGGGGTTAATTGGGCTATAAGTTCTGGCCGATAGTATCAGCAGACATCAAAATGGGAATACTTTTGGGAAAAGCATTTTTCGGGGGTTACAGGGTTTCGTCTGGAATTTTTATTTTTTTTTTGTTGTCTTTGAATTTTTGCTTAAATTTTATGTAATGTTTCTTTTCTGTTTTCTTCTTGTTGTTCTCCTTGCAGAGGGCTACTTTGGCCGAAAAGGAAGTTAACACATTGAAGGAGCAATTATCAACTGTTTCGACTGTAGGAACAACAACATCAACGTCTTCGACAACAACCACCACAGCATCTTCGATACATTCGTCGCCACCATCTCCGTCATCGGTGGGCGGTACAACGCCGACTTCAACACCCATACCAAATATCAAGTTGTCACCAACGATAAATAACAACAGCAGTTTCAACAATAACAATAATAACAACAAATTAAACAGTGTTGCCATATCACAGCATTTGCATCAGAACGGAAATTTGCTGGCGGCAACACCGTCACCGTCTCCACCATTATCCGAGAACGGTAGCACACTCAACGGTTGCCTTAATTCGGCAAAGTTGCTTTTCAATCATAATCAAATAATGGACACAAATGCATCGACGACCACTGCCACCGATGTATCTGCAGCAGCTGCGGTGGTAACGACGACAAGCAGCCCCACCACGCTTGGCGGAGCTTCAACGGATGCTAGCAAACTCATTACGGCAATGACCGCCGAAATGAATCTCCATCAAGACTCCAGTGAATCGGCAACCCTGGCGAGCAATCAAATGTCAAATCGGTCGCATAGCCCCCTTCTCTCAATGGAGGGCAGTGGAAATGAGGCAACACGAAACAATAATAACAATAATAGTACTAGTAACAATAATAAGAATACAAATAGTAATAGCAGTAGTAGTTGTAATAATAATTTAGCTGATGAATTGGCTGCCAAAGAGAAAGAGGTAAGTTTTATTTTTTTCGTCTTATTTGAGATCATTTAACACCCCTGCACAAAGTTTGCACAGACAACCCTCATTATGACCCTAAAACACTTGAAATTGATTCTTTCTTGACTCTATTTATCCAATAATGCGTAAAGTATCTCTTATCCTTCGTTCGATTCACCCTTTACGGGGGAGCGAACAACTCCAAACTCCAAACATCAACAAGGCATTAACGATACGGTGGAAAAAAATTCAAAAAAAAAAAAATCGAGCAGCCAGTTATAGGAATATGACATTTACGATGTGCGGGCGAAGGACTGGGCCCTATCCTTTTCTTCCCCCAAACACAAAATAAAAATGTAAACAATATTCCAAGGCGCAAAAATGGAGATGTCAATACTGAAAATGATACTGCCAGCTTTATCCTGCCACTAACAACAACCCGAAGGGTGGGTCGGTCGGTTGTTTTTGAGGCGAGAAACAACATCTTTAAATCGTCTAAATAGGGCAAACAATGCACACAACAACAGCAAAAAAAAAAGGAAAAATCACAGCACAAGGAGTCAACGAAGAAGGTGGGCTAAGCGGGATGTTCAAGGGACTTTCGCAAGACAACGGAACTGAATAGAGAAGAAAAGAAAAAAAAAAACAACATCTTTTGTTTCTCGTTCGAGTCGTCTGTGGGGGTGAGGGAATTCCTTTGCATTTGATTACGCTTCAAGGATATTCCGGTTAACCACTTAGAGGCTCAGTTCCTTCTCAAGAAGTGTACTAGTAATCGAACTCAGATATTGGCGGGATGTCTTTAAGGGTTTTTGTTTTTGTTTGCTAAAATAAGATTTGGGGGCCTGCAAAGCATACTTAAGCATTCTCGGAGATTTGTTGACTAACTTACAACTAATTAGAGAAGAACGCAAAGGGCCAATTTTAGTAGCTACTTTCTTGCCGAAGTTGGCAATACTTGCTTGAAGTTGGTTGCTCTTTGAACATTTTAATGTTGGCTTTCTTACACCTCTGCTGTATAACATGTAATGTGTCAAGTTTTTAGATTAAGTTAGGACGAAGTTGTAAAGCTAAAAAAAAGCCCAAATAGCTCGACTCTTAAGAACAGATCCAACAATCTATAGTTTTCGAAAAGTCAAAAAAGTTTTGATGAAATAGCAAATGCTAGAACGAATTTTAGACATTTCTGAAGGGCTACAACAAATGTTGTTTCATGAACATTTTAATAGATTCATACTTTAGCTTCATCGCTTTCATAAAGGTTCATGTATTTGATAAATAGGCAAAGACTCAGCTAAACAGCAAATACAATGATATTCAGGTTTGAAAGCATTCACTTATCAAGTGGGACAGCTCTGTATGAGACAAACAAGCTTGGTTGCCTAGGGACTGTTAGATGAAGATGTGCGGATAGGAATATTCTGGTTAATGGAACAAAGACACGTGAAGTCGTTAGTTCGTTTAGGTTGGATGACATTACATCTGAAATTTGATGTCAAATGAAGTGACCGGGCCATCTGCCAATCTTCGAAATGTATTTCACAAGCCTATAGCTAGATGTGGTGGTATCTCACCGGGCGACAAGACCGTACGTCCCTGTCTTCCACCTGGAAAGTTGGTAGGTTTAATTACAAGTTTATGTTCGTATATTATTTTGATCAGGGCTGTTGCGAACGTACCGCAATCATCTCATCACTTCTTCTTCTTCCAACAAGAGAGAGACACATCCTATGATCTTGAAGCCTTAATTCCTGCACCAGTTGGATCTTATGTGTGTGTAAACCAAGATCTTTTCATGAGGTGGACGGACAAAGAGCTAATTGTTGTGAACGACATCTAATGGTTTCATCGGTCGAACCATTTGATTGAACAAGGGTAAATGTGGTACAAAATTTACCCTTGGTCAGATGGATGATTATGCCGATCGTAAATGTTAGATAAATTTACTTTCAAAGAAAATTGGAATTGGAATTTCAAAGCATTGTTAAAAAGTGCGTTTTTCCTAATTTAATGTCAGCTGTCATTTAAGAGTTGACAGCCGATTTGACACATCTATCGACTTGCATCGATTTTATACTCATGGCTCCTTGTTCAGTTATAAATTTGAAGGTGAAACCGTCTAAAGAGATTCGCCAAATCTATTATCAATCAGCATTCCACACTCGGATTGCATAACAAACTCATGTCCCATATGTTAATACATACATATGTATGTATGCATGTCTCAAAATTAAGTGGCATCTTCAACATTTAACTCAAAGATAATCAAATACATAATTACAAGAAAACCGAAACACCGATGCATCTGTCTCTTCCAGCGACTAACGATGAAGCCCCACAAATATATGACCTTCTGATTTGTAAAATGTCAAAAATGCCATTGATCTTGAGACAGAAAATGTGAAAACAGAAGAAAATTAAACAAAAAACAAAAAATGAACGAAACAAACTATTACTATTCCAAGTGCAGCACTCTTCCATCCTTAATTATATGTTTGATTGTAGGACTGCTGGTATGGTATGGTAGTACTCCCGGTCCGGGACGACGACTGCATGCAGCAACTCATCTCAATAACGCATCAACAGTCAGAGTCGTACGACTTTTTGGCCCTCATTTAGTATTAAAACATTAATCCGGAGAACATGCGCGCTCATTTATTATTTGCAATGCATTGCGCCGAGCCGCGCCACACCGCCTTCCCTCAGGATCTTCGGCTCTATGCTGGTGTGTGTGTTGTCTCGCATGGCTCATTGTATAAATATAAAGTATCTGCAGAGCACATGTGTTCCATATCTTATCCCTGGGATCTACGAACAATTTGTAGATCATCGTGCGCGGGACGAAGTTTCGTCTGTGTGCCACAATGATGATGATGATGATCATTAGTGCGCGAAAAAGAAGAAGAAACCGATTATGATATGATAGTGTTGATCAGCAGCGTGCACAAGGCTCGTTTTGACTAATGGGAG
Organism: Xylota segnis; assembly: GCA_963583995.1. Classification (NCBI taxonomy): domain Eukaryota; kingdom Metazoa; phylum Arthropoda; class Insecta; order Diptera; family Syrphidae; genus Xylota; species Xylota segnis. The sequence goes on from OY757237.1 coordinate 59,406,094, forward strand.
CAATAAAACAATTTCCCTTTAACCCTACGACGACCGCGACGGTTCGAAGTTCATTCGTTCTCAGAAAATAATCGCCATATACATAGTATATGCATACATCTGTAGATACTCATATAGAGATGCGCATTTTTGCACAAAAAATAAAGACAACCACATCAAATGTGCAAAGGATGCCAAGCCAACACATAATGAAGGCAAGCAAATCAAAATGCGAGATGATGATGCGCTCTCCCTAATTAAAATTGAAAATTTTCCCTGTGTTTCACGATAAATTCCATTTCATTTTTGGGGGGATATCGTTGCACCGATTTTTCCGTGCATTTATTTGCGGACGACGACGAGGTATCGTTCCGATACATTGCAAACGAGACAAATATTTTCTTCATGCCAGATAGAGATGCTCTGCAAAATTAAGTTTCGGATAGTTTTTCGCATTAAACCCCATACCACATGCCACCCACCCATCCACCTATCCCCACTGTATGTACATATATTATGAATGTCTGTATGTGGGTAAATGTAGTTCTAGATACATACATTAAATTATTATTGGTAAAATTATAACATTGTTCGAATCGAGTGATTAAAACACAGAAACAGAATACAGCGAGTAGTGGTTGGTGCACAGCGCAATGTGACATCCGGTCTATTTTGAATGGTTTTCCGGTTTTTCACAGATACTCACAACTATACATATCTATGTACATACATAGTAGGTCCGGTCCCTCTCTCTGGTGGTTTTATCATTTCATTTCATTCCATTTGTTATTATTATAATTATTACTTGTACGTTTCTCTTCTATTTTTTATTTTTTTTTGTTTTGTATTTTGTATTTTTGTTAGCGGTTATAGGAAAATATGTATGGTAATTCGATAACGATGTATCGAGAACTCTGGGTGCGATAAACAATTATTACAAATTGTTAGTGGGAATTTCTGTTATTCGACTCAATTTCGGTGCGTGGTGGTTGGCTGTGGTTTCCAGAGCCTTATCTCGACCACTATTCAAGGAATTTTTTTTATAATTTTGTATCAGATACATATGTACATATGTATATCCCTCAAAGAAGATGGTGATTATGGGGTTTTGCCAAAACGGATGCATATGTACAGAAGCGATAGGGCCCAGTAAAACCTTTTATTGTTCTCTTATCAATACAGAGACGGGAATATTTATAAAAATAGGAAAGTTGTTATTTTTTTGTTTCTTTTTTTACTTATCACCACAAATTCAAATTAAGACATCTCTGCATGTTGCCGCCCTTCTAAAAATATATATTTTTGTGAAAATTCAATTAACGCATAAAGGAGGTACTTAGTAGCCGCCTGACTGGCTGGCTAGCATTTTACTGAAACGGACCAGTTCGACGTGGTCGACATGGCTGAGGAATCACCGTGCCTAGATTGTTCGTAATGTTAATTTATCTCGCCGAATTGCAGACGCCCGTATCGAACGGCTTCGCATATGCTGCACATTTGTCCCGATGCGGATTACTTCTTTGAGAGCACAGTGTTCAGTGTTTTGTTTCTGCACATCTTGTGCAGTTGATTAATTGATTTCTATGTATCATGCATAATGCGTTATGGGGACGATTTTTCTTTTGGTGGCTTCAAGTATAATTGCACAGCAATGCACACACCCCCCTCTTCAGTGTGTGCCGTCGCCGGCTACAGGTTATTATCTTAAGTGGTTCGTTGCTGTTCACAATTTGTGCAGATACTTTTGCCGTATCTCGTGTTGTGTATTATCCCCATGCCCATTGAAGTGTGCAAATAATTCGAGAGTACAAAAAAAAACTCAGAGTATATTCATACATATCAGCAAATACTCGAAAAAAATGCAAAAAAAAAAATATTTTCCAATCTATTATCATCCTCAAGGGTTGTTTGACTGTTTGGCTGATGGGCGGAGGGGATGTTTCAAAATATTGTCATTTTGTTATTTGTATACTGCGCGCCGCCTCCACTCCTGATTGCAAATGATGATGATGATGATGATGATGGGTAAGATGATGATTACACAATGCATTAGGTGGGTGTACTCTCCTCTGTATGTATGCCAAATGTGGAGTTGGGTTGCCTCCTGCCACCCTGTGTTTTTTTTTTTACTGCACTCTTTTGTGGAAACCATAATACGAAAATGGCTTTTAATGGATTTTGATGCATTTTACCATACATGTCTCATTATGATCCTTTTCCATCATCATCGTTGGCAAAGATGATGGGTTACTTATACGCGTGAAAGGACGCATAGACAACCTATCGCTGTTGCAGCATCAAAGTAAATAGGCGCTCGGAAAGAAAATATACACTGCTTTCCAGTAGAATAGAATCACTCTCAATATACAATCTTTAGTATGTAGTATGCTTCATGTATGAGGCTATATTTGAGCTTTTAAGTGATTCGACTCTTAAAATTCTCAGGAGGTACACCGATTTTGGAAACCTATTCACGAGCTTTGGTCACCTGAAGCAGAATGAATTTTTCCGACTCAAACAATAGATTGTGGATTCTAACACTTTTTATACCATTTCCCTGTTCACTTTTTAGCTGAGACGGTATAGATTCAAAAATCAACGTAGACACGACTTAACTGTTGAGTTTTACCTGACCCAGAACTAGGAAACAATAAGACACCAAGAAATAGATACTCGTTACAATAAACAGAGCAAATTCTAAAATAGTCTCACACTCACACTATTCCAAGAGTAAATCTATCATGCGCTACCTGTGACATCTATCGAGTAAAACATAAACTAAGCATATTTGGATTGAGTCCTTGATAAATCGGCAACGGTGGCGAATATTGCAATCAAATGTCATTTTTCATAGACTGATCCGTATTCGTATTCGAAATTTAATCAGAAAAATTCAGCGAGGAAAAACAAGTCTTTAGACACCTATACCAATGGGATTGGTTTGAAATCTAGTTCGGAAAGTATTTAAAGATAAATAGTTGTTGCAGTTTTAGTAAATAGCTCATGAGCTGACTTTCAAGACACCAACCACATCATCCACGCCAGCAAGGTCATCCTTATTCCACCCCAAACCTAAGATTCACATATCCTTTCGGCTGGCAAAAGCTGTTCGAAGCATAAACTATGATGATCAAGATTGGTAGAGCATCCTCATTGCAGATTTACTGATAAGGAGGAAGAGCAAGAGGCTTACACTTTCTGTTCTTGGATCACTTAAAAAATTACAAGAATCGAGTCGCAGGTGACAAAAAAGTGTTTGTTTTCATAAATAAGACGATTCCTTTAAAATGCCGATGTATCTACCAACACAAGACACATGAGTGTTTAGAAATATCACGGGTGGTTCAATGCAACTGGGAAACACTGTGTCCAAATGTATACGCCTTTACTTTCCAGTTTTACCTGCATCGATTTGATATGTTGTTTCTGGCGTTCAACCGAAATTAGAGTTTTCCCATTCTACTACATTCTAGTACCGAAAAGCAGCAGTGTATGCATTATATTTCATCTCAGCAGCATAATAAGCAATCATCCGCATAAAAGGGATCTCATTTATAGTCTGACACTCAGCACATACCCCATCATCGTCGTCGTCGTCGTCGCCGTCGCCGTAGCCGTAGCCGCCGCCGTCGTCGTCGTCATTCATAGGAATGCGAAAGTGGATGCCACTTACTACTTGTATCTATGCATATTTCTTTCCAATTTTTTTCTGTTTTTCTTTCATGAATACGTGTACACATACTACAGCAGGATTTTTTTTTTCATTTTCCTTAAATCATAAAAGTTAGGTGGATCTTTTGAAATTTCAATTGACTCGCCACATAGAATATGCACTTGTTTCTCGAGCACAAGGTGGGGTGGTAGGTGGGTTGAATAATAATCAAGATTAACACTTGGAATGTTAAAAACCGCTGTGGTGTTGGACCAGAAATCAATTCATAGAAGAAAATCTTACGTGATCGGAAGCAATCAAGATTCGAAAACCATAATTATTACTCTCGGTATTTCTATTTCCCCTCGTATCTGACCAACACATTTTTTTTTTCGTTTGACCCCGACTCGACCAGAGAGACTAACCGAGAGACAGCAGTGATGAAGAGAAACACAAAATATAATCGAACTAATCGAAAAACTCTATGAACCGTGTTAAAATATTTAAAATTATCATGGCACGCTATTTCGAATTCGTTCACATGTAACATACGAACAAAAAAAAAACAAAAACAAAACTAAATTATACACATGTCCATTGGTGCGCGTCTCTCTTTATAGATAGATACATATATATACATATATGTGGTGTTTGGTTCGTGGTGGTTCGATTCTAATCAGTCATTTTTCGGGAAAATCTGTCTATCCGCCGCCGCCGCCGCCGCACTGGGTTTGGCATGCATCCATCAAATCGAAGATGTCTTAAAAACGAACGAACGAACGAATCTTATTAGCATGAAACCCCTTTAAGCGATGCTACGTTAGAATGGAGAACACTCTTCGACAGATGATCGACAACTATTTTGTATACAGCAGATACATTCAATCCATTATAAAGTTATAATTGATAATTTCAAATCTTTCAATAGACAAACATACACACGAATATGTATGTATGTACGATTTTAATCTTATTAATTCAGTCAGTGCCACTCTGCCGCCACTGCCAAAGATGGTTATCCCACTTATGTGTGCTTATTTTAGACTTAGCTTCTTAATTGGGCTCGTCTCTATTATGCTAGAAACGCTAGAAACAGAGACTTGCCACCAAGTGACACAACGCTCTCTCCCAAAAAAATATAAAATCAGAAGAAAAAAATGAAATAGAAAACGATGTGATATGGTGGATGGTGAATCTATCTATCAATTGTTTCGGTATAAATTTTGAACTCTGCCGAATCGATTGATATGCGTGAAATATTTTGATTATGAAAAATGTTTCGATTTCTGTCGTGTGTTTGGTGATGATGATAATACTCGTATTGAATGGAATTGAGCGAGGTTCTCCCAAAAATTTAAACAAAAAAAAAATAAAAATAGAGAGATTAAAAAATTAAGAACTAATCTATTGACAAACTAATGAATTGCCGCATCTTTAGTATTCGATTAGAGTTTGTTTTGAGTTGTGTGGAGAATATGGAATTCGAGGACCGCAATCAATTGGTGAGAGTTTTTAATCATTTTCATTCTTGTTGTCGCCCTTTGTAACACCTTCTGAGCGCACCGAGCAAGAACAATCGAATTAAATAATTTCATTCCAATCAAATTACCCAATCATTTGGTACATTTAATTCTTGCGCGCCCCCCGAAATGGGGAGAAACTTTTTAAACTTAATTATTTTACATTGTCATCGTCACCACCCCGTGTCACAGTCGCTTGCGTTGTTGTCGTCGTTCCTTGCTTTAACCCCTTCACAGAGACACAGAAAGTATGTAGATATGTATATGTATTTTGGATTTCGATAGGATTGGATTTGGGGGAACCCTCCTATATCTCCCTCCGATGTGTACAGAGTTTAATTACCCACGTTCATCTGCGACTGTCTCATCATTAAAGCCAAACAATTGATTTACACCAATCGATTGTTTAAACTTTCTGACAACTGACAAGTCGTGCGGCGCATGGGGAGAACTATTCCCATGCACTTACTCATAGTTGACATAACGATGATCACTTGTTTTGTGTTGTCTGTTCTTTTTTTGTTATTTGTTTGCTCTTAAATAACTACAAAACGACACATGTAGGTTCTCGAATCATTTGTTTATTATGTGCGGAGGAGGAGGAGAGAAAAATGTTTCCCATGCACTGTGCGTGCAGCAGCAAGCAGCGTTTTATGCGGGAGCCACTCCAATCCACTCTCTCTCCATCACCGACCGCATTTGCAATAACTATTGGTTGGCATATTCAAAGGGTCACAGCACCAAGAGCTTATACTGTAATCATTCAACTATAACAGGCCGTAGCGCACACACATACACAATCTATTCATTACACAAAATAATAATCTAATAATGATTATAATGATGATGATGATGACGATGACAATCTGTGGTACTCTGTAAGTGTATGTACGAATGTATCTGCAAGACCCTCGGCTTTATTTGCAAATAATCTGTCGAATACTTCAATAAAACGCAACATTAAAAGTATACATTTACAAACAGATGAAAAAAAAAAAATTAACAAATCTAACCAAAATAAGGAAGCAATCAATTTAAAAAAATCAAACTCGAATGGAATCACAAGCTTTCGACCAAACCTTCCTACCGACGACCGATTGTCCGTCGACGTTCGTTGATCGTTGCGGTGGCCCGTTGTGCATGCAACAATCTATCAGTCAGTGTGTATCTATACTAAAAAAAAAAAAAAACACAACTTAAACTAGTATATTATAGTCGATCATCGAAGTGGATGATGCCCTCTGTGTATACGAACGAGAAATTGGCTCAGAAGCGTAGGTAGAGTAGATTGATTCGCCACAAAACGACGCAAACATACAAACTTAAAAAAAAAAACAACACGAAAATGTTCAACTGATTTGAATTGAAATTGAAAGGAAATGGATTGTCGGTCATAAATAAGTTGAATATTTTTATTTTGTTGAATTGAATAATTGGCCTTTTGATTTGTGCGCGCGCGTTCTATACACATGACAAAGAACTATACAAACATACATATAGTCACAAGTAGGTAAATGCAGCTTCACATACTTACTACACTCGTACCGTGAATGTACATTACAATTCAATTAACTATAATTGATTGAGTAAGGGCGGACGAACGGACGCGGCGAGATTAATAGACAAGAAATCATAAATCACTCGACTAGTGCAGATTTTTCACGCCTTAATATCTGTCTTCTTGATATCGAGTATTCCAATGCTCTACCGGAAAACTTAAATTTTCCAACCTTCTTGCTTCAATTTATCGTAAATTTCCGTTCAGCCTTGTAATTGAGTTCCCATTTCGTGTGTTGTGTGCGATGATGTTCAACTTGATTAAGATTCTCTGACGGTAAATTGTGCCTTAAGAAGAGACGACACTATACTGTGATGATTGAATGCCAGCAATTCATGCAGAATTCACCAACAGATTTGTCGTTTCTCGTCGTCATCGTCCTACATACATACCGAAGGAAACATGTGAAATGACTCCTTGTCGTTTCGACTAATTGGCTTATAAATTAGAAGGGAATCGATTGATAAATCAATCCACTCATAAGAGTTTTGCCATGTCTCCATATGCTTGGTGGCTGTGCAATAATTCAATTAGATACTCTCCTTCAAAATTCAAACGTGTCAACCATTTGATTTAAGTTTTCTCATCGATGTGCATTCATGTGAACACGATTAAATTTGCATTAGATTAATACATACACGGTTCTGGCAATTATTTTTCAATATTTCCTCTCTATAGCGTTGTACAGTCAAACTCAATCACATTTGTTAGTCGTAGTAGGCACCCGCATGAGGGCCTAGATACTTCTCGTTATTCTTTTTGCCTCGTAAGATAAGATGACCACTTCATATTTATTGTTTTTTAAGTAAATGTACCGGAAACAATGACTTGATGATTCTTTTTTTTTTCTTTCATATCTTTGCTTTTGTATTCACACAAATTGAGATGCATGAAGCAGTCGGCTGGGTTAGGGGGGTATACCCATGATAAATCTGCTAAATTAGTACAAATGCGGGTTTTATTTTAAGCAAGTTAAAACAACACGCAGAAAAAAAAACAAGACCCACCCATCATATCCCTAGCAAGTATGTAATTATTATTTCCCCTCAGATACAGGTGAATGGATTAGAGATACAAAAATGTCTGCACCCACTTAATCATCGAATAAATTTATTTCTGTTTTAGTTATTTTAGAGTCAATAAAAATTCTTAAGTTTTTTTTTACATTTTTTTTTTGTTCTATAATTTACCGTATTTTTGTGTAATCAAAAGATCTGCTGACTGACTCAGAGGACATGAGAGGACAGATTTAATAAATATGACACGTATCTGAAAGATACAGAGAATAAAGCGCGCAATATTTAAACAAAACATTTCGAAAGAATTAACCAACTCAATAAATTTTATCAGCTTGCGATACAGAGGTCTATGTTTATCTTGATTGTAAATTTAGGTTATGACTATAAATCAATGAAATCTCACTCGATCCCGTCCCCGCTCCATACCTACCTATGTATACTCGTACAAATTGTGAAAATAATAATTAAGAGCAAAATAAAAAATAAATATTCCCAGTATTTACAGTGTGACATGTTTATCGCTGTTCGGGAAGTCGTCATCCTCATCGTCATCTATATAATCAAGATGAATTAAGAATTATCAAACAATTCTAAATATGGATTATTTGATAGAGCACACTACTAGGTATGTGTAGTATGTGCTGACAGCATAGTCATAGTCAGATTTAGGTATACGCAAATACCCAATTAATTTACGACAGAGGGGGGCTTATGATGCTACACTACACCACCAGATATAAAAAGATACCTTTATGAATTTATTATTTTTTCCCAACTTTACTATTGGAATCTTTTTTATATTTTTTCAAAGAGCTGTTCTTTTTTTTTTTGTAAGGTTTTTCATCAACATTTTGATTTGCAAGCAAACAAGATAATGTGAAGAAGATTACCGTGTGTTTATTGAGTGGTATTTATAAGAAACATGATAGTCATCTGATACTTGTATTTCCAAATGAACAGCTTTAAATAAGATAAAGGAAAGGCAAACATCCAAAAATAATGTCGCGTCCGCAATCAAGCAGGCAGACTTCACTAATCACTTAATTTTATTTTTTTGATAAACTGCGAGTGGCGTTTATGTAAGACCTTCAAAGGGTTGCTTTTATAAAATTTAGAAATATATTTCCAAAATTTACTGAGTTTTCTTAAATGTCTAAAATACTTTAATGCAATTTTGTTTGGAAATTTCATGATTCAGACAAGTAACGCTCGTTGGAGAACTTTTGAAGTCGTTTCAAGTGAAGTTTCATGAATTGTTAAGAAAACCCTTTTTTTAAGAAAAGAAGAGATCTAATCGTTTTTTAAGTCCCCTCCCATAAGAATCCCCCGTTGGCAAAAGAATTTTGTCGTAGAGTCTGCCATTTCATTACCTTCAAGGCCATGTGGGCCTGTCATCCAACAAAGGATTACCTTATTTCTCCTATTCAGTTCGTTAGTTCCTGCAGAGATTCCCTTATAAGTTTAGACTTAATGACATAGGAGTGAAGTGTCATGATATCAGCTTAACTATCTGACATTATGATTGGCATGGTTTCTGTTTATGGCAGAAATATCACCCGGAAAGATGGTGATAGGCCAGCATTCTATGCAAACTTTCTAAATCTTCATTGAGCCTTGGAACGCAGCCTTCAATGAGGCCGATTAATTAGGTAAAATAGATTCTTATAGGACACTAAAGTGGAAGCCCACAATTAACTCTCAGTTGGTCTAAGTGAGCCGTTGACATTTTCATCAAGAAATGAACTTTCAAAGATTGAGCAATCTCTTAGAAACCGTATCTGTTCCTAAGATACCTAAAACTCAACATTGTTGCCTCAGTTCTGAGGTTTACAAATTTCCTACTTATTTCCTGATCACGAACTCAAAAACATATTCAGATACTCATTGAAAGATTGAGCTATTTTCTGACTGATAATTTTCTAAAAATATCTCTGTTACTCCGGAACATTATTAAATAAAGTAATTTTAAACTTTTGTAAATTAGTAAAATGGGCGTGGCAGTAAAAATACAAATTTGCTCAAAAAATCAGAAAATCAAGTGATATTACAAATCAGACAATATTTGTGAATATTCCAAACTGACTGTTGGTACCGATCATTGACACATGTATCTTCGATGCTTTAGACCCGAAAATACCCATTATTTTCAAATGATACTAAGAATTCATGGGACATACTCCCAAAAGATTTATTTGTTTTGTCTAAGGTTTTTAAAAAAAAAAAACCCAGTCTATGTTAGCATACGTACTATGTTTGATGTACATAAGCCGCTGTTTTGTTCTCAGACTACATTAAGAACGGTCATTACCGTTAAAATAATAGCATTTTACTCAAATTCATACTTACGTACGTACATAATAATAGATACACTGGCAAACATTAGCCGCCAGCAACACAGGTATTCACTCATCTCGTAAATTTATATTTATGTCCTTTTTTTGGCCATTGCCACGCGGTGTATATGAATGTGGGTAGTACCAATGGAGTCATCATCATTAGGATTATTGAAAAATCATGTATTTTTGTTTGTTTGTGCTATTATCCTTCGTCTTCCTGTTTCCTACTCCTTTTTTTTTTTTTTTTTGTTATATTTTTACTGCCCGCCGACAGCATCAGCATCAGCAGCATCATCAACATCAACATCATCATCGTCGTCGTAGTCGTCGTCGTCATCATCATCGTCGTTCTCATCAATTCGTTGAAGATAAAGCATTTCCCCATCATACTCGTTTTCATATTTCGAGGATTTATTTGCTTTTTCTTAAACCGCGCCGTGTATCCTGTGCTGTACTCGTACTCTACATAGGTACGGTATAGATTCAATTTTTGTTATTTTTTTTTCACTTTGGTTAGGATATCTTCAGATACGAGAGTAGAAGGCACTTTAAATAGAGGATTTTTATTTTCGTTTTGCGTGTTCCGTTTCAATTCTCCTTTACAGTGTTGTTCTCGTCGTCGCGAGATTTTTGTTTTTTATACCCCTACCCTGAACCAAGGATAATGGTCAGAGTCCGGATTTCTCTCTCAATATATCATCAGACGAAACAAATAATAATGTGAAGCTCGTCGGTGGTGATGATAAGGATGCTGCTGCTCTCAAATATTATTGTGCACAGAGAAAAGGAAGAGGGTATAGTATTCTAGTAGGTACATATAGTAGGGCGGGCGTTCCTTTTCCTTTATGGAAAGTGTAACAGTTCAGAAAATTTTATAACGGTCGGATAATTCAAACCAAGAGGCGCATACAGAGCACGAGTATATGTGTTGTCTATTTTATTTTGAACATATAATGGTTCTTTTTCTCTCGAATAGACCAAAAGGACGACTGTTAGATTGCTGTGGCTTTCTTTGTTTTTTTGTTAGTCCCTTGTTTTTTTGGGGAAAAAATGTGAGTACCACGCGCCCTGGAAATCATAAATTCACATTCGATTCCGGTTTTGGCAAAAATTTTTCCCCAAAGATATATGTACTAGACCCAACGGATTACAATCCTTTCGGTTCCTTACCTACGTGGGTTTTGTTTTTGTACATGTGGCCCAATAAACTCGACCAATTGCTAACGAGAAAACGACTTTGATGCCTTTGTTTCGGACAGGGAAAATATGTATTTCATTTTTTTTTTTGCTCCTACGGGTCGTACCGAGATCACAATCCAAATATACAAAATTTTGATTCCTTGCTTACTCTGTGTGCTGTTGACATACATACAAAGGATATTAGGCAAAATACTGAAAGACTTACTGTTTGGGTTTGTATCAGTGCTCAAATAAATTACTGTCTAGACTTTGGAGCAACAAAAAAAAACAAGGGAAAGCATTCATACATGTTATTCATATAATTGATTAGGATCTGGTTGAGTTTTGAATGGCAAACAATAATTACATAAAAAGGTGGGGGAAGGAAGGACTCCCACGTCCTCCTACTCTGTTGACTAGCACAACCTGCTAAATCAATTTAAAATTAAGTCAATTATTCGAGTCTCCTTTTTGGGAAACTACAAAACTGTATCCAAATTGATTGCAGATTATCATAATTGGATTTTTTTTTCTTTCCTATACTTGTATACCCTCTGAAGGACACTACACAACACACAGTTCCGGGGTAATTCCTTATGCGGCGCGACTAATTAATTGGTAGCAGCATACTTTGATTCGCAGGGAAAGTGATTTTGTGCAAGTCCCTTCGTCCTAGAGCGTTCGCCTTCGCCTTCAAGCCTCCAGTTTATAGGACATCAAATTAATTTGTCATTATTGCGGATATTCTTTTGCGTGTTTTCCAATTTCCTTTTCCATTTTCCACTTTTTTTTTGTGTGTTTTTTTCATGCCACACTCACTTGGGAGGGTGTCCCTGGTCGTTGTCGTAAGCCAGTTTCGCCCTATTATCGTTTTTAGCTTCGGTCTATTAAACTTGATAATGATGATGACGAGGATGTCGATGCGCCCAGTTACTGTTACTGTGCTGTGGTGTGCCTTTAATCAATATCTCATTTGAAGACTGCGCGCCACCGAAATCGACTTTATGACAGATTAAGATACAAACGGATGCACAACATTAAGAAAAGTTCTAATCTTTTGATTAATTACCATCAGTCTAGCAGTTTTGCCTTTTCAAATCAAATTCAAAAATCCACAAACACATCCCTGCTCCCCCACACTTGATGGAAGTTCTTAATCAAAGCCCAATACCACACCGCCATCTATGTATGTATGTAGAAAGTATAGAAAACTCATGGCAATCAAATAAGTTTTTCTTGTTGGGAAAATAAGACCAACAACCTTTTCAACGGTGCGTTGCCTGGAATACGAGATGATTCAATGAAAAATTATAGACGAAGGAGGAATACCTATCTATGTATCTGCAAAATTGTATCCTTCTCCCCCATTTGAAATCTCTTTACATACATCCATGCATAAATATATGAAAATTTATGAATTTTATAAATATTTTTGATCTGTGACGATATTATAGAGCATGAAGGGGTTGCAAGGATACTACTCTCTTGGAGCTGGGTTCGGCTAGCTAGCTGTGTAGGTATGTAGATGCAGTCGAGCAAAATGAAACGAGAGAAAATACATAGAATGGAAAAGTTTTGCTCAAACTATTTAGCGTTTAGAATAACTCTGGGCTTTTTTGTGTGTCTGGGACGGGCGGCGGGCACCCCTTCCTTTCCTTTTTTTTTTTTTTTGAAAAACAGAGATGTGTGTATTTTTGTACAACAAATATTATTGTATTGTGCAGCTCTCCTTCCGACATGAATAAATTGAGACTCTTGCTTCGGGGTAAAGCTTCTTTCATTGTTTACTCAAACATACATGCACACACAGATGCACACACACACACACCACATGTACAGACAGAAGGAAGCGCACATGCTAGGGGTACGGTGGTAATAATAATGCAATTGAAGTTCAAACAAAACATCATAGATACATCAAGCATCCTGAACTGGCACAAGCTGCATGCATGCAGACTTCTATACGGCACAAGTAGCAGTAGCAGTAGCAGTAGCAGCAGAAGCTGAAACAGAAGCACCAGCACTGGCATTAAGTGTGGTGACATATGCAAGTGCATGCAGGAAGAGAATTGATATCATTTCTTTTTTTTTGTCCTTTTTCTATTCCAAGACTCCACAATTGAGGCGAAAAACAATCGTATGGCAAATAAAATAATAAGTAGTTGAAAAAAAGGACGAAATCCAAGAAAAAAAACACTTTTCAATGCAACAATGCGCGCATACATATGATTGCACTCGAGGGATGAACACACAGTGAGTGTTTGGATTCGTATGCTACATGCTAGATTCCCGATGTAATCCCATAGGTACCCTTGAAACGTTTAAAGAAACAAAAGTACCGATTCAAAAAAAAAAAACGGAAAGAAAGAGAAATGAAAAAGGGAAAATGTAAACTAAAGAAAGATATGCAAAGAAAAAAGAGAGTCCTTATGGATCACTTGTAAGAGGACCGAGTTTCACACACCTTACAAGCTTTAGTCAATGTTGTGTCCACACACTTCATTAATTGGAATTTAAATGCCTTGTGTTTGGAAAAAGTATGATCAGACAAGAGTGGTTCATATTATTGGTGGGAAGCAATTCCAATAATGAGACAGCCCCTTTTGCATTTTCAATCGAGAGCTTCCAAAGTCTGTGCCTTGCTCTTGTAGACACGTGACTTATCAAATCGAATGATCTTGCCGTCCAGTGCAAATCGCCAAAGCGAGGCATTAGGCGATTCGAAAGCGCATCCTTCAAAATGTCCATTGTCCCGAGAGCTGTGCGGTTGCACCGTCCTTTTGGAACCACATATCCTCCAGTTCCGGCAATAAAAACTCGTTCATCATGTCACAGGAACCGTGTTACCGACATCATCAACCACAGCAGCGATACACTCGTCAAAACGAGCACTACAAGACCTACCGATGCTCTTTTGTCAAGTGTTGTTCCACTCTCTTCAAAACCTAAGTGCTTGACAAATTGGGGTAGGACGGTCGGGAAATTTGCGCCGAAATTCAAAGACGAACTATTTCGTACAAAATATATAATTCCATGGCTTGCAGATTTCTCGAAACAAAACTGACAGTTAACGGCATTTGCCAAAGATCTATCATCTTCCGATAAGGTGATACATTTCCAATGTGTCCATGTGTAGAAATTAAGTAAGTTTTTCTAGATAGGACCTGCCCTACATCTTCATCAAATGATGCGAAACATCTTGCCGGTCTTGAAAAAATATGTGTTACCTACCGAAATTATGACGGTCAATGAAGCTCAATACTCAAAACCAATATAAAACAGGACCTCCCTCTCAAAATAACCCAAATCAACTGATGTCCTTGGCCGTATCACGCAGCCAAAAACCATTTAGAACTTAAAGAACATTCTATAGCTTTTCACAGAATATCTACACTTTCTCAAATTCCAAAAACCGAATCGAATCCACGAATATGTATGTGTGTATACATACTGCATGTACTAACACGTGTAGTCAAAAAGTAAAAAAAAAAACTGACTATTCATTCAAGTGGAAACACCAACCTCTCCCCCATCACAGGCGAAGGACACACAAAAGGACCATCTCTCTCATTGATTTATTTGAAATATCTGATAAAATTCATATTTATAATCCCTCCCCCAGCTGAGTATGCAAAAAACGAAAGGATTGTGAATTATTGCGAATATTATTGTATATTTGGTTTATGTATGTTTTTTTTTAGAAAAATACCAAGAGTCGACCCACTCCCACCCCCACTCACTGAGTTTGAGTCTGAGTCTGAGTGTGTACAATCAAACGCACTCGTTTTGTAATTAACAAAATTGCCAGGCAGCTCCGAAAACCAATACAATATAAAAATCAACCCCAAAAATTTATATGTATATTCTTTTTCTTTGAATATTCCAAAAACACGAAACATCACCATCATCATCGTCATCATCGTCGTCGAAAGTCGTCGTCGTCGTCGTGGTAGTCATAGTCGTTGTTGCTGCTGCTGTTGCTGTTGCTGTTGTCGTCATCGTTTTCATCCTGTCGTACAGACTCCTTTTCATATGTCTATACGCACCCGGACCAACAATCAGAAAAGACCGAAAGGGGTCTTCTGCTGTTACTCCCGCTGGTTTGCTCCTGGAATCTTCTCCCGTCTACACTTACACACAATAAGTAGTAATCAGCTAAAGGCGCATTGAAACAAATATCCTTTTTTACCACCATCACTCTCCCCCCTCTTAGTCGGTTGGGTGGGTTGGTTGGCTGGTTGGTTCGTTGGCCTGGCCTAGCCTGGCCTACCTATACTCACTCAACAGCAAGTAAAAGGAATTAAAACTCATTCTAGCGATTATTTTCAAAAGTATAGCTATATCCACTTCAGTTCAGCTGTATCAGAAAGCAGAAAGAGAAGATGTTGGTGTGTCATTGATTTTTGATTCCATATCTTCTGTGTATTAGCAAAAGGACATTAGCTCTAATCTAATATCCTTCGCAGATCCATCGTGTCGTAAGGGTGTTTTGTTTTCCTTCATACAATTCATAGCCAAACAGACAGAGAGACAGAGAGACAGACAGATAGAAAAAAAAGGATAACATTTTCGTTATAATTCAACAACATTAGCTGTCAGATTCATCCCAAATAATTAATCAAAAATCTATAACAAAAAAGAAACAATGGGCGCCATTCAAAATCTGTCATTCATTTGACCATCAAAAAGATATATATCTTCGGTACAAGTACAAGAACACCTTTCTCCATTCACTTCCAAATGTATCTATGTGTGTTATGCTTGTTTTTTTTTTGGGGGAGGGAGGGGGGTAGGACGAGAGTTCATAATTAAAAGGAAGCCTTTGCCAAACTACCCCCGGGAACATTGAAGATTTTCTTTCCTTCTTCACACTCCACACTCCACACTCCAGAAACACAACTCAACAAGGACAATGATTTATAGCAGCAACAAAACGAAGTTGTACGAGTACGAGATCTGGGGAGAGTCAGATATGTACAAACAATGGAAATCAATGAATTACCTTTTACTGAACTGAAATCCGTGTATTTGCTCAATAATTCAAAATTTCTGCGCGCTACATTTCTACAATTTGCATGCGAAGGGGTTGATTTTCAGTCAGTACCTACCTATCCACCTCCTGTAAATGTGTGTCTTCGATTATAATATGACAACCATCTCTCTATACCTACACCCGCTCCCAAGTCAGCTGTACAAATGAAAATGAAAGGATTCATTGTGCGAGCGCGAGTGAAGAAGACATACAAACACACACAAAAATTTTTGTGTTTATCTGCGAGCTAAAGAACCACCGCACCGTACCGTACCGCACTGATGAGAAGGACGACGAAACGGTCGGTGGTGTTGCGGGACGTCGAACAAGGCAGCGGCAAACAGATAAAGAAATAAGGGAAAATCTGCCATCGTTTTGAAATTTTGATTCGATTCATTAATTAATACGAGGCGCAGCTCTGGGGCGGGGGCTGGCTGGTGGCTGGTGGCTGATGGTGGGCCAAAATCGAGTTTGCGATTGAAAATTTTATTTCGAATCCTTTCCGGGTGGTATTGGTTCAATATTAAAGTGATAAATCAAAGAGGATGTCTGGAATCGAATTACATCTCCCAATGTTGGATGATGGAATCATCTGTTAGCTTCAAGGTTCTTCAAAATTTTCTAATTGACATTCCCCATGTATTTGTGTGTAATTGGAAAAATTTTGTTCGCCCACCTCCCATTCCCTGCTCTGTGAGGCAGTTTGGAAATTTATTATTTGCTCAAGACAACGACAACGACTACGACGACAACAACATTATATTACCCATCGTTGCCTGACATCAAAATAACATAACATATTTTTTTTTAATAAAATTACGCACCCCTATGGTGTAGTAAAGTACTTGTAGGAATGCCACCCCCATTGTGCACGACTAGGTCTATGTAGGTACATATGTAGGTATGTTCTGTTCCAAAGGATAGATAAACCTCAGTTATAGGTATTGTTTGAAGGGAAAATATGATAATTGGAAGATTCGCAAATTCGACAGGGATTGTTATGTGGTACGCGCAGCGCGCGTATATGTTGTGTATTGATATAAAAATAGACCGCCTCCCCCGCCGCCTATTCTCAAGATGAAGCCCCAAAGACAAAGTTTTACCGTCTGCCTGTGATTAAGTCTACATACCAAGACGATGGGTGGCTTCTCGTTTCATTATTGACATTGTGCCTTTGCCAAGTTGACTTCGAACTTACTTCCACAAGTAGGCAGATCGTGTTTGTTTCCTTAATCGCCAGGAGAGCATACCCACACACACGCTAACACAAAGACGACAAGTGATGTTTTAAAACACCCGCCAAAATTATAAACAAATTCCCCCGTGTGGAGTGGAGAATATTTTTCCACCAACCCCCTTCCACTGTGTCTCTATCTCGGTATCTCTGCCGATATGGTGGATTGAGTATGTACTTTTATTTAACCATCTATAATAAAATCCCAACTTGCAACCCTTCTTCCCAGGTCCCGTGTCCCATGATGTTGTTGTTGTCGTCGTTGTCGTCGTCGTCGTCGTCGTCGTCGAAGACAAATTCTGAAAATTTATTCAATTAATTAAAGTCGATAGAAATTCTGTGTGCTGCACACCACCACCACCATCGCGATACGGTGGTAGGGGATGATTGTCGTCGTCTCCTACTACTGACTCCACTCCAGAGGCAGAGACGCGTCCTTACGTGACACACAGTACACACATGCGGAGGCAAAACAAAACACGAAAGCGAGTATTCTTCGTATTCTTTGTACAGGCTGGCTGGCTGGCTTGCTTGCTGCTCGTCGCTAATGAAATAATGATGAATCCCTTTCCTGCCGCTAAAACCAGCCGGCCGAGGGGCGGGGTGGGCAGGCTCATTTGTATCTAAGTATCTAAACAGCAAAAGGAGAACAACTTTCGGTAGCAAACGAACCTACTCCCTCGGCAAATTTTTCATATATCATTGTGATTGGAAATTATTGCCATATGTCGTTGGGCATTGAGTTATGCACACGCAGGATCGAATCGTAAACATATTCATACACGCACATTGGTGGGGGTAAATTGTTTTTATCGTTCCTGTGGTTGGAGCGGAGCCTTTTCGGGTTGCAATATAAATTAGCAAATATCGTGTTTATCACGTATCGATGGCACCACTGTGGCTCTGTCTGTCTTATTTTTTTTTTATTTGATTGCACTATTAAATGATTAGCTAGCTATGTGACATGACAAGTTCTAATTACTGTTATATTTGTGATTTTTTTTTATAGATTAAAGCACTTATCGACGAGGTTAACCGACTGCAAGCCCTCCAAGAAACCCACATTGTACAAATACAAAGACTTGAAGATAATCTAGAAGCGAAAAGTCAGCACATTCAGAGACTAGAGGCTCGTCTGGACAAACAGCCCTTCAAGAGCGATGCCACTGTGGCGGCCAAACCAAGTCCCGATCTGTACCACGATGGTGAAGAAGTGCCGCAAACTGTGGCCGTTCCAGAGCAGACACCACCAGCAGTGTTAGTCGAAGAGATTCACATAAAAAAGGAGAATCAGTGAGTAAAACAATCGCTCTCAAGCGCATCCTTCTCGCAACTTTTGAGTTCAAATCAAATTTGTGTTCTTCTCCCCCTTTGTAGAACAACACCAACACCACCCACACCGCTTGGACTGGACATCAGAAGTCAGTCGGTGGCAGCAGCTGCCGCGGCTGCAGCGGCTGTAGCTGCTGCGAATGACCCCAAGCAGTTCCAGGAACTTTTACTCGAAAGAACCAAGGCACTGGCGGCCGCCGCTCATCATGCCTCCACCGAGGCACTCAAATCTGAAGGTGAGTAAGCCAAAGCGAAAAGCAACCCTCTCTCCACAAAACCCCCTTCACAAACATCATACGTTCACACTAAACAAAACAAAAACCGAGTCAAAAAGCAAAAATCAAATCAGGAATTTACTTTTCTTTTATTGCACGTGGCGCGGCATTTCCTAAAGTGGCGCCTGCATTTATTACAGTCTCATATAAATCACAGCCGGTTATCACAGCCCATCGATGATAGTATTTATATGAGAATGTCATTAAGTGCCGCGCGCTATGCTTTTGTAGTTATCATCATATATTTTTATCGCCTCTGTTTGTTTGCAAAATTTAAATTAAAAAAAAAAAAGAAAAAACCGAAGAAAACCAAACAGAGAAGATAAACATTGAAAAATTGTCATTCATTTGGCGTTTCAGACAAATCGATGTTGTTGTTGTTGAAGACCATCATTGATTCACAAATACTCCATTTCCCCCTTTAAAAGTTCCCATTCTCTAAAAAAAAAAAAACAGAAAAAAAACCAAACCAAATTCGTGCGTTTCACAGGAATTTCCAGTGACACGGCCTCAACAGACACGACCTCCAAGACTTCGGACAATGAGTCTGCAGCATGTGTGGTCCTTAACAGTGACCCGAACGATTCGAGTCTGCAGCAACAGCAAGTGCAGCACGAACAGTTGCGACCTCCATCCGAGTCGGCTGCATCCTCTACGTCCGTAGAGCAGATTCCATCGAATCCGTCGAATTTCCAAAGTGTCGATCAGTTTGGTTCCCTGCTTGGCGGTGAGTTGGTCAATTCGTATTGGCGTCGTGGCTTCGATCACCTACCATTGGCGCCACCACCTCCGCTGCCACCCACGCAACAGCAGCCATCACCAGCAACAGCCGCCGTTTCGATAGCACACCAACCACCATCAATAGCAAGCACAAATCCAAGCTCTAAAACGCCAACATCGATTTTTCAAAATTTCCCATCAATTCTTTCGTGCCGATCGCCTCCACCACTCTCAATGTCGGCTACGGGACCATCAACCACCACTCTCTTGAGTCAGCTAGTCAATTCAACCTTCTCATCCAATTCAACTCCTTCTCTTCGAACAGATACGCATTCATCGTTGTCATCGTCCTCGTTGTCGACCCCAACCACGGTCGCCGCCCACCTGCAACAGTCTTCGCATCATCACCATCACCATCATCATCAGCAGCAACAGCAGCAGCACCAGCAGCAACAGCAGCAGCAGCAGCATCCTGCCCTACAGCAACATCATCAGCAGCAACACCAACAGCATCAGGACTACGAGAAGGCCAATAGCCATCACGATTCCTCATCAACGGCCAGTACGCCCAATCTACAGGACCAGCGGTCCAATGATGAGCACATGAATGGCGCAAAATCCGTCAAGAATCAAGAGGACAACAACAACTCGTTGGGTTCGTTGGCCCATCTACCACCAGCATTCCTGCCAGGCTTGCCATTCCAATTCCAAGATCGTGGTCATTTCCGTTTCGCCGAAGATATCCAACTACCACCGGGCGCCTCAATGGCCGGCCGCCTCGGCGAATCCCTCATACCCAAGGGCGATCCCATGGAGGCTAAGCTCCAGGAAATGCTACGCTACAACATGGACAAGTACGCCAATCAAAGTCTCGACACACTACACATATCACGACGCGTTCGCGAACTCCTCTCCGTGCACAACATCGGACAGAGGCTCTTCGCCAAATATATCCTCGGCCTGTCCCAGGGTACCGTATCCGAGCTCCTGTCCAAGCCAAAGCCGTGGGATAAATTGACTGAGAAAGGCCGTGACAGCTACCGCAAAATGCACGCCTGGGGATGTGATGATAACGCTGTGATGTTGCTAAAGTCTCTGATACCCAAAAAAGGTAAGTACCTTCATATTTATACTTGCGGTACACCTCTCCTACCTACCTGTGATCCTGTGGATTACTAAAGTAAAACTTTTTTAGTACTCCACATTGCATGCTACACACACAGGAAACGAAAACAAACACACACTCGCGTATTAACTTTTCCATAAATCTTACATGCAAAATCAAAGTCTCTGCCTCTCTCTCTCTCTCTCCCGTTCTGTCATGGCGTAGTGCAATTATTACAATTGGTACTAAAGTTGACAATTAATTTATAGCGATTACTCATGAAGGGGGGGCTCTCTCTGCTAGACTTGCGAATGCATAATGGTTCACCACCTCCCTCCCTCCATTCTCCATAAGAACTTTTCAAGGCACAGCGACAACGACAACGACAAAGGGTCACATACAGAGAGTGCACCAGTTCAAAGACGACGACACGGAGGAGCGCTGAGAAATATTTATAGATTTTCATTTTTATTTTGGTTCGCATAAAATTAATTGGCGCCAAAATAAATTTAATTCTCCTGGCAATCGACCAAAATCGAGAGGGTCAGCAAATTGCTGATAGAGGGCAATCAAAACATTTGTTTTGGCATATCTTAGGAACAGAATACAAAAAAAAAAGAAAAAAAAACCCATGTTAAACCCCCAATCGAATGAACAAGACACGCTACCCACTGATTGGAATCTTATGTGTCTAACCTAACCCCCCTCCCCCATTGAGGAGGAGGTGGTGGAATAACAACAGTGGCAGAACTGCAATGCCGAGGCTTCCCTTTACCTTTTATTGCCTTGCTACGCGAGTATTATTATTAGGGAAACTTCTCGGTACACTCTCTCTCTCTCTCTGTCAGTAATTAAAAATTCGCCAAAAAAAAACCGAAAAAAAAGACGAAAAGCCGCCAACCTGCCAATTTATATTGTGTTTGTGCAGTGCACAGACCTACAAACGGTTCCTTCTGTCATTTTTCCTACTTTCTTTTCGATTCTTTTTTTTTTCGTTGCTTTTTTTTTGAAAACATGCAGCTATTTTTGATTCGGTTGCAGCACCCCTTCGTGCTGCAAGCAAAACTTTACAGATGGATTTAGATTTACAAAAAACGAAACGAAACGAAACGAAACGACTACACGACTGACGACGACGATGACGATGGCGATGACGACGAAGAACAAAGAAAACTTACCGACAGTGACTTTAATTAAATCAATTAAAAATCACGAATCTTTTCTTTTTCGTGTTTTTGTTTTTGTTCCTGTCAGCCAAGACTCGACTCTCACAACAAGTCACATTTGTATTTAAAAATAAAAATCAATTCTTTGCACCTATGTCGGTCGGGCAGGCGGCGGCGGCGACGGTGGCGGCAAATCAAATCGGCCAAAAACAATATACCACTGTGAGGGGAAAATAATTAAACAGAAATTATGTTATTTATGTTTGTTATAAGTATAAGTTCGAAAATTCACTTTGGCTCGCGGCCAAAGATGATATCTTCTTCTTCTGCCACTTGCCATTTGCTACTTGCCAGTTTGCCGCCACTACCCCACTTGGACATGTCGCACTTTCATTTTCTACGAATCTCACTGACTGACTAACAGATAGGTATGCATACCATGCTATATAGGCCTGAAATTTTGTTGTCACAAGTAATTGCTGTGAAAACATCGATGCAGTTTGTGTATCTGTAATCTGTATCTCTCTCTTGACCTCTGCGGCCACGGATACCTCCCCAGCCACTTTGAGGGGGCGAATAAATTATACACTTCACTCAAACATTTTTTATCGAGGGAAATCTCTTCTTTAAAAAAAAAAAAAAAAAAATCTTTATCGATATTTTGAAAATAGATTCGCGTCCCCAGGGTCATCTTGCCCGAACACAATAAATCACCAGGAATGCCTTCAACAAAAAAAAAACAAAAATTAATTATATACGCTAGTGAGCATAAAAATAAAAATGGAAACCACTAAAAAACTTGGGCAACATTCCTCAAAGGATTCCATTACACACAACTTTGTTCAAGAACTAGAGAGCAACAAAAAAAAAACAAAAACAACAACGACACAAATATAAAGGTAATAATTTGTTTTCCCCATTGAAAAATTGATTTCTGTGCGGCGCACACTCTCCCACACACAGAACTATATGTATAGCATGGCGAAGACGACAGGACGACTTGCACACACAAGTGCAAAAAGTTACTCCCATTGATTGTTTTACTAGAAAAATAAAACACACACAAAAATAACAATTAACAATTTGCAACGCAAAAAAGTTACCATAAAGCCGACCTGGAACGTGGAGCAAGTTAAGGTCTATATTTGAACCCTTTCGTGTATATACAATTAAAAAAGTTTCTTTGATTTTTTTTTTTTTTCTTGTTACTTGTTTTTTTCTGCAGTTTTGTGTATACTGCACACGGTTGGTGTAATTAATTTAATTTGTAATTTTTCATCAGGAAAAGTAAGAGAAGAGGGAGGGGAGGGGGGCCGAGTGAAATGGCTTTAAAAAACATTAGCACCAACAGGCACATGTGTCAAATTTGATTTAAGCAATTATCCCCGAAAAAGAAAAGCCATCCCGAAAGCCAACACCGCAAGTGCAACCCCCTGTTCGCCTGTTTCCCCAAGTGAGGGCGGTTTAAGGTCAAGCCTTTCATTATTGAGCAATTAAGTTCGTGTCCAGGGCGAGGGAGATAAAGCAAATTATTAGTTTTGTCCAGAGAGTGGACCTTTCGTGTACACACTCACCACCACTCACCTATTAATATTGAGTTAAAAAAAAAATAAAATAAAAAAATATCCGATGGTCTTGGGTTCATACTTCAGGGATATATGTAGCAAGGATCAGATGCAAGTGGAATTAGTGGAAACAATTTTGTCGAGGGCGCTGACAACTACGTATATAGTATGTGTAGTAAAGTAGGGTACACGCAATTAGTTGACCTGGACTGGCATACAAAATGTTTGTTCCAAACCGTGAAGAACAGACAGTCTATAAGATTGTCTAAGAACGACTTTACATTCCATGTTAGTATCAATTATCATGACAACAGTAGACAGTGTTGAGCTTATTTTCAAAACATGCCTGAGATAGAATTACCATCGATCCTGGATACAATATTCCCAATTGTCTAGATCTACACCAGACAGAGCTCTGACATAAAGATGTATTGCCCTCGTCCTCTTCTCATCTACTACATTTTAACTGAATTCAGCTTGAATTTAAGACCTGATGACCTAAAGACCTGAAAATATCTATTGTATCATCAAGTTGTGTGTAGTCTCCAGATGAGCATATTTCCTTCAGGAAAATACAGTCCTTCAACCAATGTTATCCTGGCCATTGACAGAAAATGTGCTCGGCGTCTTTAAAGAAGAGCCTACATTGCGTATCTGAGCACATGTTAAGTTTTTAGAGAGTGCAGTGACCTGTGACAAAGCTCAACAGTTTCCTAATACTATTTTTGTAGCAATAGAGCTTTTCCGGAATATTTTTTCTGTGGGTCAGACGAAGTTTTGTTTCCAATTATGTAGCAGTTGCCACCGCGACAAAGTTAAGGTCCTGAACCAGCCTTAGCTAGAGTTCATCGTTGCCTGCAATTCCTTGATGACCATAGCTGACATAGAGTCTATTAAATTAAACAACAGCGCTTTAAGTGGTGCCTAGGTATCTGAAAAAGCCAATACTTTCGTGTTGACCTCAAACACACCAGCTTTTATCTTTGATTCGTCTATAAACCATGTCATTCCGAGGGTCCAATATTTCCACTTCAAATAGCTTCCCAAAGTAGAATTCCCTGACAAAGATGTGGGGTATAGTACAAAACATGTTGCTTTTTCGAATTGAGTCAAGATTTTGTAGGTGTCCACAAGGTAACCTGGTTTATACTTTACTCTAGCTGCGGCTTACTTGCACCCTCCGTACTAGAAATAACCTCTTCTCTCCATCCATTCGAATCAGTATTTAACTTTAAGTTGGCTTTCCCACAATGTGGATCAGAACATTGATAAATATTTCCATAACAACAGGATAACCGCTAATAAATGATGTTTTCAATAAAAAAAAATGTTTAGACCCTAATGTC
Organism: Xylota segnis; assembly: GCA_963583995.1. Lineage (NCBI taxonomy): Eukaryota > Metazoa > Arthropoda > Insecta > Diptera > Syrphidae > Xylota > Xylota segnis. The sequence continues at coordinate 59,431,112 of OY757237.1, forward strand.
CACAAATATCAACATACTACCTATTCCCATGAACCCCTAAGTCTTCCTTCAAAAGATCATTACTTTTGTAACGAAATTATTGCCTCAGCCAGTTTAGCTCGACCTATTGGTAGTACAACTGATAGACAGTGAAATGTTCCTGCTCACATTGATACTATTATTACCAGACCTCCCTCAGTACCAGGTTTATCAAACGTCGAGAATATCTTAACATGGCCTACGTAAGAGTATCCTACAAGGATTGACAACCACTAATGAATTTACAACAACTGTCCCATCCTAAACTTCTTAAATACTCAACAATGATTCCATTCTCCACCAGCTACTGCTCTCAGGGAAATATGTCTAGAAAAGGCCTGTGTGTTCAACTTAAAACTTGTTCATCACTTCAACAAGTGATCCTTAGCTAATGCCAAAAAGCGGTTTCTGCAAGAGGTTGACCACATAATATGGTCCTGAGTTCCTAACTTTGGTTTTCTAAGTTAAGGACTAAAATTTGTAGGATAGACTTTCAGTGAGAAGGTATTGTCACACGAAATTTTACAACAAATTTCTTTCTTTAAATACTTTTTTTATCCTTTGATTCTTTTAATTATCAATGTTCGATACAGAATCACTTTGTTCAAACTTGTTGACTCATAACAAGTCGGTCATCGTATCAACTTTTCAATAATACTTCGTGCTGGAGTCACAGAAATAAAAGATTCAGCAGTTGTTGCGATTTTATTTGTGTAACAAGTACTTGTTGTATTGCGCTACAGGCGGCGAAATAGGAACAGTTCCACTTAAACATGCCACTGTTTGTTTAATTATTTTATAAGTGGGCCTCTGGGCACCCTATTGGATGTGGAGGGGGGGCTAGCCCTTTCAAAAGTCTAAACATTCCAAACATAAACTACTGATGTTCAAATAAGGCAAAACTCAGCTTGAATAGCGCCCCAAATCCATTATGTCCTTGCACGCCCTATGAAACCCTATGAACCGCTTGAGTGTGTGTGTGCGTATGATTCTGTATATGCAACACACATACACACATCGCAGGAGCAAAATATTTCCTGCTCCACTTTGAATGGAAAAAATAGAAAAATAGAAAATATGAGGGACACACGGCATAAAAGAATGGCAACGGTCAACCGTTCACAGTCGCCTTTCATAATAAGTTGCGACACAAGGGTTATGTAAGGATTAAATTTCTCTCAACCTCAATAGATCGAGAGCGCGAGAGAGGGGGAGGCAGAAAAACGAGAAAAATAAAAGAGGGTTTCGTTACGCGCCTTTGATGGAACCACACATACATACATAGTGTATAAATTTTAAAATCGATTTCTCTACGACTAATTACGAATAGGAAACCCAACACTCGCGTAGTAGGTACTCGTAATACTCATCGTAATCCTTCGAAAGATAATTAAAATGCCTATCAAAAATCAAAAATTGATATTCATATGAGTAGGTGCATTCTTGAGGAGCAAAAGCCACACTTAACAGACAGGCTTGTATCTACGAGTATCTACGAGTATGTATGTGCTGCATATGTGCGTCACCGCCAAACAACCACCCATTTCGAGTTATTATTGTTATTAGCAAAAGTGTCAATTTACTCGATTTATGCTAGAAGAGATCACAAACGATGCGTGCAAATTTCAAAACCGGAATGTGTGCGTGTGTGCGTGGAATTTATGGCAACTGTTGTGCGTCTTATGTGTAATAAGTCAAATGGAAGGGGCGGCGGTTCGGGAGCATATGCACAGAGTATAGGTACTCCAACTTCCAAGCAACAACTCCAACACTTCTTGTGTTCGTCTTCGGTCTTCAACTGCGTGTCAAATATGTAGCAATTATCGCACATACAACGTATCGTATGGTAGGTGCATAGGACTGTACGATCTTTGGTGGTTTTGTGAATCAAAATTCGATTTGAGAATTCATTTATTCAATCTCTCTTTCTGCCTCTCTCTGTCTCTCTGTGTGTTCCTTGGCACGCTGTGAATGGGGGAAGTGAGTGGGTTTTTTGGCCATGAAGGCGCGCATTCAGAGAAGAACCCCTTTTGCGCGAGAATGCAATTTTCCAATTAAATACGTTTGCTGGGATCTACTTGATACGACGAGTACGTATTGTAATTTGCATTCAAACGTAATTGTAAGGACTTTTGATGTTATCCAAGTTTGGAGTTTTTTTTTTTCTCTTGTTTTTTTCTCTCATTTACTGTCACATCATGCGGGTGTGTGTTTCCTTGTGTGCTTTGGTGGAGCACGACTTAATTACAAACTAATTAGCGTCTTCGTGAATGTGAACGAAAAAAATGCAGGAAAACAAAGTTTTACAGCAGCCAACAACATACAACATATGGCATTGTCTGTCGGTAGCTAATTGGAAGCCAACCTATACGCTGTTTTCCTCGTTTAAAGTTAAACACAAGATGTGCGGATTAACACACAAGTTTTATCATTAATGTTCCATCCAGAGAACAGAAAGTAATAACACTGTCATTAAAACCATCGCAATGATTAATTTCTTTTCATTAAGCGCTGGACAAAAACCCAAACACAACAGAGATACTCGTATGTTGTGCAAGAAGAATAGAGAATCTCATCTATGTATCTACCCTCTGTGGGGATACAATGGTATTCTGTTGATCGGCAGGCAGACAGCAACACAAAAATTGTCTTTCAATAATCCTCGGTCACAAAAGGACTTCCGTCATAAAAACGATGATTGAAAATAATAAAATCTCCTTTTTAATCCTGCGGTGATACTCGTCCACATACGAGAGTTCGTCGGTGGTGGCGACGGTGGCTGCCGAAGGGTCAGTCCACCTTCGCCTTATCTAATGCGCTGGCGAACAGAAATACACACCCTCACTCGTTCTATTGGAAAACTTCTCCAAAGGATCTAGAGTGGCTTAATACAAAGTGTGGCCCTTTGCTATTCCAAACCAACGACGACGACGATGACGATGACGACAAGTACGGCTACGACTACGACAATGTCGATGACACAATTCGCAAAAGGATATCCTGTGCGGATATATCGAGCTGAACCCTAACGCTATACCGGCGCCCCTTCCTTTTTCATACATACTCCCACATCCATACATACTTATATGTATGCTTCGTCGTCATCTTCCAACGCCGCCGCCGTCGTCAATGATGAGAATTGAAACAAGTGACCGACTGATTGCGAGGCTACGATTAAAAGCAATGTCCTAGGTTACTACGAGTACTCCATGTTCTGATATTGTTCGACCAGTTCGAGCCAGGAGCAAGCAGCCACGAGGGTGGCGATAGCTTGGCAACACGTTGTCGTCACTCTGTTCTAAGGTTAAGATTCATGATGGTGATGGAGACGGCCAAGGTTCGACGGTGAAAAATTGCATTTTTGTTTTTCTCCACCGCAGGGATCAATTGGATTCGAATTTGGATTACAATTGGCGGGTTTTTCTTTTTTTTTTTATTCTGTTGCTTGCCTTTCTTCCGTTTCCTGTGGGAGAATCACCGTTTTCATCATCACATCACAAATCCTCTTGCAATCCTTCGATACCTATTCATTCAAGCGGAGTAGTGGAGCGAGAGCTCATTGCCATTGATGTGAAGAGGAGCACAGCAACTCGATGACAATGCCAACGATGATGATGATGATGAAAGAGTGTTTAGTCCTTTGGGAATCGATTATCCATGCAATTGTAGAGCTATTTGCAGGAGTTGTGTGTGTTATTTCCATCCTTTTGTTTTTGTTTTGTCGTTCCCTCTTGTTTGGATGGATTTTTCCATGATCCCTGTTTTCCTCTTCTTTTTTTTTTTTTTTTTGGGCGGTGGGGGAAGTTCAACCACTTGTGCGAATGCACATATCCTGTGTACCACGCTTATATCGCTGGCGCTCCTTGCATTCCAAGGATCAAACACAAAATTTCCGTTTGTGAGCAGCACAGCGAGTGGCTTGTGTTTTTTGTTAGCCTTTAGTGGGTATCAATCAATTAAATCGTCGTTGGTAGGCAAAAACAAAAAATCAAATTAATAAAAACCCACTCAGATATGAATGTAAAAATGCGTGCCAACGCAAGCAGAAAATTCAAATCGAATCAGCGCTGAATTTATCCCTTTGATGTATTAATCTTTTTTGTCCTCCGAAATAAAACTCCCGTATGGGAGCGATGGAGGAATTGCAGGCCTCGATAAAATTGTTGTCGGCGACGACCGTCGGTCGGGCAATTATTATTATTTAAATTCATGTACTCGACACGGGCTCTATTTTTGGGGCAATTTTTATTGACGATTTAATAATTCTTTCGCCGCGCAATTAGCAAGACATTCAAGCCATTCCCCGACCAATATAGGATAGGGAATGTGTATGGTTTTACAATACACCCGCGGCAGAGTCTTTTCAAGAAAATCGCATCCATCACGAGTCCTAATTGCGGGTTTATTACTTAATTTCCGAAGGTCATATCATCGCTATCAATAAATCCAATATTACCGATGGCGGGGCTAACCAATTTCTTGCACCTGACAACAACAGCGCATCCAGGGAACGTGCAAATGGGTTCGGTTGGTGTCGTAAAACCAGAGCGAGGGGTCGTAAAAAGTCTCCGCTTTAATCGGCGGCGGCGGCCGCATTTGGATTAGCTGCAACGATGGCGCGATGGATGTAGTTTTGGGCAAGCTTTGATTGCCAGGCAGTCAATTCGCGTCGTCATTAAAATCGCGTTCATCTTGTACATGTGTGTGTGTTTGTGTTTGATTCCTTCTTTGATGGGCATGGTGTTTGTTAATTCGATATTTATGATCATTCATTTCTTGTTCACAGATTCGGGTATGCCCCAATATGGTCGCAACGAGGACTCAATGTCGGACGATCGCATTGCACACATTTTGAATGAAGCTTCCAGCCTTATGAAGACCCCACAGGGACCAGGTGCACAGTTGCAGCAACAAATGCAGCACGAAGCTCAACGCCACCAACAGCAGCAGCAGCAACAATCGTCTTCGCTTGAGGACTCGCATAGCAACGAGGATTCCAAGTCGCCGCACAACTCATGCACTTCCCCATTCTACAAGGAGTCACCGGTGCAGCAGCAACAGCAGCAGCAACAACAGCAGCGTCATGAGGCACAGCGTCGAAGCGTGAAGCCCGACGAAATGTCCCAGGATAAGATGGCACGGATATACCAGGAGGAGCTGGCAAAACTTATGACCCGCACACCACGCGACACGTTCCCAAGGTATTATTTTGGAATTAACTTTCGTAAACGGCAGGCATGCTATAATTAATGTAGTTTTCTGTTTCCACACTTTTTCAGTGCGGCTGGTGGCCTTCCACCCGCCAACAGCGCAATGCCGCCGGACGACAACATTCGCATGGCTCTGGAGGCCTACCAACGAGAGATGGCCAAGTTGCAGCAGAACAGCAGCGGCAACATACCCAACTTTCCGAATTTCTCTAGCTTGATGGCCTTGCAGCAGCAGGTGCTGAACGGCGCGCAGGATCTATCCGTCCCGAAGGAACACGAAATGAAGGTGAATGGCCAACGCAATTCCATGGAGGGCTGCGACTCAAATCAAACCAAAGAAGCCAACGACGAGGCGGCGGGGTTACGTCACTCAAGTGCATTTAGCTTAGTCCGTATTAAGCCAGACTCCACGCCGGTTCCGAGCGCCAACTCCAACACAAACACGAACTCCGCTGCTCCCAGCCCTCTCAGCAATTCCATTCTACCACCGGCTATGACGCCCACGGAAGACTTCTCTACAGCTGCCAGTCCTCTGCAGCGGATGGCGTCGATCACCAACTCGCTAATAACCCAACCGCCGGTAACGCCACACCACACGCAGCCGCAGAGGCCCACCAAAGCCGTGCTGCCTCCCATCACTCAGCAGCAGTTCGACATGTTTAACAATCTAAACACCGAAGACATTGTTCGCCGAGTAAAGGAGGCACTATCGCAGTATTCCATCAGCCAGAGGTTATTCGGAGAGTCTGTGCTAGGCCTGTCGCAGGGATCCGTGTCAGACCTTCTGGCCAGACCGAAACCCTGGCACATGCTCACGCAGAAGGGTCGCGAACCATTCATTCGCATGAAGATGTTTCTGGAGGACGAGAACGCAGTGCATAAGCTGGTGGCGAGCCAGTACAAGATTGCCCCCGAAAAACTTATGCGCACCGGCAGTTACAGTGGTAGCCCACAAATACCCCAAGGCCTGGCCAACAAAATGAACAGCATTCCAATGCAAAAGATGATGAACGAGCTGAAGATGCAGGAACCACAAGCCCAGCACATCATGCAGCAAATGCAGGCTGCTTCCGCAATGGCAGCAGCCGCTGCTGCTGGACACATGCAAAACGCCCAGCACCAGGGCATGCTTCTAACGACTCCAGGACTTCCCCCACAGCACGCGATAAGTCTTCAACAGGCTGCTGCCGCCGCCGCAGCCGCCAACGAGAAAAAGCCAATGATGATGCCAATCCACTCACCACACCAAGCCAATGCCATGCGAAGCAGTATGCACCAGCACATGTCTCCGACGGTGTACGAGATGGCTGCACTCACACAAGACCTCGACACGCAGGTCATCACCACAAAAATAAAGGAAGCCCTGCTGGCGAACAACATCGGTCAAAAGATCTTTGGCGAAGCCGTCCTGGGCTTGTCACAAGGCTCCGTCTCTGAGCTGCTTTCAAAGCCCAAACCCTGGCATATGCTCAGTATAAAGGGACGGGAGCCCTTCATTCGGATGCAGTTGTGGCTCTCGGATGCAAACAACGTTGAGCGCTTACAGGTACTTAAGAACGAGCGTCGAGAGGCCAGTAAACGCCGTCGGTCAACAGGCCCCAATCAACAGGACAACAGCTCCGACACCAGCAGCAACGACACAGCTGACTTCTACACCAGTAGTCCCGGGCCGGGATCCGTTGGCTCCGTAGGCGCGCCGCCAAACAAAAAACAGCGTGTACTCTTCTCCGAGGAACAAAAAGAAGCTCTTCGCTTGGCCTTCGCCCTCGATCCATATCCCAATGTGGGAACCATTGAATTTCTCGCCAACGAACTGGGCCTGGCAACGCGCACTATCACCAACTGGTTCCACAACCACCGAATGCGCCTCAAGCAACAGGTGCCACACGGTCAGCCCACAGAGCCGGTGCCCAGTCGAGAAAACACCAACGCAACACCCTTCGATCCCGTCCAGTTCCGTATACTCCTTAATCAAAGACTGATGGAATTGCAGAAGGAGCGCATGGGTCTCAGTGGCGCACCAATTCCCTACCCACCGTACTTTGCCGCCAACCCCAATCTGGCGGCACTAATCGGTCGCGGTCTTCTCCCCGGTGGAGGAGAACCTGATCTGCAAGCCCTCAACAACGCCTTCAAGGAACAAATGAGTGGCCTGGATCTCTCCCTCAAGCGGGAACGTGATGACGACTTCGAGGACGACGGCGAGGGCGACAGTCACTTGTCCGACAACGAGTCCATCAACGGAAGCGATGAAAAGTCCGAATTGAATGAAACCCCTCGATCGTCCCTTTCCCGTGCGGGCATGCAATCGAGAACATCTCGCCGCAAACCTGCAGCACCGCAATGGGTTAACCCCGACTGGCAGGGAGACGGTAAATCCGGACTTATGCCACCAATGCCCACCGCTGCCACCGACAAGGAAGTCATCATCAACGGCGTTTGTGTCATGCAGCAACAAGCCGCCGACTACAGTCGAAAATCAGCCACTGCTGATGACGACGACGAAGGCGCTTCCGATGCCAACGACGACGAATCATCAGCCCATCATCGTACACAATCCTCCGATTGCGAAGACCCTCCCCCGGACATCGATCAAAGATTCATGGAACCCGAGGTTCGAATCAAACAAGAAGAAGACTGTGACAGCAACGATAGCCATCAAGACGATCACGACTCTGATCTAAGAAAGTCCTCACACCACCGGGACGACGAGGACGACACTCCCGGTGCATGGAACTACTAATCCATTTATTTACTCCAAAATCCCCACAACTTGTGCAATCAATAAAAGTTAAAAAAACAACAACGTATATAAAAATATTACACCTATATATAAAAATTTAAAATTAAATTAATTAAGTTATAGTAGAGAAACAAAAACAAAAAAGCAAAAATTTAATTAAGAAAATATTGTGATTAAGTTTTATGTTGAACATAAGTCTACACTTTAGTTTGTCGCTGTTAGGAATGGTGTAAATATTTAAATGTAACGTTATATCTTCGTCTCAGATTTAAGGTTTATAAGACTGTCCGCATAAGTTTTAATATCTTAATCTTATTCCTGTACATAATCGTATGTTTCAGTTTCGTTATGTAAATACATATTGTATGTTTTATTTCTTAGGTTTATATACATATATATATTTTTTATTTAACTTCCTTTGATCTCAAAAAAATTAAAAAAAAAAAATAAATAAATAAAACGAAAAAATATATATATATACATAAATATATATATATTTGAACCAAATAATAATTAAAAATGAATTCACTTGTAAGCACACACGAAGAAAGGTAGTTAAATATTTAACAGATAAATAAATGTAAATATGCAAAATTTATTTTTAATCAAACCTTAACGAGACAGAATCGAAAAGGATGATTAAAATGTATGTAATGAAGGCGATATTTCAAAAAAAATAAATATGAAATCAATAACTTTTAAGCAAAAGTTTAAAAAACAAAAACAAAAAAATAAAATAAAATAGCATCCCGCATATCGATAAATTTATATATTACGTTATAAGTTGTTACAAACTCATTATTATATAGTGTACATAATTATTACACATAATTATAAACAGAACGAAAAAAAAGAGATACTTTAGAAGTTACATCTATAAATATTTAATTATTTTAGAACATATTCTACATTATATAATTTAAATCATTAACTATTATTATTATTATTATTATTATTTTTGTCTTCTTTTTAATATCATTTATTATTATTTTTCAAAAAGGAAAATGAGAAAAAAAAAATAAAATATTATATCTAGTTTTTATTTGCTGAAAATAATAAACACACACACAGATAATCATTTAAATCCGAGTTGAGTTTTCTTTTGCTTTGGTTGAGAGCTTTTTGGTTTTTCCTTTTTTGTTCTGTTCTTCTTCAGTTTGTTTCCTTTTTCTTTTTCTTTTCCAGACACATGCGGAAAATAAGTGAATGAAAAAAAAAATATACATACATATATAATAAAAGGAACCGTTATCCTTGCATTATTAACTTTAAATTCATTGAGGCAAACTAATTAAAAATAGAACCTAGATGTAGATATAAAAAAATTAATATTACACTGTAAGTATGTGTTACTCTTTCAACAACAACAGCAACAACAAAAGAAAAATGTATTCACAATCTTCTTTTGTTTACAGTTACACAATAAAAACAAAAAAAAAAAACATCTAAACAGATAGATTTTGTTAGAAACTTCGTCCAAAACAAAAACAAAAAAATGGTTATACATAAATAAAAGAAAACAAAAAAAAAAAAATATAAATATTAGCGTAACACTATTGATGACTATTTATTTTGTTAGGAATAAAGGTGCTAAATTAAATAATCACAATTTAAGCACACACAAGCGCGCATTTGCAGTTTTGTTGTCATATGATTTGGGAACGTTTTTGGTTTTTTGTTTTTTTTCAAATTATATACATGCATACGCGTGTATATGTATTATAAATAAACAACAATACGTAAATTCAATTAAGTCAAATATATATATATATATATATGCGAAATCAAAATTTTATCATTATTGAAAAGTATATTTGTATATATGGGTAAAAAGTAGTAAAACAAAAAAAAAAAAAAAAAACTTCAAATATCTCCTTCCATTTCTTAAACCTCAATACAAGTAAACGAAAAACAAAAAAAAACTCTTTTTATACTTCCAGACATTTAATTAAAAAAAAACAAAAACAAAAACGAAAATATACATACACAATTTAATTATATTTATCACTTTTTTTGTTGATTTTTTTTTCTTTGAATTTCTTTTCTTTGTTAGAGTATTTGGACACAAACATATATATACAAACATTAGTAATATTTTAAATCAAATACACTCGTCGTTTTGGTTATAGGTATTAAATTAAGTTACATAAATAAAACCGTGATATATTCATACAAAAAAAAGAATTAATAAAAAAAAACAAAAATATGTATATATAAAGAGTAAAAATTTTTAAAATACAAATTAAGAAGGTAAACAACTCTATCCATATCAAGAAGAAGAAAGTAGAATAATTTTTTTATTAGAAGTTTCTTTAAAAACAAAAAAAAAACATTTTTTTGATTCAAGTGAACAACCACCAGCAACTGAAGAGCATAATTTTGACTTTACTTCAAGTAAAATCAGTTTAAAATAAATAAAAATAGAAAAAATGTAGCAAAACTATAAATAGATAATAGTAGAGGATGATACTAAAGAGAAAAAAAAAAACGTTTTAACAAAAAAAAAAACAAAGAAATCAGTCAAAAAATAGATGAGCGCAAAAATATTAAATTAAAAATTTGATAACAAAAATTATAAATAATTTTATTGTGTAAGACGACGACGACGACGATGACGTTGACGACGACGACGACGACGGAAGGGGGGAAGCCATTTAAACAAGACAATTTCAAAAGGAAATATTGCAACCGAAAATATTTAAAAAAAAAAAACAAAAAGTATTTATAAATAAGTGAAAACAAATAATCATTATTATTATAATTATTATTAAATTATTAAATATTCTTCTTTAAGAATTTCTTATTATAAAAAAAGGTCTAATTAAATAAAAAAATAAATAATATAATAATAACTGTATTGAAATACAAAATTTCGTCTCGTGTTATTGTTGTTCAATTGCCTGGTCGGGGCGGAAGTTTTACTCGAGGGGGTGTCAGTCTCTATTCAAATTTCTTCTTATATACTAGAATGCGTCCTAGAAACTATTGTAGCATGGCTGGGTAAGTAAAGGAGTAAAGACAACACCTGACCTACTGGCGGTACACCCTAAGATGAAATCATATGACCCAGAGAGAATGAGATAGATCTACAGGTCATAAAAATCGTACGAAAATTGCATTTACAACAGCTTCGGATGGGATGATTTTATAGGAAAAAATTGAAGGTACACGTAATGCTTAAACATTTAAGGCTTACAGCCTCTTTGGATGGTGGTTGGTAGGTAAGTATGAGGGTTGACCATTGTGAACCTCTGTCCTGAAAGTAATATCAAAAAATACAAAAGTTGGTCTGTAGCTTTGAGATAGCTAAGCGGCTTTCCTGAATCAACCCGAAATTGCTATTAATTTCAGGAAAGTTAATTGTGACTCCCAATTCTGCACAGGCTTGGGCCTTTGCTTAGGAAGTAAGAAGTGTGCTCTTCTACGTCCGTGCCACCAGTCTCTGCAGATGTTATAAATGTGTCGAATGACATTTTTCTTCAATGACCCACCAGGAGGTTGTGGGCGGTAATAAATCCTGTGAAGAACACGAAGTTGAGTCTATTAAATATTGTTTTGGAATTGCCGTATTTTATACAGAATTTTCTGGAGGCATGGTAAGATGAGGATCCCTCTATTACATATTACCTAGTCTCGTGAAGGTATTTTCTACCTATACATATATTGGATGTGCAGTAGAAAAGAGATAATGCCCACTGTTTTAGATTCTGTTGTACTTAAATACCGCTGTGTCCCGAACCCCAAATAAGTGTAACATCGTGATTTGCTCCGAGAGTATTTGGCTCTAAAATCGTGAAATCGCGATACAAGTTTAGATTTGTCTGTGGATGAGATGGCCTTCACTACTATGGTTTGAAGGTCTGCCTGAGCCTAGTCCTTCGTCGGTTTTTAACCCGTTGTTCGTGAAAATTAAGATAATATTCTCCGGTTGATGGCCCTAGTGTTTATGGTCCCTGAACTAAAGTCCCCATTTTTTACCAACAATTTTGCGTTTTCTCTTCAACACACGGTTGAGTATAAAATCGAAGTATTTCGCCTTATCTGAGTAAGTTTCAAAAAGATATAGAACTTGTAATAAAGTTATCTGGTATATCTTCATTCTGTCGTACTGTACTAATGATCTGATGCATGCTTCTAATCAGTGCATCGTCTCCAAAACCCTGTATTCCAGACTAAGCCTGTGTGCCGTGGTTTAACTTTCTTGTAAGAATTCCGGATATCCATCGGTCAAACGCTCCCGGGAGCACGATTTTGATCTTGTATTCAAGAAGGAATGCAAGAGATCAGTTTCCAGCTTATAAGCTGGCCCCGCAATTCAGGCGCACCCTACCAAGCTAATGTTAATGTGCTTACTCGTTTTAGGCTTTTATTTATTTATTTAGTAAACGGACGTGAATATTTCAATAATTTTTTCCGTTAATAATATTTTGTGTAACTGCTTTTGAGTATTAAATTTATAACAGTCAACACTCCCATCTAGTGAGAGAAGACCACATTACCAAAGCAAGAGTTATTGAATAGAAAATAAAAGTATCACCTACCTGAATGCTAAAAATACATTTTTGGTTCTAGAATTAAAAATCGTACACTATTCGTTTTTAACGAAAAATACATACATTTTATCTTTCCCACAAACCAATGTAACTAGATACTAATTCTGAACTGCAATACCGACAGAGGTTTGCAATGTATCTCAGTTTGAAACCCGCACATCACTCAACGACAATTGCGCGAAATATATAAATATAGGGTCTCCGGTATATGCTTTTAGTAGAAAATTAGTAAAAGGAGACACGATGTCTGATAGGTTTACGTCATACTCGTGGAAATGCTAATTCTTGTGAGGAATGGAAACAAGAAGATACCGATGCACATAATGGATAGTTAAAAATATTCTAGCCGCCTCAGATGGTGTTCTCGTTCAGTTGTTGGGAAACGAGAACACCTAGAAGTGACAGTAGAGTGTTGGTGAACCCTTACAATTATCTGATATTGATAGTAACACCAGTCCTAATTGCTGACACACATCCAAAATAGTTCAAATGAATGACTAGGTTTACATAGAGTGAAACTATTGCCGAAGCTATATTGCTGCAAACGACTAGGTTTGACCTCAAGATAGTGTTTACACAATTTTACGAAACATTTATTACTTGCATGTGTCCGTGAACAGCGTGATGCGAATAGTGATTTCGTTAGTACAGAAGCTCTAGATAAAAGAAGACGCTTCTAATAGTTAAACAATTTGACAATGATACCAGTGCTGAGATCAAGCAGAGAATATCTCGTTCCGATTGCTGTTTCTTCTTGAACAAGTAGACTCTTTGGAAAACCCCTACTCTGGGACCCAGAAGTGTGGACGATGTCAAAAGTAGATTAGGTCGTCCTTGGTCGCATTAACAGAAAAGTGGAGCCTTCGGTAAGTGGAGCTGCAATACAAATTGAAGATGCTAAATGGGGACAATAAATGCGGCTAGATATACTTGTTATATTTGGGGTTAAGGGAACCCTCAAACTCGCCACAACGCCTCATTCACTGATGAAGAGACTTGTATTTAAATATAATGGTTTGTAATGAAACACCCTTTACTCTCCGAAAAAGTCGACTATGATGACATTTAACGAAAACTTAGATATGGAAAGGAAAACTGTATCCAAGATACAAATCGTTTTCGTTCAAACTACACACCATGGCGACATCTATGATGAGTTTGCAGAAATTGCCTTCTCAAGTCATTGCTATAGCAAGGTGCACACAATATATATGTATCTAAAAACTTATGTAAAAAAATACATATATGCACATACATATGTACATACATTTTTCTAAACTACATCCCATTCAATCCACACAAACTAACAGATACACAGTTGTCAATTAAATACAATTTGTTTCAAACAAAAGTCAAGAGATTAAAATATGTATACATCAAGTTACCCAACCCAGACTGACATTTCTATACAAAGTCCACACACAACAGATTTCACAACAGTGTCCACCTCCCTGCCCTGCTGGCTACCTCCTTCATCCATCGTGTGTGGCTTTATTGATTTCCAACAACTGCCGTGTGTGTTCTAGTTCACATTGCATGTTCTGAAACAATCCCCTGTCCGTCTGAGTGATTACACAAAATTTTTTGCCTTTTTGAATTTACAACTTTTTCCAGAAAAACACGATTTATTCTACCAGGCGTGGAGAATCTCTAGAACACGTTTGAGCAACGCACACAAAAAACAAAAGCTTCCATTGACCCCACAGTCAGAGTCGAGATGAGCACTGACCACTGCCTACATACACTCGGCCGGCACGACACAGTCACAGTGAAGTAGCAGTCACCCAGCCAGCCAGCTCCTCTTCAATGTAGAACGACGTTTGAACGTACATACGTATGTACATATCACGGCAACAAGATACCATCAAAGTACAACCTGCCAGAGGGTCGTGGAGTGTTGTGTTACACAGGCAATTCCCACTGTTAGAATTGCGTAATGCCTGGGTGTGTGGAACGCCCATTTGATTACCCCAACTCTTTGGCAGAGGAAAAGATACGAAACCAACCCCCTAATGGGTGTGCAGTAGTAGTCAACGTTGCTCAACTCAACAGCTTTCGCTCTTCTCTCAGTTTTGTGTTCACCCGAAATTGTAGGTCCTTTCTGCGGCTCGCTGTGATCCTGTTACGATTTGACAATCATTTGCATAAATATTAATAATCCATTTCGCGTGGCTGCAGTGTCGACGTCGCCCTGTCGCACGGGCACGGTACGGTTCGGTTCGTCCTAATTCACATTCATTTGCCAGGAACTGAAATAGTGTGTAGGTGGTGTGCTGTGGTGTGGTGATTCCCCGCTTCTCGTCCTATTAATTTTACGAAAAGAAGGACATTGGTCGGATTTGGGCTCTGAACAGTAATTACTGAATCAAACCCAATGCGGAAAGGGGGGCGTGTTTGCACCAGACACCACCAGCCGATTGACGCCAATTCTTATCATCCATCCACTGGCACAGCAACAACATCGTTTCGGTGTCGTCGTCACTGCAAAAGCCGGCCGGCCGGCCGGCGTCAACAACGGACATGACATTCGAATTATTTGGTCGATAACAGGCGCACAGCTCGCTTAGGCAGCACAACTATTGGAAGTATGTTGAAAGTATGCGATTATCTGTGGCCAGGAATGTGCAACAAACACTCGGCTCTCAACACGGGTGTACGACGAGTAGGTACATAGTTGTCGTCGTTTCGTTTGACGTTGTCGATTACAACATGCCGCCTGGTCTTGGTCGGTCTCGCTTGTTTATTCGTTTTCATTGTAAACAATGAGTCAAGTGTGTTTGTTCATCAAATTGGTACGTGTTTGTCGATGGGATTTTGGAAAACAAACAGTTTGTGTTGTGCTGCCGAGTTTTTGCACGTTTGGGGGGCGTAGCACTGTGTTGATGTGTTTTTAATTGCACCTCAGCAATGACGTTTAAATCGTTTTCGCTGCAGTTACACGCTGGTTGGTATCTTATGAGAATTTGACTGCTGAAATAAATTAGCATTCGTAATGTGTTTGCGGAATTGAATTTGAAAGGAATACGTTTATGAATGGGAAGGTTGTGCCTTCGTGCAGTCCTGACTCATTACGTTTTAACATAATTAACTTTTTTTTAATTGTTTTCACGGAAGGAGTATTTGTCGCTAGATAGTGATTCATTACCGAAACGTAGCTATTTCCTTGCTATAAAAGATGTAACGTGTCATCCAACTAGAGGTGTCAGTTTAAATTTGTCGCCATTGTTGAACTGTCAACATTCGACTGTCATTGCGATGACTTTTGATAGGGAAAAACTAGGAGGTTATGCAGAAGGGATCCATACATTGTCACACAAAGCATTGAAGTGAAAATTTACAGGAGCTGTGAAGTCTTAAAGTCTTCAAGTCGTCGTGCGGCAATATCATTAAAGAATAGTGCGGTCAAGTGTCTCCATTTCGAGACGAGCACACATACTTTGCACTACAATTGGCATACAGATTGTCTACATTGCATATTTCTAGGTGAAGCTGGAGCAGGTCATTAACTTTTGCTCGAAGGTACAGGTTAAGGAATATTCTCCGAGGAACTATCAATTGCCAGACCCAAAAAAACACCTTAACATCGGATGTGTGTTCCAAGCGGAAACATATGTATGGAATCACCGAGGCGGAGGAACCCAATAGACGTCTACAAAGACAGTCAAGCAGCCATTAAAGTAATCCATTCCATTGTAACCATTGAAAAACTGGTCAAAAGGGATAGATGGGCTTCCAAGGGAATGAAATGGCCGATGAGCAAACTAGAAACGGGTCACAGATCAGCAAGCCAAGCCCATCAAGCTTCTCATGTCCAAAATTACTTCGAATTTCTACAACCTCACTTTAGGCCGCTTTTCGAGAAAACTTTGGATCCATTACAACAGAATTGTTATCACTAAATAGTCTACAGCTGACCCTCCTCATAGGTATCCGCAAATGCAACAACTGAATGGGGCACACGTTAGAAAAATAAGAATCTGGACCACAAACCTATGCAGAGTTTGTGTCGCACAAATACATTTTCTTTCTGAATACCCAAGCCTCTACATGCTTCATGCACTGATCTACATGCTTAACCCTCGAAAAGGATCTTTTAATTACGTGTTGTTTGTTGAGTCCTTTGCCCCTACAGACTAATTCTTGTTCTTTTCATTTTAGGTATCCCACACCAGGCAACCATTGATCCGTTGCGATCCGATTGAGACTGCACTCCCGCAGTGTCTTACTTATTGGGCTCCCGACTCGTGAAGAGTCTCTGCCTGAGAATTTACGCACTGGAGGTTGAATTGTTTAACACCATTAGACTCTTCCCTTCGGATTATGTTAAAGATAATCTCTACGCCAATGCTCCACCAACGATTCATGAACTAAAAGAAAATATCAGAGCTGTTATTTGCGAAATACAGATGAAAGCATTATGAAAAATTGCATCAAAAGGATGATGATCCCAGCATTTGTACCGTAAAGGTTATTTATTTCCGCCCTTCAGTGTATGTTGCATGACCATACATATGTATGTATGCATGCAGGTTTTCAGGGAGGATTGCTATACCTAAATTCCTACTGAACCGTGCATCGCATATGAACAAAAATTGTCCAATCAGAGAGATTGTGTGGTTACTGAATTGAATCAATTGGGTGAAGCCCTCTCGAGGCATAGGTGCAGTGATGGGGAAAGTGCGCGACTGAAGACAATGGAAAGCCTTTGAACTGTTTAGCTTTGGTTTCATTTCGGTTAGAAGCGATGAAAACCCCAAGTTCAGCTGCGTACAACAATCTGACTTCCTTGCCACTCTAATATCTAATATAACCACAACAATGGGAGAATGTTCCTAACAATGAGAGACAATATGGAATCAGTTCTCTAGTAGTTCAGAGTATTGCTCCACCAAATATCGCTGATAAATCTTGGGTGAGATTCGTGGCTACGTTCTGGAGGTTCGAGGACAACAACAAAATTGTTCCTACCTCTCGCAAATGTCCGAGTCGACAAATATCCGACAGTATGTGTATGTAACTGTCATTAAACCGCAAGATTTCCTGATCCAAACATGATCGCACCGGCATGTTTGAGGTAAAAATTTAGGTTATCCAAGAATTAAAAAGAAGTTTGCATTCAAATGTAAATCAGAGAAGACCTTACTATATCGGTATTTATCGAATAATACGATTAGTTTTCGAACTCTACTAGCGAAGTGGAACGAACATATCCGTTCGGAACCAGAGAACCAAGTTTTCGAACGTTTCGCTTCCCTATTTTATACACATATGTATGTACATACTAGCCCCATAGTATTAAAAACATACATATGTACATAGGATGTTCTTATGTACGTAGCACCAAATTTTGTCATTTTAGGGCCGCTGCCTTACCCTACTGGTTTAAAATAGAGCTTATTCTCGATAGTGGTCAATAGATATGAAGAGAGAAAACTCAAATCTTTTTAAGGAAATCAATGAAAAGTTTAGTAGAAAACGCCTCCAAAATGTGGATAAAAGTGGGGTTTTGTAAAATTAGAGGTTGAAAGCGTGTCTGTTTCGGACAAATGGTTAAAAATCGTTCGCCCAGCATAACGAACATGTGTTGCTTTATCGAAAAAGTGGTTCAAAAGTTTTAAGAACGTTTACGGTGACATTTATGTATGATGACCGCAAATACAAAACTATTGAAAGACTCAATTTTTTTTTTATTTTAAGGTACAGACTGGATGGATCTACGTGTTATATAGTTCCAGAAACACATTTATAATTAGTTAATGAACTCTGTAGTGGCCAAAGTAACCAACCTGAAATATTTTGTACCTACTATCGTGATACTATCATGTCTGATTTTTGACTTCCATAAGAGGAAGTATTTCAAAATTAAGGAAGAAATGTGTAGATAGTCCTCCGCCGGAGAGTCTTGTCTTTGTCGTAAGTGCGTTGGACTGATCTCGAGGTTTGAGTCCCAGACAAGACCAAACATTTTTCATGATGAGATTTCAATCCTAAGCAGAGGCAAAAAAAAAAAAAAACAAAACAATCTCGGAGTTCGTCTATGGAGTGCTCAAGTTTAAAAAAGAGACGAAATCGAGATAAAGAACAACTCGGCTCGGTGAAGTAAAAAAGTTTGTAAAAGAAGTCAAATACCTGTCCTAGAGTTACTAGACGAAAAACTCACTCATGAAAACCATGGACACAGCCAAGACTTCCTTATGGACCAGCAAAACTCTTATTGGTATGGAACTGGTGCATAAACTCCATGACGATTCTATGGCTTAACAAAGCCATTACCAGACAAATTGTCACATATGCAGCATCGATATAGTGGATTGCATTTTAGTCAAAACTTTGAGGTTACATTCCTACATTTTCTAGCGCTTCTCATGTATGGTACACAGACGGATCGAAAATTTCGGCGCTGGAGTATATGGTAGTCGGGACTGGAGTTTGCGGTGTCAATACAAAAACATTCATCTACCCAAGCGGGACAAGTGTAATTCTGTCTCAGAGATCTACATCTGCATACATCTATACTCTCTAACAGCTAAGCTGCTCTTCGAGCCATTAAGGCCTACGAAATAATATGAAAACTATTATAAGAATGCCTTCAATCCCTTCCATCACCAGCCAGCACAAAGAAAACGCAACAGAGTTCATCTTATTTGGGTCCCAGAGCATAGCAGACATTTAGGTAAGAAGATGGCAAGCATGCTAGCCATGATCTGCATCGAGTTTCACGATACTTAGACCATTCTGTGGACCACCTATCAGCACTGCGAAATGATGTATTACGTAACATGCCAGACATCTCTCTCAAAAGAATGAAACAACTCCTTGGTCTAAGCAGAAGTAAGATTCATATAGTCACGGGATTCCTTACTGGACACTGTAAAGTCAGAAAGTGATACATTTTGTGTAGCTGTAGCTGTGTTATCAGAATACGTCATCCCCACCTAGGTAAATCCTACCTTGCGCCAGGATAAACTAATGTTTGTATGCAGCTCATCCGAAATTTTCCTTGGATTTATCACCTACTCAGGTATCATAAGAGATCTCTGCGACCGTAGTGATTTGGTGACGTGCTCTAACAACTCCCCCGTTTAATCTAATTGCCCCTTTAGGAGGCTAATACCCACATCCAAGTAATGGTTTTCCCTCTAAATTCAAGTAAGTAGTACCTCGCTTACCTACGTATAAGTACTATCAAGGGCACGCACGCCAATGCCCTTACTTCCGCATGTCCTTCACATGTAGATACATTTTTAACTAAACATTACGTAAGTTCCTATTCTTAACCTAAACACGGTATTCCCACCACATTATGTTACAACAATTAACCTTTACTGTGCCCATCTGTCAGTCAGTTCCCTAAACTGTCGCACAAACATTCAGCCAACAATTAGAGAATACTTTTCAACTTGATCACCCGCTCAGCTCCTTAAACTTTCCCACACAAACACGCACACACACTTTATTAAGACAAATCGTGTGTACGTTTGTAGGTAGGTAGGTAGGTAGATAGGTAGGAATTTATCTACAAAAAAGGAGTAACAAACTCTACCTCCCTGAAATGTAACAACCACCGCCGCCGTCGCCGTCGCACCAAATCAAATGGCAACGAAACACCAGGAAGGCGGCAAAACTGCAAACGCCAAACGGCTAACGACAAACGACAAACACTCACCCGGCAGCCAACAAGAGTATTAATCCAAAAGTGGGGTGGTTATCATTGCCACTGAGTCGCACAGCTGCAGCTAAAGCAAATAAGAGGTGTGATAGTCACACGGAAAACCTCCTCATCCGCTGTTGGAATTGTGATGCGCATACACACACTCTCTCACTGCAGCAGTACTATAACCGCTCTGTGGCAATACGATGGCAAAACGAAATTTAATCCTCAAAGCAATACGTCCTGCTAATGCTGCTCGCCTGGTGCAAATGATGAATTTGAGGCGTATCTAGGGCGTGGTGGATCCGACCTTGGCTCCGTCGTCACTCACTACACCGGCACACGAGTTTGTGTGTCTGTCTCTCTGTGTCCATTCCCAATTGTTTGTCGTATAGCCAGTGTCGGTCGTTGCTAGATTCTTTATGACTTCTACCAGCTGGCTGGCTGGATGAATACACGAATGGTGGCTGGTTGGGAGGCTGAAGGCAGTTTTTGGGAAACTTTATTATGCCAAGCACCCCGAGGAGTCCTGCCAGAGAGAGAGCAGCAGCGTTGGAGGGGGTGCAAGTTTTAAAGCCTATCAAAAGTGAACTTGTGGGTGGGTTCTTTTATTATTTTCCTTTTTTTTTTGTTGTATGATGGTCGTGGTGGTGGTGGTGGTGGGGGTTGCGATTATCGTGGGAAGTAAGTAGTAAACGTTGGCGTAGTGTCGTCGATGGGCATTAGATTTACAGCAAAAAACAAAAACAGCGCCCTTCTGCTGACTGATACGAGAGAGAACACATTTCGCAAGACTTGTCATACACAACTCTCAAGATTTCTTGCTTTCCCACTCGCACGCTAAATTGTCGAAACCCACAAATTGCTGGTGCTCTACACCACACCCACCCGCACCGCGCTGGTAGTGTAACAGACAGACAGCAATCCAGCCACGCCGAGAAGGTTGCAATTATCAGAAAACCTTCCTCGGTGGTTTAGCCTATTAATTGCCAAACAAGTCACAATCGCTGGATCCTCCTGAAATGTATTTACCAATCAACACACACAAAGGTAGCAGCTAATTTAATCCAAGGGCCTCTACCTACGTGTATCAACCCACTAAAGGTCAGAACCAATATCGACTCGGCTCTATAGCAGCGGATACTTTCGATTGCTGCTGCTCTGCTTGTTAATTATAAAGTGCCACACTCTCTCTTCGTTTTAAAATCCGCCAGAGTGTAAAAAAAAAAAAAACAATATCACAACCTCGCACACAATACGACAGACACTCGCTAGTTTGACGACCGACCAGCTGGCTTTTGGCTTTGGCTGGCTGGTCGCCACCGTCGTCGTCTGGTGTTTCAACAAATTCGTCGTCAGTCGTCTTCAAAGTGTATGCTTGGTATCGGGCGAGCAGAGCCAGCAGCAAGCGCCGCAGCGAATTCCTACCCGAGTGCTTGGGATTTTTCAAATTACTCCCAGTCACTGTATGACGGCGAACGCAAATGGCACAAGCACAGCCCAGTGAGTCAGAGAGAGAGAGCGGGAGAGAGAGAGAGAGAGTTTCTATATAAATCGATGATAATTTCATTCGAACAAAACCTAAAGATACACACTCACTCGTTCACAGAAAATAAATGCGTTCATCCGAGCGATACTAATATGTTCAGCCACGCTCTCGGTGGGCTGTCTCATCGAACACACATACCTACACACAGGCGCCTCTATCTCGCTTTCTACTGTTCGTTTCCCTCTAATCTGGTTTCGGTTGCCGGAGTGAGCTGGTTCTGGTTGCGCGAGGCAGTTTACAGTTTTCGCCTCAGCTGACGATAGCTGTTGCCTGCTGCTGCTGGCCTGATACCAGCAACCGTTTTTCATACAAGGACATTGCCATGTCATTGTGGTGCTATTGCACTTTCAAGGCAACTTCTCCGAATTGGCAAACTTCTCTCTCTCTCTCTCGCTCTTCAAACAGTGGATGTAGTGTTCGGTCGGTTACCATGCGAACTGAGAACATTTTCTGTTGCTGGGCGCATACGTTTGCCTGCTGTTTGTTCAGGGCCCCTGATCAATGGCTAGCCAAAGGTAGGAACAAGAAAACGAAAGTGGTATTCTTTCTCAACTAGCCGCAGCCACACACATGTTGGCAACAACACATACGGCCAGCCGTGGGTCGAGGACCGTCGTCGTTGTCGTCGCAACGATATTCCTTCACTCTCATGTGTGTTGTTTCCTTACTTCTCACCTCACTCCTGGTTAATGATGATATTCGTTCCGTTTTGGTTCGTTCGAACGACGACATGAATGAGGTCATTCCTTCAACACTCAGCAGGGGGAATGGGGTGTGCAGCACGGCGCATGTGCTTCAAACCAATCAGCCCTTATCAGCGCACAGTTTTGTCCTACTCCATCGCGAAGGGCATACCCTTTTATGGGATTACACGACTTTGGTTGGTAACTGGGTGTTGGCACGCATTTGACGAAGGGTGGTACATGTGAATTTGTGTATCCTTGATTTTATGGCGGCAAGTTAATCAAAAAGATATCAAATGCCGTCAGCTGGTTGTTGCCAGGAATTCTGTTCGCTTGGTGGTTTAGTGACTCACATGACGACTTTGGTCGTTGGTGAGAAAAACAGTCGTTGCCCGTCGTAAAGCCCACACACAACATGGCACAATCGGCAGTCAGCTGGCTGCCATACGGGCAATAGTACATATGTATAATGAATCACCTCACACACATCTACGTATGTGTGCGCTGACACTTGGCTATTATCGTAAAAAGCAAAAGGCAAACTCGACGACATGGCTGTGTTGACGGCTCTGCTCGCCTGGTAGTTTAGTGACTCACATGACGCGACGTTTCGGTAATCTACGGTAACAAATGACACTCCTAAGCATTTAGTAGTGAATCCAACCGTCGTCGTCGCTGCTGTGGGTGTTGTTCGCCGCTGTTATCTCGTCCGAAGAACGAGACAATGTTGCCCAACCAACCAACCAACCATCCAACCATACAGAACACAAACCGGTTGACATGGCATTTCTTTCCTCCTACCCCAAGGAGAGAGTGCATGGCATTGTGCTGAGAAGAGATATGGAAACATTTCACTGCTGCTGGCTTCTGCTCTCCTGGTGTATCCGGGTGGATTTTACGCGCGAAACTTGTGTCTGAGAAACCCAATGTTGCCGCAACGGCACACGACATCGCGTGCGAAACCGCTTTTTCCTTCAACCATCAACCACCACCATCACCATCTTCCAACAATGAAGAAACACCGGCCGACGACGCGTGCACAATCACTGCTTGCATTGAGTAAGTCACCTGCTGTGGCTGTGGCTTGGGCTGTTACAGCAGTCAGCAGCAGCAGCAGCAGCAGCAGCACTGAACTTGCTGCGGTGCGGTGCATTTGCGCTCGAGAAATGGGGTTGAAAGTGAGAATAGTTTTTTGTTCCGCTTTGTGTGTGGAAGCTCTTAAGCAACAAAATTTTTCTGTTGTCCCATTCACTTGAGTCTGGTGGAAATTACGTTTCGTAAAAACGTAACCATCCACCACCGTCGTGTCGTCTTTGTGACGACGGGAGGTGTGGTCCGTCCCAAAACGACCGCTTTTGGACCATCTAGGAACCTGCCCTAGACAATGCACCAGGCACCCAGAAAGACCAGTTGCTGGTACCGGCGATGTTTTTTGTAATTAAACTCATTCGTTCCGAGCATGTTCCACTGGATGCCGGCGGCGGCAGTCGTGTCTCTTCTCACTTTTCCCCCACTGTTGGCGCGCCGCACAGCTGCTGCTGAGTGCTGAGCTCCTATCCCCGCATCATTCAATGAAGTTCGTCACGCCACTGACTTGTTGGTTTTCTCCTGGTTCGAACAAACCGCAAAATGTGACTTTGTCGGTCGGTTCCCATCCCACCAAACAACGGCAACAACATTGTGTACAACCTGTCAATCGGTTGTTGTGTTGTTTTTATGTTTTTATTACTCTTTTATTTATTGTTTAAATAAAATTTTATGGCAACGCAAAATATGGTTGTTGTACAATAAATGCTCTACTTTCGCCAGGCGCACATAATTCTTGGCAGCTTCTCGTTCGAAAATGTGGCGCGTATCGCGTATGTTGTGTACTACGTATACGTAAAGCAGGGCACAAAACTCGGGCAGGGAAAGGCAAAATTAAAAGAACATGGAAAGAATATGGAATGCTCACGAAGAAGCAGAAGGAGCAGTGAAAGACGACGAGTACACAGACACAGCACACAACACGGTTCAGCCAGCCACGAGGAGAATGGTGATAACGAGAAGAGAAAAACAAGAAGGCATATAAATTTAATGAGGTAACGCCTTTCCGTTCTCTAGTGCCCATCACCTCACCGTGTGCGACATGTGTGCGCTAAGTACTTGAGCAAGTTTATGCTGCCAATTGAAACATATCGGGTGGGTAAGGTAAACTTTTTCTCAATTCGCTTAATTTTAGAACATAATTTGAGGTTGACATCCCGTCACCAGCATGTAGCAGCAGCTACTGGCTGGCTAATGGTACTCGTATGGCATACGAGTATGCAAAGCACTGACATGCTTTTTTTAAACTGTTCTGGGCGCCTGGAATGTGTACATACATTTGTATGTACCTAAGTACATATCTTCCTAATGTTATATTTTTATGATAATGCGCATAGGGTGGCATGACTGTATGTTCTACACGAGGGGAGGGGGTAGCAAATTCCGATTGTGTAAGTTTTCTGCGGCAGGCATGTAAAGGGTGTCCCATTACAAGTGCATGCTTGTATACTACTTTTATATCCACTTGTCATTAGATGTGGTTGCAATTATGAATAATGGATAAATTGGAGGAAAAATTGGAAAAGCACAACTCGAACGACAAACGGCGTCGGACGTACACTCAAGACTTTGGCAGATTCAACCAAAAAACCAAGAAGTTCAAAGACAAATTGTTTGACGGCGTTTACACAAGGTTCTTGCCAGCCAGGGAGGATGTAAATCAGAGTGAAACAAAGGCTGTTGGATTCTCTTTGCCCAGAGGTGACTGGGAAACAGCTTCAGAAGTGCATTATACTGCTTGGATATATGCAGTGCGTTAATCACAACAGACAGATGACATCAGCCAGAGCTCTCCAAATGATTGCAAGAAGGTGGGTAGGTAGGTTGGTCAGTAGAGTAGGGAAATGAGTTACAGCTAGAGTTTCTGTTTGGAGCACACTGCACGTGGCCGGAAGTCTCAGGGCTCCTTGTAGTGCTATGTCTTCAGAGTATACACCTAAGCTCACTAGTTTTGGAACCATCCGTGTAGATTGCAATGATCGAGGATGTCATCCGGTTCGTCAGCGATGTTGGAAAGTGATTCCCTAAGAATGGATCATGCAACACATTGTTAGACTTGAAGAACTCTACATTAGTGAGCCGAAGCGCGCTCTTAATCGTCTGTAGGTTAAGAGGTAAAACACAAATTGGATGGAGGCAACCTAAGAACATCATCAAGATGTTTCTTCAAAAGAAGAAAAAAGAGCAGTGTGATCGAAGATATTGAACGGAAGTTTTATTGACAAGTTGAAAGATCGTGTCAGGTCACAGTCGGTGTTGAGAATATGGACAAATTTCTTCTTCAGACTGTATAACAGTGAAGAAGGCCAACATCGCGTTGTCAGGCAGAATGAACCATTCAATTTGTATGATGGTAGTCACTATATCCGTCCACCTGATCAAAGTTAAATAAGGATAGCAACATCCAATCTTACATCCAACAATCCTGTTGGACCTGATTCCCTACAGGCTGAGTTGTTTAAAGCAATTGGAAATGAGTTGGTAGAGAGCATACACCAACTCATCTCTAAAATTGTATCATACGAGTGTATGTCTGATTAATGAAATTTTAACTGCCATCTTGTGTAAAAGTCTAAAGAACAACCTGTTTGGTTGCTTTAAGTGGGGTTCAGCCCAGGAAAGCCTACAGTCGATCAAATTTTTTTACTTTGACCGATCATGGAGAAAACTAAAGCTTTCAATACCTTTTCATCGATTTCAAGGCCGCATATGACATCATTTTAAAGATGAGCTATGTACAGCCTTATCTATTTTCAACATCCCTGCCAAACTCATTCGCTTTTGCAAAATAACCATGACAACCGCTCGCTGTTCCATTAACATTATAAACGATATCACCCAGACTTTTGATGTGAAAAAAGTATTTAGAGAAAGTAACACACAGGCATGTGAAAGGATTGTGCGAAACTTACAAGTCAATACTGGAAGCACAATCTTTCACAGGAGTGCACAATTAGGGGCAAAAGACCGGGCTAACTGGAGAGACTTGGTGGGAGAGACACAGGTCCAATCCGCCACGTAAATATGTAACTAAGTAAGACTTCTATTTATCTATACGAAATATTAAAAACGCCCAACTTGGACGGCAAAATGCGTGCTCAACAAGCTATTGTCCCTGTCAGTTCCTCAGCTCTTCTTTGGATATGGATAGAGCTTAAAAAGCCAGGTTCTAAATGACACAAAATACTAGACCTCCGTGGGATGCTAGAGCGCTCGATGTGGACAATTGGAAACAGCGTGATTGTAATGAGTGGAAGGCTGCCGTGTCTTAGGCAGAGGCTTATCGCGTCTCCGAAGTCCACTAAGTAAACACAATGGCGACAGATCAACCTCTATGAATCAATTAACTTAAAAGATGGAAATGCTGATGTGAAATACTTCGTAAGCATACAGGTCGCTCGTCTGGGTTGTAGTTAACTATTAGGTTAAGTCATGTTAAGGTAGTTTAGGGGCGAAAGCCTTCATTTATTTCGGCTTCATGGAAGGTAAAACTAAGATTTAAAAACTAGCTTACGATCTACGGTTTTCAAGTTAAGGGTGAAAGAGATAATATTTAAGTCAGGTAGTGCTGCGATTAAAGTCAAACATTTTAAGATTTGAGTCGAATTTCTTTAATATACGGGAAATTCATTCGTTAGAACTATAAAAGATACAATGGATCGGTAGATAGAAAGTCTAGGAGACATGACTTCGCTGAAAGGGGAACCGGGCTTGACTACTAGACCCAGGTTGCTGTCCAACTCTTTACTCGAATGGAACGGGCCTGCTGTTTACTGGCATCTCCAAAAGGCAATTTATTACTTGAGAAGCTTTTTCATGACAATTATACTCTCGGATGTTTGTCAGACGTTCGCGAGAGGTGGGGCCGTGTTTTGGTTAGAATTCGAGTCTCGAACCATTTGCTCCATAGTCTAACGCACTAACCACTGAGTCACGGCACCAGGCTTGACTGGCGTACTCAAAAAAAAAGGACGAACGAAGGGAGTTTAGAATGATTTAATCACGTAAGGGTTGGAGATTACTTTGGACCATTGTTTGATAAAACCAAGTGATGAGTTGGCTTCGATAATTATTTCATAAATATGTGAACAAAAATTGAGTTTCCTGTCGCACAAAGATCGAGAAGAGAACGAACTATTGTTGTCGGTAGACCGTAGAGAAGACAAAGTCGAACTTCGGAAACTAGTTGGACTTCGGATACAAATTGGACGAGGTTTGTGGTGATGGATCTACTCTTCAGGAAGCCATGTTAACTGGTATACGTTTAAGCCATAGTATGTATGGTCTTAAAGAGGGACATGCAAATTACAGGTACAGGTATTGAGGAATTTGGCGGGGATACTAAAACTATCTTTGGGATTCTAAAACATATTATCCATAAGAGATGGATCAAAAGTTTCGGAGGGCAAGATCCCAGTAAACTGACATGTGCTAGGTACATGTGTTAGGTGAATAAATAGACAACAAAAAGATCCCAAATTAATTCATTTATTCCGAAAATATATTCACGAGCACATTAAATGCTGGAAAAGCTATAAATTCCAGAAAACAATAAAACACTTAAATCTTTTCTCATTTTTATCATCAAAAATAAAAAAATAAAAATTATAATGATAATAATGACAATTGCATGCGGATGAGAGCAAGTCCTCGCCAAAGTCCTCTTCCTTGAGGCTAGTCCAAAAGTGTTCGTTTCAATTTCAGCGAGAGAATCTCTTTTTTATTATAATAATGATATAACAACAATAAAAGCACTTGACATGGTTATGACAAGTGCTGCTCGAGTTTGCGCTAGCCAAAGCGATATAATGCACTCTAAGGCAATTTCGTCCGTAGTGCCAGTGGTGGAATGAATGACGGATCGATGAGTCCTCCTTATCGAGTTAATCTTTTGACGACCAAAGAAAACTTGTGTGTTTGATTTTTGCATCGTATACTTATCGTACACTGTTCTCTCTGTGTGTGTGTGCGGTGCTATAAATCTTAGTGGTTTGTTTATTCGCCTATTTCTAGTTCAAGGTGTACCACATACAATGAGATGGTCATTTGAAGTATGTACATATTTATCGGTCGCGAGGTAAAAGTCCTCGCATTTCCATTCTCCTCAAGGATACGCGATATTGCTATTGCAATTTCACCCCCAATCCCCCGAACAATAACGCTGATACAGATGATTCGGGACAATGATTACTCCCACCCGCCGAAAACTGATGTGTCTTCGGTTACATAAGATACATGAGATACGTATCCATCTTGAAACAATATCCCCCCTCGCTGTAGTGAGTTTTTATTTTCAAGTTACCTTTTTTTTTTAAGACTATTTTTGGCAACCCAAATTTATGTGTATAGTATATCTTTAACGGCAATGGTAAGGACATATCAGACAATGTCTTGTGGGTAGTATAAAACACAATAGTCGGAGCAATAATCCGTGTCCTGTCGGGGAGGAATCTGTGTTCGTTGCTGTATGTACCTATGTAAAACTGTATTTAATGTACGTCTTGAGGAAGGCCGAGTCTTGGGAAACCGAGCCTCGGGTGTGAGTGTAAAAAGTAAAAGAGAATTATTGATTTTCCTTTTTTTGTGATAAGTGGTGGTGGAATGTTGTATATGGGATGTTAGTACTAAGTGTATGTGGGGTTTCTTGCGGCAAACTTTGTTGGACAGCAGCCTTAATAGCGTCGATTTGAGGAGAAGTGAAAAGATGGAAAAGTTTTATGTTGATATTGTTCCGAATTTTCCACTTTATTTTTTGCTGGTTCTTAACCAGCCTTGGTGGTTGGGCCCAAATAATGGGATCGCTTACAGATACACAAGCATGTGCATATAGATACTTTTTCAATTAAGCAAACCACAAGAAAAAACAAGGAAGCAGATATCATACATAGATACATGGACTAGATATTTTAGCTCACTTTAGACATTTGCAGATAATCATTTAATATGTCCAAACCATAGTGACCTTCAAACTTCTTATCAAGTGGAAGTTTCATCCCTTCGATTAGAAGCAATGATTAGTCTTACAGAAAAAGTCGACAGGTCTAGACAATACACCTAACAGACTGCTAAAGACTTTACCACTTAAAGGTATTAAATGCCTCAGATTGTGTTCTTTTGAAAGAGTCTGAAGAAAGGGGTAAGTCCAAAGGCAATCCTTTACTGGAGTGTTTGCAGAACGCTTTGCATAATA
The DNA here is from genome assembly GCA_963583995.1 of Xylota segnis. Classification (NCBI taxonomy): domain Eukaryota; kingdom Metazoa; phylum Arthropoda; class Insecta; order Diptera; family Syrphidae; genus Xylota; species Xylota segnis. The sequence continues at coordinate 59,460,795 of OY757237.1, forward strand.
TTCAAAAGCTTTTTCGCAGATGAAAAATCAATGCAAATCTCAAGGAGAATTTTTTACTCGAGAAAACAAATATTTTTACTCGTAAGAGAACTTATATGGTATCCTGAGGAGTTAGATTGAAGAAGAGAATGCAAGTATCTAGGCTAAGTTCTAGGTATCAAATAATCAAAAGCATGTGTCAGAAACAACTTGCTTGTTTGAACTCTATTCAGTGAAAGCTCTTAGTATTGAGAATTAGATTGTCATTTTCAAAATCATGTTTCTGCCAACACTCTCTTGTGTCAGCATCAATCTGATGCAGAATCTTCTATGGAATTTTTCAACTAGAAGGTTACATATGTAAAAGAGCAGATTTCAGTTTTAGAAATGCAGATATTCAGATGAGAGATAGCATCAAGAAGCACCGCGACCTCGAAGAGATCTTTGGTGCTATCCCCTTGGAGATGTTGAGTTGATTTGACTTCTAGAGTAGGTGATATCTGCAGGCGAGGTAAAGTCTTTGTGGAAATGTTTGAGCCTTGCCCGATCAGTGACCGGACATTCACATTGAATATGTTCTGTGGTTTCAGTGTCCTCGAGGCTAAGTCGGCACGTATCCGATTGGCTAATGCCTCTTTTCTTGAGGTGATGGTTGAGAGAGCAATGACCATGTCCGTCAAGATCTTAGCGTTATATTTGGTCATTACTAGAATTTCTTTCGTTCCTTTTTTTTTGAGAAATTTATTAATTTCTTGGCATGTTTCAAGCCAGTTAGTGAATTCCAGTAAGAAAGCTTTTCGTTTTGTTCTCACTTCATCTGGCTGAATGAAGATTGGATACCGGATCTGCCAAGTCCGTCAACGGCCTCATATAGGCCTGTAAATAATTCTATCGGAAGGGATATAGACTAGAAAAATTAGCGAAATAGTATTTGGGAGGATTTTGAAGGCTCCAAACGAGGAAGGTTAAATGAGGTACGTGGGTACCTACACGAGTGAAAGAATCCACAACGCCACATTCAGGTCAATACAGACCCATTTTGATACCCATAGGGGAGAGACGTCCTTTTCCGCTTGATTACCCCTAGTTCTACAAATATATTTCATATGAAGTTCAAGATGGCATTGAGTGGTCTGCTTGTCTCCTAGGTTACGAAAGAAGTGTCGCCCGAAAAGCTTAAATTTTGGGTGGATAAGACCTGGCCATTTACATAGAAAGTTAGTCGTATCTTCAATGACTTTCGCACAGCCTTTCGTTAATTTTACTGGCAGTATGAGGAGCAAGGTTTGCCTGTTGCTTTTTTTTCTTTGACACGAATAACAATATCAAAGCTTCGACGTGAGTTTTTAGTAATTTTAGTCCATTTTTAAAGTAAACTGGATTAAACAAGTGAGCAAAAATGTCCGCTACTACCTGTTGAACTTAATAAAAAAAAAGTCCGGTAAGATGTGTCTAGTCTAAATACAAAAAAATTTGCAAGGACATTTTATTGCAAACTTCTTTCAATTTTGCATACCAACTCGTCAACAAATCCCGATGGTAAACTTTAGTTACTCTCGGATAGAATTGACAGATCTGCAATACTGGTATTGTTTAGCAGATGCACGTCATCGTGAAGCGCAGGATTGTATGTTGAAATATATCGCAATAGGAGGTTCACTTTTTTCAAGGATTTACCACCACCTTCCGAGCCATGGACTCGAAGGAGAGAAAAAGATCATCTACTGGATCAACAAACATAGAGGAACGAATTTTGGACATGGAGCGCAAAGAGGATAGGCATCACACCCGTACTTTTTATTCCCAGTGCAAGAGTTGTCATCAAATGACAAGCCATTATCGATGAATTTTGTGGAATTCTATTTTTAAGAAATGGAACTGGAAAAGTGTTTTTTGCTTTTTAAATTAATTTCTCAAAAACTATTCAATGAAACAACTTAAATCAAAAACTAATTTTATGAGCGGATTTTCACCTTCGAAAGGGTGTACTACAACATTGTATGTTGTTTCGTTGATTTTCAATAATTTTTTTCAATTTTAAGCTCATTTTTTTGAAAATTGGCTTTTCCAGCTAAACGGAGGGATGGACGTCTTATTCTTGTCTCGACCCAAACTACCCGCTTAAGTATTTTATCGTATCTTATGCAAATTACCTATACAGGTTGTCCCTTTAAGGAGAGATTCTTAAAATTCAGGCGAACAAAAAATCATATGTCAGGGGGGTCTATCCTCACTCCATTTGTAGCTAGAGTCCGTCAAAGAGGGACACCTCCGATTTTGAGATATAACCACTTTAAATAGTATAACTTTTGAACAGTTATAGCCACAAATATGATTTTATTCATTTTGAAGAAACAATTCAATAGCACAAAGAATGTTGAAAGCTTTTTCAAATTTTATTCAGCCACAAAAAAGTTATGGCTCCCTAAACTCAAATTTATGAAAATTTATTGTTCTAATTTTTTTACTTAAAATGCATTTTTCTTAAAATTTACCTATGAAAATCCTTTTTTTATAAAACTTTTATTGGGAAAAGTTGTAGTAAATGCCATTTTTTCAGACAAAAATGGTCAAAAAATAAACTAAGTGTACTGAATTACTCTTGGAAAATTCAGTTTGAATGGTAAATTCCAAATTTATTGTTATAATGTGATTTTTTGAAGTACATAGTTAATCACCACAAATCAGTTGAAGAGTTAACTGTTTTCTATGGTAATTGTCTTTTGATGAAAAGGGATATCATAAAAAGGAGTCATAATAATTTATATTTTACACTTCTTACTTACTTTCATAATGCCTTTCAAGCAGTTTTTGAGTATCAAAAACTCAAAAATATCAGAAAAGTGGGAAGGATGTGCGAGATAAGTCCAGTCAGCGTAAAAATTGATAACTTCAGCTAAGGATTATAGGGTTATGATGCAACGAAACCCCAAGATAGTTGTTTGAGAAATACAGGAACAACGTCCTGAAACAGGAAGTTCAGTTTCTCAAACCACTGTATATAAGGAGACGACTTCATAGTGCACTATTATAAGGACATGTTGCATAAGAGAAAGCACTACCTCTTGAATTTTGGAAAAACAAAATGTTTAGCGATTAGTCAAAATACGAAATATGTATTTGAAAACCACCGAAGGCAAAACTGTGTGATGGCGATAAACCCTACCAAGAGCAATATCTTCACTCAACCGTAAAACATGGTGGAGGAAGCATTATGGTGTGGATGTGTTTTGCGTGGTTCGGTGTGGGAAAATTGCACGTTATTGATGGAACAATGACAGCACACATGCAACCTTGAAAACAATTAGAATCAGTCTGCTGCTTCAATGGGATTGAGAAGATCATTTGTCTTTTAACTAGGCACTGATCCCAAGCATACGACGAAGATAACATAGAGGCATGTTGACACCAACCGGATAAATCTTTTAGATTAGCTTTCTATGACATCGAACCTCAACGCCAACGATGTGGGGGATGAAATGTTTAAAAACATACTACAATAGGTTACTCGCTTTTTTGGTAACGCTAATCACTTTGTGATTTGCAAGTTAGATTTAAAGTACCATTATATTAGTTATAGCTTAAAGCTTATATTTTTTCAACCCATCAAACTTTGCCTAGCTAAAATAACGCAGGAGACTAGTTCTTAAATATCGGAAATATTGCACTGATGCAAGGAATGGGGGGAACACCTAAGACCGAAATCCTAGAGAAGAAAGCTTACTGCATTAAAACGCTGAGACTTTATAGTGACTTTTGCACAACTTCTGCAAACAGCGTGCTATGTGGAATAACTGGGATGCTTGGTAGTATTCTGGCAACCAATATAAGAAATATGTTTTATTGCTATGATCCTGTGAAGGATATGCAAACGATAAATGGAAACAAATTTGCGGAAATACTCTGCGAAATCGTTTAAAGACGACGAGAGCGTTACAATTAGATTAAATCAAATAAAAGAATATCTTCAAAGGAAAAACCGCAAAGACTAACATGTTAATGCGTAACAGAAGCTGTGGAAGTTGTCTTTAGGGCTAGTATGGTAGCAGGACTTTCACAGAAAATCAAACATGGTCACGAAGTACTTACTTTATAAAATATATTTGATACAAAACTGAACAATAAAAGGGACTGGATGCAATTAATCTGACATTCAAGACACAACGTATGTACATATATGAACCCAACCAACTGGCCAAGGCTTTGGATAAAATAATCACAATTTTGTAAAACGTTGCTCAGCATTTTGTAAGGATAGTTGCAAGGAATCGAAAGGTGTGTCCAATGCAGCCTTAATACCGATACTACAAGACACTTAAACTACAACCAAACCACTGGCTTCAAAAGTAGATATTTAGATTAAGTCTAGTAGGGGTTTGTCTGATTAAGGTTACATAACAGATTAGGCCAGGCAAACAAAGTCACGCTTAACCTACTGTGTATCAAGAATTAGACAACGGACGACTGGAAATTCACAATCATGACCCGGAACCTTTAGGCGGATCAGAACGAAACATAATAAGAAAGCAATGAAGTAGACGTGGGTAAAGTGTAATCGAAGTTCCAGCTTCGATCCCTAAACCAAACACACAGATTTTGTCACGACCCCACCTCTCACGACCGTTTGACAAACATCCAAGAGAATAACTGACATGAAAAGCTTGTATTTTTTGGTATCAAGTTTTGGGTAAGTTAAACCAGTCTGTTCTTAAGCTCAAATTGCAGTAAACTTAGGTTCGTCTCACCATGTAATGATATATGTACATAGGTACAACTGAAGCACAATTCTGACGAAATTAAATCCCGTCTATGGCGTTTCGACCGTCTTAAGTTGATAAGTTTTCAGACCGGACCGGACCGAACCGAACCGAACCCCGCCTCTGACCCTTCCCAACCGCCCGAGGGGAAACTCTCTCGATTGTTTTAATTTAAAAAGATCCCGGACCGAACCGATTTGACTTGGACTCTTTCCAACCACGCGAAGGAAATGTCACTCGATAGCTTATTGTAATAAAAATTTATTCGAAGCACCACTACTTTGAAGGACACTTTCACATTCTTATATCAGTGACAGCATTTCATAATCTTCCGTTGCAAGAAATTCCGTAAAACTCCATCATTTTCTTTTACCAGTCGTACTCGGCGACCTTAAGTCAAAATTGAGTTTAGGAACGGGTACTCAAAATTCATAGCAAAAAAAAAATCGACTTTTTGTCCAATAACATGGAAGTCAGGGTTCTAAAGCTGATCTCACACAGACTTTGAAGGTAATCTGTGTGTACCTGAGGTCGATTTTCAAAACTGCTTGCAGATAAATATTTTGAAAAAATCAAGGAAAAAAGCTTATACTTTATGTACATATATATTCCAGTTGGTCTGATCCCCTGAACGACTTTCATTGCAAGTGCCAGGACAAATGTTTTGAAAACCCTGCTTGAGATCAACAGACAGTGTTTAAAAAACACTCCATACAGCTTAACCTTTCGAAAAGTGAAAATTTCATACAGCCAAGTGTACTGTTCATATAGCAGCCAGATCCCCACCCAAATATTACATCTCAAAGGTCGATTCATTAAACATCCAATTTCATTACACTCATTGCAGGCACATACTCATTCTACCCACCACAGTGGGATCGGTAAATACTGTTAAACAACAAAAAAAAAATATGTTTCCTTAACACGATAGTGTGTAATAAAGGCATGAAAACAAAACGAGAGAGAAAAAACAACAACCATTCGAAATGGCTTAAATGCGGATAAAGAGGATTTAGGCCCCCATCGCTGCCGCCACCAATATTACCAGGACAAAATATTGCACAAAATGTTCGCAGTCTGGTGTGAGAGCAAACACTTTTCATTCTGTGCGTTCCAAGGAGAATATGCGCACTGTAACGTGTTCCAATTTTAGTCCTTGCCATACAATTGCAGATGGTTTCCAGTAAGTTAATGGAAAAATAATTTCACTGCAGCAGTTCCGCAAAAGCTCATGGGAAAGCAAAAGAAAATCTTTTTCCATGCGGTAGGTAGTATGTTTTCTGCCAGAGGACTTTTACCCCTAACTTTGGTGAGAGATACGAGTATCCTATGGGGAAAGTTTGCCGAATGCCGGTTGCGAAAAATCATGATGATGACATAATGTCGATTGAGTAATGGATATGATGAAACCAAATAAATGCAGGAAACCCTCTGCACCCTTCTTGGCGAGGTAATTCATGAAAAATAACATTAATTATAGTTAAAATGTTTTGTGGTTAAGGCCTACGGTATGTTATGGTATGGTATGGCATGGTATGGTCTGTATGTGTGTATTCATTATGCAGACAGGTGTTCTTCTCTCTCTTGATGGAAGATGACATTGCTCACATACGGCACGCACGCACGCACGCACACATTAGTACCCCTATTCCGCAGGAACAGATCGATTTTAAGGCAGGAAAAAAAAAAAAAAAAAAATACAACGCGACAAGATAAACTTTAAAGCAGTTGTATCTCATTATGAAAGCTAGTTCTGAGTTTGAAGCAATTTCGGGAAAATCAATTTATCTCTGTCAGATCAGTTATTCATTGTCCCCAGCATCAGCGTCAGAGAACAAAACCTCTCAACTCTTCTTATCATCAATTAAGTAATTTGCTGTCTGCTTTCGAAGCGAAATTTTGATACAAACAACTATGGACCACCCACTAAGCATATGTACTTCAAAGGAAGATAGAACCTTATGTACATAACACACATAAAGTCTGGGATGGGTCCCATCTCCCATCCGAATGAGACATTCAAGCTTTAAGTTATCCGCATTGAACACCATTAATGTGGAGAAAATATCATCGGTGATACATATAGGTACTTTATTGGATACCAAAGAGCCCGTAATTGAGAGAATTTGGGGTTATTAGCTGAAACAAAACAAGCCCATAAGGTTTTCAGGGATACAATTTCATTACAATTAGTCATACGTAAGCGAGTCTGGGAATGAAAGTGTATAAGCTCACATTACTTTCAGTCTTAGTTCTTTCTCTGTATGCACCGAGATGGATATCATATACGCCATCAACACCAGGGGTCTACAGAACAATACAACAAGTGCTTGTTAAACAGGTACGATTGTTGAAAATGAATGTAACCCATAACAACTAGTCTATGTCCAACATTTGGTATCTTTCAACAAGTGGGAAACTCTATAAGTTCACCGTTTCTGTAAAGGAAACAACAAAAGTGGGAATAAAACAGACTGGACTTGTTGAAAAATTGACACCTTCTGAGCGACTGTCACCAACTTGTTAGAAGTCAACAAGTTATAGTTAAACACTTCCAATGGTCTTTACTAAGAAAAGTCTTTATAAAGAGAAAACTGTTTGGTAGCTTGGTTTTCAAAATGTTTTCTCTTGTTTCAGAATCGGAGATTGACAATCAGAATCAAAGAAACAAGAAACGATTGATTTGGAATGAAAGTCTTATTTGTTTGTTGAAACATTTCGTGTGCCAATACAAGTTGCAGATTATCTTACTGAAAGTCCAACTAATAAAACCAAAGCCCCGAGTGGAGGGACCTCTGTAGGAGCCGCTGTTTCGGCATTAACTAATGTGGCTTACAAATATTTACTAATTTTCCGCCTCATTTGCTCAAACAATTGAACAATTCGAGGATATTTTTATTTTTTGTGTGTATATGGAATGGATAGGCTCAGAAAATGCACAGACTGGACCCTAAGAACTTGAAAATTAATTCTGTGAGTATACGATCTTAGGATTGAAATGCAGTCTTTCTCTTCTCACACATATTTTTTGTTTTTATGAAAACGCCTTCAAAATATAAAACAATACTTTCCCTGTTGGTATAGATGCAAGTAAAAATCTTTAGTTCAAGGAAACAAGAATAAACTTGTTGTTGGATAGCAGATGGAATGAATCAGAAATCCAGAGCAAGAAGCATTTCAACTCCAGTACACCAGCTATAACGTCAAACATGGAGCCGAAGGCTAATTGGTTTGGGGATGTTTTTCATGGTATCTGTTTTGTAGGTGCAATATTTTGGATTAATATACATACATATATATAGACCACCAGACCAGATGTACGGCAGAGATCCGCAGTACTCCCTTAACCCCTGGAGATAACCCATACTATCGAGAAAAAGTCTTTTTCACTCAAAAATAGAGTTTTAAAGATATACTGACGAACACTTCTCACGCACTGGTCAAGTCCCTGCCAAACAAGGTCCGAAAAGTTCGTTATAACAAAAAAAATTAACATTTTTTATAGCGAAAAAATCCAAAAGATTTAAGAACAATTAGTCTATATTCATTCCTCTTGAAAACCTTACAACCATAAATTGATATCCACTTAAGCAACAGAATTGACAAGACAACAATGTGAACAGACTGAGATGCGTGTTCCAAAGGTAAATCAGTGGAAACGGGATCACACACTCTAGTGCGTAATATCGAATACTTATTCCTTGTTTCATAAGGAGTGCACGATGATAGCGTTCCTGGAAAACGCGTTCAATAATGTCAAGATATCAGCGATAGCAGTTGAACTATAAGTTTTGAAGGTGGACAGCTCGCTCGGATGAGATGTCCACTAGAAGATCAGTCAGTACAGACACTTCGCACAAAGGTGTTCTATACACTTTTTTTTTTAAATTTGTTGGTTAATAAACTATAGATAATCGTGGAAGACGAGGAATCACTTATGTAAACGATATTTCCTTGCCTGTCTGAGGAAGGCACCCAATTACTCTAAAAGAATGTTCAACTAGTTCAAAAGTGAACTAGTACTCTCCTCCAGGAGTTGCCAGGAAGGCAAGTTGAAAATCCAACATTCAAGAAAGTGCCATGAAAGTCACAGGGTTTACATCTTGGTCATGCGACCGATACTCACATATGGATTGGTTATCTGGTGGACACTTAGAAAAAGCTATAAATCGCGATTGTCGAAGTAAGCTCCGATGTACAGCTTGTTGGTAAAACCTGATATCTGCTAAGGATACCCGCATTTTTTTGAACAGGCAAGCATTTAAATCCTTGAAATGGACCTCTATTAAGTCTGTAGTATCTCTAAACCATTGATCGTCTCTTACAGAGATGGCTGGGCAGTTCCAGATTCACCTTTGTTGGGTACCGGGGCATATTGAAATTCCAGGGAATCGTAAGGTCAATCAATTCTCCAGAATAGGAACAACTTTACCCATTTCGCCGAATAAAGGCAAATAAGGGATACCAATCGCTACACGGAAACTAAAATTTGAACTAGATGCTACCAAGAGTACAAATCTTAAGTGGACAAGTTTGGATAAAGTTGCATTTAAAGTGCTCCAAGTGACTGCACGTTGCTGTTACAATAGATGTCGTTACGGTCCACTTATACTAGGTAACACAGACTGTGCTCTAATCGTTGGTAAAAAAATATAAATTTCAAACGATATTCAGACTGATTTTGTAAGATGTGTTGATCTAGGCTGAATGATCACGGATAGTGTGTCTGAAAGTATGCTGAAGAAAATGGTTGCCACTGAGTTTCAAGCACGACGACTTTTTACTTCGAAGTTTGGCATCAAAATAAGCTTCAAATCGGTGCAGCTTAGAATAAATAAGCAATTATTATCTAAAATGAATTTCGAACCAATATTCGGACGAGATGAACCCCGCCTCTGACCCTTCCCACCCGACCGAGGGGAAACTCACTCGACCGTCAAAACGCAAAGTAATTCCGGACCGAACCGAACCCCGCATCTGCCCCTTCCCACCCGACCGAGGGGAAACTCACTCGACCTTCAAAGCGCAACGTAATTCCCGACCACACTCACAACAATTTCACACTCAAACTTTTTCTCACTCTCGACCATTGCTCACTGATCTCACTTCACTGTTCCACTTCCGCAATATGAACTTCGTAAAAATTTACTCAAAAATGTACGACCAGATTACTTAAAATACCATCACTCAAGTCGCGGCGGTATGATAAAGAATCAAAGCCTAAGCAGGTAGGTGTAGCCAGGTCCAATGGACGTCTACTGCTCACACCATTTCGAAAACCTTTTACCAAAGACATTGATTTGAGAAAGACCATAGGCTTATAAGTAAGATTGAGAAGATTACATTATGAACACGATTTCATAATTACCCCCAAAGAGAATTTTTTGAAAATAAATTAAAAAAAAAAATCCAAACAAAATCCTGTAAACTGCTCAAAATAAATTCAACCTTAATTACTAAGCAACCACCTCCCTGACGAGGAGTAAGCTCTCCCACAGGGATACCACAATCACGAGCTGATGCAATCTCAGAGGTATTACACATTTAAAAAAAATTAACAAATTAATTTGACTGGGAATTAATACGGCACAATTAACTCTGAACCAATCCACTAGTCGGTTAGCCTAGTGAGGGGCTATTAACCGAACTTAGGCGTACAATTTGAAGGCCTATTTTTGTTAAAACGAATGTGATGTGTTTTCGTAGGACGTCGCACACCCATATTGCTCCACAGCCGAGGTTCGTACGTCAATAAATTGAAACGAACACCACGACTGAGGTATGGGTGGACGGACGGACGGAAAGACGCACATGTGAACACACCCTGGTCTCATTATTTTTTTCTTCTCTGTTTCCGTTAATTTGAACTGGAAACGAGGATAATAAAAGAGGATAACAAGAATGCGAGAGGGTACATTCAAATGAGGAAAATGAAAATAAGGGGCTGAATAAATTTCCACCTCGTACGCTGTTTTGTTGCAAAAAAAAAGGCAGACAAAATAAAAAAAATAAATATATGCGAAATAGGGGATATAAAAGGTAGTCACTGCGGTTTTAAAATGGAGAGGAAAATGTATTTGACAAATTTAAGGACCCAGTTGATCAACAGAGAGGGAATAAAAGTCAGGGATTGTTAGAGGGATTCAAGGACTCAATGGAAGTCCCGAACAGTGAGAGAGAAATGAAATGTACCAGTGACCTGTTATGTAAATATAAATATATGTATTAAAGTGTAAAATACATTTTAAAACACTGGACGTTAGCCAGTGTTCATTGGACGTTAGCCAATGTTCTACTATACACGTTTTAGCGATTAATTAATGAACTTCATTTATGTCGTCTATGAACACGTCGCGGTTTCAAAAGTCATCAAGTTTGACTAAAGGTTAAGTTAACTGAAAAAATACGTTCAATTCGAGATTTTAAATTCCAAATTAAAAGTAAATTAAGTTTCAAGTTCTAGTTGAAAGCTAAGTTTGAGATTTTGAATTACGATAAACTAAGAGGATCTTCGAATCAGAGCCCCCAGGTTCGAGACGGCAAGGAAGACCGAACCTCCGTATAAAGGACCAAGCTATCGCGGATGCCAGAGCACTTGGTCTGAACAACTGAAAGCAGCGCGCCCGGAATCGAAAGGAATGGGAGTCTGCAGTGTCTCAGGCAGGGACTCTTCACGGGTCAGGAGCCCGTTAAGCAAAGTAAGTAAGTAAGTTCAAGCTAACCTCACGTAGGTAAGAAAAGTTATGTTTCTAGATTTTTATTAGAATATGTTGAGTAAATTTTAGTTAGTTTAAATTTTAGTTTGAGTTGAAGATGTTTGAGAAATAAATTTACAGCACGAATGGTTGTGAGAGCGTAGGCGCTGGGTCCCATGGACCAAATAATTATTTATTTTAAATAAGAAGTTTTCGGCTGATCTTACTGCATTTATATACGCAATCAAAAGTAAAACTAAATAAACGAGACAAGACATAAAACGTGTTCCATTATTTAATCGCTAAACCTTGCATTTACAAATTGTTTGTATCTACTATATGTAAATATAGGTCGGTCACTGGTTGCGAATATAAATATAAAAAATAAAATCACTCACCCTGTTGTCCATACAAGAGTAGATTGTTCATGAAAAGAGAAAAAAAAAACAAGTAAATATAAATAAAATGTAAAATGATGCTTGTTTTAATATCTACAATTAAAAATACTAATATTCTATGGAAACTATCATATTTCTCATTTCTATACCTTTGTCCATTTTCAACAATAAATATTTCTGAACTGATTCGTACGCATATCTTAAGGGATGGTATTTGTGTCGTAAAACTTTTTGATTCTATATATAAGAGGACAGCCAATCCTGCCATTATTGAACTATCAACTGTACAACTGTCGATGACTTTTGATAAGTAAAAACTAGGAAAACTCACAAAACATGTGCAAATACTGAAAATTCTCTACGAACACGGTGGGAACTTTTTACACACAAATTTCAGTTTATGACAAAGTGTGGTACAACGAAAAGCAATCATTTCCTGTCACTCAATCAAAGTCCAAACTTCACGCACGGAACAAGACCACTTCGTTCGATCTGAATAAAAATCCATGGAAATCCATGGAATTCTTGAAAAGAGTCTGAATCCATTCAGCTTAAGTGAATGCTGGTTTACCCTATTTGCTAGGGGTTTCAGTGTGCGGACACATGTTAAAACGAAAAATAAATCTTTAGTTCTCCGAAATAACCAAATGAATCCCTTTCTTGGTACAAATAAATAAGAGACTCTACCAGGTAAACTCGACAAAAAATTGTATACAAAAAGGAGATAGTTTAAGCTTGAATCACATGCTAAGCAATTTGTTCCTCATTCTAAACTGATTGACTGTTGCTAGAATGCATTTTAGTTTTAAGGAAAAACTACGAGGAATAGAAGAAAAATTAAGTAAACATGCGATTTTTCAATCGATAAACCCTTGGATAGGCTATGGGAAGACTGGACTGACAGAGAGCTGTCATCGCCAATGCTTAGAGTGCGAGTGAAAATCCAAGCGCGTCGTTGAAGCAATTACAAGAATTTTGCAACCACCTTGCATAAAAGTATTGTTTTACAAGCTAATACGGTCTTAAACGACAAAATAATTGAAGCAAGTAGACCCCTTTTTTTGGGTGCTGAAAAAAAACAGAATCACGATTTTTAACAAAAAAGTGATGAGGCTCAGCTCCATTTCTCTGTAAACAAACAAAACTGTTGCATCTGACAGTTTGGTGAGCTATTCGGGTCGGTGGTGTGATTATGGCATATTTTTTTTTTTTGGAAATTATGATAGTCCGATCATTTCAGTGAATAGATCATGTTGCCGAAAGATGTTGACTTATTTTTTACCTAATGTTGATGCTATGAACGTGGACGAAGGACAGAGGGTCATGCTAAACAGCCGGTGATTACTCGAAATGGAGACTTCAATCGGCCGACTAGATCGTGCGATTTAAAACTATTAAACCGTTTTCTTCGGGACTATATCAAATATAAACTACACGACAATGTTCCACCAACCAATAATAGACTAGCACTTCTCGTGTTGGAACCAATAGTCCACACTTCAGTGAATTACACATGTTTCCATCTGCTTGAATCCCCAGACTACATCACCTTCAATTGCTGCCAGCATCAAAGTCAAATGAGTTGGCTTTAAAGTAAATGAGGAAAAAGCGATGTAGATATTGTCAGCAAACAAAGAAGTACCTGTCCACCACCTTCTTCTTGTCCACAATTCTTTGTTTAATATAGTATGACCATCAAGATTATATTAGCTCGACCGTAACCAGAGCAAGAATACTGCATAATATCATTAGGCTCCCATAGGTCAAAAGTGAGGAATCCATAACGAAATCTTCTTTGAACTCTTAAAGGAAATTCAATATCGAGACCCTAAGTGCTAGTATAGGTGTTTTTAGCTTAAAGATTATATTTGGCTACTGCAACTCCTACATAGTAAAGAAAGTTATCCCTACACCTTAAAACTTTGCGATGGGACAAAACACCACTCGATCTATCACAAACTTTACAAGGTTATCTACTAGCTAGTGTCTTACCCAGCATAGCTTCAAACAGAATAGAACAGTGCTACCTCCTTTTTCTAAAGCTTGATACTAGTGTAGACTAACTGAAATGAATGAAGACGACATGGAGGAATCTATTCACTTGTCAAGATTCGAATATTTTTTCAACTCTGCGGACTCGGCTAAAAAAAAAGTTGTATTCGTCCGAAACTCTAACACAACTCCTATGTTTCAAATTTAAACTTCAAAAATATTTCCCGAATGTTTTCCAATTGTTTGTGACCAAGCCAATCATTTTTCTTTCACTCAATCACTGTTCTTAAAACTTTAGAAGACTGTGGTCCTAATTAATGAAGTATTTACACTTTAAAATTGTGATCGACTTCTTCAAGGCAAACAAGGTATATGAAGGCAATTATCTTGAAAATAAGCAAATACTTGAGTTAGTGTAAGAAAAATTGACTTGGAACAGCTGGAATCACTGTGGTTTGCTTCTTAAAATGTACAGGAGACAACATATTCACCACATAATCAAAAACGCTTTTTTACTCTGATGCTACTCTTTGGTATATCATTATTACAACAGAATGAATCCTCATCTAAATGTCAGAAGCAAGGGCCTCATCAAAGGTGTACCAAAAATATCCATCGATGAGTGAAAAGCCTCAATTTTCATGTGAATTTTAAATTTCTTTTGCTTACATTCTAGTACGACCTTCGGTCTTACGATTCAGTCAAACAATTAGACTTCAATACTAGCAATATATGTATGAGCACGTCTACACAACAAAGTTGTGCACTTTATTTGTGTAATATTACCTCATAAAACACATACTCAAAGGACCTACCTATACTCGTCCTGGCATATTTCTATAAACCTTTCAATAGAGTCGAAAGCGGCCACCACTTTCACGCAGGGAATCGCAATTTGCAATTTTGCAGCACCCGCCTACCGATATGACTTGCTGGCTGGATGGCTGGCTGGCCAGCAAAAGGACCTACACACAATGGACTTACAAATCTTCTGAAAAATTATGATTATTACCCCCTCACTCTACAACAATCGGAGTACAAGTGAAATTCTGTGTGGAAAATAGTGTTGTTTTCACTCTCTCTCTCTCTCTCTCTCTCTCTCTCTCGCCTTTCCTCCTTTCCGCCTAACCGTCGACAGTTTGAGAATAAAGTGAAAAGTTGAAAGGTTGCTGCAAAGGACTCTGCGAGTGGAACCAAAAACGAGCACAAGACTTGGTGTCTCCTCGGTTCTCGCCGCTTCACAACGATGTACGACTACACTGCAGACTGTTTGCTAAATTGTGCAGTTTGCTTTCGACTGCCGACCGGCAATTGTGCGCCCCCCCTCCGCCTCCCCTTCTCACCCCATCTACCAGACAGACTGCCGGCAGGCACAGTTCTAAAATTGCATGTTTATTTGCACACAAAAAAAAAACCAAATCTGATTGGGGATGTCGCCAGAAGGCTCCCAAAGTTTGACTCCTTCATTGCTTTAAATGCGAGCCCCGCAGTTGCCTGTGCGACGACCCACATTCTCATTGAATAATTTTTCTGACCATTTCCACAGTCTCTCTTTTAATTGGCTGCCGGCGCTATGACAGTTTTAGGGTAATACCACAGCCACCTCTCGACAATGGAGCATTCCAAATACACGACTATTCGATTTCGATTTCGATATAAGAATACATGTTCCGTACAGAGAGCCATAAATTTCAAGTTCACTGCAGATCCATTATGAGGAGTGAAGAACCACTCCATAGATTTGCCAACCATATTGAGAATTATTGTAGCACCTGCATGGCTAGAGCCTTCTGCGCTCTTCTTCCGAGTTCACCACAATTGCTTTCTTTTCATAATCATGATGTACACAATAAAAATTTATTTTATGACCCAGCGAGCGAGCAGATACGACTAGCGGTCCCACCTGCATCGTATACCTTAGCCTCACGTAGTCCCTGGAAATAGTATGAGCATACTTTTTCCTACCACCCACCCCACCCAACCTTTTTTGTTAGGCAAAATTTAAAGCGAAAAAAAAATATAGTATATCCTTTAAATAGGCCTCCATACCTGATGCACCACCTCTTGCACAATTATTAGAATCCACCATTTGCCTTCGTTCCAGCGACCGACAGGAGGAATCCAAAAAAAAAAAGGACTCCACACATAAATATAAATAAATAAATAAAATAGGAAGAAGCATTAAATTAAATCAACCCTACAGCATGCGATATGTGAACGAAAAAATGGAAAAAAAAAAACAAAATAGAGGCAAAGTAGCTGCCAAAGAAATGCTGCTTAAAATTGAGGCCATTTCATATCCTGTGTGTGGCTGCATACACTCGTGATATATGTATGTACGTTTGCCGCCCAGGGGAGCCAAGGGAGCAGAGGCTGCACACAACAACTATGTATATGTACGTATGTAGGTATGGAAAAAGAAATCTTGGCACAGGGCCCTACTCCATTAGAAGCATATAAACGCGCAAACGAAATGGCGAATTTTTGCCGCATGCAGATGCACTATTGTGCTGGGCTTCACTCGAAGTCGCTCGGTGTGTTGTGCTTGCTTGCTTTTCGGATTTTATTACGACACACACCACCGGCAGGCGGCGGAGGCATGGAGCCAAATCTCAGGGGATATGTGGATATGGAAACTGAGTGAATCATCACGTACGTCAATTATGACACTTGATATCATCAAAAAGTGCTCCTCACGAGTTACATTATGAGGATAATCCCCATCGGTAAAAAAAAAAAATATATAGCATCCTCTTCGAATGCTGTTTGTATTGCTATTACATCGACCTTGATGTTTTGAAAAAGGTTAGGTTTTTCTTTTTCAAAGGCACATCTCGGTGCTTTACAATGAGCTCAAACGGATCTTAATGGCACTTGGAATGCATTATGCTACGGATCAGGTATCGATTTTGTTTTATCCACTTAACCTTACCGAGGATTGTGTACCTACATATAAGAAAAGCACTCAAACTCCAAAGTAAGGACTCACACGTAAGTGCTTTAAAACACTAGTCCCGATGTGATGGGGTCCCCTTCCTCCCCTTAAAGAGTGGCTCGATGGATGGCAAGCCCCAACTAATACCTGCCTAAAAATAGTTAATAAATAAAACTTGAAAGAAACGAAAAATCCTTTTTTGTATTTTTTGTTTTTTTTGTTTTGTAAGTATTGCTGTCGCCCGCTGTCCGCCCTGTTTTGGAAAAGTATCAATAGACACCTCAGATCTATTCGCCGACCCAAAGCATACATACTCGTGGTTCTCATACATATTCCTATGTGATTTAAGTACATACACAGGATGTCATTATATGGGACAGCAGTATCCTTACTGCAGTCATCAGTACGGGTTCAGCCGCCACTCGCCCTTCTTCGTTCAAACATGTTCAGAAATCGATAATGTAGTATGTCGTGGCTTTTATTACGTATGCCACCACAACAACAGAAATGTGAAAAAGGACCTTTTGGTAGGATATAATGTTTGTGTGCGGACGTCACTCACTCGCCACGACCGACGACGTCGAAGAGTCCGCCAGACAACTAGGCGATGCGATGGATCCAACGAACCATACGTTAGCTGTGTTGTGTGGTGCTGAGTGGTGAGTAAGAGCCAACTCCTTCCTTTCGTTGGCATGTACCGACAATTTTTGTCTTTTTTTTCGTTTGTCTGTTTTTTTGTTTACCCTTTTTGGTTTATTTTATTTCTTTTAACAAAATCCCTTGTTGGAATATAAATTCGCTTTTACTAAGTAAGAGCAAGGAGGAACGCAGGGTTCTCGAGTGCTGGTGTACGATCAGATTACATCACCTGTGCCTCAGTGTCACATCCGGTTTTTGCTTTTAGGGCGGTCGGGTCGGGCGAAGTGGCGCGTTGAAAGACATTTACCCAAGGCAAATACATACATAACTTTAAAAGTCACGAAGAAGAAAAACTATTCTCTACAGAAAAATGTAGGTACTAAGGCGAACACGGACAAGTGTATTATGCGAAGGTTACTATTCAAACATGTCACACCAATAACGAAGTTAAGTAATTTTGTAGCTCTAATGTGGGGAAGTTCCTTCTCCATGGCATGTACATATGTACACATAGAGATACGTGTGCTGTATACACCAATCGCGTACATCTTCCTTGTAGCGTACCTAGGTCGGAACAAGATGTTCACCTTGCAAAGGTATTTATCGATTTCGAAAAAGGTTGGCTGCAAGAGATATTTATATCGGCAAGTGTCTACGATTGCCGATAGTACAGCAAGTGGATGTCCCTAAAGATGCGGTCTTGGATCTAAAAGGTGCAGAGGAAGTCTATTCGATTAGTCTTTGAATTGTTATTAGACGAGTAGTCTTGAGTATGTTATCATACCAAAAGGCTCTATAACTGAAGCCATACCTATTATTCTAATTTACTTTCGGAGAAGGTAGACTAAAGAAAGAGCTTTAAATATTAAAATAGAAACTATATCACTGTATCATTGGAAGGTGCTGCAGCTCTTGCAAATAAGGGCAACTGCCAGTTTGGTTCAGATGTTCGTAAAGTAAACAGGTGTAGAATACACGTCGACAAGCTATATTCCGTAATACTCTGCCTGACTATTTTTACGGAATAATTCGCCAGTAAAAGCAGTGAGCCACACAAACAGCCCGCGCGACAATGGGCATTTTGAAGGATGCGCTACCGCGTCGTCTAATAACTCGGTTTGGCGATATGTACTATCTGGCAAGATCTTTTTTCGGGGTTTTTAGAAGTCACAGGTCTATGAGAAGAAGTCATAGACGCTGGAAGCTCTCAAAGACGATATCTGAAAAGAGTGCGGGAAATTACCGCCTAAACGATTGAAATGTGTTAAAAAAAGCCCAATGGTCATTAAAAATGTTCCTAATAAACATTAAAAAAATATAGTGAATGACTAGGTCGTACATAGTTGCAACATTGTGCTGAAGATCTAGAAACTTTTCAGGATTAATGAAGTGGGTGTAAAAATCTTTATTTTTAAAAGTCATTTCAATACCTTTTTGAGGATGTTATCCATGAAAATTTAGTGAGTTTTTTGTTTTTACAAAAACTGCCCCCAAAATGTGGGCGTGGCAATATATAATATACATATATGTAACTTTTAAAAGTAGACGTGGCTGCTTAAAAACTTGCTACGCCACATTTTCGGGTGTAATAATTTTAAAACAAATCGCAGAGCGTGGGAAGCCTAGCATTCACAAGCTAACCCAGATATCACATTTTATTAGAATCGTTAATGCGGTTTTTGTGAAAATCCATTTTTATTGAAATCGACTATACGTAGAAAACCTTAATTTGGAATTTGGATTACAAATTTCGATTTCCCCTTAAAGTGTAACCGTCCAGCCAATTTGGCTGCAGTCAACAATACAGACAGACAGGCGAAATTGGGGGCCCGACTTTTTTTTTGGATTTATTTACCATAGTAATGTCAAGTTTGATTAGAATTTCGAGTTCGAAAGTTCCTGAGTCTAGCCCGATCATTGGTGGGATTTTCTCGTAGAATATGTTCGGAAGTTTCAGTATCTTCAAAATATGTAAAGTATAGTCGGTACGACGAGTCCAATTGGGTAATCCCAATTCAAACTTGAGGTAATATTTGAGAAAACAATATCTAGGTTGAAAGTCCGTCAGCACCTTCGTGATGTTTTTTTATCATTGCTAGAATATCTATGGTTTTTTGGATTTTTTAGAACCTAATGAATTTTTTAGTATTTCTTAAGCTAGAACTCCAGTAAGACAGCTTTTATCTATCTTTATCCGACTAGCATTAGACCACAGAAGAGTTCAGTTCAGATTAGACACCAGATCCAGCAAGTTGGAGATAATTATATGCTCTGGCACTCACGTTAATGTAATGGAAGAAGGTTCAAAGATACTAACTTTAAACTAGCTTAGATTTTTAGAGCTATTTGACTATCTCACTTTTACATAAGAATATTTGTACATGTAAGTCTTCGGAAATATCTTTTGGTACACTCTTGGAAATGAAAACCTTTGCTTGGAAAATAGAAGTGTCATAACGACGCAAAATATTTGTAGCTGGGGCCGAAAATTCCGACTCCTACCCTGCACCTGATATTTTAGTTTCGAGAATATTTTTCGAGCACCTGCTCAAATTTAGACATCCGCGAATTATGTAGGTACGTACAAACGTTTCCCATTTTATTAAGCTTATCTCTAAGGGTCTAGAGTAACTATAACGAGAGCACCTCTGCTGAAAACACTGATGACAATCAAGCCTTTCTAATTGTGATAATTCATTTTCAAATTCCGCTATAAACTAAAGTTTTTTTTTTACTGAAATGACGAAGGACAACATTTACCCACGTTTTGCTGGATGCCAGCCCATAGAGACATTTCGAACAAGTGCAGGTTTGACAAACTTGCCAGAAAGGGTATGACTCTCACCACTCTGTCGAACCCTATAAATGGCCGTGAAAAGATCTAATATAGTTAACCCCATTTCTGTCGAAATCTTGTGACGATTAATAGTCCAACATCCTAAAGCGGTGACTTCCATTTCAAATGACTTTCCGTCGAAGCTGCAGAGACAAAGTGAAGAAAGCTTTTCTTAAACTCCGGTTCTGCCCCATAGAATACTATCTTCAGCCTACTACTGTCTTCTACAAGGACCTTCGATTACATTTAAATTAAATTTATCATTGGATAGCAGAAAGGAAATGACCAGAACTAGAAGAATACAAATATATGGCCCAACAGGTCCATGGGACTCAGGACCCAGCTTCACAGAACCATTTGTGTTGTGTGTGTTATATTCTTTACACGAATGGAATGGATGTTTGTCAGACGCTGGCGAAAGGTTGGGCCCTCAAAAAACGGCTATTACTTGGCTTGGGATCGGTCTTATTGTAGTAAAGATAACCACCCAAAATCTAAACCTTTACCCGGAAGAGTATTCGAAAAATTATTTTCTTCAAGAATGTATGTACATACATATGTATCTGCCTCCTAAATAAAATCAGTCTGCTCATCACATGTCTCCTAACAAAGACCGTTTGTTTCTGAACCGAAGATAAGATTTAACCATGAAATAGTTTCCACCCAAAGAAAAGAGTCATTCCGACATTTCTGTATTCCTATTTTGCCAAATTAATTATTCAAAAAATTCAGAAATAAAAAAGAACTTTTCACAGCTTATTTTCGCTCGTTAAAATACACTCACTTCGGTAAAAAAAATCGCCAAAAGGCCAAACTACGGCCAGCTTTCTTGTTTATTCTAATTAATGACATTACGATAAATGTAGACCCTGAGGCCCCAAATAAGAGCGAAAAAAATGCATGCTTTCCGTAAAAATAAAATGGAATATCCTTTCGTGTATACCCAGTAGCTTGTGGTGCACTTTTTTCGTCCTACCACCATCACCCTTATAGAATGGAATTTATGATTGCGACAAAGTACAAGTGAAAATTGTCTTATTTTCCTTTCACGTTAGTTAAAATTCATTCGAGTAATAATTCAATTAGAATTACTTCTAGTGTAACTATCTATAGAATTATGTACGTACGACTATTTTAGACAACGCGCCATAAGCCTCTAATATTTACAAAGTTAACCCTTTCATTAGATAATTATTACACCAAAAGGGATTCTATACTCGTACTTCTTAGACCTTTTGTGTACGCTCTACACTAAACTACCTTGGTGCCGTAATACTTATGTAAAGGAGGGTTGAATTTAAATGAAGGTTTTTCCCTCTGGTTAATAATAATATTACTATCATTATACTCGTACACTCGCTTGCTTCAGCGGCCCTTTAACACGCAGCAAACAGTGCTGCTAGTGGTACCAGCACTTGGCCACGATAAGGATATGTTTTTTGTTAGGTAAAATGTTTTCCTCTGGGTAGAGCGACCTTCGAGGGAGTACAGCGGTGTAAATTATGTTGGAGATATTATCTATTAAATAAGGACATAATTGTGGCGACAGAAAATATGTCCAAAATTCGGATAATTAATAAATATTTTGCAAACATTAAATATTTTGGATAGCTTCCAATTGAAATTCTTTCTAAATGGAAAGTGGGAATGAAAAATTCACCGAAAAATTCCCACAAGACACATTCTCACATCCTCCTCCTCGTGTCCTTCTTATTTAGTTTTTTTTTTTCTTTTTTTGTTTCTTCTTTTATTCTTTTGTTTGCCTTGGTAAGCCCTTCGTGCTCTTCGCTATCGGACCAGCACCACCAGTTTCTTAGGTCTTCTTGCTGGAATATTGTACCACTAGTGGAATGGATCCTCGAACCATGTGTTCTTGCAAAGCCTCTCTCTTTCGATTACAAAAAAAAAAAAAAAAAAACCTAAAAGCTTTTCTATTCGAAATGCGCATGCCCCAATTCGAACTATGTACAAGTATTCATATCCTTTTTACAGGCTAAATCCTAACCTACAATTTATTCCTCTTCCTCATTTGAGCTGTCACTTCTTTTCCACAAGTGAAGGGGAAACTTATACCCTCCGCTCATGCCGATGCCAGTGGAAAACGTATACGTACCCCCAGACTGCAGACGCATGCCAAATGTTCCGTCGTCGTGATTTTAGACTCTGACGATTGGAAGAGAAAATCTACATGAACTGCACCTAGTACCAACCAAACTGCTACCTATTTAAGAAGCAAAGTGAGAAGCCGGTTGACGCAACTCCAGTTTTTTTCTGTGAAAACATACATATATAGAAAAAAAAAAACCAAAAGAGAAAAATCTTTTTTCCTCAACTATATGTAGAAAAAAAAAAAAAAGAACTCAAAAAATGTGAAAACTGAAATTAAACTTTAAAACAAAATTGCGTGCACCAAAATCCGTCTAAAGTTTATTTCGGTTTCAAAGTGGATTTATTAAATAATATTGTAACCATCATCATTGCCCCACTCTCCTGCAAGTAGATTCAACAAAAAAAAACCAAGAAAACAAAAAAAAAAAAACAGATAAAGTAACAGAGACAGTTTTTTCGTTTTTTCCTTTTGAAAAATTCTCAAGCTCTACTTTAGTGCTTAATTAAGAGACTGCTGATTTTCAGTGTTAATTCACAAATAATATATATATATACATACAAGCCAGTTAATATATATATATGTATTTATTCAAAAGCTAAATAAAGAAATTTGCTTCTTCGCTTAAAAGTCCATTTATTCATTTAGTTCGTAAGAGTATATATATGTGTACTTATATAGCATATAGAGAAAAAAAAATTATTCAGTGAAAATAGTTAAGGACCTTTTAATGAACTATTTGGCAACTAATATAAGATATTTAAGCTTTTTTCTGTCCATTAAACATACAACATAGAAACTGTGAAAACAAAAAGCAAAAAAAAACCAAAAAGGGTGAGCATTTTGCGTTGAAATTTTTCCTTCTTTTAGACGATTTCCTTCTTTTCTTTTGGTTTGGTTTTTTTTTTCCTGTTTTTTCTTAGTCATATGCCCTAGTGAGAGGAGTTACAAAAAATCGAACAGTGCACCCCACTTTTTGAGACACACATACACGCACACACTACACACACACACATTTAGAGAAGAGAAAAAATTATTCCAGCGCCAGCCCTGTCCTGCTAACGTATATGTAGTGGCCTAACACGCCGTCGTGGGGAAGTTCACACTACGTAGACAGCTGTTTTGGCCTAAAAATCAATACTGAATCAGATGGTTCCGATGGTTGGGACGATTCCTCCCCATCACGACACGAATCCAACACTTTCCAAGTGCACCACATGTGATGTGTTTCTTCATTTTTGTTGTTTTCCCGTGATATCTCTCCATAGCTGTGAACACTTGAACACTAGCCCAGCGATGGTTGAAGTGCGCTTGTGCCAGGCCACTGCCGCCGCCGGGTGCTCTTCTGCCGGTGATTTCAGCAGCAGTTTTCTCCTTTCTTGCATATTTTACGACTGGTGGTATCCTTAAGAAATTTTCTTTGATGTAAGTTTTCTCTCCCACCTACCGAGCGTGTTTATAGCCCATAAAGTGTCGTTGTTATCCCAATAATAAGTTATAAACACTGAATATTTACGACCCAATCCATATACTTGAAGTATGTTTCTATCACAAAATTAAATCCGCTTATGATGTGTGCGACGACGTCCGGTTTGGTAGGCAAGGCTTCGTAGAAAGCAAATGAAAAGCACAAATATGCAGATCGCAGATTTAAATAGGATCTCCAACCAACTTACACTCGAACAGCTTTGAGTGAGATACTGCATGAGTCGAGTATGCCTCTGCATCACTCAAATTTTTTTGGGATTTGTCCAAAAACTTCAGCCGAAATCTGTGTACAAAAAGGGCCGGTTTGCCGAAAGTAATCATCAGTCCAGCCGCAACTAACATCGCGAGCTAATATAGCTTATTATATTTTTTACGAAAGTAAGATTTGTTCAGTGTTCAAAGTTGCAAAAATGGATATAAAATATACTAACATACTACTGCAGTGCAAACTACATACACATTCAGTGCGGTTATTCTACATAAACTTGGCATGGCTCCAAGTGAAGTTCTAAAGTAATAATGTAACCGCCCGCCCTCTTCAAGTGTGTCGTGTTGTGTTGTCATCGGAGTTGTGTGCAAGTGCAGTCTATTTTCCACAATCCACCAATGGAAGGAACAACGTTCCCTTCCAGATAGAAAAGCTCACCACACCACCCATACATACACACATATGTATATTTCCATTAACAACCCCCCCGGTATATTCATTCCAGCTCAAACAACCCTTCCAGGCATTGGATGGATATCCTCTTCGATGTGACTGCATCGATGCAAAACCATCGTCAGTCTTCGTTGAGCTTTCACTTCGAGCAGAAGTAACCAATCCAGTTCACTTTGGACAAACTAAACCGTGGCGGTATTATACCAAAAACCAAAACCAAAACCAAAACCAAAACCAACCCAACCAACCATCAATAATAACCACTTGACTTTGTTCAAGAACATAATAGTAGAGGCGCCACATATTGCACCACCTCGTGACAAATAAATCAATATTAATAAAAATACATACTTATGTATGTACACACTACATTAAAACAAAAAAAATAAATAAAATACTACACGACACGAAAACTAGCCCTATTCCAAAAAAGGATTTCGTTTTTTTTTTTTTTGGTTTTGTCGTCCGTTTTTCCGTTTTTCCGTTTGCGCAGTGTTTTCAAACCAGAAAGTCACAGTTTAGTCTTGTACATCGACGGGTGCGGTTCCTCGTCTTTTTTTTTCTACTTTTTCTTCTTCTTCTTCTGGTTGTTCCTCACTGGGGCCCCATAATCCCGTAGGATAAGATAAAATCATTGTGTTGTGTGCCTCTCTATTTTAAATTGCAAAACGAACATAAAGTGAAACGGGTGAAGCGTATATTGAAAATTCTCTATTATTGCTAAAATTGTCGTCGAATTTGAAATTTATTTTTGGAAAAACTCATGATTTGAGAGTAGAAAAGTACCAATGGCTTTTAGCGCTGGAGCAGCAGCAGCAGCATTGCATTTGTGAAAAACAAAAAAAAAATTGAAAAAAAAAAACACACTGCCGCTGATACAAAAATAAATTGTAATGTGTTTCGCAGTACATATCCGTCTGCTGGCCTGGCCCTCTTTGGATGTAAAGGAGTCTTTTCGTGCATCAAACTTGGTGAAGATATTTAAATTTGAATTTTGGATATTTCCGTCCTAAAATTTACTAATAATACGATTTTTTTTAGAATTCTTTTGTTTTTTTTTTTTTCAAGTCAAGTTACTTCCGGGATCGCTGCCAATAAAGTTAAAACTCCTTAAGGTTTTTTTTTGAGATATTGTTCAACTCGATCGATTCTTAACACCCAACATGAGTCATTCCAACCAGACAGAAATTTTGTCCGAGACGGCGACGACATTTTAGAGAGTTTTTTTCGCTTTATACGATTCACCCTGCCCTCACTTAATTGTTTTTGTTTTTTTTTTTAATTTCATTTGTTAATTACCTTTTCTTTTTCCTTCACTTTTCTTACAAACAGCATACAGAGTAAATAAGAGCAAACCAACAAAAACAAAAATTCAAAAAACCAAAAAGAGATCAACTACGACGACATCCATATAAGAACTTTTATTGACTAAGTAACTTTCAGTGTAAAAAAAAGCAGCAAAAAAAAAAAAAAACAGCAGTGTGAGTTAATCTAGACTTTCAGTGCATAAAGTGTTGAAAAAAAAGAGAAAAAATAAAAAGAATAACTCCTACTAGGCAACCCTTAGTGACTGCATTCATTGTATTGTAACTTAGTGTAAAAGCGTAGTGCCCTCTTCTTGTCTGTCCTTCGTTCGTTTGAGAACATAATCTCCAAGTCAAATACATATATTCAAATTAAACAAATTCAATCGATAGATTTTTTTCTGTTTTTTTAACTGAAAGTCAAACAAAAGGAGAAGAGTATAATAATCTGTGATGGGGGATCAAACAACTGTTGGTCCCAACGCTGGAGCAGTGGCCCCAACGGTTGCTGATCAGAATAGAAATGCGGCTGAAGCAAACAATGGTCCGGCGGGAGTTGCAGCAGCAGCTGGAGCAGCAGTAGGAGCAGGAGGTGCGGAGCAGTCTGTGGCAATGACTGGCGGTGTAACTGAGGCAGTAGTTAATAACGGAGGGGCAGAGAATGGCGGCGGTCATCCGGTTCCGGATAATTTAAATATTATCGCCAATGGAATGACTCAAGCTAACGGCGCCGCTGGCAGAGGTGGTACTGGTGATAATGGGGAAGGTGATAATCTAGCCGGCGACGTTGGCACTACCGATGAGGACGGTGGTGGTCGTGCCCCGATTGATACTGCTTGCTCCGATGGAGGACCATCTAGTTTGGTTGGTATGGTTGGACCCCCGAGTCCCTTGACTGGCTGTTATTTGTTAATTGTTTTGGGTGAACCGCATTCGGAGGAACATAAGGATCACATTTTGCAGAATCTCCTTAAAGGTGAGTTTTTTTTTTTTTGCTTCTACTCTCATAACTTTATTAACATTTTCATAATTAATTTTCCATGCATCTCACAAACAGATACAAATTATGTACATTGTGCTAGTTTGTGGATGATTGTATCTGCACGGCAAATGCGTGGGATATACAAAGTCAATACAGTTGATTGGTTTTGCCATCCCATCGTCCGTTGTCAGAGTTCACTCCTCTATGGCAATTGAGTTAAATGAGAGCTGATATGATTTTACAATATTCACGACCAGAGGAGAGTTTGCCTACTACATAGACATAGTGCTACGTAATAATTAGATTCCATAATTTCCAGAGAAAAACAAATTTTCCAAAGCGAATCTGGACAATGGGTGTGTCTTTTTCAGTCCCATGTTTCACTTTAACGACATTATTTACCATGTCGTGTCTAGTTAAAAATAAAATAAATTGTTTAATCCATCGCGTAGTTGAGTACTTTTTTAATGCGATTAAAAATATTGCTTGTGTACCAGAACAACTTTGAAAAAATGGAAATTGATAAAAAAAAATGTTCACCTTTCCTGACTTAATAGTCGAACACGACAACTGAAGTCAGTGAAGCCATGTAATAGTGAAACAGCAGATCGTTTCGATCACTAATAGCTTCTTTCGTCCAGTTCCAACAAAAATCATAGCCAGTACTTATTTTTTTTTTTATTTAATTTTGTCTGAAACACTCAGATTCTTTACAGATCTTGTTGGCTTCCAAGAAAATCAAATACAATTCTACCCTGAAGATCATGAATCGAAGAACCAAAAGTGGAATGAAATTCTGTAGGGACTTGGCTTTTTAAACATATTTGGACGTTGGAAAGGTTTATTCAAAATCGTCTAAAGGATTACAGGCAGTTGAGGCTGTGTATAAGTCACAGCGGTTCGACTTTTCGGATGTGATATCCTAAAAGTTAGCCTTTTCGCGTACAGATATGTGCAGATTATTGTCGATCTACAAACAATTTTAGGTCTACAAATTTGCTAAAAATTCCTGCAAATGAACTGAGAATTACAAATTAATATGGAACGTTAAATTGTTAAGTTCACATGGTTGTTAAATTCTGTCCCAATGCCTTACAATTTATTGTTAGATGGTAGGTCCGGCAGTATTTTTTCTTAAAATATTGTCAGTTCACATGGTTGACAGATAATTTTTAATAATTAATCAAAAAATATTTTTATTTTAGAGAACTTTTTTCTTTTGTGTCGTGTCACATGGAATTGAAAATTCTGACAAAATTTCCCTGACTATGGTACAAGAAAATGTGCACGCGATTGACAGGTACCTGCAAATTCATTGTCAGATGTCGGTCTGACAATAGTTTGCTTACAATATTGACAGAAAAATGAGGCATTTTTTTTCGCAGTCCTTTAAAAAATTCTCTCTCATGAATTTGCTCTTTGGCTATGGGTTTTCTTCGATCAATACAATAATTGAATACCAAGTAAATTAGGGTGAAGTGCTCAAAGACAGGAGCTAACAAGAGAAAGTGCTTCAATTTTTCCCCCATCAAAACACAAGTCTAAGGTTTTACGTGGAGCCTAGATTATTTTCTTGGCTATTTTTCGCATTCTTAAACCTTTTCAGTTTTCTTTTCCATAACAAAAAATGTATAATATGTTTTCAAATTAAAAGTCTATACTTTATCCAATGGGAAAACAAGACATGACGATGCGAGTTAAGACACATGAAATGTCATCTACTTTTCAGTCAGTTTGACGCTCCCTATGTTAGGCTTTACTTTATAAAAAGTAGGCCTAGAATCCGGAGCCTCCTCATTGTCAGACAACAATTAGTAGCCCACACGATTGCCAGATATTTGGAACAAATTTTTCATTTGTAGATTTGACAATATTGATTGATGGTTAATGGATTCTTTTTTCCTAAAAACTAAGACAGCAAAACAGTACCAACACACAGGCACAAAAACGTTCAGTTATCTTCAGTTTCTTCCGAAATTAGTTCATGGAATGGGAGTCTAAAAGTAAGACTTGTAGTAGTATCTGGCTCCTACTTACATTCTTCTGTACAGGACGCACAAAAAGGACAAAGTCAAACACACCATTTTTTTCTATAAGATGACGTTTAGTCATTTGATACTCAGGGTTACAGGATCAACGACTTGTAACTGTAGTACATCAGCTAGATACTCGATTAGAACCCTTCCTCCATGCCAACTGCTAAAGTATGTTTGGTGAAGGTGTTTCCCAGTTTGATCAATTTCCTGAGAAGCTTTTAGTTATATGCACCTCCTTGGTCCTTCTTTTTGAACTGCCCCTTAAAATAATTCCAGAGTATGTAGCTTTCTACTTTCCTTGCTACATAAATCGTCAGATTCATCATTTGTTACTTCTTTCACGTGACTCTAAATATTTTATGCATAGCAGAGTTGTATTTACACACAAAGTAGAGTAGACTCGTAAAATGTTTTTTTAGAACTTTGGTTTTATTTCGTTGGCCGGGTAAGCATTGTAAGTCCTCATGCCAAAATTACAGACATTTTTAAACCTTTCTCAGTCTTATACGATAGAGTCCTAAACCGGGGATAGATTGTTGAAAAAAATCGTCAGCATCTTGTTGGGTGGACCATTCTTTAGCTCTTTCGAAAAACAAAAAGACAAAGACGGTGGAATTTGAAACAATGGATGTCTGGTGCCGCTGACAAATGCAGATTTGCCAAGAAGAAGTCAAAAATCATTTGATTCATCCACCGTTTGTGCTTTTCCAATGAAATACCACCATTTGTCAGCCTAAATCAGAAAATAAGCCTCTATTCATTATGCTGTCAACACAATTTCATGACAATTGATAAATTTGTTTTCAGCATAAATCCTTACAAATGCTTCGCGCTTTAGAGGGTTGTAGTGATTGGTTTTGAAAGTTTTTTTGTATTTCCATTCGATGATTGGGTGCACCTCTTCAATCAACTGAACGGAAATGGAAAATGAAGTGTTTGAATGGAAACGTGGGGTGTGAAATTTTGAGACACACAGCATTTATAAAAAAAATATATTTGCAATATTGAATATATCCTACACAAAACTAATGCAACTAAGAATGCACTTTGCATAATTATATTGAATTTGAAAAGATAAGCCTTCGTTACACTGCACTCGCATGTCAATTTGGACATTTTATGCAATTTGTCTAGACACTCAGTACTGTGAATACCAACCAACCAACAACTAGGGCTTCGGCATAGTTGGCATTGCAAGAGATGATTTAAGTTTTATTTTTTTTTCTAAAATTAAATCATGTAATCGGCAAAGTTAATCCAAATGCAAATAGTTTTCGCCATTAAATGGGAAGAATCCAGATCAAATATTTACTGCAGGAAAACTTTCTTTCGATTCCGTTTTCGCGATTTTTGAATGCACTTCACCAAGTGATTGGATGTTACGTAATTGTGCAAACAAATGAATAGATTTATGCTTGAAAGTTTCCAAGTCAATCTTCCTTGAACCTGAATTTCTTCTTCTTCTTTTCTTCGAGTACCTTCGAGTACTTTTACGATAATGAAGTTCAGTGTATGATAATAAAAGGAGAAAAGATTGCCTTTTGGGTTGGCAGAGAAAGAGAAAACTACCCCCTGTCCGTCCGCCTGGATTACTGAGAATTCATCTTTTTGTTCTGCATTTCTGGACTAGAATGAAATTTTTCAAACGTTGACCTTACATCGCAACGTTGCGTTATAGCCATCATAAAGTCACTGTGTGTGTTGGTATGTTGCACAAGTCCTTCTTGTCTCTGGGGCGCTATCTATTTCTATATCTATTCATATGTACATACCAACATTACACAACTAGATACAAGACTCTTCAGGGTTTGAGAATGAAGAGAGGATTCACATCAATCGCAAGGTGTCATAAAAATAAATCCAAATGTTTTGGGCGTGTATTTGTTGCAAAAAATCCTTGGACAGCAATTCGCATTCCTTAGATATTCGCAAACACATACCGATATTTCATTTTATATATAACCCATGTGGCCATAAAAGTTTTTACCTACAATTTTTTAAATTAAAATTGGAATCCATTAATGGCACCTGCGTACATCTTCAGTGCTTCTTCTGCTTGTATTACCAATTAATATTGATTCAATTTAATTGCATTACTCTGTTCGAATAAAGGAAAAACTCGGAGGACGGTGTCGGGTGTTGGAGACCCCAAACGATGTACACACACATACAGGCAAACAAATTGTATTATTCTCCCAGGAGCGACTACATGGCATTCGAATACATTTCTATTGATTAGGGACAACAGAGGCAGAGAGAGGGAGAGTGCTTAAATCAAGGAGTCGGACGGGACCGTAGGTTGACGGGACCTAAAGGACACCGGCGAGAGAGCATTAAATAAGGCTTCCCAAGTCTGAAATAAATTCGTTCCAAATGCCACAGATAAATTACTCCAATAAAACCTAATTCTAATTTTGTACGCACATAACCATAAAAATACAATTCATTGAATTAACTACCAACTGCCAATATTCGTGCGACACAGCGGTTCCATTAACTGCGTGCGTATGAATTGGAAAGTTCCAAAAATGTCTCCTCCCTATAAAATAATAATAATAATATTAATAGGTGTTGTAATGAGAGTTCCTGATTCATCGTAAATTCCCAAACTTAGAGAGGTTTACTGTATACCTGTGCAGGAGAGGTTTCACATTAATATATTAACTGAATAAAACAGTTGATACTTTCCCATGGAGCATTTCCCAGATAGGGCAGGTTTACCAAACAATTATCGATGTACCCTTCTTGAGTAAGGACATCGCAGGTGTTTACGTTTAATAATAGAAAGAAACAAAAAAAAAAAACAACACATAGGAGGAGAAGTACAATACTTAAATGGTTCCTCTATGTTTTTTGGCTTTTAACACCTGTCTTCTTGTTTTGATTGAGCAGATACGACATGAGAATAAGCGATGAAATTTGGTCTTTGACACTGCTATTGCGATCAAAATGAGGTACGCTGTAAAAGGGCAATATTAAGGCCTCAAATAAGACACAGATGATTAGAAAAAATACGTCTTTGGTTAGCCTTTTAATTTGGATTGCGAAACATTTCGAGACATTTTTGAGATAAGATACTAAAGCTTTATCTTGATGTAGCTCGTGGTTATAATGTATGTTCAGTAAGCCATCCTAGAAACTCGATTTTTCCGTAAGCTGTCTACGGGTTCGGCCCCCATTTCACAAACTGTTTGACCAATATTGTTCTTAAGTGCCTGAATCGTCTCTGAATTATCCGCATTGCATTGGAAAAGCTCCGATGGCTACCAAGCAACATCACCAGAACAACAGCGCTGCCGTTGGTCCATTATTTCGACCAAATTTTCTTTTCAAAATTCAAACTGTTTTGGCAATACAACATCCAGTTCGGAAGTAATTCTGCAATAGTTTCTAACGTTGTTCAAACGTAAATCGATACATTTCGTAGCACAAATAAATAATACTCTCAATTCTGTAAATTTTTGAGATTTGACTTCACTGGCCGTGCTTCGAAAATGTTAGGTTTTTTTTATACCTTGACATGAGAAATCAAAACCAAGAAACATCCAAATTCTTAGAAAAAAAACTGTCTGGTCTCCCATTTTAAGAAATTTGTGATTTTAAGATTTCCAGTCCAGAACAGAGTTAAAAGGCAAGAAAAATAATTTCATCCGGGGAAGTTACTGGAAAAACAATTCACTCATACAACAAAGATAACTGGTCTAAAATCGCAACCCTGGGGCATACCTGCTAACATTGTCAGAAAGTTTTCAAATACTCGTCTGCCTACCATATACGTGTCCAAATGAGGAAATCACCAAGAGATTTGTCGAAAATCATTTGAAAATGTTGTTTCTAATAGAAAAATAGAACGCGAATGAACCCCACTGTCAGCTGTGCAAAGCTTGTTACACAATTTGGCTTTCAGCCTGGAAAAAGCTGACACTTACTAATTACATAGTTTCTTTTCCACCACTTTCGCGCAGTCGAAGACACGTGCCACTAAAGATTGGTTGGTAGGGGCCCAATCGCTCGCAATCAGTTGGTTAATTTGAAAAGTTCCAAACATTTTGTATTACCCCCTAAAAATTATAATACTTGACTGCTGCTGTAGATATGAAATTGTGTACACGCCAGTTAAATTCTTTCCCACAAAGTATTAGGCGTAATCTCATCCAATCAATAATTAAGTTTTCTTGAAGCAAGCAGTCTCTTAATCCGCATCTGTTAGTTGCTTACTTTAATCTTGGGGTTAGGAACCAAATTGTCTCATTATATCCGCTCAATGTGTTAGGATTAATTTAAGACACTTCCCAAACAGCACGCACTTCATCAGGATTAGGATCAAATTAGGTAGGACAAACATGTTTTCGTGGGGAAACTTTCAATTCAATTCACATTTTCTAAGCCTGTTTTAAATTGGCTCGTTGTCTACTTTTTTTTTGCCTCCTTCTTGGTGGTGGATGGTGGTTCTCTGAAATGTGCCCCATTTTGTTTTTTTTTGAGGGAATGGTTCGATACACTATCAGCATACTGCAGCAGCAATTGAAGCAGACATTTTATTCGACTTGTGCATATCCCTTTTTATTTCTAGCCAAGAACAGCAGAGTCTATTGAGTGAATAATAAATTTCAGTCACAACTGCTGCAATGCAGATAATTTAGGGCTGGTTGGCTGGGGCAAGCATACACACGGCACAGTACGGCATGCAATATAGTTCTACACACATGTTGAAGGAAATGGGTTGAGAGTGGGCTAAGAGTTTGTTCTAGAAAATCCATTTGCTCGTCATTCTTCTCGATTTTTATATATTTTACAGTCAGTTAGCTCGTTGGGTGGGTTTGTTTCATTTTGAAGACCTGACAGTGAAAAACACTGCTCTTTCACTGTCGGCAACACAACTCACATGACTTAGTTCAACTCACATACACACTCACTTACTTTATGGGAGCTCTGTTGTAAAGGAAGAAGCTACCCACTTCCTTCGCAAACGGGAAGGAATGGCAATTATTCCGCATAAAATTTGCTGAATGCCACCAGCAGCAGGAGCAGCAGCACATGGCAGGGCAGAACGTGTCTATTGTGCTAGGCTTTTTGAATATTGCACACTCCTACTGTTTTGCTGGCATTTTTTCGAATTCGGTGCTATAAATCTTTACCAAGTTCCATTGTACTTTGTTGGCAATGAATAGGATATGGACTTTCGTTGACAAATTTATTATGGTCATGGGTTCCTTAAATATAAGTATGTAAGTTACCAAGTAGGTACTCAAGTTATTTTTTTTTTTTGAAAATGTTTACCGACGACCAACGAAAAGGATAACCGTTTATCTTATTTTATTTAATGACAAAAGTATCTCAAAGTTCCGTTGATGCAGCAATCAGCAGAAAATTCAATTACGTTTTCAATTTCACGCCTGAGTTGAATGTCACCGGTTCAGGGTCGATTCAATTTTGGGCGATGTGTCACATGTTGTGGAAATTAAATTACCTACGTAAATAGCGCTCCCTCCTTCGAGCAGCCAGGCTTGTTTCTTTTCGAAACGTTATCGTTGCAAAGAAATTAAGTTATGTTAGAATTTCGACAAGTTAGGAAAAAAGCTTGGGCGCATAGCTACATACGAGTAGGTAATAACTCTTCTTTTTGTGTAATCTTTTTGGGAAGGATTAAATCGTTAGCTTGACATCTTCCAAAGGCATTGTGTGACGCAATAAAACAATGTCTATAAAAGGAAAATAAAAATAGAAATGAAGAATAGAATACGAAGGACGAACCAACCCTTTGTGCGGTGCACACTTTTAGTAGTGGTGTCCTTTTCCAATGCCGAACTCGAAATTAAAATATCACCGAAAAGAGTGAACACCACATTCAAAAAAATATAAAAGAAGAAACAAAAAGCTTCAAATATAACATATGAAAGGAGAGAAAGGATAAATCCGTTCGCAAGTGAGCAAGTGGTTGAGCTATAAGGTCTGTCGTCGTTGTTGATATGTGCGATGTGCCACTGTATTCTTGACTCGGAATGGATGTCCTTAAGATAGACATGCATTACGTACAGCTAGCGGATAATGTGTGGATGTTGTGTAGAGTTTTATACAAAAAAATAAAGAAAAAAAAATATGAAAAGAAAATCGATTTTTCGTGTGTACGCTAGTTGTCGTGTTGTACCACTTTTGCTGCGTTAAATGCGAGAGAAAGTTTCATTCGTAGCTTCACGTACATATACTCTGCTATACATACATATGCATTTGTCTAATTTGACGAGATTAAGGCATTGTTTTTGACATTTTATGTGTCATGAAAAGTATTTCAGGCGACAGTTCTTAATTATGTATTTTCGAAACAGATTGACAGGTGTTCATAGTCAGAATCAGAGATAGGCTTGGCAACAAAACACTTTTAAACCAAATTATTTGTTCTTTAATGATGTATGAAGCATTTCAACTGACATGACTATGTCAAGGGCAAATTCATCGAAACGCCGCACTACGCCCAGCATTTGTTATAGCACTCTTCATCAATTAGATCGGACATCAACCATTGAGTCTGAAAGCACCCGAGTAACAAACCAAAGAATCACATTTCTACTATTTCCTATGTACTTCGTGCAATAACATTGAAAGGAGTAGACTCCAAACCATTGTCTAAGAAAAACGATTTACTTAAGCTATGTTCAGACAACTGCCGGATTATTGACAGGTCTGCAAATGTGGTAGCAATTTCCGCAAATGAGCTAACAGTAATTTGAACAATTTAATTGTTAGTTCTCATGATTGTTGGATAGTGAAACAAATGTCTGTCGCCTCTGCTACTAAATAATCAAAACGTTGTAAAGTGAGTATTCCCAGTGAAGTGCCTAAAGCTAGTTTGCTACAAAATAGAAAGACGTTCGTGGTGGACAGGGGCTGGTACAGAAACGACACATGCACAAGCTCCATCAAAAAATTTACAAAGTCAATAAACATAAAACTGAAATCAACTATGTACTGGCACGTAAACATTCAGGTAAAAAATTCTAAATAGAATGGAAAGCATGAAGAAAAGCAATAAAGCTATACTAGAAAGAATATCGGTTCTTGAAAGCCAAAGCAGTAATAAAAAGGCAACGTTAGAATGAAATTCTAAAGGATATTGAGAATCGAAAAGATGATATTCAAATAATTCTTGACATGAACCAAATAGATACATGTCTTGTATTTGAGATTAACTTTAAATTCGAAACAAACTTTCACTCATATCACTCAAATATTTCCGAACTGTAGTCTTCAGACAAATGATTTTAATAGCCTCTTCCACATCTCTTCTCACATATTATCGTAGGAGGATATTTGAATGCCAAAACCAAAAAAAATTGGGGGATCTAGATTGCTATACACGAACGGACGTACATACCTATATGAAGCAATAAGAGAAATTGCCAACAATAATCACTCAACAGGAAAAAAAAAAGTGAAAACCCAAGCCTAGTCGATTTTTTCTAAATATTTCGTAAAAATTAATCAGGTTTTGACTCGGATCATTCTATAATACTTGGCAACAAACTCACTATGAAATAAAAAAGTTCAAGACTAACTAATGAACTTACAGACTGGAACTACTTCAGAGAGTTCAAATAATTTTGAAAAGAAGATATTTAGAACTAATAATTAGGAACGAAAACTAAAAAGAAAATCCAACAAAAGTTGGTTGCAGAAAAGAGAAAACGTTGGCAACAGTCAAGTGCTCCAAGGAATTTAAAAATGATTCTCCTAAACCATATGTACTTCACCACAGTTACGAACGATATATGTAATACCGCCTAATATAGAATACTCACTCTCGAAAGCAACGAAGAAAATGAATAGACTCATAGCATACATTCCACGAGTTAGAACTGAGAATGTAACTGGGCAATGAGTATCTAGTGAAGTCACCTCCTATCACCCAATATCTATACTGCCAATGTTATGCAAGGTATTTCAAAAGATGTTGGTTAAACGTCTGCATAGAATAATGTCTGATTCTACCAAGAATTTGATTCTAGAAATAACCATTCAACGGATTCATAGAATAACAGACAGAATCGAAAAAGCATTTAGGAGAAAATGATGTTTTGTTATATTCAATGATATAGCACAATATTTCGATTAAGTCTGGCATAAAGGATTGAACCATTTGGATCTGCCAAAACAATATTTGGAAATTTTCGAGACATATATGTTAAAGAAATATTTAAGAATTAAGCAGGAAAATGTGTACTGTACTTCGAGAGAAATAGAAACTGGTGTACCACAAGGCAGTGTACTAGGCCCAGTACTATTCTTTCTTAACTATGGCACCATTTGCGGATGTACTTACAACACAAAAACCTGTCGAACTAGCGAGGAAAAAGTTACAGAAGGCAGTGAACAATAATAATCCATCAAAATGGATCAAGAGTCAGTTCATATCAATTCTACGAATAAAAATGTTCAGCACATTCCAAGTGTTCTTAAATGATAATTTAATAGAATATGGAAAAACACACTCAAATATCTAGGCATGACTTTGGGTACAAAAGTACACTGGAAATCATAGGTAAAGAAAAAAAGAGAAGTATGAACCAACGGATTCCAACTATATGCAAAACAAATTTGCAACAATACAAAGATTTCTAAATAAAGTACTATGGAATATAGCAAATGCACCATGGTACATAGATCTACATAGAGATCTGTCCAATTATTAGCCTGAAGAAAAAGTAAGAAACATAGCTAATTGACTTAATAAATACTCACAATCTGACCCGAAGATTATAAAAATTAAAACCACCTAAAGTCAGTTAGTTAAACAATGCTACATATATACATACAGAAGTTGCATGAACAAGAAAAAAGTGATTAATAATTTTGTTACAAGAAAAAGGTAGCCGGTAAAATAAGGTTTTTTAACCTTTCAAGACAATTATTAGACAAATCCAAAATTACTCCGGTAGTCTAAATTGATAGAGCACAATTTATGTTTCATCTGAATGAAGATAAACTCGTAGAAAAAAGGCAGACAATCCAGAAGATCAGAAGATCCTTCCTATGTAGCACTTATAAACTAGGCGTGGGATACTTCAAATTTTTCTCAAAGTTCAACAATAACTTTGAACGTTTGAGAATATTACATTCAAATTTTCCATCAGTTTTCTTAATAAAAACGCCCCCAAAAATGGGGCGTGGCAATTTGTAGACAATCAAGACATCTACAAAAAATTTTCGAATTCAACTACGATAGTGTAGGTTAGAGCTAGAGGGTTGCTAACCCTTGAGCCTTGGGAAGACTAAATACCTATCTAGGGTATTTTCAAGGATAGAGACAACAGATAAAACCAATGTTGCATCCATACATGCAATGAAACTCATAGGTTCAATCACCTTAATTTAAGTACCTATTTTATTACCAGTATACTTGAGTTTAGAGCGGATTTCGAAAAATGAGAAATTGAACAGCGTGCAAGACGTGACCCAAAGGTCACAATTAACCGAAAAACAACACCTGGAATACCCATCTTCTTTCAGATATTTCATTAAAAGAACCATCTATTTTCGTTTGTAAGTGTTGTTTGTCGTCATGTCATCTATCTTCCTTACAGCTAGGTGAAGTCTTTAATAAATATTTTATTGTAGCATTTTCGTGACACAACGTTATTGCCGCATTTACTAGTTGTCATGTTAACCCCTGTCGCTTTTTTTTATACCAAATCGATAAAACCTCCAACTTTAGGTACCTATGTATATACTACAAAAAATAACACATTTGGGGTGTAACTATGGAGATACAATGTGATGTCATCAGACATCTTCTCTGTATCGCTTAATAGCTTCATTCCATTTATGGCCCTCCAAACAACATTTGAAAATGTGCCTTTCAAAAATCTGATACTATTGTGAACTTTGGCAGACACATTAGCCCATCGTAAACAAAACCGTAAATGACAAATTGGCGCCTCTTTCTCCTGAAAAAAAAAAAAAACAATCACTACTAAAGGAGGAAGTTCCTCGTATTTTTTTGCAGAGAGGGTGAGAAGAAAAATTAACTCAAAACAGGGAGAAATGAGTAAAGTTTTGAACTGCATTTTTATTTTTCTATACACGATTCTACTTCAAAACATCACTTGACCTAAATTTAGCGTGAAACAAAAAATAGGATAAAACAGAAAAATAGAAAAAAAAATCGAAGGATTAATTGTTTTTGCAGATTTCTATCGTAAAAATCTATAATATGAGGCGAGGCCTTCGGCTAAGCGGAGGATGTATGAACTTACAGTACACTCTTGGAGTAGTAGTTTATTGAGAAAAGCGTCTCCATACACTTGAACACGTAAATCTGATGGAAATCTGTGCAAAGGTGCAAAGTTGTCAATTCTCTTTTTATTTTTTTCGTTTTAGCACTTACGCCTCCGTTGAGGCGATAGTTGTTTCCGATTTGCCGGTAGCAATGTTTCTGATGAATAAGGACTCGATCCGTTTTACTCGTTTGGGACTAATTAAGGTTTTCAGCCAAGTCCTACATTCCATCTGGCATTCATTTGCATTTTACACAAATCCAGGCAGCTAATTGAATTTAATTACGAGAGTACGTCGGTCGTCGTCAAAAATCAAACATGAAAGGAGTCTGTCTGTCATTGGATTTTTTATTTTTTTTTTACTTCAAGTGGACACGACTTCTTCCCTCTCTGATGACAAGTTCCAATTTCGAATAAGAAAATGTATGAAGCTCCAGAGATATGTATATACATAGTCTACATTATTTATTTATTAGGGGAGAGCATGATTTATTTTGATTGCATATGTATATGTATAGTGTATGCCGAGATCCATCATTTCTCTCGTTGGTCATACTGAAATTGCAATTTCCCACACTTTATTCCGAAGGATTATAGGCATGGGGAAGCTTTACAATCCTGAGATGATACCAAATTCTAATGCCAACATACATTCATACATATGTATGTATGAGAACCTTCGCGAAAACCCATGAAAGCATCCATGGAGACCTATACTCTTCTCAGGCGTGGTACTGAATTATTAAATCTGCTTTCCTCTTCCAAGTGAGTTGGAAGAATGTAACAAGAGCTAAATCGTTACGTCCTTCGTGTGGAAGGCGACTTACACTCTTTTCTTCTGTGCAAACATACATATGCTCAGTTTTATTTAATTTATACATATTTGCTTGTTAGGATATGAAGATATTACTTTATATTGTTCCTGTCTAAAGGTGAAAGGCGAAAATTAAAGGGAAGAAAGGAGAGAACAAGTAATTTTGTAATATTGATTTTTACGATGATGACTATCTGCAACTCAAAGAATAGGGAGCCAAGAGAGCCAAGAATGTTTGTTTTTATTATTATTCTACTGGCAGTCGGTATGATCACATCTTAATTATGACTAGCAGAATTTTGGTTTAAGGATTAATTGGTTCTTTTGAGGAGAAGAATTGTAATCAACTCAACCCACCTGTGGTGTATAGAAGGACCCTGATGTAAAACTATATGAATGAATGCATTCCTGGGGGAATTCGGAAATGAAAAGCCCATCGAATGCTGCTCGAGGTAAGGTTACATGAAGCAGAGAATATTATCGTCCCTACTGGGACATTGCTATTTCTAAAGGATTCTCAGAATGTGTACACATTTATCTACAGGTTCAAATAAATTAAACGTATCATATCTTTTTATCTGACTTCAGGGGATCCATTGATGATGTCATGTGGCCGGTGGGTATGAACGTATTCTGCATGTCATACGGACTATAAGCGTGTCCAATCCAGATGGGACTAACTTGCGAGTCACAACTGATTGAAATTGGCTTCGAAGGAAGTAATACTGTATGTCAGTATTGACACCAGGAACATCGTTCCCACTGGCCCTCTGTTGGTTACCCAGATGGATGCTTAAAATGGCAGATTTTCTCGAGGACCAACCTTTCTGAGGTCACTTTCCTAATTACTGAATAAGAGCTACACCATAACTGTTTGAACTCAAGAGAGAACACGTTCGTAGCAACGCTCGCAGTGGAAAGATTTCTTCTTTAAAATACCGAGGAACAGACGACATACACTTCTTTGGTCAGAACATTTCAGGAATGACCACCGTGCAGCACATGACACATCTGTCATTAACATTCAGTCCAAATTTTGGAGTTACAGCTTGACGTTTGTAAAAGTTACGCTTTCAAGAGTACATCTGCCTCCATGTATCGTTTCGACTTTTTTTGGCCAAAAAACTCGTGAATTTAGCACCCATATAACGCACCGTCCAACACTTTAACAGCCATCGAATTCGCCTGATTCACACTTCAAAAACGGTGGCGAGCCCATCGAGCATTTCGAACGCAGAAGTAGTCTATCGACATTGAAAACTGACGAAAACATCAATAAAAGCAAAGAAATCTTGGCCGAAAACCGCATCAGAAAACTTTCATCAGAAAACCGCATCAGAAAACTCTTCAAGATTTGGGCTATAAAGCTGGTGTCGAAGGACCTGAATTTCATAAAACACAAAAAAGGACCTTATTGGCATGATGACCCAATATTTATCAAATCCATAATTACTAGAGGCGAGTACAAGATCAAAACCACTCATCAATTGAGTGAATGGCGTATACCGAATGCGCCAAGACCGAAAAAACCACAATACTTTTAATTGTTAGTCTAATTTTTAACTTTATTTCTTAATCTTAGAGGAAAGTAGAATTGTGGTAGAATTTTGCAGTATGTAATCCCTAAATGAAAGTCCTTCCCTCCTTTGTATGACTACTCTGGAAAGACCTGGTTAAAGTTTAGGAATGTATGAACCTGCAGAGCATTTCGTCGCAATGACTTAAAGTATCCTTTAAAAATAAGGTATTCACAAAGGATTAACACTAAATTGATGCCCTTTCAACACTAACAACCTAACAAGTAGCTTTGATGCCAAATGCTTATCCATATCAAGGTAGGGAGTGCCCTTATTGGACGCTGACTACTCTTGTGCCTGTCTGTACACCAGTTACCAAACATCCCTATATAAGCCAACATATAAATTGAATTTTTGATGCTTTCCAGCGTCATTGGTTGATAAGAAGACATATCAAAGGAATGAAATCATAAACAATTTTTGGAGAAGTTCCTCCACAAGCAGAAGTACATAACAAAGTGGAAAGAAAGTTAAAAATACAATAACTCACCCGAATATTAAATATTATCTCCCTGGTTACTCTTGATATTCTTGAAGCTAAAGTTGATGATGATCCAGTGATGCACTACACTTCACACACACTTTTTCACACACTCGTGATCGATGGCATTATCGCCTTTTTTCACTTGCTTTCTGCAAACCGGCCCGCACTGATCGAAACGATGGCTTTAACGCCTCTTTTCACTTGCTTTCTGCAAACCGACCCGCACTGATCGAAACGATGGCTTTAACGCCTCTTTTCACTTGCTTTCTGCAAACCGACCCGTGCTGTTGGCCTTAATGGCTCTTTTTACTTGCTTTTAGCTTTCTTTCAAACTTGATTGAAATGGTGGGATTTACCCATTTTTTTTCACTTGCCTTAACCTACACACACTTTATAGAATCCATGTATCACACTTTTGGTCTCTCTTTCAAAGTTCAAAATCTAACCGACGGCATTTCTAATTTTCCCGATAAGGGACTAAACGACCGACTGAGCTTGGTTGAAAAAAATAAACGACCGCCGAATAACTAAACCGATTGCAGGTCGCCTATAAGAATTTAACCGACCAATCACATGATATTCAGACCGATATTACCTCGCTTATTTTCGACCCGATACCTTAAGTGATGTCGCCTCGCCTTTATCGTTGTACTTATTAGAGTGTAACTAATAAATAAACAAATCAAACCGCAACCGTTTACCATCTCGCTTGATAGGATATAACCGACCGACCGACCGACCGACCGACTGCCCGATATCCAGACCGACATTACCACGCCGATATCGTTATCGAAATTCGTAACCGACCGAATGATATCCGAATCGATACCATTTCATTCTGTAATCGCTTTCGAAGGCTGTAACGATGGCTTTGTTACTCCATTTTTAAACTAAAAGATTTAAAGCAAATATTATAATAGCATCGACTTACAACCAAACCAATAAAAGACAAGAATACATGGTGAAATAACCTATCCCACTCTCCCTACCTGGCAAATACCTCAAACTGGTCTACTGAAAATCCTAATCGCTAACCTACTAAAATTCCTAACTATTCTAGGCCAGCCTTCACTGATTTCTCCTAAGTTTTCTATCCTATCTATCTCTCTAAGGAAAAAAACCTATATTTCAGCTAAAATAAGTGGGATAGGCTATCTTTGCCTCACACGCATCCTGTCTCTCGATGGCAATATCTGGGTGTTGTCCTGCCTCCAACGCCTAAGAAAGCCTTTGGATGCAAACCTGAAAATAGTAAGAACAAAGTAAAAAAAAAAATCGATTAAAAAAACACATTACATAATATTCTACGCTGAAAACAATTCAAAATAAAACAAGAAATATATTAAAAGAAGCCAACATGTGAGTCTATAATCCTAAACCCAATATACTACTCGTATAATGGGGTACACGAGTGCGTATACGCACTTTTTCGTTTGTCGCTATTATGGCACACCGTCGTCGTCGGCTTCAAATTGGATTAACTCGTTATTACATTGTGCTTTGAAGAGGGGCGACATATCTTAGACATCACAATGTTATTCAACGTCATACGTATACTGGAAGCAAGTAAGCCTGATTGATACGAAACGATAGATAGATGATAGATGACGGGTATAAGTATAACTCTCTCCATTCTATAGAATCATCAACCATTTTGGGTCCACTAAGTTTTAATTTCAAAAATGGAGGAGAAAACACAGAAAAGGGAAACATTTTT
This sequence comes from Xylota segnis, assembly GCA_963583995.1. Classification (NCBI taxonomy): domain Eukaryota; kingdom Metazoa; phylum Arthropoda; class Insecta; order Diptera; family Syrphidae; genus Xylota; species Xylota segnis. The sequence continues at coordinate 59,504,467 of OY757237.1, forward strand.
TAATTAGCAATCAGAACACGTCCGCTTAAATAAACAGCTATATTGTTCACGCGAATGTTTATCTCTGGTCGTTCGGAATTGTTTTCATTTTCTTTATCTCTCTCTCTCTCTCTCTTGTTCGTTTTCTTTCCATTTCGTGCTCTAGTATACAAAATTGTTAAGTAAAAATAAAAAAAATAAAAAAATCTGTTTATTTGTTTTACAGGATTCCTCTCGTGGGACGTATCCGATTGTCATGTCGACCTAGAGGATGAACTCAATACAATTACACAACATGCCCCCGAGGGAGAGGAAGCTCGACACGGTAAGTGAAAAATGAAACAACATTTTGTTCTTCACATACAAAAATTTATACAGATAACGATGCAGCAAGGACGAAAACGTGTACAAGTAGCATATTGAACAGTGCTTTTAGAGAAATACCGACGAGGACGACATAACCTTACTTTTCTCCCCTATACAACAATAATCTTCCAAATCCTTGCCACTGATATGACAACAACCCATGTCGGAATTCATTTTAGGCAGCAGTAACTGTTGCCAGCACTGAAATGACACAGAATAAGGACATAAGCATCATCTCTGACATACCATTGTTGTCGGTTGGTTCGTAAATAGCACAGCACACAGATGCATGGATGGATGTGTTGTATCTATGTTAGATCTATTGAATAACCAAGTATTATACAAACATATGTATATGATACCTGTCTCCGAGATAGTGATAAGCGGCTGAAGTCGCTGTCGTTGCGATATCATAATAGTTTGATGACAAGGAGAACCATAGTTCTTATATTAAACAGACGTGGGATGAGTAGATTCTCACCACACACCACCTAATGAAGAAATGACATATCGACGTATCTTGGTTGTTGTGTGAACTGTTTCATTGTGCTGTATTGTGCTGGTGAGAGAGAGATTAAATTTGTGCAGTTTGCATCTTCAGTACATTCATTTAATTTTGAAGTTACATTTCCGCTTTGGTAATGAAGAGTTCTCGCAAACTTAGCATCGCATGCAAAGCGATGGCAATTTCATTAGTGCTTCTGTACCTTTTATGTGAATGCATTTCGCGTTAAATATGTTAAGGCACTCTAGCGCAATGGTGCTCAGGAGTGCACTTGATTTTAATTTCACTCAGATTCACTCAGATTCAAACAAGCAGCAGCAACTCTGTGTGTTATACCGAGAATGGGTTGTATTCCGTTCTGGTTGAGGAGGACTCTTGAAAATGTATACAACGTGAGGCGTACATGTATATACATATATTCAGTAATAAGACAGAGAGAGAACGAGCACAATTATAAGCAAAACATTAACAAAGTTACCTCCTTTTTGAAATAATTAATAAAAATGGACTTTAACTTTGGCTCCTTTAGTAGCTGCTAGCTACAGCCAAATGTGGTTCTACAAAGTTCTCAACCTTCCTTTTGGTTTATGTTTATTTTTTTCTCAGCATCAAGGTTGGATAATCATAAACCATTAGATTCTCAACGTGGTTACTATTTAGGGGACAACTTTGCCTTTTCAAAAGTGTCCAAGAAGCACCCTCCTTACGATTCAGCATCTACCATAAGTGCTCTCAACATTAAACACCACAAAAAAAAAAAGAGAAGACGAAAAATTATGACTAATACAACAAATAATAACGACACTTTATACAACACAATGATAATCCCTACTTTGAAAGTGTCCTCCTCTCAAAATCTCTTTAAAACGTCTGACAATAGTATAAACAGGGTTAAAGTGTGCTTGGTGAAGGAATCCAGCGGAATCATATTAGCTGGCAAATGTTTGCACAGCGAAGCCTCCTTGAAAGGGATAAAGCTCCGGGACATGAATGAGCCTAGGCGTTGCAATTTCATTTTTTTTTTTTTTTTTCAATACACCCCACCTCACCCATAGTAATGGTAGAAACTGCAATACAATGGCAATTCTACCCGCTCGCTACTGTGCGACACACCAGACTCTTCCCATTGTTGTGGTGATGCTTAGAGGAGGTGAGGGGGGCACGAGATTTGTTCAGGAATTTATTGCTCAATGATAATTCTCTTTTTATCGATAGGATCGGCGGATGGTGGTATTTTTTTTCCTATTACATCCGGAGATAAAAATTTGTTAAAAAAAAATTAAATTTGTTACACAATTGGATAATTTATAAAATCTTTGGGGATTTTCTTTTTTTTTTTAGAAGCGAGTGAGTGTGAGCTCTGGGAACAGCCACAATTGGCTACACTTTTCATTGTCTTCCGGCAATTGCGAAACTTAGGAGGAAATATAATGGAAGGACGTCTTTTGTATTTCTCTTCTTTTTTCTTTCTAGTATTCATATGCAAGTTAAAAACAATGACAGGTTTTGTTTTTTTTCTTTTGATACACAATTGATAATACATTGTCATACATTGAACAATAGTCTTCTGCACGATTCTTCGCAGAATTATTCTGAATAGGAAATATCATTTGTTTTCCTTTCAAACGCACGCATTCACTTCAGATTGCACAGAAGATAGTTATCTTAAACACACAATCATGGCATGATAGAAAGTTTAGGTTTTACCTATAAATGAAAGGTCAAGAGAGCGACCAGAATATATAATATATACAATATTTGCGATTCGAAATGGTATACATAATTTATTTTGCTTAAATTCGCATTAACATAAATCGATGTGGTGCAAGGGTTGGAAATACTAGTACTACCTTAAATCAGTCGGAAAAGTCCTTCGAATAGTAACCTGAGTGAGTATACATTTTAAGTGGTGTGCTAACAACTATACTACATATAGTATACTTTTATTCCTTCCAAATCGGGGAGAAATTCGTGAGCTCTATTCGGATACACAATTATGTAACTGTGAGAAACAGAAGAGTTTACGATCCTTTTACGTGCCATTCTGCAATTTCTTACTTAATACATTAAGTTGATGAGAATGCCAACAAGCAAACCTTAAATTTAAGTAAGAGGTTACGTGGGGCACAAACAGCTCCCTTGCAAGTTCAATAGTTTTTCTTCTGTATTAATCAAAATATATGTATACATACATATGTACTAGGTACCTACCTAAATGTTTTGCAATTCTATTAGGTCACGTGTGGAAAACTATGGGATACACTCAAAACTAGTGCATATTCCACTTTCCCAAATGTATATACATAGGTACATATGGATAAGAGATACATCACTGTTGTAAGTGAAATATATGTATGAATGTATGTATGTATATACAAAGTCACTCCCTAATCGCCTTGTGTAAATATTTTACAAACAATCAACGCTAATAAGCTACTAATGAATAATGATGAACATTGATGATACAAGTATATAAAAACGTGATCAATTTAGATGAAAGCCCTATAGATGAACGACGGTGTTCAGGTGGTGTTGCACCTAATTACAATCATCAGTCATTTAGCGCCAGCAACCAGGCAGCCAGCAAGGAGATTACACTGTAAAATACCCTCGATATATAGAGAAATTCATTAAATATAATATTTCCCTCTGTTAACAGCAACTAATTAGACCACTCTCAGTGTATGTGCGTTTAAATTGCAGTCATCAGCGAAACACTTCATAGTGCTCCTCTGCTGAGTACACAGCAACTGACACCATCAGCGCTCATAATGTCTACAACAACACCAACAACAACAAAAAAAATAGCCGTTGTCAGCTAGCAAAAGTGATATCCATATCCTCTTCTACTTAGGATTCTGTTTTTTTTTTTATTTTTTATTTTTGCTCCTGTCTTGTTACGAAACAATACAAACAAATAACGAACTCGGGGTGACAAACATACAAACACACAATGACCGACTTGCTCATGCAATGCAATTCCTTTGATTATTTCTCGCTTTTTGTGTGTGCTGCAACGACGAGGAGCAAAACACATTCAATTTTTAATGAGGTGCACAAACAAAATCAACTATAGTGTATGTATGAAAATCCTTAAAAAAAAAAAGGAAGAAATCAACAGTGCGAACTTTTCATTGAAATACTCTGCGAGTATGACTGTCTAGATAGATACATATACTTAGAGTGTACGTTGTTGCATATTGCTTTAATTATTGAAATAAAAGTTCGCCTTGTATTGTGTTAACATTGAACCTTAGAATGAGACAGCTCATTATTTTTCTACCAATCTGCACAGAAGAATGGACCTCAAGTCAATAATGAAGACAAAACAGGACAACAATGGACTGTATGTACGTATATGTCTTTGACTTTATGTACAATTTGAAGATTAAGAATTCTCGTAATTAGGCCAGAGACTCCATTGTTTTGACAAGTGAATGCCTTCGTTCGTTGGCATTGAATTCATGGCCCAGTAAATGGTATTGAGATACATTTCTCAGGAAAATTAGAAATCCATTACTATTCACCGATTTTGTGGTACTTATTATGGTATGAATAGAATCGGTAGTTTCCAATTAGACTCCAAATTATTACATCATTCCGCCCAGGATGGCAAATGGTGGTGAATCTTGTAGACTTAAGGCCCACCTAGATCGGTCAGAAGTTCAAGTAAATTTGTCCCGGACTGAACTCCCAACGAACCGTATTGTATTACGCCATTATGATTTACTTCACAAGTTTTAATAGTTGCGGATGCAGGATTAATTTTTCCCGGTTTTCCTTGACTACCGATTTAATTGTGGTCTCACGACCTTTCCCCATCAATAAATTGTAAAATTATGAACCACTGAAATATGAACTATGACCAACCTACATATTTTATCGTCCATCTGAGCAAGTTCATACATTTTGTACCACATTTACCCTTCTTGATTCTAAGCCACCAATATGTTAAACAAAAATTATACCGATGAAACAATACCCTCTGTGAGTGAAAGATTAAATGAAGACCCAGAGAGCTATCGATTAGACTTGGTTTGCAACAATTAGGTATTTGTCTGTCTACCACATTGAAAATTATTCTTAAGGATCTTGGTTTCTGTATCAGAGCAGGAATTCTAGTCTTAGTAATAGTCGTGGTCGATATGAATGCCTTTGCAGATGTATTGAGAACCTTTCAACAGGAGCTGCAAAGCCATGGATGGAATTAAAGCTAATTTTCTTAGTCGTTTTGAAGTTTTTAGACTTGCAAAACTTTGACTTAACAGGAGGTGTTTTCAATCAGACATCTAAAAGCATCTGAAACAGTCTTAGGGTATGTCAGCAAATCCCCCTTGCAGTGTACAATATCCTTGGCCAAAATTCCTCTCATTCGTCAAACAAGTAAACCATTGTGTTCTACTATTTTAGTCGTTTCAACACCCCTCCAACACCATTGAACTAGAAATGAATAACTCTTAGAAAAGTCTTCGCCGAGACTCTCTATAAGTAACCACCAAACCTCTTATTGGCATCAATGAAGAGTAATAAGATAACAAAACTACACTCATTCAGCAATTCACAAAGTAGCTAAGAAAACTTACTACATAAGTTTGTAGAAAAATGCAAACATAGCTCTAACAGGAAAAGGCAATAAAATTTTCGCACACACGTTCAGCTAATTTAGAACCCATTTACATGCCCAACAGAGTGAGAAAAAAAGCCCCGTAGTACCTACTTCATTCGAAAAATTACCAAATCTAACTCGTGTTTTGCATTCCAAATCAACTCACATTCAATTCTCAACTCTCAGAGTCGACAATGGAAAAGGGATCTCATGGATTACCCAAAATGGTTGTACAGTAACTGTTTAGGATTTAACATAAATTATCTGCAAACGAAGAGCTAAGAAACCTTAATCTAATTACGATTTTCTAGATTCCCCTTATATTGATTCTATGTACATCTACTTATAGGTAGGTATGTATGTTTCTGCTCCTTTTGAGAATTGCTGATTTAAGAAAACTACAATTGCCCAGTGCAAAAGGAACAGATCAACGAAATATGTCCTTTGTGGCCAATAGATTAGAGGCAGATTAAAAATGCGGTCGGTCGTATAGTGTAAGGGTCACTTCGTGATAGCACGTTCCGGTTAAAGCAATAAACATGCCTTACATCGTAAAAAGATTTTCAGATTTTGGTCAGGTTTTGCAACTCTCAGGAATATGACTCAGGAGTCGTAAAATATACGAGTAATATGATGCGATTTGATGGCGAGTCAAATGAGCAAATTTTATAGCAATTTCAAAACATCAGCATCAATCCATTTTTGTTTTTTTTTTATTTTACAGGCGAAAGACTCATTCAGTATGCTAGTGAAAACCTAGTCACTGAAGTACTAATTCACCCTCAATACAATACTCTGATACAATGCATGAGAAATTTATTGAGCAGTTTTACGAGACACAGGCACGTGATACATGCCGGCTACACATTCACCGGCAATGGTTCCTGGATACTACAGGTAAACTAAAAAGGATTTGAACAAACTAAAAACCGTCTGTTCTTAATCGAAAATCGTAATCGTTTTCAGGACGGAACCTTTTCGGTAGCCGATTTTTCAGAAGCATTTCAGGAGCACGACGTACAGAGGGTTCTACGAGCCTATCCTGACACAATCACCATGAATATTCACTGCTCGGACAATGGTCTGTGGAATACTCTACCAGATAAATCCTTCGCAAGGCTGTGTAAAATTCGAATAAACCCAAATGATGTTCTGGACACGAGTAATGAGAGTATTAATGCATTTATTGGTAAGTAGTACATATGTAGAAGGCTACTAAAGGATTGAATGCTGATTGCTTTTCTGTTCTTCCCTAGATTACTTGGCTCCAATGCTTGCTCCTGCATCTCTAAATGAGTTGCTAGAAACATCTGATGTTGTGGGCAATATTCGATTCACCCATCCAACACTGTATGTCTTCCCCGGAGGTCAAGGCGACGCTGCACTCTTCGGTATCAACGGATTTAATATGTTAGGTAGGAAGTGTGTTTATATGTGGTTGTGATGGATTTTTAGATTTGAATATTTATGTAATTTACAGTCGATGGAGGTTTCAATAGGAAGGCTTGTTTCTGGGATTTCGCAAGACATCTCGACCGGTTGGACGCAGTTCTATTGACCCGCATCAACAACAGCAATATCAATGGTATGGCAGCAGTTGTCGAACGCAAACGTGAATCACATGTCTACCCTCATATTGGGCATTTCTTTTGCAATATACCTGATCGCAAGAGTCTGCCTAGCCCTGACGGTGATAAGGATAAAGATCCTCTGCTGGTAGACTTGTTTGAACGTGGTCATAGTCTGGTCAGTGATTTGAAATCATTAGACCTGAAACCACAGACTTGTTACCGCAACTCCGAACCAATTAACCTATACCACAAAGTGGGACATGGTACATTGGACATGTATGTGATAAGTCCTTTAAGGGACTCTAAAGAAGTGAAGGAATTTTTACAGAAATGGAACGCAGGAGATCAGAGACTGTTTGCGGCCAGAGATACTAGAGATTTCAACTTTCCACTCCAGAATTTAGTATCAATTTGTGCTTTACTGGTGTGGCAACCTGCAGATCCTGATGACACAATTACAAGAATTCTATTTCCTGGTAGCACACCCGACTATAAGATTCAAGAAGGTTTAGAAAAACTAAAGCATTTGGAATTTATGAAATACTCAACTTGCACTGCCAAATCGATAGCTCCTGTCATACAAACTGTGACCACTCGTAGAGTGTTTAGATCCGGGCCACTAGAAAAAGGTGTCGCCGAACCAGTTCTTCCGTCCAAAGTCGGAAAACCATTACAATCAGAACGTGATACCAATGTAATTGAAACGCGAATGAAAACTACCGTCCAACAACAGCAGGACAATAAAATCAAAGAGACGACTGTAGAAACAATCGAAAAGAAAATTGAAAAAATCCTAGACAAGGCCGATGACGTTCCTACTGCTCAGTTAATTGAACAGGTAGCTCAAGATTTAGAACAGGAGCCAGAGACAAAGGAGGATGAGAAAAAAGACGAAGAAGATAACAAAGAAGTTACTGAAAAGAAAGTGGAAGTAATGATTGTAAAACCGCAACAACAACAAACCGAGCCAGCTATAAAAGACGATACGCCAGAAATAGTCAAAGCCAAGCCCAAGGCAAAAGCCGAGAAGCCACGGGCCGAAGTCAAACCTGTTATTCGCTCCCGAATTGACACTAAACCGCCTAAATCAATGGATAAAAAGGCATTTAAAAAAGAAGATCGAAAGAGCTCACCAACACCCGCTGGACGAAAACAAGAAATTCCATCAAAACCCCAACCAGTTAAGGAGAGAGACATCAAGCCCAGGGTCATTTCGAGGGTAGCTAAATCCAGTCCCAGTAGCACTCCTGCAAAGAGCGCCAAGGATGCAAACAACCGCAAGGTTCTGGAATCCAAGCAGCACATCTCCAAAATATCCACACGTCGAGAGGTGACAAGAACCAGTACAACAACAGAGAAAAAAGAAACTAAAAAGACCGAACGGAAGCCAATCTCCAGACGGCCCCGGGGAACATCACCATCTAAACGCGCCCCAGGCAGTCCCGTGAAGGTTCCAAAACCCAGAACAGAATTGAAGAAATCTCGCTTAGACAAGGGAGGTACTACTGATTCCAGCTTAGTATCAACACCCAGCGCAGATGAAGTACCTACTGCCAAAAAAATCCAAGATATGGTTATTTCACAGGAATTGGACGCTGCCAAACAACGGGAGCTTGATGACCTGAAAGAGGAACAAGAGGTGGTACGTGAAATTGAGGCTGTGTTCAGTCGTGATGAAAAGAAACGACAAGGAGAACTCAAAACAGATCACCGGGAAATTCCAAAGCAAGACAGTACAACCGAAGCGGAGGAAGATGAGGAATATTTGATCATCGAAAAAGAAGAGATTGAACAATACACAGAAGACTCAATAATTGAACAGGAGAGCAGTATTACCAAAGAAGAGGAAATCCAGAAACACCAGAGAGACTCCCAAGAATCAGAGAAAAAACGTAAGAAAAGCGCCGAAGAGGAAATAGAAGCAGAAATCGCAAAAGCTGAAGCCGAAGAACGAAGAGAAAGGCAACAGGCAGAGACCGAGAAAGAAGAGGAGGCTGAAGAAGATGGAGATATGCAACCAGACTCAATTGAAGAGAAAGTTGAACTTACAACTCCTGACAAATCTGTACTGAAAGCCGAAGTACAAGAAATTATATCATCGGCAAAAGAAATAGTCAAAGCTAGAGCAGAGGAAACAACTGTTAAAACAGAAGAGCTATCGTCTCCTACCCCAGAAGATAAAATCAGTAGTGCCAAAAAAACATCAGACACTAAGGATGAACCCATTGAAGAGCAAGACGCTGGAAAAGATATTAACTTACAGGAAAGTCTTCCAGAAGAAAAGTTTTCGGCTACCATTGAATCCGGTGCTACGACTGCTCCCACATTACCAGAAGACGAGAGAATTCCACTTGATGAGATCAAGGAGGACTTGGTTATTGAAGAAAAGCATATTAAAGAGGAAACAAAGGAAACTGAGACAGTTCCATTCCAGCCAAAAACTATACCAACTCATGAAGGACCAGCACCAGCTCCAGAACGAGTTCTTCCGCTGAAAATGACCTTTGAGACTCAGCAAAACCTAATGCGAGATGTCGTCAAAACTCCAGATGAAGTCGCCGATCTACCAGTGCACGAAGAAGCTGATTTCGGAGTGTATGATGAGAAGGAATCCCAGGATACAAGTAAACCATTGTCATTAAAGGAAGAAATCGCAAAAGAGGAGAAAGAAGTTGAGGAACAAAAAGACATAAAGGATGTGAAAGAACCTAAAAGGGATCTGGTTAAAGATGAGGAGAAACCAGAAGAAGTGGGAGACAAACCTGATGCAGAAGTTGCACAAAAGCTCACGCCCGAATCAGACCAAAAGCATTTACAAAAAGAACAAGTCATCGAAGAGAAAGAACGAGAAACAGTGGAAACAAAACTAATTGAAAAAGTTGAAGCAATAAGTAAAGATATTATCTTAGATGAAACGCATATTAAAGATACCCAAGAAACAGTTGTGTCCGCTTTTGAAACAACTACGGAAGTTGAATTAAAAGAGAAACTTATCAAAAAGAAGTCTATAACAAGTCCAGATGAGAAGGAACTAAGTGAAATGACATCCGAAGATGAACTGCCAGAGCAATTGCCTGCCATTCGTGGCAAGGTAACCGAGCTCAAGGATAAAGAAGACACAACATCCCTCGAAAGCCCAGCCACCATCGAGGAAGCCATAGAGGTTGAAATAGAAAAAGCTTCTATTATAAAAGAAACTGAAGCAGAAAAAGGAGGACAGCAGGTAGGAAAAAGTTTGTTAGAAGAGTTGCAAATTGAATCAAAGAAGATGGAAGTCGAGGCAGAAAGACTACGATCTGAGGTTGAGCAAAAGACCAAATCTGCTGTGAGTCTCCTAATAGGTAAGGAAGAGAGAGTCAGTGAAGTCGAAGAAAAGGCGAAAACGTGGGGAAAAGATGAATTAAAACCAGATGTACCAAGTGAAAAAGTTTCACCTGTTTCGCCATCTAAAGAAACAGTACCCAGCCATATTGATGAATCAAAAGCAGACAAAAAAGAGTCAGAGGCAGAGGTCGCAAACATTGACGCTAAAGTAATCGAGAAAGATGAATCAAAACCAATAGCCAGTGACAAATTATCTCCAGTTGGTAGTGAAAAAGATGAGAAATCTGCTCCAATTTCAAAGGAAACGTCACGGCCAGAGTCTGTTCTCAGCCTTGCAGATGAAAAGGAAGAAGACCGACGGGAAACAGTGGATGCTGAAAAAGTTTCAGCAGTTGCTAGCGAAAAGGACAAAACATCCTCTCCTGCTTCCAAGGAGGCATCACGACCAGAGTCTGCAGTCAGCCACGTTGACGAGAAGGAAGAGTCCCGCCGAGAGTCGGTAGCAGAAAGTATCAAGATTGAAGATGAAAAACCAGAGAAAGCTGCATCACAGCCAGAGTCAGTAGTTAGTGAAAAGATTTCACCAGTTCCAAGTGAAAAGGACGAAAAATCCGCCCCTGCTTCAAAGGAGCCATCGCGGCCAGAATCTGTTGCCAGCCACGCGGATGAGAAAGAAGTATCCCGAAGAGAATCAGTAGCAGACATTACTACAGTTGAACAAAAAACACCTGAAAAAGCTACATCGAAACCAGAGTCAGTGGCCAGCGAAAAGATTTCCCCAATTCCAAGTGAAAAAGACGAAATATCCGCTCCACCTTCCAAGGAGGTCTCACGACCAGAGTCTGTAGTCAGTCACGTTGATGAGAAGGAAGAATCTCGCCGAGAGTCGGTAGCTGAAAGTGTCAAGATTGATGATAAGTCGCCTGAGAAAGCTGAACCGAAGCCAGAGTCAGTGGGCAGTGAAAAGGTTTCCCCAGTTCCAAGTGAAAAAGACGAAAAATCTGCTCCTGCTTCCAGGGAGGCATCCCGACCAGAGTCTGTAGTCAGTCACGTTGATGAGAAGGAAGAATTTCGCCGAGAGTCGCTAGCTGAAAGTGTCAAGATTGATGATAAGTCGCCTGAGAAAGCTGAACCGAAGCCAGAGTCAGTGGGCAGTGAAAAGGTTTCCCCAGTTCCAAGTGAAAAAGACGAAAAATCTGATCCTGCTTCAAAGGAGGTATCCCGCCCAGACTCTGCAGTCAGCCATGTTGATGAGAAAGAAGAATCTCGGCGAGATTCGGTACCAGAAAGTGTCAAAATTGAAGATAAAACATCCGAAAAAGCTGATTCAAAGCTGGACTCGGTCACCAGTGAAAAAGTTTCGCCAGTTCCAAGTGAAAAGGACGAAAAATCAACTCCACCTTCCAAAGAGGTCTCACGACCAGTGTCTGTTGCCAGCCATATTGATGAGAAAGAGGAATCTCGGCGAGAATCAGTAGCAGAAAGTCTCAAGATTGAAGATAAGATGCCTGAGAAAGCTGAGTCGAAGCCAGAGTCAGTGACTAGTGAGAAGATGTCGCCAGCTACAAGTGAAAAGGATGACAAATCTGCTCTTGCTTCCAAGGAGGCATCTCGGCCACACTCTGTCGTCAGTGAAGTTGATGAGAAGGAAGAATCTAGGCGCGCGTCGGTAGCAGAAAGTGTCAAGGGTGAAGATAAGTCGGCCGAGAAAGTTCAATCGAAACCAGGGTCATTAGCCAGTGAAAAGATTTCACCAGTTCCAAGTGAAAAAGACGAAAAATCCGCTCCACCTTCCAAGGAGGTCTCACGACCAGAGTCTGTAGTCAGTCACGTTGATGAGAAGGAAGAATATCGCCGAGAGTCGGTAGCTGAAAGTGTCAAGATTGATGATAAGTCGCCTGAGAAAGCTGAACCGAAGCCAGAGTCAGTGGGCGGTGAAAAGGTTTCCCCAGTTCCAAGTGAAAAAGACGAAAAATCTGCTCCTCCTTCAAAGGAGGCATCCCGACCAGAGTCTGTAGTCAGTCATGTTGATGAGAAGGAAGAATCTCGCCGAGAGTCGGTAGCTGAAAGTGTCAAGATTGATGATAAGTCGCCTGAGAAAGCTGAACCGAAGCCAGAGCCAGTGGGCAGTGAAAAGGTTTCCCCAGTTCCAAGTGAAAAAGACGAAAAATCTGCTCCTGCTTCCAAGGAGGCATCCCGACCAGAGTCTGTAGTCAGTCACGTTGATGAGAAAGAAGAATCTCGCCGAGAATCGGTAGCTGAAAGTGTCAAGATTGATGATAAGTCGCCTGAGAAAGCTGAACCGAAGCCAGAGTCAGTGGGCAGTGAAAAGGTTTCCCCAGTTCCAAGTGAAAAAGACGAAAAATCTGCTCCTGCTTCCAAGGAGACATCCCGACCAGAGTCTGTAGTCAGTCACGTTGATGAGAAGGAAGAATCTCGCCGAGAGTCGCTAGCTGAAAGTATTAAGATTGAAGATAAAACATCCGAAAAAGCTGATTCAAAGCCGGACTCGGTCACCGGTGAAAAAGTTTCGCCAGCTCCAAGTGAAAAAGACGAAAAATCTGCTCCTGCTTCCAAGGAAACATCTCGACCAGAGTCTGTTGTCAGCCATGTTGGCGAGAAGGAAGTATCTCGCCGAGAGTCGATAGCTGAAAGTGTCAAGATTGAAGATAAATCGCCCGAAAAACCTGAATCGAAGCCAGGGTCATTAGCAAGTGAAAAGGTTTCCCCAATTCCAAGTGAAAAAGACGAAAAATCTGCTCCTGATTTCAAGGAGGCATCTCGACCAGAGTCTGTAGTCAGTCACGTTGATGAGAAGGAAGAATCTCGCCGAGAGTCGATAGCAGAAAGTGCCAAGATTGAAGATAAGACGCCCGAGAAAACTGAATCGAAGCCAGGGTCAGTGGGCAGTGAAAAGATTTCCCCAGTTCCAAGTGAAAAAGAAGAAAAATCTGCTCCTGCTTCCAAGGAAACATCTCGACCAGAGTCTGTTGTCAGCCATGTTGGCGAGAAGGAAGTATCTCGCCGAGACTCAGTAACAGAAAGTGTCAAAATTGAAGATAAATCGCCTGAGAAAGCTGAGTCGAAGCCAGAATTACTGGGCAGTGAAAAGGTTTCACCAGTTCCAAGTGAAAAGGACGGGAAATCTGCTCCTGCTTCCAAGCAGTCATCTCGACCAGAGTCTGTAGTCAGTCACGTTGATGAGAAGGAAGAATCTCGCCGAGAGTCGGTAGCAGAAAGTGTCAAGATTGAAGATAAGACGCCCGAGAAAACTGAATCGAAGCCAGGGTCAGTGGGCAGTGAAAATATTTCCCCAGTTCCAAGTGAAAAAGACGAAAAATCTGCTCCTGCTTCCAAGGAGGCATCTCGACCAGAGTCTGTAGTCAGTCACGTTGATGAGAAGGAAGAATCTCGCCGAGAGTCGGTAGCAGAAAGTGTCAAAATTGAAGATAAATCGCCTGAGAAAGCTGAGTCGAAGCCAGAATTACTGGGCAGTGAAAAGGTTTCACCAGTTCCAAGTGAAAAGGACGGAAAATCTGCTCCTGCTTCCAAGGAGGCATCTCGACCAGAGTCTGTAGTCAGTCATGTTGATGAGAAGGAAGAATCTCGCCGCGAGTCGGTAGCAGAAAGTGTCAAGATTGAAGATAAGACGCCCGAGAAAACTGAATCGAAGCCAGGGTCAGTGGGCAGTGAAAAGATTTCCCCAGTTCCAAGTGAAAAAGACGAAAAATCTGCTCCTGCTTCCAAGGAGGCATCTCGACCAGAGTCTGTAGTCAGTCACGTTGAGGAGAAGGAAGAATCTCGCCGAGAGTCGGTAGCAGAAAGTGTCAAGATTGAGGAGAAGACGCCCGAGAAAACTGAATCGAAGCCAGGGTCAGTGGGCAGTGAAAAGATTTCCCCAGTTCCAAGTGAAAAAGACGAAAAATCTGCTCCTGCCTCCAAGGAGCCATCTCGACCAGAGTCTGTAGTCAGTCACTTTGATGAGAAGGAAGAATCTCGCCGAGAGTCGGTAGCAGAAAGTGTCAAGATTGAGGATAAGACGCCCGAGAAAACTGAATCGAAGCCAGGGTCAGTGGGCAGTGAAAAGATTTCCCCAGTTCCAAGTGAAAAAGACGAAAAATCTGCTCCTGCTTCCAAGGAGCCATCTCGACCAGAGTCTGTAGTCAGTCACGTTGATGAGAAGGAAGAATCTCGCCGAGAGTCGGTAGCAGAAAGTGTCAAGATTGAAGATAAGACGCCCGATAAAAATGAATCGAAGCCAGGGTCAGTGGGCAGTGAAAAGATTTCCCCAGTTCCAAGTGAAAAAGACGAAAAATCTGCTCCTGCTTCCAAGGAGCTATCTCGACCAGAGTCGGTAGTCAGTCACTTTGATGAGAAGGAAGAATCTCGCCGAGAGTCGGTAGCAGAAAGTGTCAAGATTGAGGATAAGACGCCCGAGAAAACTGAATCGAAGCCAGGGTCAGTGGGCAGTGAAAAGATTTCCCCAGTTCCAAGTGAAAAAGACGAAAAATCTGCTCCTGCTTCCAAGGAGCCATCTCGACCAGAGTCTGTAGTCAGTCACTTTGATGAGAAGGAAGAATCTCGCCGAGAGTCGGTAGCAGAAAGTGTCAAGATTGAAGATAAGACGCCCGATAAAAATGAATCGAAGCCAGGGTCAGTGGGCAGTGAAAAGATTTCCCCAGTTCCAAGTGAAAAAGACGAAAAATCTGCTCCTGCTTCCAAGGAGCTATCTCGACCAGAGTCGGTAGTCAGTCACGTTGATGAGAAGGAAGACTCTCGCCGAGAGTCGGTAGCAGAAAGTGTCAAGATTGAAGATAAGACGCCCGAGAAAACTGAATCGAAGCCAGGGTCAGTGGGCAGTGAAAAGATTTCCCCAGTTCCAAGTGAAAAAGACGAAAAATCTGCTCCTGCTTCCAAAGAGCCATCTCGACCAGAGTCTGTAGTCAGTCACGTTGATGAGAAGGAAGACTCTCGCCGAGAGTCGGTAGCAGAAAGTGTCAAGATTGAAGATAAGACGCCCGAGAAAACTGAATTGAAACCAGGGTCAGTGAGCAGTGAAAAGATTTCCCCAGTTCCAAGTGAAAAAGACGAAAAATCTGCTCCTGCTTCCAAGGAGCTATCTCGACCAGAGTCGGTAGTCAGTCACGTTGATGAGAAGGAAGACTCTCGCCGAGAGTCGGTAGCAGAAAGTGTCAAGATTGAAGATAAGACGCCCGAGAAAACTGAATTGAAACCAGGGTCAGTGAGCAGTGAAAAGATTTCCCCAGTTCCAAGTGAAAAAGACGAAAAATCTGCTCCTGCTTCCAAGGAGGTATCGCGACCAGAGTCTGTAGTCAGCCATGCTGACGAGAAGGTTGAATCTCGCCGAGAGTCGGTAGCAGAAAGTGTCAAGATTGAAGATAAGATGCTCGAGAAAGCTGAATCGAAGCCAGAGTCAGTGGACAGTGAAAAGGTTTCCCCAGTTCCAAGTGAAAAACACGAAAAATCTGCTCCTGCTTCCAAGGAGACATCTCGACCAGAGTCTGTCGTCAGCCATGTTGACGAGAAGGAGGAATCTCGCCGAGAGTCGGTAGCAGAAAGTGTCAAGATTGAAGATAAGACGCCCGAGAAAGCTGAATCGAAGTCAGAGTTAGTGGGCAGTAAAGAGGTTTCACCAGTTCCAAGTGAAAAGGACGAAAAATCTGCTCCTGCTTCCAAAGAGGCATCTCGGCCAGAGTCTGTAGTCAGTCACGTTGATGAGAAGGAAGAATCTCGCCCGGAGTCTTTTTCTGAAACTGGGAAGATTGAAGATAAATCGCCTGAGAAAGCTGAATCGAAGCCAGAGTCAGTAAGTAGTGAAAAGGTTTCACCAGTTCCAAGTGAAAAGGACGGAAAATCTGCTCCTGCTTCCAAGGAGGCATCCCGACCAGAGTCTGTAGTCAGTCACGTTGATGAGAAGGAAGAATCTCGCCGAGAGTCGCTAGCAGAAAGTGGGCAGATTGAAGAAAAGTTGCCTGAGAAAGCTGAATCGAAGCCAGAGTTAGTGGACAGTAAAGAGGTTTCACCAGTTCCAAGTGAAAAGGACGAAAAATCTGCTCCTGCTTCCAAAGAGGCATCTCGGCCAGAGTCTGTAGTCAGTCACGTTGATGAGAAGGAAGAATCTCGCCCAAAGTCTGTGGCCGAAACTGGCAAGATTGAAGATAAATCGCCTAAGAAAGCTGAATCGAAGTTAGAGTCAGTAAGCAGTGAAAAGGTTTCACCAGTTCCAAGTGAAAAGGACGGAAAATCTACTCCTGCTTCCAAGGAAACATCTCGACCAGAGTCTGTTGTCAGCCATGTTGATGAGAAGGAAGAATCACGGCGAGAGTCTGTGGCTGAAAGTGTCAAGATTGTAGATAAGTCGCCTGAGAAAACTGAGTCGAAGCCAGAGTCAGTGAGCAGTGAAAAGGTTTCACCAGTTCCAAGTGAAAAGGACGAAAAATCTGCTCCTGCTTCCAAAGAGCCATCTCGACCAGAGTCTGTAGTCAGTCACGTTGATGAGAAGGAAGAATCTCGCCGAGAGTCGGTAGCAGAAAGTGGCAAGATTGAAGAGAAGTTGCCTGAGAAAACTGAATCGAAGCCAGAGCAAGTAGGCAGTGAAAAGGTTTCACCAGTTCCAAGTGAAAAGGACGAAAAATCTGCTCCTCCTTCCAAAGAGGCATCTCGGCCAGAGTCTGTAGTCAGTCACGTTGATGAGAAGGAAGAATCTCGCCGAGAGTCGCTAGCAGAAAGTGGCCAGATTGAAGAGAAGTTGCCTGAGAAAGCTGAATCGAAGCAAGAGTCAGTGGGCAGTGAAGAGGTTTCACCAGTTCCATGTGAAAAGGACGAAAAATCTGCTCCTGCTTCCAAAGAGGCATCTCGGCCAGAGTCTGTAGTCAGTCACGTTGATGAGAAGGAAGAATCTCGCCGAAAGTCGCTAGCAGAAAGTGGCCAGATTGAAGAAAAGTTGCCTGAGAAAGCTGAATCGAAGCCAGAGTCAGTGGGCAGTAAGGAGGTTTCACCAGTTCCATGTGAAAAGGACGAAAAATCTGCTCCTGCTTCCAAAGATTCATCTCGGCCAGAGTCTGTAGTCAGTCACGTTGATGAGAAGGAAGAATCTCACCCAAAGTCTGTGGCCGAAACTGGCAAGATTGAAGATAAATCGCCTGAGAAAGCTGAATCGAAGCCAGAGTCAGTAAGCAGTGAAAAGGTTTCCCCAGTTCCAAGTGAAAAGGACGGAAAATCTGCTCCTGCTTCCAACGAAACATCTCGACCAGAGTCTGTTGTCAGCCATGTTGATGAGAAGGAAGAATCACGGCGAGAGTCTGTGGCTGAAAGTGTCAAGATTGTAGATAAGTCGCCTGAGAAAACTGAGTCGAAGCCAGAGTCAGTGAGCAGTGAAAAGGTTTCACCAGTTCCAAGTGAAAAGGACGAAAAATCTGCTCCTGCTTCCAAAGAGCCATCTCGGCTAGAGTCTGTAGTCAGTCACGTTGATGAGAAGGAAGAATCTCGCCGAGAGTCGGTAGCAGAAAGTGGCAAGATTGAAGAGAATTTGCCTGAGAAAACTGAATCGAAGCCAGAGCCACTAGGCAGTGAAAAGGTTTCACCAGTTCCAAGTGAAAAGGACGAAAAATCTGCTCCTGCTTCCAAAGAGCCATCTCGGCCAGAGTCTGTAGCCAGTCAAGTTGATGAGAATGAAGAATCTCGCCGAGATTCGGTAGCAGAAAGTGGCAAGATTGAAGAGAAGTTGCCTGAGAAAACTGAATCGAAGCCAGAGCCAGTAGGCAGTGAAAAGGTTTCACCAGTTCCAAGTGAAAAGGACGAAAAATCTGCTCCTGCTTCCAAAGAGCCATCTCGACCAGAGTCTGTAGTCAGTCACGTTGATGAGAAGGAAGTCTCTCGTCGAGAGTCGGTAGCAGAAAGTGGCAAGATTGAAGAGAAGTTGCCTGAGAAAACTGAATCGAAGCCAGAGCCACTAGGCAGTGTAAAGGTTTCACCAGTTCCAAGTGAAAAGGACGAAAAATCTGCTCCTGTTTCCAAAGAGCCATCTCGGCCAGAGTCTGTAGCCAGTCACGTTGATGAGAATGAAGAATCTCGCCGAGATTCGGTAGCAGAAAGTGGCAAGATTGAAGATAAATCGCCTGAGAAAGCTGAATCGAAGCCAGAGTCAGTAAGCAGTGAAAAGGTTTCCCCAGTTCCAAGTGAAAAGGACGAAAAATCTGCTCCTGCTTCCAACGAAACATCTCGACCAGAGTCTGTTGTCAGCCATGTTGATGAGAAGGAAGAATCACGGCGAGAGTCTGTGGCTGAAAGTGTCAAGATTGTAGATAAGTCGCCTGAGAAAACTGATTCGAAGCCAGGGTCAGTGGGCAGTGAAAAGGTTTCTCCAGTTCCAAGTGAAAAGGACGAAAAATCTGCTCCTGCTTCCATAGAGGCATCTCGGCCAGAGTCTGTAGTCAGTCATGTTGATGAGAAGGAAGAATCTCGCCCAGAGTCGGTAGCAGAAAGTGGCAAGATTGAAGAGAAGTTGCCAGAGAAAACTGCATCGAAGCCAGAGTCAGTGGGCAGTGAAAAGGTTTCACCAGTTCCAAGTGAAAAGGACGAAAAATCTGCTCCTGCTTCCAAACAGGCATCTCGACGAGAGTCTGTAGTCAGTCACATTGATGAGAAGGAAGAATCCCGGCGAAAGTCGGTAGCACAAAGTATCAAGATTGAGGATAAAACATTCGAAAAAGTTGATTCCAAACCAGAATCGGTCGGCAGTGAAAAAGTTTCGCCAGTTCCAAGTGAAAAAGACGAAAAATCCGCTCCTGCTTCCAAGGAGGCATCTCGACGAGAGTCTGTAGTCAGTCACGTTGATGAGAAGGAAGTTTCTCGGCGGGAGTCGGTAGCAGAAAGTATCAAGATTGAAGACAAGACCCCCGAGAAATCTGAATTGAAGCCAAGATCAGTGGGCATTGAAAAAATGTTACCAGTTTCAAGTGAAAAAGACGAAAAATCTGCTTCTGCTTCCAAGGAGACATCTCGGCCAGGGTCTGTAGTGAGTCACGTTGATGAGAAGGAGGAATCTCGCCCAGAGTCGGTAGCAGAGTGCATCAAGAAACCAGAATCGGTCGGCAGTGAAAAAGTTTCGCTAGTTCCAAGTGAAAAGGACGAAAAAACTGCTCCTGCTTCCAAGGAGACATCTCGACCAGAATCTGTTGTCAGCCATGTTGATGAGAAGGAAGAATCTCGCCGAGAGTCGGTAGCTGAAAGTGTCAAGATTGAAGATAAATCGCCTGAGAAACCTGAATCGAAGCCAGCGTCATTAGCAAGTGAAAAGGTTTCCCCAATTACAAGTGAAAAAGACGAAAAATCCGCTCCTACTTCCAAGGAGACATCTCGGCCAGAGTCTGTAGTCAGTCACGTTGATGAGAAGGAGGAATCTCGGCGGGAGTCGGTAGCAGAAAGTATTAAAATTGAAGACAAGACCCCCGAGAAGTCTGAATTGAAGCCAGGATCAGTGGGCATTGAACAAATTTCCACAGTTTCAAGTGAAAAAAACGAAAAATCCGCTCCTGCTTCCAAGGAGACATCTCGGCCAGAGTCAGTAGTCAGTCATGTTGATGAAAAGGAGGAATCTCGGCGACAGTCAGTAGCAGAAAGCATCAAGATTGAAGATAAAATATCAGAAAAAGCTGATTCCAAGCCAGAATCGGTCGGCAGTGAAAAAGTTTCGCCAGTTCCAAGTGAAAAGTACGAAAAATCCGCTCCTGCTTCCAAGGAGACATCTCGGCCAGTGTCTGTAGTCAGTCACGTTGATGAGAAGGAGGAATCTCGGCCAGAGTCAGTAGCAGAAAGCATCAAGATTGAAGATAAAATATCAGAAAAAGCTGATTCCAAGCCAGAATCGGTCGGCAGTGAAAAAGTTTCGCCAGTTCCAAGTGAAAAAGACGAAAAATCCGCTCCTGCTTCCAAGGAGACATCTCGGCCAGAGTCAGTAGTCAGTCACGTTGATGAAAAGGAGGAATCTCGGCGACAGTCAGTAGCAGAAAGCATCAAGATTGAAGATAAAATATCAGAAAAAGCTGATTCCAAGCCAGAATCGGTCGGCAGTGAAAAAGTTTCGCCAGTTCCAAGTGAAAAGTACGAAAAATCCGCTCCTGCTTCCAAGGAGACATCTCGGCCAGAGTCTGTAGTCAGTCACGTTGATGAGAAGGAGGAATCTCGGCCAGAGTCAGTAGCAGAAAGAATCAAGTTTGAAGATAAAATATCAGAAAAAGCTGATTCCAAGCCAGAATCGGTCGGCAGTGAAAAAGTTTCGCCAGTTCCAAGTGAAAAGGGCGAAAAGTCTGCTCCTTCTTCAAAGGAGGCATCTCGCCCAGAGTCTGCAGTCAGTCATGTTGATGAGAAGGAAGAATCTCGGCGAGAGTCGCTAGCAGAAAGTGTCAAGGGTGAAGATAAAACGCAAGAGAAAGCTGAATCGAAGCCAGAGTCAATGGCCAGTGAAAAGGTTTCCCCAGTTGCAAGTGAAAAAGACAAAAAATCTGCTCTTGCTTCGAAGGAGGTATCGCGACCAGAATCTGTAGTGAGTCACGTTGATGAGCAGGATGTTTCACGGCGAGAGTCAATAGCAGAAAGTATCAAGGCTTTAGATAAAACACCCGAAAAAGTTGAATTGAAGCTAGAGTCGGTCCCTAGTGAAAAAGTTTCGCCAGTTCCAAGTGAAAAGGACGAAAAATCTGTTCCTACTTCCAAGGAACCGTCCCGACCAGAATCAGTTGTAAGCCATGCTGATGAGGAAAAAGCATCAAAAGAAGCAGTTACAGAATCCGAAGGAGCTGCTACAAAAGTTGATTGGCAGATTGGTAGCGAAAAAATATCGCCAGTTTCTGGTCAAATGGACGAGATATCACTCGACATTGTACCAGTCCCTCCCGGCAAAGACAAGTCCCCTTCAAAGTTCCCGGTAATTTCTGAACATGAATCCAAATTTCCTACACCACAACAAAAACTAAAGTTGGAAGAAAAGTCTACGGAAGGTTATATCACATCACCAAGTAAAATTGGTACCAAGCCTACCCCCTCACCAAAGCCTTCGCCATTAGAACCGTTCAAGGATGATGTGGTCATTCGGTCAGACTTTCCACAAAAAACTATTGAGCAACAATTTGAAGCATCGCTGTCAACCGTGTCTACTTTATTGCAAACAATAAGTGAAAAGCCTGTGACCGTCGACACCGTATCATCTCCTATCGATAAAGCACCTCCAACTTTATCTCCTACTGACTTCCAACAGATATCAAAACCTGACAAAGATAGCTTTAAACTTGACCTCCAACATCAAGCTAAACCTGATGAACCTACAGTTGACACAACATCCAGTCCAGTTGATGTGGCTCACTCCGAATTTATAGGTAGTGTTTCTCGAAAGGCTACTGAACAGTTATACAAATCGGACAGTACTATCTCAAAAACTGTAGAAACTTCAGGCGAGCATGCCAAGGTTACAAAAGAAACTGTATCGTCGCCCATCGATGAAGTTATACCGTCAATCGAAACTGATCAAAAACTAGCCACTGGCGAAACAATTGCAGAGGTCGTTGAAACCCTTAAGTCGGGTATTTTCCAAGAAACTGTCAAGGCTGTTGAAATCACTTCTTCGATATGTGACGACCTAAAGCAAATGGCTCTTAAAGTGGAGACTATTGCGGAAGATTCGGCAACAACAATTAAAAAAGAAATCCTTCCTACAGCAGAAAAGATAGAGGTGATAACAGAAGAAATAGAAAAAACTGTTGTTTCCGAAACTACCGAGGCTGTCAAGATTTCCTATGACATGAAAAATTTCCACACTGAACTGCGTGAGACACATATCACAACCGTAGACTCCTCTGCTCGAGAAGAAATAATTTTACATGATATCAAAGAAGAAGATGAAGAGCATAGATCCTCACCGCCCAGAGAAACAACTTCTGGAAAAGCGACAGTTGCCCCTACTGTTCAGCCACAGCGTCCAGTTTCACCAAGAGAAGAGGAAGTTGCAAAAATCGTGGCAAACGTGGCAGAAGTTCTTAAATCTGAGAAGGATATAACCGAAATCATTCCAGATTTTGACGAAAAAGTCTTGGAAGAAAAGCTCTTAAAAACAAAGGATGAAGACGCCGCTACTGTACAAAGAATGTTAGTTACAGCAAGTAGCGAGGACGGAGGAGAAGAAATTGAAATCTGTCCCAAGGGAAGCATTGTATTTACTCCCAGTTCAACACCCGATGTTTTGTCTGGAAGAGTTTCCCCAGATGGGTCAAAGGATTTAGAATCTGAACTGAAGTCTGATGACAAATCTTTGAAATCTCAGCCAGATTCCGAAAAATCATCCCCAGATCTGAAGTCGGGACCCATCTCCCTGGAGGAAAAGGATAAAATCGAGATTTCAGAGAAGGTTCAAATTGGAAAATCAATGGAGTCATCAACGGAGAAAAGAGAGTCTACTTCCAGTGTAACCGACTATCAATTCGAATTGCGAAGGGAATCGGCAGTCAGTATTTTGAGCGAAAAAGACTTGACGAAGGATGAAAGCACTTATGACGAGCGTCCTGATTCAGCAGCCAGCCACGACTTTGGTAAATTTTCACCAGAACCTACTGATCAAATTCACGAAATCACTACTGAATCTGTTCAATATACAACCAGAACCGAAAGAATAGAATCACATCCGGATCAAACCAAAGTCGACGACAAGTCTCCTTCATTACGAAAGTCTCCAGGTTCTGATGAAGAAGATGATAAAGAATCCACGAAGACTTCTTCTGTAGTAACTACTGTAGCTAATCAGATTAGTGAAAAGATTGATGAACAATTGGCGAAGAGTGATATTTACAAAACAGTAGTCGTTACGACCAAAACCATAACTAAAATCGTGCCTGGTAAAGATGAGGAAGTTGCGGGATCAAGTCCGCCAATATCACCAGTGGATAGTATAAAAAAAGATGACTTGAAGTTCACGTCAGTTATATCATCAACTATAACGGATCAAGTTGAAAGTAAATTTGCAGCTCTTGACCAAAAGATCGATGCATCGAAAACGGATATTTCCAAGACAGTAGAAGAGATATCTAAAATAACAGGTAAGGACGGGCAAGACGTTTCAGACGCAACTTCAGTAAAATCGCCAGATGATAGTCCAAAAGATAAGAAAGAATCCTTGAAGTCTACATCAGTCATAACTACGCTTAAAGATCAAAGCCAAGCAAAGACTCTCGAAAAAACAGATACCATCAAATCCGTAGTAGTTACCACCACTACCTCGACCTTAGACGAACAGGATGTTTCCGGTACATCACAAAAATCGCCACCCCGCAGCCCAAGAGACACACAAGATCAAGTTCTAAGCGAATCAGCAACATTTAAAGAAAAGATTGGGGAAGAATTATCGAAAACGGATGTATATAGAACAACAGTCGTGACGACAGAAACTATGATTTCAACTCTAGGTGGGAAAGACGAACAGGATGTCTTTGATACAACCCTACCAAAATCACCGGCTGACAGCCCAAAAGACACACCTGCATCAGTTAAGTCTGCATCAGGAGTAACAACAACAACCGTTGCAGATGAAATTCAGAGTAAATCGGCATCTCTAGAGGAAAAAGTTGCCGAAGAAACATCAGATACTTACAAGACAGTAATCGTGACAACTAAAACTGTGACTTCAAACCTAGGCGGGAAAGACGAACAGGATGTCTCTGATACAGCCCTAACAAAATCACCAGCTGACAGCCCAAAAGACACACCTGCATCAGTTAAGTCTGCGGCAGGAATAACAACAACAACCGTTGCAGATCAAGTTCAGAGTAAATCAGCATCTCTAGAGGAAAAAGTTGGAGAAGAAACATCCAAATCAGATACTTACAAGACAGTAATCGTGACGACTAAAACTCTGACTTCAAGCCTAGGAGGGAAAGACGAACAGGATGACTCTGATACAACCCTACCAAAATCACCAGCTGACAGCCCAAAAGACACACCTGCATCAGTTAAGTGTGCGTCAGGAGTAACAACAACAACCATTGCAGATGAAATTCAGAGTAAATCGGCATCTCTAGAGGAAAAAGTTGGAGAAGAAACCTCCAAATCAGATACTTACAAGACAGTAATCGTGACGACTAAAACTGTCACTTCAAGTCTAGGCGGAAAAGGCGAACAGAACGTTACCGATATCTCACCAAAATCACCAGTCGAAAGTGCAAAGGACGTACCAGCAGCCTTGAAGTCTGACTCAGCAGTAGCAACAACCGTAGCAGATCAATTTTATAGTGAATCGAACTCTCTTGACAAAAAGATTGATGAAACATCATCAAAAACAGATGTGTTGAAGACAGTAGTAGTAACCAAAACCATAACTTCAAGCGTAAGCAGTAAAGATGAGCACGATGTTTCAGAATCAATTGAAAAACAATTTACTGGAACAACAGAAACTGCAGCTAAACTCACTGAGCATTTACAATCTCGAACAGAATCAGTCGAGGAAACTGTTAGTAGCGATGAGAAAGCATCAAAAACAGATTCATCAAAGGTTCTGAAAACTTCCACAATGCCTGAAAAGATCCTACTAACAGAACAGGTAACTTACACAGAAACTGCCGAAATCGCCAAGTCCACGGAAGCAGCCGATAGACAAGTAATCAGTCATGTTTCTGAAAGTGTTACTGTAACTGAGAAAGATTCCGCCACACAAGTGGTTGGCACCACAAAATCATCATCAGTGTCTAGCATTAAAGAGGATTTATCAGAAATTTCTTCTTCCGAATCAAAATCATCTCGCACCGAAGAAATTTTAACCGAAAAGGAGTTATCGTCGAAAGAGAAAAAAGAAGAAACCTCCACTGCCCGCCAAGAGTCATTAATCACCCAAACGGAAGTTTCCGTCCGTGATTCTGCTATTAGTTCAACCGTCTCCAAAGCGAAAGCAACCACAGTAAAAGAGTCAGTAACAATAAAAAGTGAACAAAGTAAAGAATCAGAAGCTACGCTTATTTCATCTGAATCCCAACAATCATCCACCACAATTCTTAAATCAGATTTATCCTCCAAATCTGAAGTCATTGAAAAAGAAGAATCTCTTTCAGCAGCTACTAGTGCCGTGTCAAAGAAAATCGATGTCTCCGACGCTAAGGAGAAAACACAGGTAACAGAGAAACACTTGATTTCTGAACAATTTGCAGATATGTCAGCACACATCAAGGACACTTCACGAAGAGAATCAACTTTAAGCCAAAGCAGTGAAGGTCGACAAACGTGTTCATTCAGCGATCATGAAGACGACGAAGATGACGACGCAGATATTCTCAAAATGAAAGAAGCACGTTCTAAATCCATTGCAACAATTATGATGACAAGCATTTACAAGCCCTCAGAGGAAAGCCAAGTCTTTAGTGCTCTAGAAGAAGAAGCATCTGATGGCATAATAGAAGAAACATCAAAACTTGTCAGATCCACAGCACAAAGCTTCGCAACTGTTCAAAGAACAGCAACTCAAGAATCAATCAGTAATGAATCAAAACACATTGACAGAATCTTTTCTAGCACCGCTATGATAGAAGAAAAATCTCCCGAAGAACACATGGATAGAAAAACACCACCTACAGCCCCAGTAAGCCCAGGTATTAAATCCGCATCCACCACAGAGCCAAGGGAAACTGTTCAACAGACCAGCCTAACTGCCATGCAGTACAGTGAAATTTGCGGTGCATCCGTACCGTCCTCTCCAAAAGATGTCTCAGGCAAATCAAGCCCTGGTGCCTTAACATCAGAGAGCCGTTCCATACCTACTCCAGCGGGTCGTGAATCACTCACAGAGACTCCCGAATCATCACCAAAACCAACATCGCCCTTCCCCAGAGTGGCAAAAGAAGACATTCATACCACAACCACCTTTGGTGCAACTGAAGTAACTCGGACCTCTACACCGGAACTATCTGAAATTAGGGCCTTAGAAAAAACGGCTCTCACTGGAAGCACTGAAAAAATCATCACCACCACAATCACCACAGTTACCAAAGTAATTTCTAGCGATGGAAAGGAAATCGTAACCGAAGAAAAGACTATTACCACAACCGACACCAGTGAACCAGATGGTGAAAAGGTTACCGTAACAACCACAAGAACAACCAGCGAAAGTGATAAAGCCCCTTTACAGCCTAAGGAGTTGGCAATGCTCAGGTCGGAATTCCGCAGCTCAACACCTGGTAGCGATGATGAGCGTCCTTACAGTGATGATGAAATCCCACCATCACCAAGAAGTGTTACCTCTTCTCAAGCAGCTAGCTATGACCTTCAACGGTCAAGTTCAGGAATCAGTAAACGATCCGATATAGACATTGACGATAGCCAAGATGATATTCCGCCACAATACGGCAGCGAAGAACACTCATCTGCTCTCTCGATATCTATGGCACACAAAATTGTCGATCCAATGAGTACATCATTCTATGGCGCTCTTCCAGACTCATTCG
This sequence comes from Xylota segnis, assembly GCA_963583995.1. Lineage (NCBI taxonomy): Eukaryota > Metazoa > Arthropoda > Insecta > Diptera > Syrphidae > Xylota > Xylota segnis. Next base: position 59,531,308 of record OY757237.1, read on the forward strand.
GTTCACTCACAACATCGGCTGTCGCATCAACAACAGAAAAATCGGACCCAATTCCAATCAGAACTACTCGAACAATTGTGAGTAGAACCTTTACAGACTCACCAACCAGTCAATCGTCTGAAAGCGAAAGCGCCAGCCAAACCTGGGCACTACGGCACAGCAGCGATCATAAGTTCCTCGACGAAGCCGACCTAGACTTTGAGAAGGCTCTTGAAGAGCACCGACAAGTACGTGGTGCCGAAGTTATGTCAAGTGTCACAGCTAAGTATTCGTATTCGCCATCGAAATCTACAATCGAAGAGACTATTACCAAACCGAAATTCCCTCTTGGTGATATCCAAAAGGCGAAGAGTGCCGAGGGAACATCAGCCTCATCTGCCGAAAGTGAGAAAAAAGACCAAACCGATTCTGCCAAGCCCAAGGATCCACTAAAAGAGTGGGGCAAACCATTGGGTCTGCCATCACCTGCACCGATTGCAACTGAAAACGACGTCCGTACAACACCCAAAAAAGAACGTCGCATGGTTGCAGCGAAAACCAAACTCAATAACGAGAAAAATCTCAGGAAACGTTCCGAATCGCCCAGCAAATCAAAAAAATCCAGTCCAGTCTATGTGGACCTGACATATGTTCCTCACAATGGAAATTCATACTACTCACATGTCGAGTTCTTTAAGAGAGTGCGTGCGCGCTACTACGTCTTCTCGGGAACCGAACCCAGCCGAGAAGTATACAACGCTCTACTTGAGGCCAAACAAACATGGGAAGATAAAGATTTAGGTAAGTATACTTCACATAAAACAATATTCCTTCACTTATATTTGTATTTATAGAAGTAACTATCATCCCAACGTACGACACCGACGTCCTAGGCTACTGGGTAGCAGAAAACGAAGAACTCCTAGCCAAATATCACATCGACCTATCGCCGTCTGCATCAAGGTGCACAATCAACCTGCAAGATCACGAGACCTCATGCTCTGCTTACCGCTTGGAATTCTAGGCCACGGGGATGTTCATTGCGTTCTCCCCAAGGATCGACTCACAAGAATTTACCAATTAATTACTATAGTTGTTACTACACATAAATACACCTAAACCAGACATAAAGACAATGCAATGCGAAACTATTACCCTCAACGTGAACGAAAACGAAAACTAGATTTGGAAACGGATGAGGCAGACGCGATGCTGACATTACATGGCGGACTTTGGTGTGATTATCTGCTTTTTTCATTAGAAACACCGTCGCCATAGCAGCATCCCGTCGCAATCAGGAATGATCCCCTCACCAAAGAAATAATGAAAATTAGCTTTGCAACCAAAGATAAAATTATTTTACAAAAAAATCAAACAAATGTTACCTTATCTCCTAGTCCCTTATAATATAGATGATATAAAATTAGTTATATTTTGCTCCCAGCAAACAATAAAGTATTAAAAAAGCGTTAAAATGTTATGAAATTATATACATACATAAGCAAAACGATATTCAATGTGCCTCTGTGAAGCAAATGTAATTTATGTCCCAAGGAATTTAATTTTGAACATTTTTTTTTGCAATAAATGCGCAAAATATGGTGAACAATAAAATTTAGCTTCTAATTTATATATTTCTTGAGTGTTTCTTCTCCAATTAACTCCAAAATCATTTCATTATATTCACCATAAAGTCCTCCATTTTGAAAAAATAAGCTCAAGTGGTGCTCCAATAAAAATAATTATTGAAAATGTATAAATTTCGCTTACCCCAAACATTTTTCCATCGAACACTTTGAGATCACCTTTGAGAACATTAAATTATGAAGAAAAATACATAGCACAGGCCATAATTTATGAAATATTAAAATTTTAAATTTCTACTTAAAAATGGAGCAACTTTTCACACCGAACGGAAATCGAACTGTGCCTAACGGGACTTTCCTGTTGGCGTTACTTGCTTGATCACGTTCACCAACAACGATAGCGTGGGTGTATTCACAATGGAACAACTTGACTTGACAATTGTGCGATGTCAGTTAAAATTTGAATTTGAATTTGTATTCGAAATGAGTTTTGGAAAATATCCAACAAAAAAGACATAAAAAAACGAGATAAAAGAAAAAATATAATTTAATAAATGTTACTTTAGAACATTAATTGATTAAATATATACAAATATATATTAATGTACCTAAGTGTAATGTATGTTGTGTAATGTTGAACAAAACACAAATCTTTATTAGAAAAACAAAATATATAGTATCAAATAAATTTAATCTTGTTACACAAAACACACAGAAACAAAAAAAAAATAATTAAATGTAATTTTGATGTATCTATGATGTTAGAAAAAGAAAAAAAATATTTAAAGTATCCCCCATCACCCACCATGCTTGAGAAAACAAAACAAACATTTAGTTGGAAAGAAATGGCGGGGGTTCTGCAAAGGTCATATGATTTCGTTAGTAATTTACTTTGTTATATTCTGATTTCGCATACTCCACAATAAACTTATAATATACTTTAGGAGAATATTAACGAAAATAAAAAAAAGAAAAAGAAAACAACAGTCCGCCATTAAAGAAAAAAAACAAAAACAATAGAACTAATTAAGGAAATTAAGTTTAAGGAATAGTAAACTAAACAATGAATCTCTTAATAGAAAATAGGAAGAAAAAATAAAAAACATTTTTTGCAAACGTAATCACAAAAGTTAGGTACTCGTATTATTGTGCACCGTCCACAATTGAAACATTTAATTTAATTTACTTTAAACGACAAGGGAAAACTGATATTTTTGAGAATAGTAGGAATAAAATATGGTGCAATTACGTTCTTATAAAAGGTGTGTGATAGGCACAGGGCGATTTTATATAATTTTTCGTTTTTTTTTTTTTTTTTGATTTTGTTAAGAGCAATGTGTCGCTTCTCATTGCTGGAGGAGACCAAGTCCATAAGAACTATTCAACATGCTTTGTTTCATTTCCTTTATTTCTCAACAGTTTGTCAGAGACTTGACAAAATATAACTTTGAATTTTTTAAACTTAAAAAAAACAAACAAAAATAATATGTGATAAAAAAAAAATAAGTATTTCACTAAATTGTTTAGGAACAAAAGCAAAATGGCAAAGACAGGGATAATTAGTACACTACGCTACGAATATGCTACATACTATTATACTATTTTAATTTGTTGAGAACTTACAAATTTATTTGTGATATAATATTGTTTGAGTATTTAGCGTTTTAATAGAACTTACACCGATTCTAAAATGAGGTGTTTCAGATTGAACAACATCAAACAAAAGCAACCTTTCAGAGAGGGACAAATTTAACAAATTTTCTTTTATAAATAAAAAAATCAAACAAAAAAAAAACAACTATTTTATACCGAATTATTTTATACGTTTTTTGAAATAAGAAACAAACAAAAAGACAAAACATAGTAGATAGTTTTTGATTGACAATTATTAAAACAAAATGGTATATATATATTAAATATATAGTGATTTAGCTATACTATATGCTTTAGCAAGTATTTGAAATAGTCAAGAATATGGAGCATAATACGAATGAGACGAAGAAATACACAATAATTGTAATAGGAATAACAAAAAGTGCTTAATTTAATTTTATTTTACAAAATTTTATCCATATGTTATACATTATTTGATAGTGCGGAGCGGAAGCGATTAGGGTTTTTCGAAGTAAGGAAATACACACTTATACATATATTCAGATACACATAAGAAACAAGAAAATTTGAATAAGGCGGCTTTACGAAAATACACTTACATAGACATACTATTCTACGGCAAACAGGATATATGTTTAAATAAAAACATAAATTAATTTCAAATTCAATTTATAATGCACCCTGAGAAATTTCCCTTCAAAAATTTTATTATTATTGTTTTATTATAAACAAGAGATAGAAAGATAGAAAGAACAAAAATTAAATTATTGTACTAGTGGTTATTTATACAAAACAAAACAAAAAATAAAAAATATATATATACATGAATATTTAAAGAGAAATCCTAAGTATTAGTTATTAATGTACTACATCCTGAATGGAAAGAAAACATTTATATATACATACATATATTGATTTAACTATTCAAGTCTCTTACTTCTAATGCCTTTTACCGTAGTACCAGAGTTTGTTTGTTTTTAAAATATAAATTTTTAAAAGGAAAACAAAAAAAAACGAATTATTCAGCATTTGCCTTTGATTCAATTACCTAGTGCCCAAGAACGTAAATATGTTTACAATTTTTTTTCCGTTGCAATTGATATTTAAAGTTTATTGATAAAATTGTTATTTTCAAATCTTATTGCAATTACTAACTATAAGTGTATGTATTTATATTTAGTATTATGATGCAAAAAAAAAATGAAGTCAGATGAAGTAAAAAATTTTTAAATACTTATTATTAAAGACAAAGCTTATCTCCAAATAAAGAAATATATATACGAAAAATGTCAAAATAACTTTGTTTTATTTGTGTTGTTTATAATTGTTACTGTGAAATGATTTTTTGGAATAATTCAAAGTTCTATTGTGCATGAGACAGATTTTAGCAAATACAACAATAAGAACTAGTCCTGTTAACAATATGCCGAGATCTACATACTTGTCAACTGATAGACTTCTACTCTGAGATCGGTTTGAATATCGAATTTGAATTTTTGAATTTTTCTTCACGTGCATACAAGAGCGTTAAGGAATTAATTTAATTAAATAAAATCCGACGTCGCATAAACATGAAGGCGAGGATAGCAATGCATGCAGTGTTTATCCTACCTACTGGACGGAACGGATCGTGTTTTGCTGGCTCATATTTTTCTTAAACATTCATAACAGAAAAAAGTACAATTTATTTTCTTATCTTTAAGGTACATGCTCAGAGGAGATTTCCTGAATTTTAGAGAAAATATTCCAGGAAAACATTTTTTAATTAGACTAGTGAGTAGGAGTTTTGATGTTTGATTCATAAAAAACAACAACGCTTCTTGCACATTTCACCTTTCGCGAACTGACAATATAACTGCCATGAAGCTAAAGAAACACATATTCCCCATCAAACACTGAATTAAACAGTAGATCCCATGAAGAGTGTAACATACAGAACATTGCAACATTGAGCAGCTACACTGTGGGTCCCGTACAAGCCTGTCGCCCACATATTTGTATTTTAAATCACAACTGCTACTTTCTAGATACATACTTAGCTAATGACAGGGAAATTGGGATAAGTAGAGTTCGAAGGGCACCTATGATAAAGAATTTACCCAGAGTGACGTTCACACAAGTGCCATACACATTATCCTACTTGATTTCTTCACGTCAATTGACTCAAATTCTTAACAGTCGGTGTTTTGCCTCGATTCTTTATGTGTAGTTGCTAGGTATTGCTCACTGTAGAGATCATATGCGAAGGACTTACAGTGGATCCATTGTCCTTAAGTGTAGACAGCCAAACTTTATACCTCGGAAAAAAACATCTGTTGGAGTTAGTGGATGTTGTATTTTAATACGGTTTCCTAAATGGATTTTGTAATTCCTAAAAATCCTTCCGTCAGACTCTAGCACCATCATTGATTACCTTTTATATATGAAACTCTTTATTTGACCATCAAAATACACATTTCTTTTGTTTTGTTTTTCTTTCTGTTTTTATTGAACTCTTCCTCTAATTGTTTATATGTACATCGTACGAGAGGTTATTCTTGTAAAGTTTACATGTTTTCATCATACACACAAAATCATTCAGCGTCCTTTTCCTGAAGGATCATACCACTACGCTAGAGAACTACTTTTTCGCAACTCCGCTCCTTTGTCCGATCGAATAACAAAAAAAAAAGTTAGATACACAATAACAAACGAAATAAAAACTACCTAGAAGTAAAATGAAGACCACCCTATGCTCTTAATGCTGTAAACTGATGGAACACATCTAGAATATGTGTATCTAGGTCTGATGTAAATAGAAGTGTCTCCAATGTACTGCTGTACTTCTGTACTTGTTCATGGTGCTGAAAGGGAAAACCTTAAGTAAATGGATATTTTGGTATTGTATTAGGTGCACATACCATCAGGAAAACTTGTTGCAGACGTCCAATTGTCCATCGATACCAGTCAGTGTCTGGATCGCGACCATCCGTATCAGAACGAACCAAATGTTCGGATAAGATCATAATAAACCTCTGAAACACAATTAGGAACAAACGCTTTTGGTCTACATTGGCCGCTTCGAGTTTCTCCTCCATTCGTTCGACCATCTTTGAAGAAAAATAAAAACAAATCTCAATCAATGTGCTTCAATGCGCAATACAAATCGACGCAAAGAACAAGCCAAAGACCTAGTTAGACAATACCTGACCTTCAATTCATACAATACCTCATCACGCAATTAAGTTCGCATAAATAAAAACAGCTAATTATGCAATATACTTGGGTGTGCATAATTAAGTAGACTAACAAATACATAGATTACTTAACAACAGCCAGTGATGCATATCGAACCATGTCTAGAAGTTCAAACGCTAACAAAATTCCACTCACCTCTTCCGTGGGTTTGTCTGCATTGTGTTGAGGCTTTTTACGCTTCTGAGCACCACCTTCCTCTTCCGATTCGCTTGAAGATGAATCAGCTTTTGACAGTTTCTCCTTCGCTTCGCCCAATTCCGAACCTAGAAAGTTGCTTGGCGCACATTAGCCCTGATTTATTGTGTGTCGACCTAACGCTTCATACTCACTTAATTTGATAACGTGCTTATTCATTTTCTTTATGGTTAGATGGAGAATCTCCCAAAGATACATCTTTGTGAATTCACTAGTCATTTCTTTTGAGAAAATCCAAGTGGCTACAGCAGAGCACTCAACCACTTGTGTCTTTAGTAGTTTGTCGATTATAACCACCATCATTTGTTGGTGATTTTTCCACAGCTCAAATACATTGTGAAGAATGCATATTTGTGCTTCTTCCGACTCAGCAAGGGCCTGGAAAATATAATTCTGTTGAATATGTATGAGCTGTTTATTTAAAACTTACCTTGAAGACCAAGTGGAACTTTGAAATTGCAGCAAAGCTGTGCGAGAAGGACTTGGAACCTAAATTCAATAGAGTCTGCACAAACACATCGATCTTTAATGGATTGAAAGAGCTGTCAGACATTTCATTGTCGCCGTTTTCGCCAGAATTAGGTAGTTCCTTCAGTACGTTGCTCACCTCTTCGGGAGTACATTTCTGTCGTATAGCCACGACGAGTTGATGAGCTGTTGTCGTACCTGGTAGTGCAGCTGAAGGAATACATGACATAAGTATTGGAATGACAATTATAGCAACCTAACTGGTTTGGCAAATTAGTAACGGGTAAAGTTACATGACACTTTTCACTCTACTGGAACATGATGAAGTGTTTAACACTAACTCAACGGAGCGGAAATACAGTAACTTAAGAAAGACTTTCCTACTTTCTGTTTGGATAGGGACCATTATATAATTATTTGCAGATAAAATCGATGATAGTTCACTCACAATCCCATTGATACTCAGATACGTCCCCGAAATAGTTTTAGACAAGCTTTAGCTGTTTACGCTTGATTCATTTCAAGTTCTACCATACTCATGAGACTCATGAACTTAACCGTAGCTCAACGAAGCCGAAAGTGCTTAAACACACACATTCATTAATGGAATTGGATGTGCAGGTGGGATGAAACAACCCACCACAACCATGCGATGTATGAGGAGAGGGAGAAAGATGGTACTTGCGAAATATTAACGCAACAATGTGGAAAACTTTGTAAGTTACTCAGTTGTTTCTTGTTCGTTGTGGCGTATACTTAATAAAGCGGAATGTACTTTAAGACGTTTCTGTTCATCATATCATTGGTAATTAAGACAATACACAAAACATTTTATATGGATTACTTGTTTCTAGATTCAAATATGCCACGGTGCAATCGAAAGGGATCTCCTGCTCACACCTAAAGAGGGTTTACAGATCTTGGGAAGGACAGTCTATTACGACCCCCCTAGCAACGAAACAAGTGGAGTAATTCCGTGGCAGCAAACTCTGAAACATGTTACCTTTCTGACACTCTTCCCAGAAGCTGGACGTAGTTCAAATTTTAGGTAAGTTATTCCTAAGCACTTGCTACAAATTCACTGCTCAATAAATTATTTATTCAGCGAGCTTAAGGAATACAACGAGTTCATACGATCGCCTTACACTAGAATTCACGAGGAATACCCTAGATTTGGAGATATCATCACTATGGCACGAGGATGGCTTGAAAAATCAAATGAATATCATTTCGTAGAGGGCGTTTGTGAGAAGTATTGCGGTGAAAAAGTATTAGCATTGTGGAGAGTACAAAAAATTCGTCATCGAGATATTCAAAGGGGTTTTCGTTATGAAATGAAATTCAGCGTGACGCCTTTCGAAAGTGTAACTGCGACACAAAATAAACACGCACTCAGCGAGCAATTCTTCAAGTCATTTATATTAAAAGATGATGACTACCCAGAGAATTTTAATGCGATTGCGCGGAGATCCGATAGCGTTGAGAACTTCTCCAATGAACGAGAAGCCAGGATAATCAATGAAATTCCGAGAAGGGAAAATGCTCTTCTGTCACATATACCACCACTGAATATTGGCGAGTATTTTAAACAAGTTCCCAAGGCTTCAGCCAAAATTGGATACCTCGCAAGTACGCGTCCTATTTTTCCGACCACCTATAGACCAAACTACCACGTCAAATTTACCAAACCAGAAGTCTTTAACGCACCTGAAGAACCCAAAACAGTTGTGACACATCACTTTCATCACCATTACTTCATGAAAGATGCAGACACGCCATCTTCACACAATAACCACCAAATAATACATGGCAATCCAGATGCTATCCGAATCATAGAAGGCCCAAACGCAGAGCTTCTGTCGCCACAATACCCAATAAAAGTCCAGCCAGCGCCCTACACAACAACGACCGTGCCACCTCCACCGGCAGTTTTCTACATGCACCAAATTCCGTTGTATATACAATCTTTTCCTCAGGAAGACACTACAAGTCGACAGGCAGATTCGAAACCCTTCAAGCAAAGTGAGCAACAATTTGAAGAGATACGCTACTCCGATCCAGATCCACTATACGAAAATATAGACAACCAAAGGGGTTCTTCAGAGTCGGCTTCAGACGAAATACACGCACAGGTCGAACGAACGACCCCAAACATTTCCCCAAGTTCAGATTCCATCAGCGCTCAGCTACCACCCCCCACCGAGGATCAAGACACACGAGTTCCTTACGTTGATGATGAAGAGGAGAAGACCACTTACCCACCGACAACAATAACGACATCTGCATATTCGACTAGAAGAACTCTTCTACCCAAAAATAAGTATTTTATCTCCACTTCAACTTCGGAAAGTCCCCTCAAGTACGCGAGTAAGATATCACTGCACAAGATTCGAAATTATCCTCGAACTACTACCGAGCAGCCGGTGCTTAAATGGAAACCCAAACAAAAACTAAAACAGAAATCCTCGAGCGAACGTCCAGACAATGCTGCGTTGGAAACTAGTACAGAAGAGAAAGTAGTCACAGTCACACCCAGCGTAATGGATGTATCCGATTTCGAGATCCTCACACAAAAATCCGTGAGCAAATCGATTAGCGTAAAGGTGGGAAATCGCTCGCAAGAGATTCCCTTAACGATAGAGACGGGAGCGATGGTTTCCAGTGAAGCAAAAGACGACGATGAAAGCAAGTCTGACGAAAATGATACGAAATCGTGAGCGGGGTTGGACTACAATTTCTTTTTCTAATTATGTTACTATGAAGACTTTTATATTAATAAAAACAAATCCTTTTACTTACCAGCTCCTTCTGTGGAATACTTGTAATTTGGTTGCGGAGCAATGGGTATCAGCTGGGCATAGGCCTCAGGCATCATTACTGTTATCCTCTGATGATAGGACAGTCTATCAAATTGAAGCAAATATAAGCTTACATATTACAAACTATAGTTTGCACTTGTACTTACCTCAAACATTTCTGCAATACTTCCTGTATGAACTTTGGCCTCGGGTGCTCCGGGTCCAACAACAAACAGCTGTCCCACTCGTCCCAGGACCAGGTGAATTTAAAGTTACTCAAGTGATAGGAGAACCAGTTGACAAATCGATCGAAGCACGAAGTGTTCATCGAGTCGATTCTCATGAAAAGAATTTCTGTGGCCTGAGCTAACACCTGTGGCAAGGTGGCCGGCTGAAGCTTACATAGCTCGATAAGAATCGATCCGTAGACAATATCTAAATACCTTGGTGTTGGCATGTGAAACAGTTCGGCAAAGATAACCTCTACAATGCAATATTCGAGGGGAATTTTGTTCTTGTACGGGAATGCAAGCAACTGAGCGGCACAATCCTTGCGCTCAAGCTTGTGCGTCTCGATAATATGATGCAAATGTTCTTCGATGAGGAACCGTTCAATAGAATGAGCACCGGGTAAATTCGGTCCGTCTGGACAATCTGTGTAGTCAAACATACGGTACACTACCCATGGCATAGGATAGACAAACGACTCATGGTGCTGTGGAGGCACTATTTGCGGCAAGTTATGCTGCAATGCTTCGCACAAAACGGAATCAAAGGCTAAATATGGTCTCGGAATATGTTTTTCAGCCCAGTTGTCCTGACGCAGCTTTCGAATCTGTGCCCACAAGCAATCGAGATACTCCTCTTGGGGATGCGGTGCATCTACGGACCACACACGCAACGCATTGTGGTGCTTCTTGGTACGCTTATTAAGGAAAACCTCAATTCTCAGCAGAAGACTCTCTAGAGATGATTCCTTTTTCTCATACAGATCTCTACCGACCCATGGAAGGGTGGACAACACTGCAAACACATACCAATCTCTACGAACTTGCGGCACGTTGTCTTCGTTTGACACATCAATCATTATATCAAGCAACTGCAGCAAACTTGATGCCGAAATGACATGGCAATTAACCAAGTCCGCTAAGAACCTTAGTGAGTATCGAGCAGCATCCCAACGACACGCTTTTAAGCTGTCCTTAAACGTCTTGACCATATGGTCGACGAACTCGCCACCAAATTTGTAGTTCTTCGCGTTTAGCAATCCAACGAGCGTTGTGTAGATTGTACATTTTTCGGGCATTTTCACAGCACATTCTGATAGAATACGAAGAATTTTCAACCGAAATGTACCTAAATCGGCTTCCAAAACAGACACCAATCCCTCGAGATTTGATTCCACTGACGACGTGCTCCGTTCACCTACGCGGAGAATAAGTGATTCTAAGCGATCTTCGATTTCCTGATTTTCGGAGACACGACGCCGTTTTCGATTACGATGATCTAAAAACAAAAAAAAAATTAAAACCTTATTTTCCCAAAAGAGAAACTTTTAGAAGTTTTTGTAGGTTAGTTTTGATTCGCTTCAAAATTAACCGGAAAGAGTTATATTTACCAAAGCTATCATCATCGTCGTGGGCGCGTCTTCTATTCATGTTTTGTTTGGACGAATTATTTTTTAAATATGTTTATGTATATTTAATCACGTATAAAGTGGTAAAATGTTCTACTGAAATCAACGGCGATGCAAAGACGCTTCGCTGTCAAATCAACGAAATGACATTTCCAAGAATGCATAGTTTCCAGTTTCCAAATGTCAACGATGTGGATGCATGCACTTAAAATGGCGGAAAGTTGAAAGGTATATAAAAGTAGACAGTTGATTTTGAATGAATGACATTTCATAAATTTTATAAATCTTTGTTGTTAGTTGACTTATTATACAAAAAAAAATGGTTTACTTACATGTGTGAACATATGAATTGACAATAATATAGTTTAAGTTAAAATAAGATTTTAATATTTTTATACTAAGGTTACTAACACAACTTTTTCAAACTTAGATTTTGAGCTAGGACGATGAAATTTTATATTTAGGCTTAAAAAAAGTCAAATCCGACGATCTTTGTTGTATGAGTTACAAACATTGAGAATTGGGCAGAGAGTCTACCGCAAAATATCGCGGACATTTATGTGAATATTTCTTAGAAATACATCGTTGAGTTTTGAGTTAAATTGAGATTAAAAAGTGAAACTTTATTTTTAATCGCTGAAGCCCAGTATTCTGCCCGCGCTATAAGCATTTTAGCTACCTCTTAACTTTGTATAGATGGGGCACACAAAAAGTCTCAAGTGTCACAAGCTCGTGAAATAATTTTTGACGCATAACAAAATTTGAGGTATGAACAAAAATTATAAGCAGAACATCATTCTCATACCAGGAAAAACAAACATTGACTGGAGTTGTAGAGGGACGACAATGTCTTCCTCAATTTTTCGTTAATCTTTTATAATTAAGTAAACATTATTTATTATTTTTTTAATTAAAAATGGCAATTTACGTTAATAATAAAACATATGTTTTATCTAATCTATTACCCTAATCTAATCTATATTTTATCTATCTAAAATTTAACTCCAATGTGGAGAACAAAAACTGGAGACTATAGACAAAATACTAGGTTTAAGATTTCACAAGACCCTTGGATTTCAATTTTATTTTTTGAATACATACCTACATATGTACATACATACATATATATCTAATTTACTTTTGCATAAGAACTTATGGTTATCCTTAAAGGAGTAAATTTAAAAAAAAAGGAAGAAATAGTATAGGTGACGTTAAGGTTAGGTCTTTGCTCCATGGCTACCTACATTTGGTTTATAGTTTAAAGTACTTTCGCAGCCATGTGTTTACTCTTAATAACCGAAAGCATTAGCCCATGTCTTATGAGATAGTTTTGTCTAAGTATGTACACTGTTAATATAAGCTGTCGGTACGACACGTCCAAATAGCGGTTAATTAAGTAAATTGAAAGGAATACTAATAAAGTTGAGAAGATCAAGTCGACATTGCTTTTCATTGAATATTCTGTTCTAGCTATGCTAAGATCAATCGACTTGCTCTTGTTCCTGAATTCCACTAACTAGAGATTTATTTTCAAGCCCTGGTAAATGCAGCCACTTTATCTTCCGTACATACATATATACATTGATATACATATATATAGATTATTGTCATTACCTATATCAAGGCCAAGGAGAAACTCAATACAACGCAGACTCGCATGCGTCATTATTAAAGTACTACTGGAACTGACTCCTTCATATTTGGTGGTTGAAAAATTGAAGACGATTCTAAGAATGGACAAAGGAGAAATAGAAAATCAGGGCAATTTGCTGCACTTTTGACTTATCCAGAAAAAAATGTCAAATTTCAATTTTCAAAAAAACTTCTTCAGCCGCACAATAAGTGGTAAGCAAATGGCTCAAGAACTGACGAAGGAACTAGAGTAGGAGATCTAGGCAAATGCAGCAGGATACTGTAAGTAGTATGCAAAAAATCTGCTGCAAATGCAAAATGCTTCTGGGGGCTACTACGTATATGTGAAATTATAAAACAAAAATATATTCTTCAATGGACCAACCGTATGCCTTTTTAAAAAATGCCACCATATTGTACGAGTACACCACTTTCGAATACAAAGATCCATGACAGCCTTCACTCATAGCCTCAAATAACAATAAGTTTTCTATGACTCTTCTGCTTCAAACCAACCGATTCTCGACCTGTGTGCTCGAGATCGATAATTGAATACAAATGTTGTGTTATTCCACCAATAACATTTATCTTTCCTCATTGCAAATATTATGTGTGAATCGATAGAAAAAAAACCTACACCCTCACAAGTATCTATCCCAACATGTTCATCACAAATACTAGACGGCTCTATCCCACAATCTGATAATACGATTAAAGTAATTTGAAAATTGAAAATAAACCAAGCATATGAGCAGACTCGTCACATTTGCTTAGACCCTGTATTGCGAAAAAGAGGATTATCGAATTTAAGCTCCGAACGGCCTGTGGTGATCATTTACCAACCATCAAATATTTTTCTCCACACAATAAAAAACATCCCCATTCGCGCCACACTCGCCCTTATTTGGTGAACAATAAAAGTATTATGCTAATACCACCAGCCCACCCATGCAGACATTTCTCCTGCAAACAGACTCGACTCCATCAACGTACAACTCTCGGAGGAAAACAGCGCATCAGTATCAGCGTACAGTACATGTGACACATCGTTGCACGATGATGCGACAGGAAAACAATATAAACGAGATTCCATCGCAAACTCTCTCTCGGTATTGAAAAGATTCCATAAACTCCGGCAACAGTCGGAAGATACCTATCCCGCATATGGTAGCTATGATACGTTGTAAAAAGGAAAGCATGCAAAATGCTCTTAGTGTCACACTAAAAACCTTTCTTCTCACTCCTCCAGTCGTTTTATTTGGTTTTCAATTCATTCTCCTGTAACAGGAGGACGTATACTTGAAAATTTAGCAATGCGTGAATTGGATTGCAAATTAGAATGTTCGCACGTTTCTATATCTACGCATATCTATGTATATTGACAGCACTGTGATGCAATCCACCGTTATACAACCGGTGGAAAAAAAATCTTTTTTGAAGCAAATTGAAATCAAATCTACATATATTCAAAATCCAGTCCTTCCTTATCACCATGTAGGTAAGTGACAGGAGACCTGATAAATCAAAGGACTCATGAGACGTAGTCTTGATTCATTTAAAAATATTGACACACACCGAAGTGCTCGAGTACTCGCTTAAGTGAAGCGATATTCCCGCAACGGGCGGTTCTTTGTTGCTCGACTGGATGTATAGAACACCCTTGCTCGTTGCTAAGTTGATTGGGATTGCGGGTTTTTTTTTACCCCATTCCCTTGATAGGCACATGCACGCATGGACGGCATCATACTAATGCCAGTATCATCTCAATTTTTTTTTTTTTTTTTTGAATCTCAAACAGGAGAGAAAAAGATGACAAAAGCTTTAACGAAAAAAAAAGAAACCATTATCCAGCGAGACGAGTACTAGCGCCCAGAAAGTCATCCAATACCCGCCTCCCCCTAGGCAACTCACAATCTCGGTGTGAACTGATGAGGATGTGCATACATTCAGGAAAAAGTATTTAACAATGCTTGAAAAGCATCCGTCTCTGGAATCATTCGAGGAATGGAAAAAATTGGTACACCACGAAATGGTATTTATTACAAACTGAAGAAGATCCTGTACAGTGCACAGGGGCGGTTGTTGATTTTATTTATTCGTTTTTAGGGCGAAACTTATAAAAATGTACACACAAAAATTTTAGCAGAATATTATTTGAAAATCTCTTTCCATCATTGGTTGTAAAGTTTGATTGGCTTCATGGAAAATGTTCACTTTTGTTTTCCATTTTATAATTTTGCAATTATTCCTGGATATATGACAGCATCCACCCTGAAACCAACCCTGCTTCATATAGCAAACAATTGAAAAATTAAAAAAAAAATGTATATGTATATTAAAACGAATATACACCGCTATAGCACTGCGGTATAATAGCTGCGAACAATTGCTGTCGGTTTACCAACACTTTTTTCTTCCTTATTTCCTATTCGTTCTTTTATCCTTCCATCTGTGGTCCCACACCCTAAAATAAGAATCTGCATGAGGACGTTCAACAGTAGTAGAACACAGATTGATGCAATGTTGTCTGTTGCGTTACTCTGTGATTTGTATATGTTGCTCAGATGCTTCTGATGGTGATGATGATGATGCTGATGCTGAGGCTGATGCTGATGCTGATGGTAAGGTTGATGGTTGCTCTACCTATATGATTTACTTCCTTTTTTGAAACACGCGCCAATACAACAAAAAAAAAACCAAGCACCGACTACTCGACCCTTCTTCATGGAGAGAGGGCGGAATTTAAAATGTGTTCTCGGTTTTAGATTTAACACTCACAATGGTTGCTTGGCGGTTGACGGTCTCTGTTTTGTGGGATTCGGATTCATTTGATTTTAAACTGCCACTAGAGAAGGTGGTGATTGCGCTAATTATAAGTTTGATTCGTGGTATTTCCTTTAAATAACAGTTCTATTAAATATTTATAAATTTATTTATTGAGTTTGTGCAGTGTTTAGTGAATAACTTTAACTAACTTCAAGTGTTTAATGTAAGTAGTTAATTTGACTTCTGTGTAATTAAACATAAAATTTAAATTTAGTGTAATATCCTATAAAGAAAAATAATTTCAATGAAATTCAGTGGCTTTCGTGTTCTAGACAAAGCGCCGGCCAACTGCCGGCGGAATATACATGCATATGTGCATAAATCCTTGTCCTCCGGTTGGGTGAAAATAGTATTAGAACTCAACTAAATTAAAACCAAGTTAAGTGATTGTATACATCCCTTCTACCACCACCAAACAGAAATTTAAATTTATGTACCACTTGTGGCTGTGAATTACTTCGTCAAAAATCAACCCCAGTGGGAATACGAGTACTTCTAGCAGCTTCAACTTATGGATGACAAGGATACACTTCAATGTATGTATGTAAAAACGTGTGCATATATCGCTTTAGGCCTACCGAAACACACGTGGATACATTGGATTTACATTGAACCCTTTGCTCGAATCATAATACATTCGACTACGGTACGAATTGCGGGCGATTAGTACTGCAACCCTTGGCTTGGAAATATTATTCGAAAATTTAAGGGGATGACGAGGTTACATGTTTGCTATTTACACCGTAATGTGTGTGGTCATGACTTTCGTTACACACATCTGAATATGACAAACTACATCGTTAAATGTACGTTAGCACATTAATCAGTGAATTTGAAAGTGAAAAGTGAGGGTTAATTGGATATAATGGAAAGGATTTCAGAAGTTGATGCTGGGTGTTTGTGACTTTGGATAAAGTTATATTAAGTTTAGATTATTTAGAGTGACTATCTATTACATAAAGCGGAGTCAAGTTAGACCTAAAAGTACGCATGTTAGCCTTAAATGGTGTAAATTTTGATTTCCCGTCGCTAAAACGAAAGTCCATTTGTTCGCATTATAGAGCAAACACAAATATTTGGCACGAAAGGTCCGTGGAATCCAAAAGCCATCTTCTTACAGTTTACTGTAAGCTACTGTTTATTGCCGCCTCCGAAACGTAATTTTTTTTTTTGAGTTTTTTAAGACCTTTGTGAAAGAAGCAGTCGTGAAAAAACTCCAACCACTCGCTTCAAAGCACTTATAATTTGAGCCCCGGTGCCTTAGAGTAAAACAACATTTTCTAAAAACATCTATTTTAGGTCACACTATTAATACGTGCCCCCTTCTTAACTTAATGGAAATTAACTGGACCGATCCTTAGGATCAAGAACTTTGTAACATAAAATCATACAATTTGACGTTGATTTCTTAGTTTCTATACAAACATTTTTTAGTTTTATTTCGGTGCTTGACTTTCGAGATCGCAGCAGTTAATTGGTATTAAGTTAAGAACGTGGACACGGTCTAATAGTGTGTACTTAAGATAAGGTTTGCTGTGATAAGAGGGGAAAATTTAGCATATGTAGTTCATAATAAACACCCCAAAACTATTCTAAATTTAACGATATATGATATATAATCACGAATAAAATTTTCGCGACATATAGAAATCTAAAATTTTGGCATTTCCGACACCTGGATTAAATAAGACGACTTTAACTAACTTTTATCTAATATTTAAATTTACATCTCCATTACCCTCCGCAAAACTGACAACAAGTGTTCCGTAAACCATAATCCCATCAAAAACCGATCGTTTGACAGGGTCAATCTCAGGGAATCTAATCTGATTCCAAGATATTTTGAATACAACTGTATGTAAACTTTTAAACTACATTGAAGATTTAGCAATTAACAACGATGCCGAGGAGTTAGACAGAAGCTTCTTTGTTTGTTAATAAAAGCTATTTAGGTTTAACCTAAATTCTTCATATCATTTTATCAGCTCGACATGTAAAAAAAAAAATCTTTTTACGTGTCCTATGTGGCTGCATTTATAGTGTAGATGCTCAACTCTAATAAGAACCGGACCTCAAGAAAATGAAAAGTTATGCCGTCATTGATGAATGGTATGGTGGTATGGTCAATCCTTTCAAACTATTAATCTTATTGTTGTTTAGAGATCTGCTCTGCATCTTTTCGGTAACCGATAACGATATATTTAAATGGAAGTTAACTTTCTTCCTTAAAAAAAGAAGTAAATACTTGGCGCACCAGGACGATGGGACCCAGGGCCTATCTTCTCACAAACATTCGTGTTGTGCGCGTTATATTCTTTACACGAATGGCAGATTGTTATTTGAAAAGCTTTCTCAGGACAGTTGTACTCTCGGATGTTTGTCAGATGCTCGCGAGAGGTGGGGCCGTGAAAAACGTTTAGGTGTTCCCCGGCTGGGATTCTAACCAACTAGTCCAACTCCTTGCGTCATAGTTCCTCCTTAAGAATGGAAATTAACATCAAATTATTCTCTAATACAGACGTACATACGATACATATACGTTTTTCTATTTAAGTCTGAAGGAGTTGGGAGCAATAAAAACAGTCAGTAGAAAAATAACGATTGAGACTTCTAAGTATCTCATCGGTATTACAACATAATAAAGTCTAATTTCCACAAAACTCTGTTAGTACAACTATGATAAGGTTGTTTTTTCTCTGCTTTTAGGTTTTCAATTTGATTTTTGTAAACTAATGAAATTGTCTTTGATTCTTAGAAAAAGATGCAATGTAAGCTTAAAAATTTGTTTGCTTTCACCCTTTGGATAGGTTTTGATTATCATTGTAACTTATAAAAAATATGGCCCACTTTGTTAAAACTGCATGGGAAACAGGATAGTGTATCAATCGATCATCCATTGTTGGTCATAAGCTGCGAACCAGTTGGGATTTTGTAAGTTCGTTAGAATAGTTTGTGAATACATATATCTGTGAAATAATATAAAACTGTTCCGACCTAGCCCTGCCTTAAGACTCTTCAAAGGAAATAATTTCAATGAAAATACATTATTTGTGAAATATATTTTAAAAACACTTGTCATTTTTCTTGCCTTTAAAGCTAAGCACATATGTGTTTTAGAAGTTATGACTGACTTTGTCTGATGAAATATGTATCTAAGCTAGGGTATATCCTCAGATAATTGATTTAATTTTTTTTAAGAAGCCTCAAGTCTGTGATCTGTAGGAGAACCTTACCAACATTGGAAAAAGCCATCAATTTCCATAACACAAGTATTATTCGATCAATAGCTATTATAGCTATTGTTCCAAAAATATATTATTATTTTATTTATAATTTAATTATTATTATTAGATTATTTCGATTATTTAGATTTATTATTAGATTTAGATGATGAAAAAGGAAAAAAAATCATAAGCACACTTTTATGAAATAAAAAAAACACCTCCATCCCAAGGGTCTGGAGGGAATTTTAAATCCGTTAATACTTGTGTTCGTAATTACATATATTTTAGTTAGTAGACAACCAAAAGGAGTATAGAAATATTTATTATTTATAGTTCAAGTTTGAAACATACATAGGTATAGAAATAATACAGAGAAATAATCGAATTAGATCGTACAAAATCATCAGAATGTCACATCTTTTTGAGTCGTAAATTTTGAGCTAGAAGGATGCAATTTCATATCTGTATGAATATGCCAAGTTCACTTTATTAGAGGTAATGAAAAGAAAAATGATAGGATGTCTGTCGTATGATTCCTTTTAAATGAGTTGTGGCTTTTTCTATATGTTTTTTGAAACCTGCTTTCGTTGCTTACTGATACATTCGTCTTTGCTGTAATTTTTAAATGTAGAAATACATATACATATGTAAACCCTAAATGAACGATACTTAAACAAATTATTTTTAGAACAATAATGTTGCGGTTCACAATTCTAGTTTTAGCCTGTTTTTTCCAGCATATTGTATTGGTATCTTGCAAATAGTGGACAGGACCTACAAAAGTCTCTTCCGTTTCAGACTTCAAATGTGTTTAACAAAAATGATGTCTAGAAACTTGCATTTTCGCTTAATACTTACATTTGCTTTGTTTTAATTTGTTTTAATAGAATCACAAAGCTGGATTTCGTCGATGTTGCTAGTATCTTCCTGTTGCTAGTATATACTGGTAAAGTAAGACTACGTCTAAGCAGGTACAGAGACTATAGAGTTGTGGCGATATTTGATTCCAAATCAACATCACTCGCTTTTTAAACTCTGGGCTATGATTTTTGTTTTCTACTAGTTTTCTTGAAGGGCAGGCTAGATCTGGAGTGGAATCCTGTAAGTTGATAGTCACAATTTTAATATTCAAAAAGGTATTAAAAAACGATCGAAAAAGCGAACAAGATGATTGTTATCATCAACTCTTACCATTGAGGATTCCACTCCTATTTGCCGTCCAATTTTATACAAAAGACCGAAACTTGGTGTGTTATAACCAGTCGCGATGTATGGTACTTTGATTTTACAATTTTTGCCCACTCTTAATTTTGTCTTTATAAGTTCTTGGTCAGTAAATTCTGTTTGAAATCAGATTGCATTTAAAAATAAAGATAGTGTTGTCATGATCTGATGAATAGAAAAATGAAAACTATGTACACATGCTCTCTTCCCACCGTGTGTCGCCGTTGAATTCCAAATACAACCAGTCAGTAAACCGAGAATAAGATGCTCATTTCGTGGAGTAATTAAAACAAACATCCTTGTTCTGGGATTATTTTCTTCTTCTGCACTTGATTGTTACAATTGATTTTTTTTTTTTTTTTACATCTTCATCTCCACCCTTGTTTTATCCTCTTGAGGATTTTACTTCTTCCAATTTATATGCAAACACAAGAATTGAAAAGAAAGAAGCTGCACTTAATTGCCACGGCGGTAAGGAAAAGCCTGCTAAAAAAAGTCAGGCGTAAACTTCTACAAGAAAAGTTCTGCCTCCAAGTTGAATATTTGTCTGTCAACAACTTAAAAAGTCGTTGAATCCCTGGATTAAGCTAGCTTATTTATTCCCCATAAAGTATGTAAGAGTTTTTATTGTCGTCGCAATCTGCGACAGAATGTCTCCTGTCCTAAGTACCGCCGCCGCCACCGCCGCCACCCGCTCCCTTCAGCACCATCGCACAATGCAAATTTTAATTAACAAACGCCGCTGCTTAAAAATGTTATTGTTCCGTAATAAATTCAATTTTGAAACTTTTCCATTACCACCTCGACGAGTGGATGTCCATAAATTATGTATGGATCCTGCGGTGTATACTTAGAAGATATCTTAATTAACATAATCTAATTTGAATGAAACTCTTCTTATTTTAACAATATCATCGAAATGACGGCTAGCCAAAGGACCCAGATGTTGAACAGGAGAAAAGGATTTTCAGTGGTGGGCTCTAATGATAAATTTAAATGAATTGAATATGAATTTTAAGGAAAAAAAAAACAAGACTACACCAAAACGTGTTAAGAAGAAAAAAAATTAAAAAAAAGGACAACTCATATGACATGCAGGATGTCGACAGATTGAGGGACATGTCTCGTGGATTGCACAGCTCATGCGGAAAATTTGAGCAAATACAAATGTGACAAAAATGGACCACGTAGACTACATTCCTCTGGCGACATCCTAGAAGGTGCGATGTCTTAATTGCTATGCGAAATCCTCTCGAAAATTTGTGTTTGTATGTTCATATGAAAGGATATGAATTAAACTGATTGAAAAAAATCACCCTTTTGTATGGCAAAAAAAAATATCTCGCATATCAAAGCGATGACTTTTTTCTGTAC
The DNA here is from genome assembly GCA_963583995.1 of Xylota segnis. NCBI lineage: Eukaryota > Metazoa > Arthropoda > Insecta > Diptera > Syrphidae > Xylota > Xylota segnis. The sequence continues at coordinate 59,553,101 of OY757237.1, forward strand.
ATGAAACAATGGCTTGTCTACCCAAACCCCCACTGCATGTGGGGAGAGGAGAATAAAACCCCACAGCTTAAAGCATTGGTTTTAAATTGCTCAAACGATTAAAAAAAAAATAATAATAATCCTGTCGGTAAAAAAAAACCTAGGAAAAGAACTCCTTTTAATTATTAAAAATGCTGCAAATAATTCACTAGTAACGGATATGCTAGATAAATATGTACATACATTCCAGTCGTACTATCACGGTAAATTGGTATTAATGTAAATGTGTATGCAGAACAATGGGCACAAGGTTTCAGTTTTGGATGTTTGCATTGTCCTCACAAATGCATGCAAATATCCCTAATGCTCTTAATTCACTTTTCATTTAAAGATTGAGGATGGCAGAGATTTCCTTAAGTATAAATCTTTTGTCTTGTTAACAAATCAAAAACAGCTTACAACTGTCTTGGAATTGTGTTCATTTCAATTCAACTGACTGGGGTTGTGTCCGTGTGTACAGAAGGATTCTACAATCGATGTTGTGTTTTACTCGGAAAAGGAATACGGGGTAAAGTTAAGGTTCCCTTTAAAAAGTTGTTTCAGTCTACTCCGGCATATGATGTGGCATTCACAGAGTAGATGTGTGATGTCCTTCGAGACGTGAGGTCGCTGCAGCATTCGTATATATCCGTATTTGATAATGCTAGTCTCTTGGTGTGTCTCCATAGCAATGGCCTTAATTTCATTATTTCCTTAGATTACCTCCGACTTAACATAACCCACCATAGATGATATTGGATCATAACAGCTTAAGTGTTTGAGCAAAGCTAGAACCTCTGATTGGAACACACTACATGTGCCTGGAAGTCTGAAGGCCATTTGCAGGTCTATGTTTCCGGGCTATATACTTGAGGCCGCGTTTTCAATGATTTTGGAACGGTCCGTGTATTAGATGGAGGCTTATCAACAGCTGGTTAACCTCAGTACCAATCGCCGCTGTTAAAAGTTCCCATAATCTCAATTGAAATTCAATCAGAGGGTATTTTTATTTTCCAAAGATGCACACAGGGAAGTACAAGGTTATTTCGACCGATTTCTGTCCTAAATACGAATAATGAGAGTAAGTTTGGAAGTAAGTTTGGATGGTACAACGATTTTCTTCCAAGATGTGGACTAGATTCATCAACGTCAAGATTCATAAAGCCCACATTGGACTTCATCTGCTGACTTTTTTGAATCTGCATATTCCCCTTAAATTGTAGATTAATTTATCTGCTTCCAGGCGTCAAATAGAAATCAAGGTACTCAGGAAACTATCAGTTCGTTTCAGATAGCTTGTATTTCCCTTTAAATTTTCTACAAGTTATGTTGATTTTTCCTTAGGCTTAGGTTTGAAGATCAAGAGACTGCTTAACCTGGTTGAAAAGCCATTTGTATTCACTTTCAAGGGTTTTGACTGACTGATTCCACTAGGAAGGTCAGGATTTACCTCGAGGTTTGGGCTATTGGGCGGAAGATCAACGTAAGAGTGGATGTGTTGGTGCATGGTGCAGATATTTCTATAAGGTCCCAGACGAAATGGAAATACTGCAGTTGACGTTCGCTCTTTTCGAATCCGTAGACCTTTCCTACTCTGACCTTTCCATTCGAATATTGAGTTCTTGCCGGAGAGGCCGATAGGGATATCTATGACAACTTTCGTTGTCCAAGCAAACGCTTTGTTTACTCCCCTGAAAGCTCAGGGTAATCCACTAGCACTTAAGCAGTAAAGAGGCTGTGCGGGGTGGACGTGTATGTCGTTTCGGGGTCCTAATATGACGCAAGCTCGTAGCAATATGGCGTATTAGCGAGCAGGACCTGGATTTAGCTAGGCTAGGAGCAGGTTAGCAATTCAGGATCTGTTTGACAGAAGCGAGCACTAAAAGACTTGGTGCCTGCCCTCTAGCTATGGAAAGAGCAAGCTTAAAGTAAGTTATACCCTCATAAACGTAGGGTGAAATATTTATATGGTTTAAGGTGTACAGCTATAATCTAAAATAAATAAAACCTCTTTTTTTTCTTCGTCTAAGCCGTAATAAAAGTTTTCTTCTTCACAGATTACCAAAGTATGGCCGAGGAACAACAGCGTCACTTAGAAACGTCACCTTCTCCGCAAAAATCACCACCAAAGGAGCGCAAGAGTATTCATGAGCTTCGGAACCAGGACTATGTCAGTCGCTTGTTAGCCGCAACACCACCATATCTATACTCAGCACCAGTAGGTCCAAATAACTTTTTCTTCAGCGATATGTTGCGATCTCTTGTTCATGCAAGGAATAATGAAAACGCACGAAATCTTCAAATGCAACAAGCCGCAGTTATGGCCAGAAGACCCCGAAAACGTTCATGCAGTCAACATAGACCATACTACGAACACCTAAGGGAGCGCAAAGGAATTGAAGAAAAAACTGCTGTAATAGAAAAACCATTAGAACTGACCAACAAGCAATTCCTACCAATGTCTGTTGCGAAATATTCCAAGTCTGACCCTACCCCAAAGGAATCGGTTTGCAATAAAACACCAAATGATTCAAACTCAACCGAAAGTCAGAGCGCCCTACAAGAAAGTCCGACGGGTGGTTCTCTACCACCCCAAGATCTTGTACTACCTCCACCACCACCTGTCTGGTACCCACCTATCTATCCTCCCTACGGCATAGATCCTCTACACTTTTTCATCGATTTACGAGTTTCAGGACATATCTACGACCGAAAAAAGGAAAATGTCTCCCCATTGTCTAATGCGGAAAATAACACACTCACGTCGCCCGAAAATGATACACCGGGAAAACACCGTCATGGATCCGCGTTCACAGTACCGGTACCACGAAGTGAATCCAAGGGCTCAACAGCAATCAACTTGTCATCTTCTTCTTCCTCTGCCGCAGAGACAACAAACAAGTTCGAGAACTATACCAAATACTATGACTTGGGTGAGACCAAAGAAAACAATCCAAATGCGAAGAGCAGTGCTAACTACGTGCTCCAAAATCTGCCAAGGCTGTACAGCCAATTTACTGCGGCTAAAGATCTAACAGAGGACAACTCTTTTGAGAACGATACTAAATCGGATCCGGATTGTGAAGACTCCATAGATGAACACGGTTGCGGAGTTTATCGAGATAATTCAGCTCATATTGATGTAGAAATGATAGAATCCACAAAGTTTCACAACGATGGTGCAAGTCCTGATGATTGCAACGTTACACACCAGAATGAATAGTTTTTTTTCCACATTACGTATAATTTATTAACATATTTAATATTTAAAAATAAATTCAGTTTTAAACTTTCAATGCGAGAAGATCAAGTTTTTCATTAATTTTACATTTTCTTAAAAAAAAAAGTCATCAAGTCTGCAAACGCTAAAAGGAATTACATCACTTATTGCTAAAGGTCCTTACAGCGTCCCTTGGTTAAAATTTTCACGCTTAAACAAAAAAAAAAAGTAAAAAATAACGATACTGATTGCCAAGCTGTGTGCCTGTCTACTTTAGAACAAATTCGCCTGCGGGCAGAAAAAATCTCTCCACACCCACTCTTTGGCACTTTAATCTGTGGCAGTGGTTGCTGTCAGGTGTTGATGATGAACCACTCGTGATTCGTCACATCTCCAAGTGGGTGAATAATTTCTACGTTTTTTTTTGTCTCTGCGCTTAATTGACGATAAAGATCTGAAAGCAATTTCATAAATCATTTACTGACATCTTTACACTGAACGCTTGAGTGTACATAGGTATTCAATATTGTTACCACCTACAATCCAAATTGAAAATGGAAGGGACTTTTATTCAGGATATTAATTTTCTCTCCTACCGCTTGCATATGCATATCTTCAGCGCTTTTATCAATAAGCTGTAGTAGGCGGCAGCCTGTGATTGCGATTTCAGCGAAAATTTCAATTCACTGCCTCCTGGTGCGGTAAGCAATTGAAGCCTCATCGAGATGAGGATAATTGCTGCCGCTCGATTGAATGCAAGTGGACATGAACACTCCATTCCGGATTGAATTGGATTTTTTTTTGCTGGCGTAACCAACGGGCTTCGGTATACCCCTTTTAAATTAGTTTAAAAGCCAATTTTGCATTTATTACAAAAGGAACATGGCATTTTGGAAGGGAAGGGGGTTGAAACTGAAACGCAACCCTTGAAGCGTGGTGGGTGAGAAGAATTTTTGAAATTTGTTCCAAAAACTTCAAAGATATTTCATAAATCTTATTGCGGCCGGTAATAACTCATCTTGTGGGATTCTTTTACATTGTGTTTCGCTCTTTTTCGCGTCTCTCCTAATGATTACAAGGAGTAGGAATCGACTAAGAGAGTGATACTATGACAAGGATGTATTATTCGGTAAAAGGAGACGGCATATTTGCCGCGCTGCGATAAATATCCCTTCCTACGGATGCCATATTGTAATGAACGGGGGTGGGTGGAGAAGACGAACATTTTTTTATTTTTCTTCTTTTGCAATTCGTATTTTAATACCCATCATTCTTTGCAAAGCTGTTGTCAATGCATAACTACCACAGATGAAAGGAGGAGATGGGCGTTATTGTTGATTTTTAAGATTTATGCTTTTCGTGAATAATCTCTACGCTAGGAGTGGGGTGGGTTTGATAAAAGCTTGAAAATTATAAGGGGATTGATTTTTTTTAAGTTGACAATCATATAAGTGCAAATACAGTCATAGAAAATGAAAAAAAGTACGTAATGCATTTGTAGTTTTGTAGTGTTGAATGAAATTTGTTACCAAGCAAAACTGCATATGAATATGAAAGGACTTTCAATGTGAAAAAAGCTCCTCCCCATCCATTGGCATTTCTTTTTTATTTTCTCTTACCCTACGAGAATACCCACAGATGTCGAGCTTTCTTTTTTAACGAATTACCTCGCATGCTTTCGCATCCCTTGCAAGTGTATTGGGAGTGCATTCTAATGCAAAAGTGGGAGATGCCTATGTTAACGCCTTCTCTAGATGTAACGCCTCCCAATGAATGCATATTGTTTGCATATTGGTTTCTTATGGATTTAGTTTAAGCCTTTATTATCTAGACGATGGAATCAATTAAATGAAAAGGTAAAAAGGATACATTTGATGGAATTCAAAAACGTAGACTTTGAACAAGTTATCAAATGATGTCAACCCAAACAATTGTGTATGATGTGTGTGGTTAAGCGATCAGTGCGGTGGACAACAAAGGGCAAGCTGAAAAGGTAGATACAACCGAAAATACTGCGAACTCAACGAAATTGTGGATCTAAATAGTTTAAAAAGATAGGACTGACTAAATGGACTGAGATATAACAAGACAAAGATCTTTGGGTAGCTAGGTTAGTATGGGAGGCCACATTAGTGCCCACACCTAGACCAGTACAAAATGGATTTTATCATTATCTTGAAACTACCCTTAAAACCAGCAAGAGATTAATATAAAACGCTGTAGGATATTAATGTTGATATTAACCTAGGCTATCCATGCACCTAAGTGCAATCCTCTTCGAGCGGAGAGAACTTGGCTCGTATACAGAAACCATTAGCGAGGAGCTCCATCCTAAGGGCATACCAAATATAAAATGCAGTATATCGTAATGACACCTATTACTATGAGCGTCCTGGGACCTGATCTATCTGAAGATGAAGCTATTTGGGCACTACGGTTGGTTAAACCAGGTTCTTTTTTTTTTTTTTAATTTTTGAGTTGAACGTAAAAGATTCCAAGGAGAAAAACAGCTTTAACAGAGTGAACCTTTGAGTCCTTATTTTTCTGGCTCGACTTCATCGAAGTGGACTCCAACATTCAATTCAAGGTACATTGTGCTGCTAAGTCTCATGGTTTGTCGCCAGTGAGTTATGGCCTCTAAGGATACCTATGAGGAAAGTCCAATCTGTCCAACTTAAAGTCTGATTTAATTTTGAACATGAGGAGACTAATGGTTCTTAGGACCAAGCGGTCTGCTTGTAGTTCGTTTAATTCTGATTGGCATTGAACTAATGACTTTAATGGCAGCTTGGCCGATATTTATAGATATAGGATAGGTCTGATGATGGTGGTGTATATGTAGTGAATTGTCCTCATTGCACCCTCATTTTTTGCCGTAAATGCATAAAAGCAATCAAACCCTTCTATATGCGTTCGAGTATATTGTCTTACTGTTCCATTTTCAATTTAGTATGCATCCTAGGTATCTCGGCTTGCTTTTAACTTTATTTATTCTGCCCAGATTATCTACCTCGGAACACCAGTTTGATCCATATGTAAATTTGTATTTTAAATAAAATTTATTTCAATTTTTTTCATCAAGAGTTGGCTTAATAAATCACATTAAAGTACTACTGGTGTGATGCACCTCTTGGAGTGCAAGACGAAACTAGTGAAACATCAGGCATTTAAATATCCAACAAGGCAAAATAAAATTATCTTTGAAGGAATAACGGAGTTAAATGATTCTGGAAAAAAATAGTTCACTATCTCCAAATGCTGCCTCATCGGAATATGCAATGATTTTTAGGAGCATTTAATCTTCATTCAACCTAATGGCTCTTCGAGGTCCATTCTAAGCATTGTAAATTCGCCTAATAGTAAATTCGTTTGATAGTAATACATTTGATTCAATTGAAAATATATATTTGCTTTTACAAACAACCATAGCCAAGATTAATAGGCTATCCTACTGACTCTAATACTTTTTAATACTTTTAATGCTAAAAATTAAAATCAAAAATACATCATTTTAAAATATGATCTACTTCAGTTTATACATTCTAAATGACTGTATTCTGACTGTATATTTGAATGTTATTCAAGTTCACTAAATAAAGGGTGTTCCAGAAGAGTTAGTTACGCAATTGTTTTACACACATTTGTAGAATTGCAAATCATTATATAATATTTTGTTTGTTTTACACACTGCTCTGGATTTCGTAAATCAACGCATCAAGTAATGCGATATTAAATTAATATTGTATTCTGCAGGACATTTTAATCCTTCCAGGCAAAAAAATAAACATATTTATGTTTACAAGTAAATAAGTGATAAATATTACTAAATGTATGCATGCATTTATTATTTGGAGAAATCTTGAAGCATTCTCTCAAGACCAAAATTAAAAGGGAAAAACCAACTTGCTTAATTTTCTTGCCAAAATGTATTTTTATTCAAAAGTTCTTAAAACTAGCCTGATGAACTTAACTAGGTTATGACGACCATACTGGATACATGCGGACGCTCTAAGCTGAACTTAATTCCTATTCAACGTCATTTTAGAACAAAAAATAGGTGTTCAATAGCTCTATAATTATTTAAATAATTAAATAAATAATTTCTATATTGCTCGCTCTGTGGACTGTATATTCGCACAACCGCACGCTCTCGTGTCTGCGCTTAGAGTGCCCCTATTGTGCTGTTGCGCAGCTGTGTATATCTTTGCCAGCTGCGCTTGCCCAGCTTGCCCACTCGACCGTTGGTGAGTGCGTGTGCGCTATGCACGATGATGGAAATTTCCACCGTCGATGCTGTTGCTGCCTGCGTTGCCGTGGCAGTTTTTGGTGTTCTTAACATTCCCCCCCCCCCCTTAATTGAAGGTTAATCTTCAATTATTCTCGGAGGATCTTGCTTGGGAAGGATGCACAATATTTGCACTGGTCGCGCCAATGTCGAGTGCTCGTTTTGACGTCGGCGCTACGCGCTATCCCGTCCTTGCCTTGATGGACCGCAGCAATTCGGTCGCTCGAATTTACTACACGCGGTAAAATTCTCCCAGGAAGGCATGAAGATACTCTGGGAATCACGCACATTTCGCAGCTCAGCGCAAATGTTGGATCTGCTCCAGATATAATGTCCACTTCTGCCGTTCCTGCTAGCCGCACGTTGGCCTTGGAGGTGATTCCGCGCACCAAGAGGTCACGTTTGCGCGTTTTTATGCACATCCTCTGGACGCACTGTCCGTCGATGAGACTGATCTGGCTTGCGCTGTCCAGCCGCGCTCTTGCTCCATGGCAGGTCCCTCTCCAGCTCTGATTTTGACGAGAGCGTTTGCCAATAGTGCGCTTACGACTTTTGTACTCCGATGCTCTATCTTTGTTGCTGTGTCGTTTTGCTCTGCACGTTGTTCGCGCGTTGGGAAGGTGTGGCGTGAGGGTCAGTCTTCGGCTCTGTTGATGGTGGATCGTGTGGCTCTGATTGTTATTGGTCCGGGCTGTTGCCGGCTTGTAACACGACTGGCAGTCCGTGTTTCTTTGGGACTACCACCGCTAGGCTGGATGCGGCGGTGGATTGCTCCAGACAAAGCACGCTGTTGTGTTTTTTGTTGCACCTGCGACAAGCTCCGGAGGGACATGCATGTGACGGGTGCCCGCTCCTTAGGCAATTAGCACACAGTTTCCAGGTCCGTACCTTGTCGTTCCTGCCCTGGATCGACATCGCCAAAAAATCCCCACAGCGGTATAGCGGGTGCTGTGACCTGCATAGAGGGCACTTGGGTAGTGCCGCTGCCCTGCTTCGTGCAGCTCCGCCAGCGTTGGACTTTTCCTTCTTCTGCTCGGCCGGCCTTGTTACGTGTCCGGATTTTTCGCATTGGTCGTAAAAGGCTGAGTCTAATGCACTCGCCCGTCGCTCTAAAAATTGGAGGAACTCTTTGAGAGTTACAATTTTGCGTACATCGTCCCTGGTCATCTGCCATGCGTGGTTTGTTTCACCATCAAGTCTCGCCCTGAGCATATTGACGATGAATGGGTCCCACGATGCGATGTCGAGACCGAGTGCACGTAACGAGCTGAGGTGCACATTCGCTTCATTCACCAAGTCGCGAATCCCTTGAGCTCTTGATGATTCTTGGCTCACCTTGGGAATGGCATGCAAGGCATTCAAATGCGCATCAACGATGTTTTGTTTATTGTCGAAAACTTCGTTGAGCTTCGACCAGGCTGCCTCGTAATTAGCGTCCGTGGTCTGCCATCTGCTGATAAGCCGCGCTGGAGCACCATCCAGCGCAAGCCTCAGCTCACGCATTTTTGTCACCCTCGCCATCGTAGAGTTGTTGTGCACTTCGGTGAGAAATTGGTCACGGAATTCTCGCCACTTTGTGTAGTCGCCCCTAAACACGGTTAGCTTTGGGGCCGCTCTTGGCGCACCTGGATTATACTCGGCGGCAGGTTTGAAGCGGTTGTCGCGGCTGCTCTAGCCGCATCTTGACGCCCCAGCTCTGCAATGCGCATCCGCAATTTAGCAACTGCCGTGTGGTAATCGTCTTCCACAGCTGCCAAGTAGTTCCCGTGTGCCTCTACCTCTTCTGCCCTCGCTGCTTTCTCCACCAGCGGCATATGCTCCGAAACCAACCTCTCGTAAGCTCTGTCGGCTGCCTCCAGCTTTGTTTGAAGCAAAGCCTCGTCCGCCCTTTCGAATTCCTCCGTTGTTGTGAATTTGGAGATCCAAGTGAGGGTTGAGCGGAATACATCTTGCCGCGCTAGGTCACCCATCGTTCGTGCCTTTATTTTTTTTGCCGTAGCACCGTATGTCCGTAGCAATTCAGGTCGACCCTTCGGATATAGCTACGAACGCACAAAAGAATCGAGCAATTAGCTCTATATGCACAAAGAAAAAAAAAAATAAAATAAAAATTAAAAAAAAATAAATAAAATGCTCAAGTAACTGCACTAGATTACTGAATTTAAAAAAAATTAAAAAAAATTAATTTTTATTTTCGCTAATTATTATTTGGCTCGATTGGACCAAATGTTCAATAGCTCTGTAATTATTATTTAGATAATAAACGATTATATAATATTTTCTGTATTGCTCAATTGTGCTGTTGCGCAGCTGTGTATATCTTTGCCAGCTGCGCTTGCACTTTCCCGTTGCCCAGCACTCGACCGTTGGTGAGTGCGTGTTCGCTATGCACGATGATGGAAATTTCCACCGTCGATGCTGTTGCTGCCTGTGTTGCCGTGGCAGTTTTTGGTGTTCTTAACAATAGGTTTTTGTAAAAACTTGGTGAAACAACAATTTTTTTTATATTTTCGTATTTATAAATTAACATGTTTCCATACATACCCTATTCTTCATGTATTTCATGTATTTTTTTTTTATCCTAAATGCAATAACATCTCACATGACACCCCTGGTTTATGCACGTGACAGAAAAATTACGTTTAGATCAATCATAGCTATCTTCAGATTGCATCGTGAAAAAAAACACCTCGCAAGTTATCCGAAAATCCATTGCTGGCCGGAGTGTTTCGTAAAACTCGAAAATCATTTCCTTACAAATTCATAAATAACTTATTAAATTTTAAATTAACTACACAGAATGGCTGCCCGTCTTATTCAAAAAATTGTAAGAAATGCATTAATTTATAAGTTCTTTCTGTGAAAACTGAAGGTTCCCTTACCCTCGCCGTGCTCGTGTGTGATAATTCCAACGCAAATATTTAGCAGCTAGTTTTAAATCGAAATTTTTAATCAACTACAATTGTTTGCTTAAATATTCTTCTTTTATTTATTGTTATTTGTAGTTAAAAAGCTTAGGACTTAATTCCATTGCAGGGGAGACCGTGGCCCCAAAGGTGGTCAGTATTTTGTATTTGTTTTTACATAACAAAATTAAAGTGTAATCGATTGATTCAATAGATAGAGAAAATGTAATATCATTTAAGTCGCACCGCATACTCATAGAATTGCTTAATTAAAGTGTGTTGGAGCATCGTTTGCGCGAGATAAAAATCTCAAAGAAATTTTTCTTAACCTCCATTCTTCGTCTTTGTGACATTATGTAACCTCACCTCAAATATCTGGGGACACTTTTTTCAATTGAAACGACATATTGTAATGAGAGGAAGACTGATCCTTGCATTCTTCTAATTTAATCAAACTTTTAGGTCACTGCCCCAACGACAGGTCGCGCATACTCCTCAGGTGGAAAGAAGGTAACACTCATTCCTGGCGATGGTATTGGTCCCGAAATCTCCGCAGCAGTGCAAAAAATATTTGCCGCTGCTAAAGTGCCAATCCAATGGGAGTCTGTTGATGTTACTCCAGTGAAGGTAAGGATTAATAAAATAACATTTTATCCATGCACCGTTTAACGAATGTTCTTGGCACTATCTAGGGCCCAGATGGAATGTTCGGTATTCCACAAGCTGCCATCGACTCTGTGAACAAAAATAAAATTGGCCTGAAAGGACCCCTTATGACACCTGTTGGCAAAGGACATCGTTCACTAAATTTGGCACTTCGTAAGGAATTCAACCTTTATGCTAACGTGCGCCCATGTCGCAGTCTCGAGGGTTACAAGACCCTCTATGATGATGTCGATGTGGTAACTATTCGTGAGAACACTGAAGGTGAATACTCGGGTATTGAGCATGAAATTGTGGATGGTGTTGTACAGAGTATTAAGCTCATCACCGAAGATGCCTCCAAGCGTGTAGCTGAATTTGCCTTCCAGTATGCCAAAGACAACGGAAGGAAGAAGGTCACAGTAGTGCACAAAGCTAATATCATGTAAGTTAACTATTAACACATGCCACCAAAAAAATTCGCTAAACCTCTGTTTAAAGGCGTATGTCTGATGGTCTATTTTTACGGTGCGTTCGTGACATGGCTGAAAAGTTCCCAGAAGTCAAGTTCGAAGAACGTTACTTGGACACAGTCTGCTTAAATATGGTGCAAGATCCTAAGAAATACGATGTGTTGGTAAGTCAAAGGTTTCACATCAACATGCTGTTAAAAAATAAAAATGTTTTCTCCTTAAGGTTATGCCTAACTTATATGGTGACATTTTGTCTGATATGTGTGCCGGTTTGGTGGGTGGACTCGGTTTGACACCATCTGGCAATATTGGTTTAAATGGTGCTCTCTTTGAATCGGTAATAAAAATGTAGGTACAATTTCGGCAGGCAAACTCATACGTAACTAATTTTACAGGTTCATGGCACAGCCCCCGACATCGCCGGCAAGGACTTGGCCAATCCCACCGCACTTTTGTTGTCTGCAGTTATGATGCTTCGACATATGGGACTCAACGAGCATGCTGATAAAATTCAAACCGCTTGCTTCTCAGTTATCAAGGAGGGCAAATATCTGACAGGAGATCTCGGTGGTAAAGCCAAATGCTCTGAATTCACTAACGAAATTTGTGGCAAACTTAAGTAAACGCCTCGCTATTCGTCGTGTCAAAATGCCAGTTTCCATTGTACTTCGAATAACAAAAGCACACAAACACACAGAACCTCTAAGAAACAACAATAAAGGTTACAATTCCAGAAACCTACTGCATGGAATTTAGTTGTCAATTATTCCTTTTTATTTTTTGTAACTTTTATTTGATCGTATTATTTTATTTATGTAATTATGTTCGTGAAACTTGATGATTTTTAGTTCGAATCCCTCCTAAAAGTACTAAAGCGCCAAGCAAAGATTTACGAGATAACATTTTGTTGTTATGGTATTATTATTTTATTTTATTTTATTTTTTCTAAGGGCATAGTACCGCAAATTTCATTTATTATTTATTATACTTCCTATTTGCGGTGCCATTTAAGCAAAAAGAATTCACAAATTAAATACCAACGAAATTCATTCTTAGCAAAGTGTTAGCCGAGGTAATGTAAGTCAAAGTTAAGCGGAAATGGATTATGATGCATATTAGTCTATAATCCTATAAATTGTAAACAACAACAAATATGCAATGCCATTAAATAAAGTATAAAATAGGTAACAAAAATTGTTGACAAAATATTAGCTCTTGCGTTTTATTGCTCAGTTCACTCAGTAAAGTAAAATATTCAGTAAAATATGGGTAGTTTGAAACAAAAATAATTTCAAGAATGATGTTTTTTGAGTTTTTATTATAATAGACATGATGACGCCAAGATAATTCGGATTTAAGTCTGAGCTGGGAGCTAAGCAAGTTCAGATTAAAAGTTGCATTTTAATAATGGTCATGAAAATAGGTGTGACAAATTAGGTTTAAATTTTATTAATGTATTGCAGTTAACAAATACTTTTTTTAAGACAAGTTTTTTTAAGTTATATTTTAGATCACAAAAAAATATAAGAAACCATGCAACCATTGGGGCGTTCCAAAATGTTTTGTAACAAATCTCTTGAAATAAGTTAAAGTTCCAAAAAATCGGAGAACAGACAATCCTCCAGATTCTCCATTTGGGCTCACATTGATCACCAAGTGCCTCTTCAACGAGAAAAAACCCGTAAAGGACGTCCACAGGGCAAAAAGGAATGAATTTTATGAGCGTTATACAAGAAAAACAATAGAGCACGGAGGTGGAAATATAATGGTATGGTGGTATATCATTCAATGCTGTTGTTCCATTTTTTAAATATGCAACATCATTGACTAAATACAAACAAATTGGAAAATGGCAAACTTCCTCTAGCCGAGGAAAACATACCCCACAGGTGACATTTCCAGCAGGAAAACGATCAGAAATACAAATCGGAGGAAACTCCATTTAATAGCGTATCCACGGTCCTGATCATTAATTAATTAATTCTTTTCTTGTTTCTGCAATTTCTTTTAAATTCCCCAAAGCTGCCGTTTTCCCCAAATAAAAAAATTTACGAACTCACCCAATCCTGTTCGAGCACGTAAAACTTTCGTAGTTTTTCGTAGAAGAGAGCGCTCACGAGAGAGTAAAAAATTTCTCCATGCAACGAATTTTAGTGCAGGAAATTTCTTTGCACTAATTTACGGAAGCTGTCAAATCTGTCAGATACCTGTAATAAATTGTTTGCTGTGTATTTGCATACATTTGCTTTTGACGTCTAAAAAGTGGGCGAATTTTCTAGCTTTCGCGTTCGTTTACTTTTTTGTGATTTTACCACTCTCTGTGAGAATTTTACCCCCACTTCTTAAAATTTCACAATCTACGAATTTTGGTGCAAAAAGTACACGAACAGACCTATTGTCACAAAAGTCAAACATGTACCAGTAAGGTGATAGCAAAGCTTTAGACTTGCATCTAATTAACGGAATAATATAGTAATTAGCATACCATATGGTGTCACCCATAAAAAATGGCCAATAAGACATGGAAATTTTATATAAAAGGAAGCCTAACTAACTTTTTCAGGTCAAAGAAAATAATTCTCGCCATTATGTTTTACCAGATGTCTGCAAGCCCTTTGCCTTATCACTAAATAGAAGGAAATAGTATATGGATAGTTTCAGCCACATTTCCAATAACAATAAATTGAGCAATTCCATTCGATTAAGACGTTTCCCGCTCTCCCACAGCTACTTGCACTAATATGTTTACATATCGTGTCGATGAAGTTTTGTAAGGAAAGGATGTTTCTATTGATCTTTCTTTGTTTACTTTTCCAATAGCGACAAACTTATGGAAATTTATTTCCAAAATCAGAGATCATTTTGACAATCTTAATGAACACTACATCTGTTTTATGGTGCACACACGATTTTTTTAAAGCGACACAAGTCATTAATTCTCAAACAACACACAAAAGTGAATAGATGAACTCCTGTGCTATACCAGCTCTATTAACCCAATCTACTGCCAAATCAACTGGAAACTACTAGGCGCAAATCCTATGAAATCCGCAATAACGTTTCAATTTGACACTCACCATATTTAAGAGTTGAAATACAGCCCAGAAAAATTTAAATTTGACTAAATCTGACCTCACACGATGTAGATAAGACCATCCAACCTACAAAATTTCACCATCGTTTTCAGTAAAATGATTATCCATTTATGTTTATATTATATATTTAGCTCATATATATGTATGTATGCATATAATTTCTTAGTACCTATACAATAAAAATATTTAATATTTGCTTATTACTTACACACTTAATGATTTCGTTTTAGATCCATTTGGATGCCGAAGGGAATAGTTCTTAATTTGAAGTAGATTAGGAAAGAAACGGCTATTAATACGTTTATATAAGATGCGACTTCTGAAATATTTCAACACTTTTTAATAACTTAGCTAGGCCTATTTTTTATACATGTACTTTACGCCCGAATAAAAAAAAAATCCCAAATTTACATTGAATTGGGAGACTGTGCTTTGAAAAATATTGCGGTATGTACCTACATAAATCTGTTCGATGAGTTTTAATGACGCTCTTGCACGAAAATGTATCAGCTTTAGAAAGTATATTGTTTGATTCTTCGAAAGAAAGAATTCCTTATATAAGGAAAACCCAACCTTTTACTCGAAGAACATCAGCGGATATTATCTGCCAGGGTCATCAAAGTTCCCACCACTTGAAACGACTGAGTATTCGCCCATGTCTGCGACTACTGATTCTTCATTAACATCACCTTTATCGTTATGCGAATCCGTACTGGATGGAAAGAATTCGTAATGCAGCTCCTGATCGTTGGAACCCATTGGAGATAATGAAGTTATATCGGGATGGTGACATAAACCAGTCGCTATTATCTCATTCATAGTGATGGTGCCAGGAGTTGGGGTTCGAGTTTTCGCCACTATAGCAGGATTCGTCACAGATGTCGGTAGCTCAAGAGATGTAGGCACACTTGGCGACTGGACGGGAACTCCAATAACGGTTAGGCAAT
This sequence comes from Xylota segnis, assembly GCA_963583995.1. NCBI lineage: Eukaryota > Metazoa > Arthropoda > Insecta > Diptera > Syrphidae > Xylota > Xylota segnis. The sequence continues at coordinate 59,568,687 of OY757237.1, forward strand.
CCTCCAGAGTTGCGGTGCAGGTTGGTTCGTTTTCAATTTTTTTACTTTTATCCGATGGCATTTCCACTATGGACATTTTGGGTCCTTGATTCAAAAGAACATTCGTTTCATTGGTTTTTGCAGGGATTGGGGTTGTCATTGGTTGAAAAACTATACCAGAATTTGCAGCTGCAGTACTGATTAACTGCAGTCCTTCTGGAGTTTCTATTTGAAGAATTTCACCGGAATCGATGAATTGCTCTTCTGTGTAGAGCCCAGACTCATCTAATGCTACTGTCAAAATATCCGACGACGATTCTTCAGTTTGCAACAGGCTTTCGTCCATTATAATTTGCTGTTGTTCACAAACTATAGACTCAAAATCGGCGGCTGTAAGGGTTCTTGAACCATGTAGCGAATTTAGCAGTTCCTGAATTATTTCTGGTGTTAAAGTATAACTGTTTCTGTCAGCACTTATCAGGGCCGCATTTTGGCCAATTATGTTAAAAAAAGTATTCTCTTCGACGAGTATTTGCTGATTGGCAATGTTTAATACCACTGATGGACGTCCATTAATCGTTGCTTCCATTATAAAAGTACCCGGCTCAAGATGTTGTATTATATTACCGTGTATATGTTGCGTTTCAATTGTCTCCACTTGTAGAAGACCATGTTCCCCATCAATGGTCTGTTGGTGCATAAATTGCTCCTGCACAAATTGTTCCTGCACAAATTGCTCCTGCACATACTGCTCTTGTACAAATTGCTCCTGCACAAGTTGATCCGGCACTAATTGTTCCTGCACTAATTGCTCCTGAACAAGTTGCTCCTGAACAAGTTGCTCTTGCACTAGTTGATCCTGCACTAGTTGATCCTGCACTAGTTGATCCTGCACTAGTTGTTCTTGCACTAGTTGTTCTTGGACTATTTGTTCCTGCACTAACTGGTCCTGTACTAATTGCTCCTGCACTAATTGCTCCTGCACTAGTTGCTCCTGCACTAGTTGCTCCTGCACTAGTTGCTCCTGCACTAATTGCTCTTGCACTAGTTGTTCTTGCACTAGTTGTTCTTGCACTAGTTGCTCTTGGACTAGTTGCTCTTGGACTAGTTGCTCTTGGACTAGTTGCTCTTGGACTAGTTGCTCTTGAGCTAGTTGCTCTTGCGCTAGTTGCTCTTGTACTAGTTGCTCTTGCACTAGTTGCTCTTGCACTAATTGTTCTTGGACCAATTGCTCCTGCACTAGTTGTTCATGTACGAGTTGCTTTTGTGCTAGCTGCTCCTGTGCAAGCTGCTCTTGTGCAATTCGTTCCTGCACAATTTGCTCCTGTAAGCATAATAGAGCTGAGGCTTGTTCTTCTACTGACAACTGTTCAACGTCATTGGGCTTGTCTAGAATAACTTGTTGAAGATTTTGGTCCTGTTGCATTTGCTCCACAATGTCCGTTGTATTGATGTCAGCTAATTGGCGCTGTGGAACCACATCAGAAACCACTTGCAAAACATCCGGATTAGGTTCTCGTTGAAAATCTGTTAATTTTCTATGGGCATCAGTTACCAATTCATCTGGTACTTCGCACAATTTTGTTTGGTCCTGAGACAAATACAATGGTTTTGAAGAAACTTCCTTATATTTTTTATCGATCAATTCACACAGCAAAAACGTCTCTGGATAGCCCGGAACTGGAATCGAAGGTACCGCATATCCAACACCTGATCCCTAAAAAGATAATATAGAATATAAAGTAGTGTGATTCAATTCTGAAGCCTAAATAGTTAAAAGGTCTTACATCAGATGTTTCAATTGAAATTCCAGATATCACTCGCGGCATTATAGAAGGGGTAAGGTTCGCCACCTGAAATGGCATATTATTTGTGCAAATAATTTGCGAAGAAGACACCTGAGGGGTCATAAAAACAACCGACTGTGTTTGTGGTTGTGTTGTTGTATAAATAGGCGGGGGTATGAAATCAGTATCCATTGAACGCTGCACTTCAGGAGAAGAAGTCACGGGCGTGTTCTTTTTGTTCGCTCCTGAAGATCGCGTTGTTCGCTGACGCACTGGCTCGCATATACTTCCACTCGAACGCTTTCCATTCGTGTTATTTTTCACATTTTTGGTTGTGTTTTCCTTCGGCGGTGGAGGAGGCTCTACATATTTACATTGTCTTGAGCGCCGTCCTCGTCCTTGATTTTTGGGTTTTGTTGTCGTTGTGGGCAAAGCAGGAATGATGGGTGGGGCTATTTGCTTATCTTTAAAGTGTTGTTGAATTTCTTTTGAATGAGTTTCTCTGGTTTGAATAGGATTGTTGTGACTTTGTTTATGAGGAACTGGGTGTTGGACGGGTAGTACCGAGAGGTGAGAAAGCTGAGATTGAACGGATAAAGGTGGTAAGGGAGGCAGTGGGGATTTAACGGGAAATGGAGGAGGTGATTGGTGAGGTACAACCTTTTTAATAGTACAAGCTGGTTGCATTTGCTTTCGTTGTGTGCTTGAATTTGAAATGTCAACAATTTGGTTTTGCTGTGTTTGCTGCACACGCTTGTTTGATTCAGAGTTATTACTCATCACCACTGTATTTGAAGGGGCTTTTATGATAACATACTTATTGCCACGTGTGTCAACTCCCATCTGCTTGTCACAGGAATTTGTTTGCGTAAGCGGTTGATGGTGCTGCAGTTGATGTTGGGGTTGGTGAAGCCTATGCTGATGAAGTTGCTGCTGTTGCAACTGAAGCTGTTGTTGAAACAACAGCTGCTGTTGATGTTGTTCCATAAGAATCTGCTGTTCTTCTTGTATTTGCTGATGGATTTGATTTTGATGATGCAATTGGAATTGTTGTTGAAAATGCTGATGTTGTTCAAATTGAGTTTGGTGTTGCACTTGTTGCCTTTGTTGCTGCTGTTGCCTTTGGTGTTGTTGATGTAACTGATGATATTGTTGCTGTTGTTGGACTTGATGTTGCTGTTGATGATGATGCTGTTGTTGTTGTTGTTGTTGTTGCTGCTGCTGCTGCTGGTGAAGTTGCAGTGCCTGATGTTGCTGATGATATTGTTGCTGTAAATTCAATTGTTGTTGGTTTTGCTGACTCTGATTCTGTTGGTGATGTTTTTGTTGCATTTGGCTCTCCTGTTCTTTGTTTTGCTGCAGTTGATATTGTTGCTCCTGGTTTTGCTGCTCTTGTAGCTGTTGTCTTGAGGGAGTTCGCTTTGTTCTAACATTAGACGGTCTACGATTCGGTATCCCAGAATTTGCAATAATTACCGGCGGTGGAGTGAAACCACCTGCAGAAGTTCCAGGATTCGCAAGTAGTTGTTGTTGGTTTTGAAACTGTTTAATAATTTGTGGGTTCGATGTTGGAGTGATTACCAGGTGATGTAATTTTTCATGTGCAGTAGTCTCACTTGAGAGAACAACTGGCATGTTGGAAATGTCAAACACATTCTCTTCAGAATTTTTAGACTTTTGAGTAACAGTGATTTGTGGTTGGTTGTTTCCTGCACGCAAAATTTGTTGATTAAGTATCTGTGGCTTGGAAGACTGCGGGAGCGTTAATGCTGACATATTCTGGTCATCTTTCGATGACTTTCGAGTTATTTCAACGTGCGGACAAAGGTTTTGTATTTGTGCAATTGTTTCTCTGTCGGCAGCTTCAGCTTCTGCGATAGTTTTAGGACTGGGTCTTTTGATAATGAAGGAAGGAATATCATCTTCTAATGTTTGTTTTCGTTTTTTTGCTCCCCCAAGCGCCAACACTTCTGGTGCAATAAAGGTACCTATCTGAGCTGACAATGGGTTAGAAATATCAACTGAAATATGCACTTTTTCCGGAGGTTGCTTATCAATGAGGGCAATAGTCTTGTCGTCATCCTCTATACACGTCTCTTTATATTTTATGATAAAATTCGTTTCATATTGTTCTGCAAAAGTTTTTTTACGAGGCTCCAGGCTGTCAATTTTGGCAATCGCTTTCGAATCCGATGGGTTTTGATCTTCCGACAGCTTCATTATCTTAGCGCCAGCATGCTCTAAGTCTCTTTCCACAGTTTTTTTAATTATCTCTACTTCGAGGACACGTTTGCGCGGCGTCACTTTTAAATGCGAACGGCGCTTCCTTCTTATAATTTCTTTCGGGAAATCTTCTTGAGATCTTTGTTCCAGTGGTTGTAATATTGAGTCCGAAGTTTCAAATATTTCTTCCTTTATTTCCTGGTCAGCACATACTTCTTCTCTTATTCCTTTATCTGTATGCAAAGAATCTAGGCATCCAACCGATGACGACTCTGAAGCGGAAAGTTTGGTCTTAGGCATATTATGTAGATTATCCAAACTGTTGTTTGGTTGGTTTGGAATAAGTAGTAACGCCTCAGCTGCACTTAATTCCTCACCTGCTATATCAGATTTGCTACAGTTAACATTAGTTTCGTTATATTCCTTAGAGACTTCAAGTTTAGCGGTAATGTCTTTATGTTTATTAAATTTTATAATTGTATCAGATTTTTGCGTTATAGTATAGTACGAACTCGACAGCTTATCCGAATGGGAGTCTGATTCTTTTTTCGCCGAAGTGGACAACAATTGTATTTCGTTTTGTGTAGCAGCGGTTGAGAAATCAGGTTTTAAGTTCGTGTTTACCGGTTGGCCTTGTTTATTTGTTTGATGCTGACAGTTAATTTCGTTTTGCATTTGAGAATTTTTTGTAGTTTTCGATACAAACTCACCTTGAAGCAAATTTTCTCTGTGTTTTATCACTTCTGTTTTTATTTCCTGGTTTTGTTTATTAGAATTTTTATCTTCATGATTATCTGTTTGATCTGCAATTCCGAATGATTCTCCTTCCCTACTTTCGTCCTGAAGTGATTCAATTGGAGGTGAGCATATTTCCTCTTCTTCCTCTTCGTTGGAATCAGATTCTGTGTTTGACTCTAATATATCTTCTTCATTTATTAATATATCATCTTCTTTTTCTGTCACATACCTTCCTTTTTTTGGCATGTTTTTTTCTTTATAAAGAACATCTTTCTTCATGAAAAAAGGTTCTGAACTTTTACGTTCTTTGTGTTTTATATTTTCTTTTTTATGTTCATTCTCATTGTGTTTTGACAACGGACTTTCTTGCGTTTCATAGTGCACTGGTAATATTAAAAGTGCTTCTTGTCCAGAGCCTTGCAATTGGAATCGTGTCCTACGCGTTGTTTTTCTAAGTACTTTGTCTTTGCTTCCTCTGCTCCTAGGTGCATTATTAATATATTCCATGTTTGTTGTTGGTGTTTCACTTTCCGATCTGCCTCTTTTTAAAACACGATCTTCTTCCAACATTGATGTGGGCGAACCAAACTCAGCTTCAGCATCAGAAATTACAGTACTAGTGTCATCACTCGAAGTCTCTGCCCGTTCAGCTTCAACTTGTATACTTTCATCTTCCATTGCTTCAATGCTATTGTGTTTCTCGGTATAAGAACTTTTTGATCGCATTTCCATTGTTGAGCAGGAATTCGACTCCAATGATTCCATGTCTTTTGAGGTAAGGTAGGAATTATCGGTTCCTACATCCTCTGGCATACTGGAATCTTGTGATTCTGCAATGGCATCATCAGCCGTAGAACTATTTGCTTTGCACATTTTTTTATTATCCTTCATTGTATCCATTTCAGAAGTTTCCATTCCACATTGTAACGATAAGTTTTCTTTGATATTTTCCTGTTCTACAATATTTCCAACTTGGGTAGTCATAAACTCATGTTCATTGATAACTTCATAACTTAAATCACCTTGTTTGCTATTTGCATCAGCATCATATACTTCTATCTCATAAATCGGTTCATTTTCTTCTACTACGAAGAAAGCATTTAGAAGATTTTCTTCTTGTACATCTTGTGAAACAAATCCTTGCTCTAATTCTTGATGCAGTTCTTGTTCTTCAACTATTTCTTCATTTCGAGAAAAAGAATGTGTATTTTCTGAGTGGCCTTCTTGGTCAGTATTGCATGAATCGGCAGGTTGCATTTGAATTTCGTTGATTACAACACCGAATTCCCTTAAATCGCTTTCAGACGTGTTTGTGTAATCACTTTGCTGAGTCTCTTGTTCAAAAACCCCCGTTTGTAGTACTAGGTGCTCAACAGTAGATGATTTTGTAAGATCTTCTTTATGTATCTCTGGTTGAAGAAACACTTGCTCTAATTTCTGCTTATCAATCATCTTTTCCGTTCGAGAACGTCTATATTTTCTTTTTTTGTTACCAGAAACGGCAGGCTTCACCTCAGCATCATTTCCCACAACGCCGGTTAATTTTGAATCTCTATTGGATATTTTTATACAATCTTCTTGAAGTATCTCTTGTCTAAGAAGCATCAGTTTTACGCGTTCCTTATCAGCTAAAGATGATTTTGTGTGATCTTTTCGTACCTTTAGTTGAAGAACCTCTCGCTTATCTGAGATTTTTTCATAAGATGTTAACTCTGGATTATCAACTATTTTTTCAGTTCTTAATAGAGGAGCAATGGATTTTGATTGATCTTCTTTATCAACAATGCAGACACCACTAGGGTGGTTTTGACTTTCCTTCACAACTAAATCTTTAGAGGATATTTTTTCATATCTTTGATTGGAATATTTATAAAAACTGCCTTCAACAATGTCTACTTTTGCATTTACATCATTTGCAGAAGGTGATTCTGCATGTACTTCCATTCCACTTGAAGAGACATGACTCTCTCTATGGTCCGAAGATTCGGAAGAAAAGTTTTTATCTGAAGGAGCATACACTTCGGCAGGTGAAAACACAACTCTGCCAACAATCTCTTCCTCGGAGTTCGTTACTTTGTCGTCCATAGTTTTATCTTTTTCTGAATAGTGAATTTTAACTGATGATTTTTCATTATTTAGATGATTTTTTGTAGATAATATATCACGTGATTCGGATGTCGAACTGCCTTTTTTATCGATGTCTCTATTGGCAGTAGATACATTTTCTGTTGCCACTACTGATGTGGTGGAAACTGAAGAGCAGCTTTCAACTCTCGAACGATTTCTAGATTTAAAAATTCGTTTACCACGTTCTTTTATGGGTAATGTATGAACTTCATTTGATGCGGACCTTTTTGTAATACTTGATGATGCTGTCAGTTCTGGCAAGGCTGTGGTTTTTAACAACGATTCAATCTCTGCTGATAATTGTTTGTCTTTCAATTCCATTTCAAGTTTTTGCGCGTCCGGTGTCTTTGGACGATTGTCTTTTCCAAATTCATAATTCTTTTCTGGAGAAATATATTTCTTCTTAAATTTTGCTATGGATGTCAAAATATCAGCATCTTCTTCCTCTTGAAAATCGAAGCACGAAAGAGCCGTCTTACTAACCGGATTAATGAATTTGGATTCCGTAACTTCAACTGGCTTTAGGTCTTTTGATTCTAAGTAAGCCGGTACATCAGGAGTAACAATAGAAGGCTCTGCTGGTTTAACGGTACATTTTTCTCTAGTAATCGTAGTTAATTTCTTCCTTCCTGTAGATGACTTCACTGGAGACTTTTTGGATGTGACCGGTTCTATTGGAGATGATCTGCTATATGGTTTTAACTTGGAAGATGCCCTAGTTCTCTTGGCTGGTTCTTTTGTAATTGATTTTTCGATATGGGGTTTAATTACACCCGCCTTTCTGATAGGTGGTGCCACGATCTTAGCTGGTTCTACAATAGATGATGTAATTGCAAGTGATTTCCCAGCAGATCGCTTTCTAGTTGTTCGATCTGTTGTGGGTGATTGAATGATTGACATTTTCATTGTAGATGTTGCCTCCGCAGTGTATTTTGTAGTGCTTTGTTTAACCATAACTGGTTTTGATACAGCTAGTTCTACTGAAATTGGTTTTAGCTGAGCTGAGGACAATGGACTTAAACCTACTGTAGTTTTTGTAGCTATTGTACTTTGAGTTTCTACAGTTAATGAATCTGGAGTTACTGTATCTAAAGCTATTGTATCTGGAGCTATTATGTCTGAAACTGCAATAGATGACGTCACTGGTACTGCTACTGTAGCTGGTGCTGGTTTACTGGATGAAACTGTACTCAATGCCTCCGAAGCTGGTGCTACTATAATTGGAGCTACTAAAGCTAGTGATACAGTATTTGGAGCTACTATAGCTGTAGCTGGTACTATTCCTTCTGTAGCTGGTACTTCTGCAGCTGGTATTTCTGTAGGTGGTGCCTCTGTAGCTGGTGTCGAAGTAGATGAAGCTGCTGTAACGGGTGGTACTATAGTGGCACCTACTATAGCTGGTGAGACTGTAGCTAGTGCGTCTGCACCTAGTCGCGCTAATGCTTTTGAAGGTAATACTATAATAGCTGGTGTTACTGTAGCTTGTTCTGCCCTAGCTGGTAGTACTGCAACTTTTTCTATCGTAGATAGTGCTGCTGTAGCTGATTCTTTTGTAGATGGTTCCACCGTTATTGGTTCCATTGTAGTTAGTTTAACTGTAGATGATTCTACTGTAGATGGTTCTACTGAAGTTGGTTGTACCGTAGCTGGTTCTACTGTAGATGATTCTACCGTACCTGGTGCTGCTGTAGCTGGTTCTACAGTAGCTGGTACTGCTGAAGCTGCTTCTATTGTAGCTGATTCTACTTTCGCTGGCGCTTTTATACCTCGTTTTTTCTTAGTTGGCGCTACTGCAGATAATACTTCTTTAGTCGGTCTTTTTGGGGGTGATGCTTTCGTAGCTGCTTCTGTTGCAGCTGAAGGAATCGCAGTTGTAGGAAGGATTTCTTTAGTTCGTGTTTCTCTAGCTGATGTTTTTGTATCTTTTGTTTTTGTAGTTTTTGTTTTTGTAGCTTTTGTTTTTGTACCTTTTGTTTTTGTAGCTTTTGTTTTTGTAACTTTTGTTTTTGTAGTAGTTTGTGCTTCTGTAGCAGGTGTATCTTTAGTTAGTATTTCCGTAGCTTGTTCTCCTGTATCTCCTGTAGCTGGTGCTATTGTAGCTGGTGCTACTGTAGTTGGTACTTCTGTAGCTTGGTTTTCTGCAGTTGGCGCTACTGTAGCTGGTTCTACTGTATCTGATTCTACTGTAGTTAATTCCATTGCAGGTGGTTCTACTGTAGCTGGTTCTACTGTAACTGGTTCTACCGTAGCTGCTTCTACTGTAGTTGGCGCTACAGCAGCTTGTTCTACTGTATCTGGTTCTACTGTATCTGGTTCTACTGTATCTGGTTCTAATGTAGCTTGTTCTACTGTATCTGGTTCTACTGTATCTGGTTCTACTGTATCTGGTTCTAGTGTATCTGGTTCTACTGTAGCTGGTTCTACTGTAGCTGGTTCTACTGTAGTTGGTTCCACTACAGGTTGTTCCACTGTAGCTGGTTCTACTGTAGTTTGTTCCACAGCAAGTGGTTCTACTGTAGTTTGTTCCACAGCAAGTGGTTCTCCTGTAGCTGGTTCTGCTGTAACTGGTTCCACTGTACCTGGTTCTACTGTAGTTGGTGCTACTGTAGTTAGTGGTACGGTAGCTGGTGCTACTGTAGTTTGTGATAAGGTAGCTCGTGCTACTGTAGTTTGTGGTACGGTTGCTATTTCTACTGTAGTTTGTGGTACGGTAGCTGGTGCTACTGTAGTTGGTGGTACGGTAGTTGGTGCTACTATAGTTGGTTCTACCGTAATTGATACTGTAGCTGGTTCTACCACAACTGGTTCTGGTTCAAATGTAGCTGGTGCTGTTGTAGCTGGTTCTACTGCTGAGATTACTTTGACTGGCGCTTTCCTACCTCGTTTTTTCGTAGCTGGTGCTTTTGAAGGCAGTGCTACTGTAGATAGTATTTCTGAAGTTGGTCTTTCCGTAGGTGACGCTTCTGTAGCTGGTTCTATTGGAGATAAAGGAATCACAGTTACAGGTGGTTCTTCTATAGCTCGTACTATTACTGGTGCTTCTGTAACTGGTGCTTCCGTGGCTGGTGCATCTGAAGCTCGTTCTTCTTTTGGTGGTACTTCTGTTAGCGGTGCATCTGTAGCTCGTGCTTCTTTTGGTGGTACTTCTGTTGGCGGTGTTTCTCTTGATGGTGCTTCTGTTGGTGGTTCTTCTACAACTGCTGCTTCCGTGGCTGGTGCATCTGAAGCTCGTTCTTCTTTTGGTGGTACTTCTGTTAGCGGTGCATCTGTAGCTCGTGCTTCTTTTGGTGGTACTTCTGTTGGCGGTGTTTCTCTTGATGGTGCTTCTGTTGGTGGTTCTTCTACAACTGCTGCTTCCGTGGCTGGTGCATCTGCAGCTCTCACTTCTGTTGGTGGTGCTTCTGTTGGTGATGGTACTTTTGTAACTAGTGCTTCCGTGGCTGGTGCATCCGTAACTCGTGCTTCTTTTAGTGGTACTTCTGTTGGCGGTGTTTCTGTTGATGGTGCTTCTGTTTGTGGTGCTTCTACAATTGCTGCTTCCGTGGCTGATGCATCTGCAGCTCGTTCTTCTGTTGATGGTGCTTCTATTGGTGGTGCTTTTGTTGGTGGTGCTTCTGTTGGTGGTGCTTCTGTTGGTGGTGCTTCTGTTGGTGGTGCTTTTATTGGTGGTGGCTCTGTTAATGGTGCTTCTGTTAGTGGTGCTTCTGTCACTGGTGCTTCTGTAACTGGTGCTTCTGTAACTGGTGCTTCCGTAGCTAGTGGTTCTATAGCTAGTACTTCTTCTGAAGCTGATACTTCTGTAATTGGTGCTTCCGTACCTGGTGTTGCTGTAGCTGGTACTTCTTTAGCTGGTGCTTTTGTAGCTGATGCTTCTGTAGCTGGTGCCTTTGTAGCTGGTGCTTCTGTAGCTAGTGCTTCTAAAGCTGAACTTTCCGTTGTAGTTGCTATTACAGTTGATGATACTTCAGCTGCAGCTGGAGCTTCCGTAGTTGATGCTTTCATAGTTAGTGTTTCTGTAGTTGTTGCTTCCAAAACTGGTGCTATTGCAGTTGATGATACTGAAGTTGTACCTGGAGCTTGCGTAGCTGATTCTTCCAAAAGTAGTTTCACTGTAGCTTGGGCTACTGTACTTTGTTCTACGGCAACTAGATTCGATAGCTCTACTTTACCTGTTTGCTCTATTTGAGCTGGTTCTTTAGAATCTGAATGTACTCTAGCTGGTGATTCGGTCGTTTTCTTCTCCGTACTATTCATTGTTCCAGGATCCAGTTCTAGGGCATTCTGTTTTTCCGTAGATGATTTTGCATTAATTAGTTCTACGGTCGACTTATTTCGTTTAGATAATTTTGCGGCAAATACTTCTTTACTAAATGGTTTTTCGATAGATTGTTGTATAATAGACAGCTCTATAAGGGATGATTTTATGGTAGATGGTTCTATTATAGAAGTAACTGCTTCCTTTATAGATACGGTGTCATTTGCCAGAGGTAATAATTCAACTTCTAAAGTATTTACAGAAAGTTTTTTCAATGCACCCATTTTTATATTTGATGATTCCACATCTGAAGATTTCTGTGATAATTGTTTCACTGAAGACGGTTTTGCATCAGGCTTGTTCACGTCACATGATTTTACCGCAGAATACTTTTCTTTAAGCAATTCGACTGTTGGTATATGTAAACTTGAAATGTTTACTGTAGTAAATGGCTCTACGGTTGATACTTTTGCAGGATTCGGTTCCTCCGAATCTTTTTCTATTACTGAAACTGTTTTGATTGATCGAACTACGGTAGGTACATTTGGGAGAAGATCTTCCGCTTTAGATGTTTTTGCAGTGGAAAGTCTTTTTGCTAGTATTGCTTCTTTAGGTTTTTCTACCACAAATGATTCATTAATTAATGGTTTTGTTGTAAATGAATCCATAAAAGATGTTACTACACTGCCCGATTCTACTGTTGATAATTTCACGGTTTTAGACTTTTTGCTTGCTTGTTGGATAGTTGTTGTTTTACTTAGAGACGGATCCACTGTAGATGGTTTTTTGATACCTAGATTCTTTACTGGAATCGATTCTAATGCATTCGGTTTTATGGTCGACAGTTCTACACTATACGGCTCCTCGGTTGATTGTTCCACTTCAAACAGAATTGCTTCAGACAATTGTTTGGTAGATGTTTTAATTTGACCGTCTTTTACGTTAGGTGGTTTCTTGCTAGACGAATCTCCAACAAATGTTAATGGTTCTCTGGTTAATATTTTTACTGAAGATGGTTTTATAGTAGTTGATCCTTCATTAGATGTTTCTTTAGCAGATGACTCTGATGATTTTATGGCAGATAGATTAATGGTAGATTGCTCTGTAGGAGGTGACCTTCGTTCTTCTGAAGACTTATATGAACTGTCATTGGTTTGCTGTGAAGATGAATCGAAATTTATAGATTCATCACCATTGTTGAAATCCGCAAAAACTATGTTACGACGATCCTTTTTGGGTATATTTCTGATTTTCGAAGGTGGTTTCTGAGGATTTGGTAATATGACGCATTCACTCTGGTCGACAGGTGTAACATTCCTTAAAACTTCTTCAGAAACTGAAGGTACTATTTGAGTGTCGGGGCAATCCAATTTCGGATTCGCTTTTGGAACCACTTCAGCAACACATGTCCGTTTCTCTTCCTCTGTACTTTGATCATCATCTTCCTCATCATCTCTATCTTCATCAAACCAGTCCGCTAAGAGACTTTTCTGAATTTCTTCCGTTTTGGAATCGTTATGCTTATAAACCTTCTGGCTTGATGCACCATCTTCCTTATGAGCAGGTATCTTATTTGCTGCAATAATAACATCGTTCTGCTTTGATAATAAATCATTTTCATGATGTGCAACAGAAATGCAAGAGTTGTTTTGTTCTACAGTATATTCTTCTGAACTGCAATCTGAATCGTCATCAATAGCAATAATGTTATTTGAAAACCCAGTTGATATTCGCCTTCTAACCAGAGTTTGACAGACAGCACTTCTAATCGGGGGTGGAGATGTTCCCACAGAAACTGTTTTGGTCATAGTCATTGTAGAACTGCTTACTAAAGAATTTCTACTTGGTTTCGTCGATGTGCCGCTGTGACTTTTTCTGTGAAGAACCATAACGTTTTGCCGTGTACTTTGAAAATCGCATATACTACATTTGTATGTTGGAGGTGAATTAGATGCCCGACTTATTGGAGGATTTCGATTAGGAGTGATGTTAATTATTTTTGTTACATTACCCTGTAATACAATAGAGAAATGTCTATAAAAGTCTGATAATTTGTTCAAATATTTGACTAACACAGCGTCTTCCATTTTGGAGATAATCGCTTTGTAGTGGCGAATCTCCAAGAATCGCCTTGACAATGCTATCGGGCCTGCTATTAAAAAACAATGAAGATCTTGTTACTGATCGTGTCAAACGTTCAGCCGTTGAAACATCAGAGGGAAACTTTTCCATAAATTTTTTCTTTGCCTTAAAGAGTTCTATAAAATAAAAATTCAACGAAAATAATTCTCAGTTTTGTGTGCTTTATGCATTTTTAACTTACCATGCCCTTTACGAATAAATTCATCTTTTTTACTACAGTTAAAAGGTTGTATGTGCTTGGCGGTCTTAACATACTCACTAGAATCAGATGGTTTTTGTTTAGATGATTGTCTGTTAATGTGTGAAAGATGAAACTTACAAAGAATCTTCTTGAAAAAATTTCACTACACAGTATGGCTTTCGTTTAGTTTGTTTAAGAAAGCCTTCGGGTTGTCGTTGGTGACCACATACTTCTCCTGGCCACCAGCTGGTTCCCAACTTAACCCATACAACGTCAGCATCTTGATAGACATTATCTTGAGACATTTTATATTAGGTGGTCAATTGTAGCCTCACACAATCTAATCGAAGTAACTTCAAACAATGTTCATTTAAGTAGTGAACTCTAAAAATCAAAGAGATAAATGGTGATAAAATACATGGTTAAACGACTCGTATTTCTTTTCTAATATAGAAAAACATAAATAAACTCCGATACCTGAACTCCTACGATAAGTGCATAGCCCAATTCTTGCCATTACATATTTTTGTAAAATAGAAGATTCTCACCGTGTTCGACGTTTACATATCTTATTACTTCCTTCTTATTTCACAAAGTGAGGATAGACATAGTAAAAAGTGGGTGTGTACAAAAATAACACACTTTATCTATTTATCTAATCACGTACTTTCTTACTAGCATAACTGACCAATTGTTATTATAATTTTGAATTGATAAGAAACAAGCATTTACGAGCTAATTATTTATTTTTCTTTAAGGTCACAGTACAAAGTGATAATCACTTCTTATAATAGAAAACAAAATACTTTCCGTCCAATTAAGCTATGCCGGCCGCGATTGTTGTGAAAAAATAAAAAAAAAAAAACAACATTTTATGGTTTTGAAAGTGTACAACAAGTAAGTGTTTATTTATTTAATTTTAATTTCTATACAGCATAACCTTTTAATTGTTCAAATTCTCTATATGCAAGCGTATTCTTCCAGTTATATGTTATTTGAAATTCAATTGATTTAATTAAAGAGAGTAGAAGAATGAATTGTTAAACTTTAAAATGCAATCGATATATCGTAAAGCCTTCGATAAGTGTATAACATGGGCTTCCGTTTGGTTTGACCAGAAAAGAATCAGCAGCAAAACAATTACACTCTCAAATATGACCAGTTTCAAATTTGCCCACTTCTCCAGCTGTTGTTGGTCTTGGCCGGTGTGTATTTACTGCATCGATTGGCAATTTAATATGTTCTACTTTACAACCATAGGCCACCGGGGTCAATTTAATTATGGTGTGTAGGGGAACATATAAATATGGCAGCTCATCAGCAGACTTGTCTAAAAAGTACGCAAATAGACATCGCAACACTGCTTGGTGCGAAACCACCAACACGTTTCCTTGACGCTCCAACTCCATTATGACGGGTTCAAGGCGGGCTACTAGATCTTCGTAGCTTTCTCCTCTCGGATATCTGTAGGCAAATTTATTTTGATCACGTGCCTTAAACTCCTCAGGAAATTTCTGCCTTATCTCTTCGTAGCTCATTTCTTCACAGTTACCGGCATCTATTTCGTTTAATGCCTTCCATCGTTCTTGTGGAGCCTTTACATCAGCCACAGTTTGAACGGAACGCTTCATCCAAGACGTCCATACACGTAACCCACTTATAGCTTGTTGATCTATATATGCGGCCAACGCATCAGCATATAGCCAGCCACGATCACTTAAGTTCGAGTCGCCTCCAATAAGGCCCTTTAAGTTATGTTCACTTTCGCCATGGCGCGTTAGGTAAATAGTGCGTGGGGTTATGTGAATGTTCATTAAATAGTATACAATACGCGATTGCACATGTCCTTCGTTATTATAGACTACCACTTTTTTTCCAGTGTTGTAAACTTTCATAAATGATAAGTGCGATTCCTTTTCCTCCTCCAGAGGTTGATACCGTTCTTCATAATGTTCTATCCTTTGTAAGAAGTCACGTACCACTAAATCTGTGTTCATATTCACGTAATCTGGGCTGCTCACCTTGACCTCTTTAATATTCTGCTCAATAATCTGTGGGTCATCACATATAGACTCAACAAAAAATAACTTGAAGTTGTTTTTTTTAACAACAATGTCATAGATTAGTTTTCTACGATCAAAAGTAGAGTTGGTCGCGTCAAAGACTGCAACACTACCTTGTCCGGTTTGTAGCCACTGACAGGCGTCTGCAAGCGCTTGAGTTGCACAACGATTGCGTATGGCCATGGCTTCCTCATTATCAGGTCGAAAGAATTCATGGCTTTTATATGCAGATGTTGCATGTCGCCTATATTCACCCAAATTAAAAACTCTAGTGCCTATACCAATCCAATTAAGGTAACGTGCCAATTTCTTAGAAATAAAGGTCTTTCCACGAGCTGGCAACCCAACCATTGCTATTACATGCGGTGCTGATACATCAGTGATTGCTCTCTCACCGCGAATGGGAAAAGGCTTTGTCATAACAGTTTCCGAAGTGGGTGGAAGCATTTTTTTTGTATCTTCTGACATAACGCTGGGACATAGATGCAACTCGTTCTCAACAGCAATATCTGCACATTTCTTTAATTGGTTTAGTGACTTTGTTCGTACACGTAATGACGGCGAAGAAGTGTAGCGTGGCGGGTCCATGACACTAAAATATGGAATTCTTTGAAGTTCTTCGTATCTATTCTTCGGTTACTATCAGCAATAGTTAAAGAGAGAAATGCGAAACAGCATCACGCGTGGATCGAATAAATGCAAAATAAATTGCAAATGTTGTTTCGGTGTGTTGAACGCAACGATTACAACACACATCTATTTTCCTTCTTTAATCTCGATTAATCTTTTAAATTTAGCTTTTTTTATATTATGTATTTTATTTGGTTTGGATTACTTGAAGAATTTCGTTCGAAAATTGCGGAGCTTCCTTAATACACAGTTTACTTTTCATGCGTCGTTGGCCTGAAATAAAACATAAATAAAAAAGAAACATATGTTTAAAAACAAAAGGCAACAACTTTGTATTATTTTTTTATCAATGTAATGCACCGATATTTGATTTGTTTTTTTTTACACGTTCACTTATTAAAGAAAATGAAGTGGTAAAGTTCGCACCCACTATGAGTTAGCACAAAACGACAGCGGTAGCAGCAGCAGCAGCAGTAGCAGACAATCGACTACTTTCAAAAGTGTCAGAGAAAATTGTTAAATAATAATATACATATACTAATAATTCGCAATCGGGAATTATTGTAGCTTTTTTAAGGTCACACACAAAACAAAATTGTTTGCTTTTTTTTAGATTAAAACACAATTTTGTTGTATTTTCAAGATAATGATATTTAGGAGAGATAGAGAGCGCGAGTGCACAGCTTGAGGGTACTGTTTTGAGATAAGCCACAAAAACAACTCAAATTTTTGAGCAAAATTAGTTTGTTTTTTTTTTTACCAAACAAAAACTAAAAGAAAAAATAAAAAAAAATGAATAATAAAATGTGTATGTAAATTGACCATCTTCGATCTGATTTAAATAAAGTTACTAAAAGCGGCAGCGGCGGCGGTAATAGTAGAAAAGCGAAAATGTAGCAAAATGTCTTAAGTATTGTTTTGATTATTTAACCGTTTATTAATTAGCGTTCTTGGGAAGTCATTAGAGAATCATGATTGATCTAAATCCAATATCTGTGGTGCTGCTACTACTGCTGCTGCTTGTCTGACTGTTAATTTTACATTCAGAAATTTGATTTAGTTTTATCGTTCTCGCAATACTTTTGAAGTGCGCAATCTTTTACTGAAACCAAGCTCTTCTTATAACAAATTATAAAGGACTAGTTATAAATCGAAAATAAAGTAACCAGTGCATTTCATGTTGTTGGACTAATATAAAAGTCCGCCTTTTGTTTTTGTTTTTATCTTTTTTATTAATGTTTTATTTTTATTCTTTTTTTTTAATTCAAATGACTCCATGTTGTACCTTTTGTTAAGAAAAAAAAAACATCACTTACATTAGAATTTTACTGACAATTTCCGTTCTTAATACCAAACCACACACTCGCGTTCGCGTTTATTTCTTTTTTTTTATAGACATACTTATATGTATGTACATAGACACACATAAATAATATGTATTACAAATTGATATGGTTAAATATCAAATTTAATTTTTAAATATATAAAATATGCAAAAGCAAAACTATGTCATCAATTTTACAGTTTAAAGGGAATATGGTAAATCCAAAAGCAGGGAAGCAACTCAATAAAATGTTTCAGAAGTTTAATATAAAATGGTTTTTCTTGAGATCTTATACTATACTATACTAAAAATAACTTACACTCCATACTTAAATGTTTGCAAAAATACACGTTTTAGCTGCAGCAATGTTTAAAACATATTTTTGAATAAATTCAAAAAAATAAAGGTAAATAACTTACATTGACCGATAGGCAACAAAAAATGATTTTCTATAATACTAAGCAGTATAAAATGAAACTTCCTAAAAACATTTGAGTGTATTCTATCCGCAGCTCCTCATACCTACTTTAAGCTACTATTTAGATTAAATTATTGATTTCGTTTAAAATCTCCTGAAGTTTGAAGCAATGAATCTAACTATTATTATTTAATTTGGATAGCCGAGAATATTTTGTTATACATATTCTTAAAAGTATATTACATATTCGAATGATTTATTGTGTATATCAGGTCCATAACTTGTGTTTAGCACTCCAAAGCTATCTAACAAGAGAAACTTGGGGAAATAAAACAAAACAAGTAATAACAATTTGCAATATTGTGAATTGAAATTATATGATACCAATAATTTCATGAGTCATGTCTTCGGTTCGGAAAAAAACAAATGGTTTGGATCACCTTTTAAAAAGAAATAAAAATGAGTAATGAATCAACTCCTTTACCTTAAACTTAAATGAGCAACTTTCTTTGCAATGATACACTGAAGCAGCAATCAGTAATACCGGCTGATACTAGTCACTATAGGCGTTCACTACCATTCCCCCTTTTCTACATCAAACAAAGGAGCAGAGAGCCCGTTTTAAAGCATCTATTCATTTGCCCAATCTACATATTGTTTATAAAATTGTTTTCAATGCAGTTTGCAATTAAATGGGCGCGACAGACAATAAAGACAAATATGTTTTGCTATTCATTTTTTTTCTTGAAAATTCTCAATAATTACTCTTAACAAATAAACTTAAAATTAGACTTTTCCAATACACATACATACATTACTAAAATTCATTGGTGAAAAAATTTTCAATTTCCATATTTTTCTCGTATAAGGAAATGGCGATTGTTTCTGAAGTGCGAATGCAGAGAAACAGCAAGATATACATAATAATGATGGCTAACACAGCCAGTAAAATGAGACATCATAAGGGAAAAGAAAATTTTAAAAATCACCTTTAAATCTAATCGATTTCAATTAAATTTCATTTTCACTGAATAGATAAATGTTTCGCAAAGCGTTACAGATTACGTTCAAATAAATTAGTAACGAATTTCAATAGAAATATTTATTTTATTCCTTTTGTGTTGACGAAAATGTATCTCTTCTACGTGCAGAACAGCGGACATATTTTTTTCCGAATTCCACCAAAGTCTGTATATATATGCATCTCGCTTTACGAAGGGGACTTCGAAGAGCTTCAAAAACACGTGCGAGTAAGTGCGACGGCTATATGATGTAAAAATTGCGCATCTCCTTGGTAGTTGAGCGCGTTCAAAGAAAACTTCGTTTTAAAAAATAAAAAAAATTTGTAAAAAGAAAACACATATTTATAAACATGTTATGTGCAAAATAAACAATTAAGATTTATTAGAAATTTCGTATTTAAAAAACTAAATCTAAACCTAAAACTATGTCCAAAACAGCAGTGACAACGCCATAATTACACACGACACGGCCACATATGGCGATTTCCTTTCGCCTATTCGTGCTAACTTCCAAAACACTCCCAGTAATCTTTAAAATGAAATAAAGGTTTAAAGTTGATAAATTTTGTATTTGATTACTCTTTTACCCTGTTTTATTTCGGTCCATAATGCTGGGAAACAGCGAACGCAAATAGGCGCAAGTGCATATCAACAAAAGGATGACCGAAAGTAAACTTTGGAAATTGAACAGAGCACTCTAAAAAATTGATAGAAGTGAATTAGATTTAATTATAAAAATTTGATTCGAAAACTTCTGTTTAAATACCATTATAAATAAAATAAAATAAAGACTTTAGACACAATTCCCAATTCGGCTCTTGGATGACGTTTCTTTGCCAGCAAATTTGACAACTATTGTCATGTCATTTAATCCATTCACAATATCATCTACACTAACGTTACATGCTTTTTATCTATGCATTATAGTTAAGAAAAATTATATTAGTCAGTTCGCAATATATTATGAAGTATGAAAGTGTGGCATTTTGATATTTTATTAAAACAACTGCACCAACCAGTTATCAATGAATCATTTCGTAATTTAAATCGAGAGAAGCATACTCCATCTGATCAGTAGCTCGATATAGAAGTAATATGTTTTATAACTTAAATTAATACAAATAATGAAAAACATGTGGAAACGTACATATTTAATTGTATGCAGTTCTTTTCACCGTATGGTCATAACGTAGATTTCGAAAGAGATATTTAGAGATCTATTGTATTGGATATTATGCATTTTACATAATAAAATAATACTTTTCAACAAGTGCGTTTGAATCCAAAGCTTAACAGTAAGTAAAACACAAATAATTACAAAGGTTCAGCAGTCAGGACATTAGCTTGTTACATCAAAATATTTATTTATTTCCTTGTGTTGGGCAGAAGAAAATGTAAGGCCATATTTAAAAAAAAAAACTACATACACAATAAGTCTAACGTTGCCTTACATTCGAACCACGACTGTGAATCGGCTTTTGCAACACACGTGCAAATAGTAACATGTCAACAAATGTGTTTTGGCTCGAGAATCTGCCGTCAAAATTATAAGAAGGAAAGATGTCTGTTTTCAAGCCTTTAAATATAAAAAAGTACCAAAAAACTGGTAGAGAAGTGACTCCAGATACAATTTATTGGAAAAAACTTGGAGTGAGTAAACAAAAATTGTTTATATAAAAAAACATATGAATTAACTTTGGTTATACTCCGGTTACACAGGTACCCACATTGGTCAAGGAATTTGGTGCCATCGATTACATCGACTTCAGTCCTGTACAACCGCATTATTTCGCAGTTACGTGCTCTGTACGGGTGCAGATTTACAATCCCATCACTAAACTAGTTGCTAAGAATCTGTCTAGGTTTCAAGAGAACGCATATGGTGGAAGTTTCCGACAAGACGGTCGTCTTTTGGTAGCCGGTGACGAACAAGGTTTTGTTAAATTATTTGATACTACTAGTAAAAACGTCCTTCGCCTGTTTAAAGGTCACAAAGCACCGACACATAGAACATTTTTTACTCCGGATTTGCTGCACATTACCAGTTTTAGCGATGACAAAACAGTTAAACTCTGGGATATTGCCACCGAAAAAGCGATACACACCTATGGAGAACATACTGATTACATTCGAGCAGGATGCGTGAACCCAGCTTCTTCAAATATAGTTGTATCGGGTGGCTATGATAAAAAAATTAATTTCTACGACACTCGGACGCAACAAGTTTCATTTAGCGTGAACCATGGAAGTGCTGTCGAATCACTACTCTTTTTACCCACAGGGGGTATTTTCATAAGTGCCGGAGGAACGGAAGTATGTGTATGGGATGCTTTCGCTGGCGGAAAGCTGCTAACAAAACTCTCACAGCACCACAAAACAGTAACCTGTTTGCGATTAGCCAGTAATGGCAAGCGTATACTGTCCGGCGGTCTTGATAGACATGTTAAAATTTACGACGTTGCCTCATACCAAACAGTACATACTCTCAGCTTTCCCAACTCAGTCTTAAGTCTTGCAGTTGCACCCAAGGATCAAACAGTCGTTGCAGGAATGGTCGATGGACTCATATCGATTCAGCGTATGGAAGACGTTGATGTTCAAACAAAGGAAGAAGTTAAATCTGTTCACCAGAAACAAAGATCCGTCGAAGTTGACCACGAAATTGACACAGTTAAAAAGGAAGCTATTAAATTCTACGACAATCATCTGAGAAAATATGAGTACGCAAAATGTCTTGATGCTGTAACAAGGCCGTATGTTATGCTTAAGACCCCTGAAGTAACTGTGAGTGTAATGCAGGAGTTAATCCATCGCAAGGGTCTACATCGTGCACTATCGGGGCGATCGCACGCGTCGCTGTCAAGAATTGTACATTTTCTCATACGATATATTGGGGAACATCGGTTTATGCGTATCCTAATCGACGTTGGTATGACCCTGCTCGATGTGTACGAAGACAAGTTTCATGAGTTTACTGGAAATCTTGGCAAACAGTTTATTCAGCTCGCTGATATTCTGCAGAAAGAGGTGCAGCTTACATATGATTTACTCGAATTGCAAGGTGCCCTAGAATTACTCGTCGCTGCAACAAGTGTCGCTTCAGAAGACAACACTGAGCAAACTATTAATTTCTTACAGAATGAACGTCGTCCGAGTATGAAACAGTCTGACATGGCGAAAGAGTCTTCCATTTTGACTGTTTAGATTTAAGATTAAAAATGAAAAATATTAATGTACAATATTTGTTTATTTTTTCATTTGTTAAGTAGATTCACAAACAATGAATTTATAATTTGGCATTTTTGTTTAAGGTTTTCGAAGCAAAAATTGAAAGTAACTTACAGATGCAATTTACATTCTCGTGTGCGTTTTAGGAAATTTAACTTGTGCGTTCGGACATAAGCACTGTTAAATTTATCGTAACAGCATTCAAAGATTTGCTTACTTAAATAATCTAGAAATAAATAGAAAAGAAACATATAACAATTGACCTAATACACTAAAACCATTCAACTCATTCTATTTCATCTAACTGATGTAGCCTTAAATGTGATGTGAGCGTGGATATATGAGCGAAGCCTTTGTTGCAGTAATGGCACATTTTTAGTTTTCCACTGTGAACCTCTTGGTGTCTCTGCAAGTGCCTCTTCGTTTTGAAACGCAAGTTACAATCCGAGCACGGAAAGGGTCTTTCCCAAGTATGGACGCTTTTATGATTATTCAGTTCACTTGTGGAATGAAATCTTTTATCGCACTTTTCACACTTGTAGTTCTTTATACCCAAATGCCAGTCCATGTGGTAGCGAAGAACTGTATGCAATTTAAAAGATTTCCCACACTTCTCGCATACATATGGCTTGTAACCAGTATGTACTCGATGATGAAGATTTCTTTGGGCTGCTGATGCAAACGTTTTTTCACAGAACTTGCACTTAAACGGTTTTTCACCCGTGTGCTTTCTGCGGACGTGCAGAATCATCCCATCTTTAGTTGTTGTTACTTTTCCGCATGTAGGGCATGACCATTTCGTTTGACTGGAGTGTCTCCATTTATGGCGTACCAGATTGTTTTCACTTGCGAATTTCTTTCCACACATATCACACTTATGCTCTACTTCTGCTGGAGTATTTGTACTGAATTTAAGTATTTCTTCATTTTCTGTGGTAGTATCACATGTATTTTTTAACACTTCCTCATACTCTAGATTCGTTAAGTACGACTCAAATTCCGTGCTGAATGTAGACTGCGGAGAATCGAATGACTTTTCTGAGAAGATGCCTTCCGTGAGGTTTGTATCTTCTTGACTAGTGGTGTCGATCTGCGCAATACATTCATCATTTTTAACCTCTTCCTCCTTATATTCTATAAGGTCTTTGGTGTCCTCTTCGATTAGTTCCTATAAGAAACCTACATATTTTTATTGTCTCAATCATCAGGTTAAATTTGAACCCACCGAGACGACTTCACTTTTGAAGCTGTCATCCACTACATTCGATATACATACTAGCCTCTTGGTAGCGCTGCTTTGGAAGACATCCTGGAAATCGTGCTGCATACCAATGTGTTCAATAAATACATCAAAGAACTCAAAGTCATGGTCGCATGCAGAGCACACGAATAGACAACGACAGTCGGTCGTAAAGAATATTTCTCCAAATTTAGAATACAACCTATTGTTTTCCACATAGATTTGATTACTCGAAGAAGACGATTTATCTTCATTCATTACGGTATCTCTAACAAATAATTTATAAACAAAATAATAGTGATATATGAGAAAAACTCAGCTGACCTGCGTCAATTCTGACAGTTTATCACTCAAGGCAGAAAATGGTAGAATTCAGCAATAAATTTGCAGCTCTTTAATTTTTGTAACAAGTTGTATATAGTTTTAAGCAAGACAATAACAAAGTAATTTCACGCTTTCAGGTCTTCTAAGCAAGTGACAAACACAAGGTTTGCAAAACAAAAATTGCCTTTCAGAAGCAAAACTAAACACCACGCCCCTTCAATTCCGGGTCGCACCATTTTTTGAATTTGTATTTGTACGATTTTTTTTAAAAAAGGTAGGCCTTTAACGAACTCTATATGCATACAGAGTTGTGAAATGTTTGATATATAAAAATAATAAGATTCAAAATACATATTTGGTGCTAATTCCCTAGGCCTAGACACTCGAAAGCGATCTTATTGTGGGACCGTGTAAAGAATATAACACGCACCACACAAATGGTTGTGAGAGTCCAGACCCTGGGTCGAATAGACCTGTTGCGCCAAAAAAGTGTATTTGTTTTTGTATTTTAATGTAAAGTATATACCTGTCGTTAGATACAAAACAATTAGATATGTATTCTTGTACATGCTAGTGAAAAAACTTCTTTTCAGTGATTTTAACTTTAAAGACTTCATTCAGATGAGATTACTACTGAGGTACCGTAAACTTGCATTAGTTTTCAGGTTATATTTTTGTTTTGTAAATGCATATGATTATGATTTTTGCCTTAAGTTCTTCCCTGTTACACACGTTTTGATAGTACAAACACACTCAATTCATTATGAAAAGAAAATACTGCAAAGTCCTTTGTCTGTGTTTATTCAATCGAAAAGTACACACGATTTTCTTCAAATAAATTGTTGGAATAAATAACAAAAATCGACTATAAAATAAAAATATTGCCAGCAATGGATTATTGGAGCACAGCCGCATTCGCCACCACACTAGGATTATTAACAATTTCTCCCAAACTATCCAACACTTCCTTTCGGTAATCATCGAAATCTCCATCAATTTCGTTAATAGTTTGTTCTTCGATGACGTACAACGTACATCCCGTTTCACGAATCAACCGTTCATCGTGAGACACTATAATCACACCTCCTTCATATTCGTTGATCGCTTCAGCTAATGCATCAATCGATTCAATATCCAAATTATTAGTCGGTTCATCGAGGATAAGGACATCAGGTCCACTAAGGCAAAGCTCGGCTAACGCTACACGGGCTTTTTGGCCACCAGAAAGATCCTTCATTTTAATCGTATGTGCATGACTAACAAGTCCAAATGATCCCAGAGCTTTACGCGCCTTCTCATGGGGCAGATTAAACAGTCGTTGCAAATATTCGGCAGCCGATTCCTCAGCGGTTAAATGCTCACCAGAGTGCTGATCAAAACGTCCAATGCGAAGTCGATGATTCTTTCGCTGTTCTCCCTGTTGAGGCTCCAAATCAGCGACCAACAGCTTTAAGAATGTAGATTTACCCACTCCGTTTGGACCGACAATGGCGACACGACTTGTGAGATCAATGCCAAAATCAGCGTTGATAAATAGGGGTTTCTGTCCAGGAAAGTTGAAAGTCACATTGTGCAATCCAAGAATAGGCGGTTGAAGTTGTGATGGCTCAGGGAAGCGGAACTTAACAATGTACTCCTTTGGTCGAGCCAACAATTCTTGAGGTCCCTCATCCTCTTCGGCATTTTTCTGACTACGCCCCTTGTTTTTCTCCTGTTTGCGGGTCAATGTTTCTTTCTGTTTCTTTTCCGCCGACTTCTTCGATTGGCCGTGCGCCTTCAGCTCTTTGATACGTTTCTCTTGCTTTTCATATTCCTTAATCATTTCTCGGCGTTTCTGGACATACATTTTTTTAAACATTGAATAGTTACCCTTATAGTAGTTCAGTTTTTTCTGGTCCAAATGAATGATTTCGTTGCACACATTGTCCAAGAAACTTTGATCGTGAGAAACTATCAAAAGTGTTTTCTTCCAGCCCTGAAGATAATTGTCCAACCAAATAACTGCATTTAAATCCAAATGGTTCGTCGGTTCATCAAGCATGAGAAGGGTAGGCTCCAGGTAAAGTGCACGCGCCAGTGATACACGCATACGCCAGCCACCGGAAAAGTTCTTTGTTGCACGATTTTGCATTTCTTCGCTAAATCCCAAGCCAGCGAGTATACGCCGAGCTCTCGCTTCCGCTGAATACGCACCTATAGCTTTTAATTCAGCATATACATCATTAAGATCCTCCTGTACAGACATGTCTCCAGCTTCGATTTTGTCCTCCAGCTCTTTACACTTTGCAAGAAGACTTTTACGCTTTACATCCGCTTCGAGAATTGTATTTATGGCAGTTTTATCGTCAGCAACGACTTCTTGCTCGCAGAGTAGTACATCAATACTTGGAGGGATGGCGAATGCCCGCGTAGCTATGTGGCGCAGGAGAGTTGTTTTTCCATGACCATTGGGTCCCACTAGACCGTACCGACGTCCATTAGCAATCAAAAGGTTAGCGTTAACGAATAGATCGTTACCTTTAAAAGAGAAAAGTTATTTGTCATCAAAAACATTTAACAAAACACATACCTTTTGCCGAGATAGTAAAGTTTTCAATTTTAATATCTACTGCAAACTCTAACTGCGCCATTTGACCGGCAGTTTTCTGCACTTGCGACATTGTGAAGTTGCTGTCCAAATCAGAATGGCCTTGACCACCTTTACGTGTCATCAGTTCCATTTGTCGTTCGTATTCTTGTTGCTTTTTTTGCTTTTTCTTCTCTTTGTGGGTAAGTTTCTTTTCTTTGCTTTCCTCTATTTTTAGGTCATCCATTTCCTGTTCAATATCTTCGACCATTGGAGCCGTCGTTTCTTCCTGCACCACTGCGGGTTCTTCCAATGGTTCTACATCATCGACAATTTTTTTCTCTTCTTTTCGAATGTCTGGAGTACTAACTAATCTCTTTTCACTATTATCTTCATTATTTGACTTGTTTGATACAGGCTCAGGATCTTTTTCAATTATTTCCTCATCTTCAGCATCCATGTCTAAACTATTGACTGAATTATCTTCGCTTACATCTCGCTTTCCTTTGTTCTTTTTTGCTGATTTTTTAGCTGCTGGTCTAACAGGGGCGATGAAATCTTCTTCCTCGTCGCTTGGAAGACCACTTATATTTTTATCTAGAGATTCGTCGTCACTAAAATCATCATTTTTCCCTTTTTTTGTTTTTTTATTGGACTTCTTCGGGGCCGACTTAATAATTGGAACGATTTTTTCTTCATCACTTGAGACTTCAGCTAAAATATCCGCTTTATTATCATCGTCATCGTCGCTAAAGTCATCTTTCTTTGATTTCTTTCCTTTTTTGGTTGCCTTCTTCGCTGGTTTTGGGACCTCTTCATTTTGCACATCGTCATCAGAATCATCTCTACCCTTCCGTCCTTTTTTACCAGCAGATTTTTTTTGTGACTTTTTCGAACTTGACTTTCCAATTTCTACGTCATCTTCGTTATTTTCTGTGGCTTTACTGCTGGGAATAGATTCATCGTCGCTGGAACCACCACCACGCCGTCCTTTCTTGGTCTTTTTCAATGACTTCTTTCCAGCAGGTGTTGGAATCTCAACTTCGTCTTCGTCGTCAAAACGATCCTTCTTTTTCGATTTTTTTGATGACATTATTCTAATTCCGATTTAACTATAGTAGTATCTGAACTAAAAAATAATTTGACTGTGAGTTTCACGTGGAAACGTATGCAGTTTTAATATTCAAGGAAATCTACTTTTTGACATAAAGATGACAGATGCTAATGCAATGGAAAAGTGCGATGTTGAATTTTTTTTTCTTAAGATATGAACTGAAGAAAGCTTGATGTATAAGAAGATTTGTTAAATACTTATCGAGTGGTAATTAGTTTGGCCATTAATTCCACAGCTCGTCTTTTGGTGTTTCGGAAAATATGTCCTGGAATTAAAAGAACTTAAAGGTATGTTCAATAAATACTTCAACAGTTGTTGCATGAATTTTTGCTTCACGGGCTATGGAATGGATTACTATTGTGAATCAGTCTAAGACCTGTTGGTTTTAATAATTTGTAGAATCGAAATCGATACGATGATAAAGGGCATTCAAGATCTCCAAGGAAGCGAATGATATGGGTGTGATATTATAAGTGACCTTGGGTGGGTTATTGTGTAGTTCTGTGACTGCCTTCTGCACTAAAGTTTAAAGAACGATTAGTTGTGGTATTACTCGAAGGAATTCAACTAAAACGACTTATTCTGGCATTTGCTTCCTGGACCAATGGCGTTTGAGTGGCATGTTTTTTTAAGCAAAAAAAAAGAGTGTTGCTATCGTATCTTTTCAAGACCCTACTTTGACTTGAGCACCAAATAAGTTGTAGTTTTGGAAAATAACTGTCATCTCACCTGCTGAACAAATAATGTTTGAAGAAAAACATATGGGCTATTTCAAATTTGTACAAAATTAGATCCAAATTCTGCGGAATCCCAAAAAACCCTTATTCAAGTTATTGTATTCTGGGACCCAGATGAAGAAAATTATGATTGCATACTCAATAGTGGTAGTTGAATCAATCGCGTTGATACCTACTTGGCTGAAATCTATTAATAATAATCAACATCTAAAACGACAGTTTATAAATATCCCAGCAATTTCTAATAAATAATATTTTTCACACCAAGTCCAATCTTGCATTCTATCGTTCTTGGTTCGAGTGTATTTCTGAACGCGTTCACCAGCCGCTGTGCAACATGAGCTTTCATTTGTATCTGTCAAACATTTATAAAGGACGCGCCATGTTTCACGAGTTGAGGTCGTAGGAACTCAATATTTATTTGTTTTTCTGTGTAATCTCGTGTATCCCCGTACCATACGCTGTAAAATCGTTGGCAAATTCATCTGAGAACATTTTTATAAGAGATTAACAAAATTGTGATCACTGCATTTTATCCCTAGAATTGTGTGCGTGTGTGTAGTAGGGTTATTGAAATCGTGCAAAGCCTTGGCTTCCAAGTATTAAAACATCTTAGCCGCATCATCATGGTACCAATTGGCGCTGTACACGGCCACCCAGGCGTCCACCCGCCCCAACAAATTCAGAGCACTCCATCGGGACCGAATCAATTGCAGTCGTCGTCCAACAGCCAGTCGAATAAATCATCCAATGCAGTGGTTTGTTTATTTGCGTGTGCGCCTATTTCCTAGTTAATATTGCGTATTATTTTAGAAACCAAACTACACACTAAAATTTACTCTAGCTGGTCACACAAAAGCAGTTTCCGCAGTCAAATTCAGTCCCAATGGCGAGTGGTTGGCTAGTTCGTGTAGGTGTCAATTTCAATTAAAAATTCTGTCCAAGCACTCAAAAGTCGGGCACATCTCATAATTGGTTTTTCTTTTCACAGCCGCTGACAAACTTATCAAAATTTGGGGGGCATACGATGGTAAATTCGAGAAAACTATAGCTGGCCACAAGTTGGGAATAAGTGATGTGGCATGGTCATCAGATAGTCGTCTGCTTGTTAGCGGTAGCGATGATAAAACACTAAAAATTTGGGAACTTAGCTCGGGAAAGTGTCTGAAGACACTCAAGGGCCACAGTAATTATGTTTTTTGCTGTAACTTCAATCCGCAGAGCAATTTAATTGTTTCGGGCAGCTTTGACGAAAGCGTTCGCATATGGGACGTACGTACGGGCAAGTGTTTAAAAACTTTGCCGGCTCACTCAGACCCAGTGTCTGCAGTGCATTTTAATCGCGACGGATCGCTTATTGTCAGTTCTAGCTACGATGGTTTATGTCGTATTTGGGACACAGCTAGTGGACAGTGTTTAAAGACGCTAATCGATGACGATAATCCACCAGTGAGCTTCGTGAAGTTCTCACCAAACGGAAAGTACATATTGGCTGCGACGCTTGATAATACTTTGAAGTTGTGGGACTATTCCAAGGGAAAATGTTTGAAGACCTACACAGGACACAAAAATGAGAAATATTGTATCTTTGCTAATTTCTCAGTAACAGGAGGAAAGGTAATTTATTGAGATAATTATGATATCTTTAGTTCTTTTTAAGTATATTCGAAAAATATTTTGTAACATATATTCTTTTTGTACTAAAAATATTGCACGAAATACATTTTCAGTGGATTGTTTCGGGAAGCGAGGACAATATGGTCTACATTTGGAACTTACAGAGCAAGGAAGTCGTTCAGAAACTACAAGGACACACGGACACAGTCCTTTGCACAGCATGCCACCCGACGGAAAATATCATTGCATCTGCTGCATTAGAGAACGACAAAACTATAAAACTATGGAAGAGTGACACATAAATCTTCATTGGCAAGAGATTTTATTGAAATTCAGATTTTTCATTTTAGGAATTAATGTCATGAATAATAATGTAAATAACTTAATATTAAGTTTGTGTTTTATTGTCGCACAAACATACTTTGGATAGTTGAACCGATATTGAAATATTTGTAGCACCTTGGAGGTGCATTTAGCGAAAATTCGTTGATTGTTAATGTATTATTGCTAGGTAGGCCACAGGAGGATTCAGGTCAATTAATTGATTTTGTTAGTGATACCTTTTTGAACAGGTTAATGTAATTTTATTTTCTCTATCAAACTGCAGGAGGATTTCAAGACATTTCGAAACTAGCTTAGGCGCAAAAAGCTATATAGGATAGATACAAGTTTAGAAAAAAAGAAGTAAATAGTCCTAATGGTGTAGTTGGGTCAGATCAATTTGAACACTCTCACCCCCATCATGAAGGAAAAAGGCAATACTTTATGCTATCCTGCACAGCAAAAAGAAGGACGCTTGTGGCTTTCAATTCTGATTGAAGGTGAAGACTTTTCATTTTGGTAGACGTTCAGACTAGAAAACTTTTTATAAATTTATACATCAGAATCAGTAGAAATGCAGACATTGTTCAAATCTCTTCATGGACCTGCCCCAATATACTACCTACTCTAACTACACTCTCTCACTTAACACTTTAAGGGTAATCATAACCCGTTAACCCCAAATAAATTAAAAAAAAAATGATTTTAATGCTTTTACCAAAATTCGAAATGAACTGTAACATTTGCATATTTGGAATAACCTCCAATATGTACTAAAAGTATACAAGTGCTTATTGTGAATGAAGTAATATATTCGATACTCGAATTTGTCGGTTGTCAAGTTGAAGTTTGTTTTGTTTTTAGTTGGAAATTTGTGTTGGAAATTCTCTTAGGAGTTACTTGATATCATTTTTGTGCTTTTATCTTTAATAATAATCGTTTTAATTATAATTTAATGGAATGCACAATAGATAACACAAATAATTTCATCGCAATGCAGAACTTTGGGGACAAAGTTGTTGCAAGAAGTGGGGAAGTGTTTGTAAGCCGTGATAAAGTATTCATTTACTTGTGCGTATTTTGTAAAGGACAATTTCTCTCAAACGAGGAGTTTGCGGAACATGTTTCCAAACACCACTTGGAGCACATTGATCCCATCGAAATGGACATTAGTTCAGTGAAATTAGAGGTTTGTTTTAATAAACTTTAAGAGAAGGAAACTAACTAACTTAAAGCACCTGTTTGATAGAGTTTGACAGGGGAGCACTGTGAGGGCTGTAACTTTCGTAACATATAGGGTGTTTAGCACTACTGCAGTTTCCGAGAATTCATGATCTGAAAACGCAGTATTGTTTTGCTGGATAAAATAAGACAGTGTAAAAAACCAAAAATCTCGTTTTGCTCTAGTTTTTAGTAAATATCGGGCTTTGAAAATTACATTTTGTGAGTATCGTTGGCTAACTCGTTACGGTATATTCCAAAATGTCCAAATGTCGAGTTTAGTTTAGCATATGTATGTACTGTGTATCTCTGGTTTTAAACACGATCATAGAACTATATACATACATACATATGTACGTTTGTACGTGTCAGAATAGTTTTCAACACTAAAAGGGTTTCAAAACTGATTCCCATTTGCCTGATGTGTTGGAGTATTTTGTGTGCGGCTTCAAATATAGCAGTGGCTACGCTGTAAAGATTGATGTCATGTTAGAAACCACTCCGTGTACTTATTTCGATATGGCAGCAAAAGTGGTATTATGTTGAATTTTAAACCTAAATACGGTTTAAAAACTCACAGTCCTTGTTGGAAAGGTTTTTTTTTTTTTTAATTTCTGGGTTTATGTTTTGGTTTTTAAGGACATATAGGGTGAGTAGTACAAAGCTTTTATCTAAGAAGCTATTAAACTATGATTTTATATTGAAACTAAAACTCGATAGTCTTATTTGCTCTTATGTATCGCTATTAGCTCTACAGTTGTGTATTTTATTTTTATTGACAACAAAAAAACATTTCAAATGCTAATCCGTTTATTTTTTGCTTACAGGAAACAGAATATATTGAAATGGACGATAGCGTATATCTTTCCGAAAAGGAAGATTCAAAAGATGTGCTTTCCTTTAATGATTTCACTTCATTGAATATTGATGATGGTTTCTCCAAAGAAGATGTCGTAAATGTAGTCGATGGGAAAACCTTATATGAGTGCGGCTACTGCCACAAACAATTCCAGACCAAATACAGTATTGAAAATCATCGGTCAATACATGAAGGAACTATGGAATTCAAATGTCCCGAAAAGTTATGTTCGAAAGCATTTCGCACAAAAAAGTTTCTTTCCAAACATCTAGTCGTACACCGCAAAGAAAAGCCGTATAAGTGTGAGTTCTGTGCGCATAGATCCAATTATAAAGGCAACCTCAGAGAACACGTTCGAAGGTACCACACTTTGGAAAAGCCATTTAAATGTCAATATTGCGAAAAAGCATTTGTCTCTGGCACAGAAAAGCAAATGCATGAACGTTCGCACACCGGGGAAAAGCCTTTTGTCTGTGAACTATGCGGGAAAGATTATAAATCGTCAACTACGTTGAATTACCATCTATACAAGCATAATGGGGTTAAAAAGTATCCATGTTTGACATGCGATAAAGCATTTTCAAGTCCGAGTCTTTTGTGGGAGCATAGTTTTACTCACGCTAAAGGAAAGAAAATTACTTGCGATATTTGCGGACAGAGTTGTAAACATGCCAAAAGTCTCCGACAGCACAAGAGATTGCATGAGAGTAAAAAGTATGTTTGTAAAGTGTGCCAGAAAGCGTTTGCACAGAATTCCGGTCTGTATTTTCATATGAAGTCACACCAATTGGACTACACACATAAGGCTTGAATAACAAAACCAGTTTACATCAATTACATTATAGATAGTTCTACTTTCTAAAATTCGAGTAATGAGAAACTTAGTCAAATTATTGTGCAGGGACATAATCAATCTTATGATTTCTCATCTCTGGATATTTGCCTTGAGACTCTGTTGTCTTTATGTCTGTATTTGTATTATTTAACAAGACGGAAAATAAGTTAAGACTCAACTCCAACCATTGGAAACAAATATTACATGCATAACCTGTGTATAAGTATTTTGAAAAATATGCAAAACTATATAATAAATTAAACAAATGATTATTGCATGTTAATATTCTTATATTATTGAGCAGTCAATCCAAGGTATAAATTCCATTCATACTTGAAAGAGTTTGAATTTTTGTTTCAGAAAGCAAGCGCTGATCGCTTTTTGATTTGACATCAACTTTTGTTTTTTACTTTACTAAGTATGTGCATTTCAGTGTCACTTTCTAAGAAGTAACATATCCTTGTTAAAGAGTGAATATTTATTTTTATTAATATTGCATTTATTATTTAATATCTTTGTGCATCATGATTATATCAGAATTTGAAAGGGTAAGAATTAAATTTTACATATGTACATTCGAATTCAACTTATAGAAATGCATCAATTGCATTTGAACTTAATAATAATTGAATCTGCTTAAAGGAATTCTGAAAAGTGCTCTTTTTGTAGCTGTGGCACATATGGTTAGAGGCCCCCCATTATCATTTTATGTATTATGAACGTGTGTATGTACATACTTATGTATGTGTAGCTTTCGTTTTGTCTTTAAAGGGTTTCTGTAATAAAAAAGTATTTGTACATAAGTAGGATTTTTCAATACCAAGCGATATTTAAGAAGAATGATGGGTAAAGAGATGAGTACTCGTTATACACACAAATTAACGACACAAACTAATCACAGTTCTAATTTTTTCATAATTATCATTTTTCTTTTGTAATATACTTGTTAAAGCCAACATATTCATCTGATGTCAAATTACAATAGTAAGCCCTCAACATATAACACAAAATATCAATATCAAAAACACAAAAACCCGAAAAAAACATAGAAGATCATGGAAATGGTAACCAAATACCGTTAAATACACAGAGAAGGCTGAAACACGTGTCGTAAGCAAACGTCAATGCTAAAATGTGTCGTCAAGTACTCAAAGAGCAAACTTTTTCAAGAGCTACTCAAATTGAGGTCTGTGGATGTATTAAATTTTAAATGTGGTATTCATACCATTGGAAGATGGCTTGCGGAACATAATCCTGATCATTTTCCGGTTCTTCAGAAAATGCACAACGAAGAAGCCAGAGTTTGCAAAAGCGGATATTTGGTTCCTGAGAAGTGGAGGAACAATTTTTGGACTGTTGAAATGAAATTGTTGGATATAACGGAATGGGATCTCCTCAATGAGAAACCCATTCAATACAGAGGATTTAGTATCATAGTTTTAGGACGCTTGTGTTGGGCCAATAAATAACAACGATAAAGTTTCATTAGCACAAATTTGTTGTGCAAATCGCAAAATTGCAATAATTGTTTCCCCACAGTATTTGTGGAGGAACTTTCTTGTTACTAAGCAATGATTAAAAAAAAATATGTAATTCGAAAAAAAAAATATATGTACATATACATACATACATACATATGTATGTACATTTTAGTTAAACATTTTGAAACATAAAATTCTTCACCCTAGTCCAGTTGCTAGTCACCCCTTTCCCGTTGCTAATCAACCTAATGGCATACATACATACATATGTAGTATGTACTTTGATAAAAATTTAATAAAAAGACTTTGCTTTACAGTAGCGGTGTGACTCTTAATGGAAATTAGAGCCGTAACTCATATTTTGGTATACTCACATTGAGTCTACGATTTAATAAAAAATATAGTAAAAAACAATTGTTCTTGTTACTCCATATTATGGTACTACAGAACATATACCGAGAACAAAGTGTCACTAAAATTGTCCTTTAAGGAAGACAACACCCCGAAACACAAACAAAAAAATCAATACATATTTCACTTAGTTTTTGGGATGCGTGGCCCTCTTTGTTTGACAGTGGGGTCTTAAATTCTTTTGGATATTTTCGTATTTGGGCAGCGTCAGTTGTTCATATCGAAATGATCAGTACAATGTCAACACAACAAAAAAATCTAACTGCCCTACATCATCAGCTACTCGTACTCATGGATATTGACATGCCATGCCAAAGAGTGTCAACATCAGCATTTCTCGAATAATATCTACACGTGGTTCACGACCATTGCTACGCAGTGCAATGCACTTTTAATGTTTATTGCAGTGAAGTGGGATTTTATTTATTGAATGTATAGCATGCAATGTATGGATAAGTGGAAGTGTGGTGCAATCAATTTTGGGATCTATGATTTTTATGTGGGAAAATAACACTTAATTTTTACGGAAAATCAATTAGTGTTTTGACTTCTGCTTATACGAAATAGAAATAATAGGAAAATCATGAGGTCATTGTCTAACCTGAAGGACCAGACATGTTTTTAATTTTTCTTTACAAAATAAATCACTAGTGATTCGAAGGACTTTGAGGTTCTAAGTAAGCTACAAATTTAATTAGTCAATTAGTCAAAGTCAAATTGTTTCTGTTTGGTTGATTGGCATACCGTGCGTTATCTTTCAAACTATTTTCCTCCGAGTTACTTAAGAAAATTCGTCTTGAGACTTAGGCAAAAGCTGTTTTTTTTTTATTGATTTACACCCTACGTTCATAATTAATAAAGTGAGATAATTTAATAAAAAATATACATAATTACATATGTACTATGTACATATGTAACTAGTGGTTCGCCTTAATCGCTCAGTAGCTGATTATTAGCCTGTTGGAACAATGATGATAGAATTGACCAATCATTTACCGGGAAAGAAATATGTTGTCTGAAACATATTTACATAAGTATATACATATATGTACCTATATACATATATACATATTACATATTTGTATGCATGGTCAAAACGTATTTAAATATTATTACTTTGTCTTAATGATTTTCCCTATTTTATATTAAATAATTAATTTATGAAAAAGTGGGGGTAGAGTTTAAAACGATATTCTTGGAGATACTGAACTTAGCTCAACATTTAACGGGAAAAACGGGTGACACACGGACAGACGGATGGACATGCTTTAATGGCCTTCGCTGCAGACACTGATGATGAATATATGTACCTACTCGATTTATTTTTCTATGTTACAAACAATTGTCCCTATCAAACTTAATCTACCCTTAGGATAGGGCATAAAAACATAAACCTCTATCACCTTATCACATATGCATGTATGTATGTGATATGTTCTGTCACTTCCGCCGCTTTTAATTTCTTATGTACATACATAAATTAATATCCGTACAAAAGTATTGCACGATAAGAAACATGCAGAGCTTGCATATTTGCTTAGTGGATTGAGTTGGGGTAACCGAATAAAAAGGAATACAAAACCATTTCAATTCTTGTGTACTATATCTTACGGATTCACTTATGTCGCAGTTACACCAATTGTTGGTTGTAATAAAAATGAAATAAATAGATAAGTTTGCTATTCATGTTCAATAGTTCCTGAGATTTTTGATTGAAGGACAGACTTTACCAGAAATCAAGATTGAGAAAAGATGAATTGAAATTTGATACACTACACAGCTGTGTGTAGCCATGGTGTCCGTCCAAATTAAACTTTTTTCCGAACGACAAACTTTTATTTCGAAAGCTTTTTCGTGACAGTTATACTCTCAGATGTTTATCAGACACAGAGACCACTGATCTACAGACCAATTTGAGTTCAAGAAATCTTCACTATTAAACATACAAAGCGGGTTTAAATCAGAGGGTAAACATGCATCTGTTCCCTATATGTATTCTCAAGGTACACTAGGTAAGAATTACCAGTTTCATTTTTTTATCATATTTTCTTGTACATCCACATCTGAATTTATCGTTATTAATAGGCCTCTACCCAAACTGTCGAACTCATATTCGAACATACACTTATTTAGTGAACAACCAAATTGGTTAAAACATAAGATAGACAATTTATTTTTCGAAATTAAAATATGTGAATTATTCTAATCAAAATTATTTTTCAGTATTTGCCTTAGTGGCAAACTGACTGGTCATAGAAGGGTGTAGTTCATTATTCAATTTTTATTTATATTTGCGTTGCTGGGCAACAATATAAGTAGAGTAGTAGTGTAGGGATATATAGATACCTTTCCTTGGATGTATAGGACGAGTTTTAATTGTGTATGTTATTTAGATTTTGCCTCACAGAAAAATATGAAAAATTGAATTTTTGTATTTTTATGAACAATTGTATATTTTGGGAATCTGGTTCGACCGTTAAACAACTGTAGAGCACTACAGTAAAAACGTTTTCTGTTTGTAACGTATTTTTAGGTTTTTAAACAGGTTCGAAATGTAATAAGAAACGTTAACTGTTTCTATATGATATATAAATAAATACTTGCCGTAACAGGTCGATGGGACCCAGGCCCTAGCTTCTCACAACCATTCGTGTTGTGCGTGTTATATTCTCACGAATGGAGGGGGCCTACTGTTTATTGCCGTATCCGAAGGACAATTTTGAATTTCAGAAGCTTTCTCAGGACAGTTGTACTCTCGGATGTTTGTCAGACGCTCGCGAGAGGTGGGGCGTGAAAAACTTTTAGGTGTTCCCGACTGGGATTCGAACATCGAATCCCTTGCTCCATAGTCCAACGCACTAACCACTGAGCCACGGCGCCTACAAATGATATATGGCAATTGTAAAAATCGACTCCTGCGATGGGACTCATTTGGTTTTTTCTTATTCCTATAAATTTACATTTCTACCTTTTATAAGAAAAATTATTTATCATTGATAACCAATTTTCTGTAAAGTACATGCGATAAGAAATTGATTTGATAAAAAGTGAAACATAAAGATAATATTATGTATGTATGTATATGCATATGTATGGACTAAAGTAAGTCGTATATCAAAGTTGTAAAATTATAGTTGTAACGAATAGATGACATCAAATATCATAATGTCTTGCAATCGTAGTGGGCGCTAAAGTGATTAGTAGGTTGAACTACGGAGAAAGAATATCCATGTTCAATAACACCTTTCACGAACGTCTGAGAAACAGCCGAGATTAAAGTCAAGATTAAAGATTAGCCTTTGGAAATCAGTTGGGAGACGCTAAGGCCTGGGTCCCATAGACCTACTATGCCAAATATTAATTTTTTTGTTTTGCTATAATAGTACAAGAGGGTATTGGGGAAAAATATATCTACATATATTTGGCCCACCCTGCATAGGGTGTATGCATATATACATACATATGTACATATATGGAAATTAAAATTTCTGCAATCATAATTCAACTTTGCATAACTTTACAGCGAATAGATCTTACTTTTTTTATTGATAAGATTTTATATTTATTTTACGTTTTCCCATTCAAATTGACCATTTTACAACGCACTACCGTTTACGATATATAGAGCACACTCAAATATTAGACGAAAGCTAATTATTTGCTTACCGCGAGTTATTCTTTCTAATATCGTAGAACAATTTCAATGTCAAGACATAATACTTACTTTCACAGCAAACAACAAAGTATACCAATCTGAAATACATTCACATCATGTTTGTCTCAATCAACCAAACCCTTATAAAATATTTTCGAAATCGAAAAAATATTTTTCTGAAATAAGCGCCCTTAGTAATATAAATTTGAATCAAAAACTGAATATTTCGCTAAAAAATTGAAATTTACGTTAAAAAAGAGAGCTATAAAATGCAGTGGCTATCATTACCTGCGGAGTGAATATTGTGTTTTTCCGCTTTATTAGATACATGAAATGTACTTTTAACATGTTACCGAAAATTTAGTTTAAAAATATTGACATCATTACACGAAAATCATGTCTTAATTTGACAAATTTTATCAATTTTCAAGCACTAATATCTCGAAAAAAAAGAAAAAATTTCAAAATTCTGTTCCACCACATTGGAGATCTATTCATTAGCTTTCCAAAGAATCTAATTTCATATTACACCAACGATGTTTTCTTATAGTAAAATGGGAAACCGATTTACAATTTTGTGCAAAAAAGCGAAAGTTGGCTGCGAAATATTCAAATATTACAGCAAGAAAAATTCAAAAATCTGCTCTACCACATTGCAGATAAAGCTCTATTCTTTAAAATGTGATAACTACCATTCAAATCGATTCAGAATTCGCCGAATGGCATGGGAAACCGATTGCTCATTTTTCGCCTTTTTCGTGTTTTTTTGGGTAGAGGCCTCTTAAAACATTTTAGTAACTACGCATTTACATTATAATACCTCCATAACTCAAAATACTAAGAAAACATCAGTATGATCAGCCCCTTAACTATACAAACCAGCGACCCCCTATCGCACGATTTTTAAACATGTGGAGAATATGGTACTTTTTCTTTTTCTTCCTTGTGTGTGACAAAAATAAAAAATAAAAATGTACGTATACACACATGTATTCTTATCGAACTGCATAAATGATTACAACAAAACAGTCGACTGTGAACAATGAACTCAACAAACACTTTGTAAGTATAAGTGTTTGTTATTAACCACAACAGTTCATTTTGACAGAAAGTTGCATTTTTTCCCATGTGTATCACAAACATATGTACATATGTATGTACATGAATAGAAATACTAACTGGACGAAGTTT
Organism: Xylota segnis; assembly: GCA_963583995.1. NCBI lineage: Eukaryota > Metazoa > Arthropoda > Insecta > Diptera > Syrphidae > Xylota > Xylota segnis. Next base: position 59,608,376 of record OY757237.1, read on the forward strand.
GTTGTGTTTTGTATTGGTTATGTAGAAGAAAAATGTTCAGTACTCAATAGGCTTTGTAGTTGAGAGGACGTGGTTCAAGTGAATTTCGTATTTTTTGAGTCATTTTGACGTTTAAAATCTGAGCTGCGTATTATTCGCATGCACATTAACTTCTTCGTGTGTGTTGTTTTAATTTAATGCCTCATGCAGCTTGATACTACTTATTTTTAACATTCGTTTCACATCCTCAATGGTGGTGGTTAGAAAGATTAGTTTATTTTTATTTTTGTAACTTTATAAGTTCGAAGTTAAGTTTCTCATCAGAGAATTATGCAAAATGGATTCCAGCATAATTGTTGATCTTTCGGACGATGATATGGATGCGGAGGTGGGTTTTTTTTATATTTTCTCATTGGGAAATATATTTTAGTTTTTCGCAATAAGTACATGTGAGTGCATTGCTGTAAAGCTTAACTAAAATTCTTAATAAAGTCTTTGGAAATAAGAGAAAATGCAATAATTAACTTCATTTGGAGGGAATTAAATATCCTGGTTCTGTTTGTTTTCGATATTAATTGCGCAGAAATGTTATATATATGTATGTGTGTAGATATGTACATTCGCGGGTGTGTTTCATTTGTCGTGCGATATCCTTTAGAGTAATTTAGTCTTAACAGTTGCTCATCGTAACTTAACTTTATTAAGGAATTTAGTACTTGAAAATACTGTATTCCAAGAAAATTTAAGTTCAAAATTTGTTATATTAAGTCAAAGCTAAATTATTTTATTGTTTTGGTTTTATATTATAGCTTTTTTTATTGTATACATACAATATACATATGTTTAAGAAAAGCTAAACGCAATTGCATTAACTGTGGGGTACAGGATTGTGAAAAAACTATGAAGTTGGTCTATGTGATTAACCGAACTGAATAAATTTTTAAATACATCGACATATGTACATGTATATTATTTATTATACATTTATATATTTATTAAAAATATTATAAAATTATTAATTATTTTGTATAGTGCGACACATACATATCTTACGTAATTGAGTTATTAATCTTCAAAGCTCACGCTACTGCTGCTCAAAATAAATTATAATTTTGAAATTGTAAAAGTTCATTTTGTTGCGTTTCCTGTATTTCATTTACATTGCAGGACTAATTGCTCTTAATTGTTGTAAGATTTGGGTAGAGTAGTATGACATAATTTTTCTCATATTCTCAGATCAAATATTTAGATATTCAAAACGTCTACAATTTAATCAAACATAAAATGTGGTCATGCTCACTTTTGGGAACATTGTTATCAAAAAATCGGTATTGATATTTTGGTATCATGTGATCCCTTCCTAATGGATTTTAGATTTCCTGTATGTTTTTAACTTAACAAATTTTCTTGAGGTTTTTTCCTGGGGTTTTTAAGATTGAAATTCTGGAAAAACATACTCCATAGCCTTCTATCGGTAACAAGTCGTACGGTTGTCATTTTAATTATGCCTGCACGATCTAGTATAAGTAAGTAGAAGTACAACTACTCAGATGCAAATTATACTGGTAGCAATTGCCTTATAGGCTGTTGTATCTTGTACTATATCCCCCATATACTTTCATTTCTTGATTAGAGCAATTTGATTTGGAAGTGGAGATTGCATCCTGATTCCTCTTTGTAGGTGGCCATGCCCATTCAATATTTCCAGTATTAAGAGTGTCTCTCCTTAAAATTTTTTCTAAAGTAATCTCATGTTTTCTCAAAAAAAAATCACAATCAACCATGGAGAAAATTCTAAAACCTAATGTGACCTAAATTCAAAACCACTACACCACACGATAGATTTGTGTCTTCTATTCACTGTCGATTTACGATATCCTCTTTGTTAAAGACGAAAGTTAACATCCGCACTTTAAGGGTAAAATCAAAACCCCTTGAGCGCAAGCAATTTATGAAAAAAAAATGGCATCATAATTTTCTCTTAAACCGTTCGATGGGGTTCAGATTGGGGGCTTATTGCTGCCCAAACCATTACATGGATTCACTTCATACCATTCACCAATAAAAAAAATATGGGCTCTCCTATTTGGGGGCGTTTTCATTAAGAGATTGATAGTTTGCCATTAACATACAGGATGAGCAGTTAAAAACAATAGAAAAAAAATTTGAATAAAACAAGAACAAAATTGATTCTGACTTTATTTTGACGCTACATTCATGCCATTATGTGTGGAATAGCACATCATTTAAATGCCCGCCTTCGCTTTGTTGGAAGTGCTTCAAGCGTTCGGTCCAATTTTTGAGGACTCGGTTCAGCGTGGTTGCAGCGTGGTTGACTTGTTAGCGTAGACTAAGCACTGGACGTAACTCCAAAGAAAATAATCGAGTGGTGTGAATTGGCATGATCGCGGCGGCCAATTGATAAACGCTTTCCGTGATATGATCCATTCATCAAAATTCTGCTTTACAACTTCGAGCTTGTATGTTATGTAGCGCCGTCTTGTTGGAATTACAGCTCGGATACATCGATGTTGGTGAGTTCTGGCCACAGAAAGCCGAATAACATCAGTCTATACCTCAGACCATTGACGGTAACGGTGTCCCCTTCCTCATTTCGAAAGAAATAAGGTCCGGTGATGTCGCCATGTCGTAAACCGCACCAAACAGTCTTTGTGGATGCATTGATGCTTGGTCGAAGAATTGTGGATTGTGTTTACTCCCATATCGATAGCCTCTGAGCCAAAAATGGGCCTGGTCTTAAAATTTGATTTTTTGGCCAAAATCCGAATTTCCGGCCAACATTTCCAGCGCCCAATTAAGGAACTCGCGGCGTTTTTTATAGTCGCTCGGCTTAAATTTTTGCATCAGCACAATCTTCTCCAAAGCAGCTGATCGGGATTGAATTGACATTTCTGGATCTTCTGTCTGAATTTCTGTTTGGCCTCGAAGCCCGAACTTTGATATTTATTTTTATTTTTTAATAATTTCCGCAACGTGAAACGATCCATGATGGATCGCTGCTGATGAACATCTGCATAAACTTAACAATTGGAAAAAGTATCATTGGTATCAGGTCACGCTATTGTGTAAAAATTCTGGATAAACAAAAAAACCCTTGTAAAATGGGCGTAATGTAATTTTTTAATGAATTACAATGATAGCTTCGAACATTTGAGGATATTACATCCATAATTTCATTAAAATCAGTTGACAATCTGAAGACAATCTGAATATCTAAATATTTGTCTCACAAAAGTTATTAAAAGTCGACGGGTTTCAAATTTTGTACAGTAGTATTTTCTCCTTCTCAAAATCGCAGATATGCAATTTCATCCTCCTAGCTCAAAATTAAAGTCATTCGAAGATTCATGTATGTAGGTACTTTATAATTTGATTATTTTACTATGTTACAAACTATGTACATATGTACAACACTTAATATATCTTTGGGGTTGGGGCATAAACATTTTTTATATTTTTAAATATTTTTATGTTCTTAATTGAATAATTATTTTATTTGGAAATCAAAAAATATTAATAATTATTAAGAACAAATCTTGGAACTTAGTCATTGATTGATCCAATTAAATTGCTAATTACAGTGGTTGGAATACTCTTCCACACATACTTCAAAACTTCAGCTGGGTATAAGCTAAGCTTTTTAGACCTCGAATCTAACGCGCAAATGTTTTTTGCAACAGACCACTTTTACATTAATTCTATGTACAAACGTAATATATAGCCCCAAAATAGCCCCAATTATTACGTGAGCTTCTACCAGAATGCGATATTTGGATTGTTTTTCTACTTGTAAGTTCTTCCGATTTGTTACAAAATCATTACCGCTCAAAATTGTTCTTACAAAATACGAAATTCAATATTGAAAAGCATATTGTAGATTTTTATACCCTCTCCTTAGGGTATATTAAGCTTGATACATTATTTCTATCCGATCATCCAATCGTCTGACCCTCCGTCCTTCCAGTCTTTGGGGCTTAAGTTTTGAGCTAGAAGGATGAAATATCTGGGCTTTTCAGAAGAATAAGCGGTAATAGTGTATATTGTGTCTGACTCAAGGAGAATTGAATTTCATATTTAAGCTTTTGAGAAAGAGAGGCAATAATAAATTTAAATTTTTCAATAATTTCCTTATTGTAAATGAAGTCGAGAAATTATTATAAAAATATTACAAGTACACATTTTTGGTGCAACAGGTCGATGGGACCCAGGGGCTCGCTTTTCACAACCATTCGTGTTGTACGTAATTTGTTAGTTGAGAAGCTTTTTAAAGTGACCTTATTTGGAAAAGAAATTCATGTTTCTTTTGTCAAATATGTATGTATATGTATATGTGTCATATACTTATTATACACTTATTATATAATTATTATATACTTACTATATACATGCATATACACAACACCACAATTCTATTTACATCATATGACACGCACTTAACGAATGTTTATGAGAATCTAAGCCCTAAGTCCCGTACGGACAGATTTGACTTGTGTCAAATATTTATATATCTATTTTGTTACGATTTTTAGAGGATTCAATTTTTATTTCTTTTCCTCGAGAAACTGAAAATTCGTAATAGAGCAAAACAACCATATTGTGATTTGTTTTAGACATTGCAGAATTTCATGTGTCGAAATACATATATCATTTATGTGCAAAAATAGTGTCAAAAAGTAGAGAAATATACATAAAAGTTGAATATATGTGTGTTTAAGTGAAATAAAAGTATTTTGTGTTAACATTTTTGTGCCAAATATATCTGAATGGTCAGCACATGTAGGTTCGATGATTAGCCCGTAGTGGTGATAATATTGAATTATTACATATGTAAATCTATTCGTTACCTTTCCAAAGAGCCTAATATTATTCCATTCTTATTTTATTGTTCTTTTTTGTATCTTTTAAGTGGAAAAAGTTGAAAAAAATTGTTTAAAATAAATAATTATGTATGTATGTATATACATATGTACATACATACATACATATGTATATTCGGTAACTATTGTACATAATCTTGTAACTTGTAGAATTTGTATTGTTGAGTTAATCACCTATGTTTTTAATCCTAAATTTCAATTTGCATCGTGACTTATTAGTAATTTCAAAATTTTTTATAGACGGAAAGAAAAAAAATTAACCGGGAAAGATGGGATGAATTGAAAAAATATATTGGTTTCTTGGAATATATATCGCAGAACGATCCAGTAAAAAATGCTAACTTTGTAAGATTGCTTGAGTGGATTAGATCTAATAGAGAGTAAGTACCTACAATTAATACATATATTTAGTTTGTTTAATTTATTTAAGCTCTTTTTCTGAATACGAGTATACTTACATAGTATATGTTCAAGTCTTTCGGGTATAAAAAGGACTTTTGGTTTTTATAATTCATCGAAATACTGCACTGGCAACAGTTATTTCATGGAGAACTAACTTTTTCAAAGATGGACTTGGGATACATATGTGGAGAATATCGAATCAGCTCTAAAGGCAAAATGTTGAATTTTCTTGCTTCAGTCTAATAATATGGCCAGGTAGTGTATGTCATACACATTACCATGCCGACTTTATCCTGAATCGTTTATAAATGTTCAGCATAAACCTGGAAGTACGTACGACCCAATCGTGCACTTTATTTCTTTTATAGGTTTTTTTATTACGATAAAAATGGGTAACAAAAGAATTGTCCTTTAGAACAGTCCTTTATGTCGTGAGCTAGGTTTTTTATTTATCAATTAGTGATTTAAGAAGTTAAAATGCTTGTTCTGACATTCTTAAATTATTGTATAAATAACCTCACATAACTACCAGTATTTGGCCTAACAAGATTATTTTTTATTTATTTGATTTGAACAAACAACGTACACTAATAGGGCCCATACACCACACATGCACGCATGCATATTCCAGTGATTGTTCTCCAGTTCCAGGATAGTTTACCGTGCCATTGAAATGAGGTCATTTTCATTTTAAAGTTACAGGCTCCGGGAAATGATTATTTAACTTTATATTGTAATAAACATTTTTAAAAAAAAAAGTCAATAAAAACATAAATGTCGGCATGTTCGTTTTCGTAAATGTTTCTGAAGCCTTATCTTGAATTGTGGCTTACTCCTTTGGAGATTCTAATACTAAGTTAATTTGATCTGGCGACAAACATCGCCTGAAAAACATATCTCGATGACTTATTTTATCTGTGATGATTTGTTGTCCATCCTCTGTCCATGACCTAGCCATTTTAAAAGTGTTGGAACTTTTCAGACCAGGTATATGTGTACATATGTATGTTTGTATGCGGGTAATTCTCTCTTATCCATTCAGCGCCATATAGGCAAAACCAAAAGTCACCATTGGGTACGACTGGGGTGATTATTGTCTTGCATAGTTTTAATTGTTTGAGAGAGTGATTTGCTACTTTGACATATGTATGTTGTATTCATTCCGTTTTCTCCTTAAAAATTAATAGCCGTTATCGTCAATCTCTCATAATTTGTTTTCCCATTTTGTATATTTTCTTTTTAGATTTTCAGTTCAAATCGCAATTAGATGTGAAAATCGGATCAAAACGCGATACGAAAAACTAAAATCAACTATGGTGAGCGTTAACATTTTTGTATTGTACTCTCGTGCTTAAAGCTTAAAATTTCAGGTTTTTCCACCTCATATTATTGCTGCATTCACAGAAATAGATCCCATTGTCATTTCTGATGAGGAATGTAGTCCTACGAATGACGTTATGAGACCTAATGAAAGTGGTACAAGAGACTTATCTAAAGTTAAAGAAAATAAGGGTACGAATAAAGTGACAAACAATATTACGCCACAAAAAAAAAAAAGAAACAAAAAGAGAAAAGAAACAATAAAGAAATCCATTGCTCCGCTGGAGAGAAACCTTTCAATATCAAGTCATTTGAATCCTTCTAAGCACAATATTAAAGAGAATTTAATTATTCAAATTTCTAATGAAGAGCAAGTTAAAGCTTCCAGTACGAAATTATGTCAAAATAAAGAACCACTTAGAAAAACGTCCAGAAGCTCATTACAAGAAGCTTCAGAGGAAGGAGAGATTTTTTCCGACGAAGGAAGTTCTAACAAAGAAATGGAAATAGAACTTTCAAAAAATAAATCTAAAAGCTTTTCCAAATTAAAAACATCGGACATCAATAAGAACGCAACTAAGGTCATCGATGTCAAAGCAATTGAAAATGAAGACGACGCTATTAATCAAGAATTATTCAAAAGAATAGATCAACTTGCCGGAGATGCAGATGATGTTAGAGATAGTGAACCTGTGTCATGGAAAGATTTTGAAAACGAAGATGATTTTGTAAAAAGCCCCGTTCTTTGTCAGAAAAATAAAGAGCTGCATCGAAGAGAACCACTAAATCAACTTTCACGTTTATCACGATCACCAGTGAGTCACGAAGAAGAGCCTAGAATTGTTTTCCACAAAAAGAAAAAGAAAAAACACAAGCATAAGAAAAAAGCATGTAATCAAACTGCAAAAGGGGAAAATAGCTCAGATAAATATGGCGAAGGAAAAACAAAACTGAGAAAAAAAGGTGAAGATACCGAGACCCATAACAACAAAGTAAAAAGTCCAATAAAACAAAAGAAAAGTTCGAAGAAAGAAAAAGAGACGCGAACACATAGGCTGCTCTCTGTATCCGATGATCAGGAGGAATTCAATACAATTAATCCTGTTCAATCCGATTTATCAAAAGCCTCAGAAGATAAACTTTTCCGCAGACGGGACTCCACACGAAAGGAGAACAGAACAAATAGAGAAAATGTAAACAGTGATCCCATTACCGTAGTTCTATTGGATTCAGATGAGGAGAGACCTAAAAGTCCCCCCTCAATGGTTTCGAAATCTGGGAAAACATTTGTAATCAGCACGAGCCCAAAGAACCCATCTACTCATCCACAAAAAATTATTTCTATCCCTACATCAACACCCTCCCCCATTCAAAGTGTGCTCAAACCTTCTGTTTCACCAGTAGCTTCATGTTCCTCAAATATTTCAGAAGTGTCAAAGAAGAACAAAGAAGCACTTACTAGCACAGCTGAATTGCATGACTTAAACAATATGGGATTGCAAGAGCTCAACGATATATATAATAAATTGTGTCAAACAACAGGAATACAACTTGAAGAACTGTTAACTGATTTAGTGACAAAATCTAAAACAGATATCGAACAAATTCCATCGCAAAACGGATTCCAACCCGATTTTAAGTCAAAAATTTCAACAAATAATCATAATAATAGTAGTCTTGGATCCAATGAAGATAATTTAAATCGCTATGCATTACAGCAACAGCAACAGCAACTTCAAAACTATCAAGAGCAGCAGCAGAAGTTGCACCAGCATAACATACAAAACCAATTAGAACAAGCGCGGCTGCAGCAACAACAATTATTACAGCTACAATGTCCTCCTAGTCACCAACGCTGCGATTTACCAGTGCCTTATACATATCAAAATTCTCTACGTTCCGGTTTGAATTTAAATGATCCTCGGATCGTTCAAAAACTTAAACAAATTAAGGATTCTCCCATTCATAATATAAGCATTCGGGAATCGGCAAGTTTCCTTATGAATTGTCATACTGCACAACCACAAAATAGAAATAAACCCATTGCCCAAGTCACTTCGAAGACAGCTACAACATATGGAGAGCACAAGCGTCTACGAGAATTAGAAAAGCAAAAAGCATTGGAGCGACAAAATACTATAAGATCTACAAAAGTAACCAATGACAATCTGGAAACGTCTAGTCATGCTATCGAATCGAAATCTACTATATCCAATAAAAGTAAAGTAAAACGAACAAATTCTTCCGGATCTGAAAGTGGCAAAAAGACCCATAAATCTGGTGAAAAAGAAACAAACAACCAAAAAGAACTAACAAACATAAGTTATTCTATTAATCCCAAATCAAAGCAATTAATTCAATCTTCATTATCAGAAGACACTCCATCTGTAGACAGTCACACACTCTCCAAAGAAAACTTTACATCGGGTCGTATGACTCCTCACAAAAGAGATAAGGTTATAGACATATTTTTATCTGCTGTAGGGAATACAAAAGAAAAAGCCGATAAAATTTTAGAAACTCTAAATATGTTTAAATCGCGTAGAAACTCTACTGTACAGCCAGGGAGTGTATCCAGATCTTCATCTAAATCACGTAGAAATTCTAATGGGTACTCGACAAACGAAGCAAAATCACCAAAGGATGACTCAGCGAGAATGAGTGAAAATAACAGCAATATACAAATTAATAGTAAAGACGTTGAAAATAACAGCAATATTATACCAATTAATAGTGAAGACGAATGTCCCGAATCAAGTAAGAAAATCAATGAATCAGAAATTTGCACAGAGAAGAAAGCAAAAAGGGGGCGACCAAAGAGTATTTGCCAGAAGGACAAAAAGGGAGTTCAGACCTCTACTAAAACCACAACCCCCCAGAAAAAACGTGCCAATAGAGAACTCAGTAATCTTAGTTGTACTCTTCTCGAATATAGGGAGATGTTTGAAAAAAATTCGCTTCCAACGATTAACGGTAAACGGCGTTGCAGTATATTAACAGGTGCTGCGATACAACAACAAGCATACTTATCTGATAGTATCAGTCAAGAATCCGACGAAAATGTGGTCTTTGGAAACAAGAGCGATACAAGTAATGACAGTGACTTTGTGAACTCATCTCATGAAAAGGTTAAGGCGGCACCGATCCAACGCAGACGACAAACTTGTAGCGCATTACCAAAAAAAATGGTACCAGGGAAAAAACTGGTGCCTCCTTTAAAAGTTGTAATTCGACGGCTATCCGAAAACGGTGTGTTTGGGATTAAAGGCATCGAGGATAATTCTTCTGAGGATACTACTGAATTCGACGTCGAAGAACACCGTAGAGTCACAATTGACCAAGACCCATTTGGACCACAACTGAAAGTAAAATTAAGAAAACTCTCATTTAGTGAAACGGGAAAACCTCTTAAATTAACAGATGATAGACTACAGAAATATAACTGCGATCTACCACCAAAATCATCGAAAGAAATCTCTGAGGCAGTTAAACCAGATGCAGCAAACTGTACTAAAAAGTCAATTATTTGTCATGAGACGCCGATTCTTGTTCCTTACATTTCTAAACCGGTCGATACTCCATCCAAACCAACTCCAAAGTCTCCCAAACATTTAAATATAGACAAAAACATGACCCTATTTTCATCAAAAGTATGTGTGATTTGCAATAAACGACCATTTGACTTGACTAGTCATTATGTCGTTCAACATAAAACAGAATCTTATATTGCTCGCATGACTTTATCTGAAATCGAGACGCTTGAGGCCAACATTACATTTGCAGTTCCATACCGTAAACAATATAAAATATCGTGTGCATTTTGTCAGGATGAACTGGAAGACCACTTTGTAAATTTTCATGCCCATTATTCGTCTCATACGGGAGAATACGGATTTAAATGCGATGTATGTGAAATTGTAAGACCTTATCGCGAAGATATACGTTCGCATCAACTCCGATCAAGCAGGTGCAGGAATAGCAAAATTCGAAGAAATTATTTGTATAGTCCTGATTTAACTGTTATATACTTATATGCTTGCAAGATATGTAACTTTGTGCAACTGAATGAAGCAAATGTGCAAAAACACCAACGAGACCATCACGGTTTTACATTCGATAAGTCTGAGCTTGTGAAAAAGTTTATTATTGCCGCTGTGGACAGTGGAAAAGTAGTTAACGAAGTTATATCAGGAAATGCCGAAGAGACAAATTCGAAAGAGGAAAATTTTGATTTGGATAATCAGCTGGTGATTCAAGAACAAGAATTTGTACATGAGTGTCCTTTAGACATAAAAGATGTTCTGATAAATTTAGAAAATCAGGAAGGTCAAAGTAACAGCCAAAATCGTGATATCGTGTCAGTTGAAGGCAATCAATATGATCAAACAGTCAATCAACCACAGTTCGCAGAAGAAAACTACATAGTTCCAGACAATGTGCAGGAAATAAAACGAGAAATGCGTACGAATCCAACAGACTTGCCATCCGTTAAAAATGTACTTAAAGATGCAAAGATTGATGATCTACCTATCGCTTGTACTGCCGTCTCCAGTCCCGAAGTACTTTTGGCACAGCTTCACGATTCCCTTCCAGATAACATAATAACAGTGATTCATTGTGCTAAGACTGCGTCATGTCAGGAAAAGCACCAACCTTACGTAGAACCAGTGGACCGAAAACCCAATGTGAAGGACATTAAAATTGAGCAAATAAATATCTCACCTACAGAAAAGAAACCACATCAATGTAAAATGCTCATGAATTATCGAAAGGTAAATTCAGATTCTAACTATTTCGGCCTATATAAATGCACGTTTGACAAGTGTTGGTTTTCCACCAACGTGGCTGAAAGTTTTATCACGCATACAAGTTTTCATGCCAGCAGAATAAAGAGCACTTTAAACTGTGCATATTGCAGAGTCAGAAATTCTAGTGCAGAAACTTTGGTACGACATGTGCGTAGTCGACATAGTATGAGTCGGTACCAATGCTCCGAGTGTTCTTATCGCAGTATTACTCCCGGGAATGTATGCATTCATAAAAGAATTTATCATAAGGATACCATTGCAGATAAATGCATTTACGAATGCATTGGTCGCGTTAGATCAATGGACGAAAAGTTAGTCGGAATGAAAAAGAAAATGGACGATAATATCACCCATTTGCAGTGTCCCGGTAAGTGACATTTATTATTGTAGTTTATCAACCATTGCGTATCTAGTTTATTATTATCTATTAAGTTGTTTAATCCTAATGAATTTAAATATAAAAAGAAACGACTAAAACTATGGCGTAAATACTTTATACAATTTAAATCAAAGTGTGGAGCTAGTCGATGTGCCGTGTGCACGGTTAATTTCATTAGTTACTTTTAGACTTTTATATGTCCCAAATTGCATTTAGTTTACCAAAAGTATAAATAAATAAAAAATTAAAACTACATTTTTAACACGACCTGTCTATGGGACCCAGGGCCTTAAACTAATGGCAGGGCCCCTTCTATTTAATTCCGTATTCAAATGGAAATTTGTTATTTTGAGAAGTTTTCTCAGTTGTATATTAGGATGTGTCAGAGGGTCGCGAGTGGTGGGGCCGTGAAAAAATGTGAGGTATTGTCTATGGGTTGAATTTGGAACCCCTAATAAAAAGCAAATGTATGGATATGGTAAATCAGTCTGCATACAGACTTCTTTTTAAAGTCACCTCTGTTATCAAATTTCTCTAGGTGTATAACCACCTGAAATTACTCTGTTTAATCCAAATGTAAGCAAATTCGTAGTCCGAATCCCAGACAGTATCAAAAAGTTTTTCTCTTGAAACAAAAATTGCCCTTCGGACAACTGCATTAATCAGACCCCTTCTATTTGTGCCGGAAATATAACTTTCTATTTCATAGATTTGTGGCAGCAAAAATTTTATTTATTTAAAGTAATTCTAGTAATAATATAAAGAAAAATGTGGGGTATTTGTAATTAATTTTTTTAAAAATTGTTTATAAACTTTTATTAACATTTTTTTTATAATTTTTAAATTTCACTTATTAGATTGTTCATCAACATTTTACGCGCTATCGTCAATCAAACAACATGTTCAAAAGATGCATCCGATCTCTTTTGACAAATTAGATACTAGGATTTTTAAGGAGTATGCCTGTATATATTGCAAAGAGGAATCAAATTCAAAGAATAGCATGCAGGTACATTTGGCAACAGAACATCCAGATGAGATGGATTATTTTGTAGAGAGGAGGCTAAAAAACGATACTGATGAGGTGAATTCACATTAGTTTTCTTTATCGATTTTTCCATTTCATTTAATTTAATTTATTCCAAACAGGATGCCATTAAAAGCCTTAACTTGATTAGTATAAGCATGTCTATATCGCCGGCAGATATACATACAGTTGACTTTAATGAAATTATAAACTTGAATTGCGAATACCCTATACCAAAGGATGCGGATAGTGATTTGGAAATGGTATTAGAAGATACATCGTTGTCAGCGACAAACAAGGCACCAGATAGTGTCGCAATACCCCAAAATTCAGTTCATATGCCGTCGAAAGAAGAACAACGAATACTCGAACGCATTAAACCTTTGCTTGAACTAGTAACGTCGTACGTGGAAAGCCAAAGTCGCCATATATACATATGTTTTCATTGCTTAACGAACATTTATTCAAAAGAAAAAAATGGTGAACATTTCACTTTATCACACAAAGACTGTCCATCGTACATCGAAAAGCCAATTTCTTTCGGCAGTAAGTCCTATTATATTGTTAAAAAGAAGGATCCTCCTGTTCTTAACTGGGCGCCCGTACTTGAAGACTTTGCCGAAAGAATGCGTATTAATTGGATTGAAAAGTTGCAACAAAGTACAAACTTTGAATGGTGGGAAGGTTTGACTTTATCATGTCTTGATGAAATAGAAATTCCCGAATACGTCTTGGTTGGGCAACCTCGTTATAGATGCTTGGTGAGATCTTGTCCATTTATCGGATTGGATGAAAATGCCCTCGATATTCATTTAAACCAACATACTCTTCCCCGTTGCTATAGATGTTCTCATTGCGCGATAAATCTAACTGAACCTAGTTGGGACAGTATTAAGAATCACAAAATGCTTCATAAAAATGAGTTACATATTTGTTGTGTTTGTAAATTTTTTCATCATAGCCCCTCTGGGATGGCAACGCACATTGATAAATTCCACAATAGTCGAGATGTTCCTGTGATAACCATGTGGAGAGATGAAAAAAATTACAAGACCTCTTTAGCTATAGTTTTACCAGCAGGAAAAAACACCTTTACAACTTCCATAGCGTGCTTCTGTTGTGGAAAAGAAATAAAATGCAGTACTAAACTTATACGTCATTTAAGGACAGAACACAATATAATATTGTGTCGTAAGTGTGTACTTTGCGAAAAAATCTTGTTGACGGAAGTAGAGGCGGAAACTCATACCATAGAGCACGGACTACAGGTCTGTAAGTTAAAATATGGTGTTCTGGCAACATACTTGTACAATTTGGCAATAAAGTCAATGTCTCCATTCACTATTGAAGTAAGATCAAGTAAAGAAAAGCGACCCCATGAAAATGATGAAGCGTCGATCACAAAAAGGAGTAGAATTGATGAAGAGTCGCCTATTAAAATCAAAGAAGAAATCATCATAAAAACGGAGTCTGAAGAGGATATTGTGGACGAGTCAGAAATGTCAAGCGGTGCAATAAAGTGCGTGAATATAGATCAGCTTGTTGTTAAAGAGGATGGAAGAACGAATTTTATACAAGAAACTGAGAAACGTCCAGGTATTATTTATGTAAAATCTACAGCAGAACTTCAGATGGAAAAACCCGCACCAATTAGTATAAATAATTTGCAAAATCAGCAACATAAGGGAGGACTTCTTGTTTCGAAAATAAACACTGGATGTCTAAATAATCGCCAAATTACACCAACTTACCCTATTGGTCTGATACCATCGTCTTCAGCACTACAGTATTCTGTACCTGTTTTACAACCTCAACAACTTGTAACACCTGATCAATTTATTATGAATGTGCCATTACCCAATAATCAAGGAACAGCAGTGATCTCTCGAGCTCCCCCATCCTATACCATTCCATCCACACATACACCCTCAGGTTTTAATAGAATAGTTCAATATCCGCAACAGAACGCTCAGCAATCAGTTTCAACTACAATGACACACTCCCTTAGAGCTAGCTATGCACAACCAAACGACCAGTCACTGGGTTTGAATACAGTGGGGCGCTCAAATATAAATAATTCAGAGATTCATTATTCAGTTCAAAACGTTCAACCAACTACTGCAACTACAACGGTGTCACCAGTTCTGCAGACTTTATTACGTCCAGCTACTAATCATTTAAATCCAAACTTGTTTGGACACAATACTCAATCATCGTTAAATTTAAATGGATCACAGGATGCACTAAGGCGCTCCTATACCCCTATTGTTCCTGAAATTGCACCAGTTTGCGGTAATTGCAAGAAGGAATGTACTGATTTCTCTAATTTAAGATCACATTTCGAATCAGTACACGCACCTAAACAAGTACGAATGTTATTTCGCTTAGTGCGAAGAGTTCAATGTGTTTTCTGTTTGTATCGTGGTAGTTTGGGTTCTCTACCAGCACACTATACAACGTTTCACCCAGACAAACCACGTCTTTGTCGTAGCGTAATAGATTCTACTCGTTGCGGTGCATGTCACGGGATTTTAAATATTCGTTCATCATCCGACAATTCTGTGAATGCTAGATGCGATTGTCCAATGCGTCAAAGAGTCTTGGCAGACTGTCTAGATTACAAAACCCTAAATGCTATACAAAATTTTGGCAAAGAATTTTATGATTATCGATGTGAATTATGTAATGTGGCATTCCTTTCTCAACGGGAGTGTTCACAACATATTTTGACTTTTCATCGTAGACTTGACATTATTCCTCAACAGTGCCTAATCAAATACATCTCGTACGTGTGCAATTCTTGTGAAAAGTCGGCAACAACCATTAAGGAAGTCGTCGAGCATATTCGAAATTCGCATTTATCGACCAGTGTTAACGGAGTATTAGCAGATCGTATGGCGCATTATAATAGAATTGGAGTTATCTATCCAATGGGTCTTATAGTATTTATCAGTGATTTACGAAATACAGGGTCTTTTGATGCAGAAAGTTTTAAACGAGACGTACAATGTATTGAGGCCCAGTACAAGAACGGTCGTTAAAGTTTTAGATATCTCTTATAATAGATTAAATAATAAAGCTTCATTTTCATTCCTTAAAACACACTTGGTGTTAATACCTTCCGGCCATACTTAAATAAATGACTGTATATATACATGTAATATAAGTGTTTCGAAGTAGTGATTGGTGTGCACATATTTACAACTTTTTTTAGGTTGTTTTCACACGCTATCCATTGATTTTTATTATTTTAGCAATCAAATATTATGTAAGTGATTACAAACCAATTATGCTGAATTCATCTACTCGCGCCAAAGAGCATGATAAGACAAAAAAAGTACTTGCTAGTACTCTATACGAATCAATTGGAAGATGCAGTTCGAATCACTCCTATAAAATATGAATATTTATTTCTACGCTAAATGTGTTATATTTTAAGTTTATATTAAAGAAATAAATAGTTAGATACTTGAACTGAATTTCTAAATAGTTTAAATAAGTGATGTGTTTTTAATGTTAAGTTAGAGACTAAAATAAACAACAGAATTTCTTTCACATAGTGGAGAACATGTTGAAATATAAACTAAAAATATATTATTTATGTTTATTTATGGAAATTGAGAGTTAACTATATTTATGTGAGTTATTGTACATATACTCGTTTAATAAAGAAATTACATACATCTTAATTTTTTTTAATTTATGTGTAGGTACATGTATGTACACACATTTTTTGTAATTGGAAATGGTAGAATTCAAATAAAAGATGTTATCGTAGAAAAGTTTTTTACTTTAAATACAATTTCTTCATCTTTGTCTCGTATGCATTATACAGTTCTGTACTTACTGCCTCACTTAAATAGGCGTGATTCCTAAAAAGGCAGCATTGATTTCGTAAGAACGGAAACATACTTTGAAAGGGGTTGATTTTCAATGTTTCACAATATACACCTGCGATGCACCCCATTTTTTTCTTTTGCGTACTCGAACAAGATTTGGTGACTTTTCGTGAAAATTCGTTGTTTTGGGAGATGGGACCCAGGGCCTAGCTTCTCACAACCATTCATGTTGTGCGTGTTATATCCTTTTCACGAATGGAAGAAGCCTACTGTTTAATGCTGTTTCCGAAGGACAATTTTTTATTTAAGAAGCTTTCTCAGGACAATTGTACGTTCGCGAGAGGTGGGGCAGTGAAAAACTTTTAGGTGTTCTAACTGGGACTCGAACCTCGAACCCCTTGCTCCGTAGTCCAACGCACTAACCACTGAGCCGCAACGCCAACCTGTGGGTCCTAAAAAATTATGAAATTTTTTATTTTGAACACTCATCACTTTCTAGACACAATAATAAATCCGGAAATAATTTTTCGACCGATTTATCACATATTCATACGTACTGTGTAAAAATGACAAATCCACGAAAATGCATATCGCCGTGCGGCACAAACTCAACTTAATTTTAAGCTTTCAAATGCAATTGGTTTCAAACGACAACCGGTGTAAACTGTGTCGCTTGTATCGTAGAATATAATAAAACGGCTCGCATGCATTTTGAAATATTTTCGTTGAACAAACTTTTTGTTCAATGAGTGCGTGGACAAAATAGACATGTGGGCATTTAAGGGTTAGGCCTCTCGTTGAGACAGAAATTTTAGTTGAACTTTCATGTTTTCAATTTTATTTTATAAACATTAAACTCTTACCATTTGATAAGAGTTGGCGAATCGTTCAAATATTAAAAACACTTTGATGAACTAAATTATTTATGTTTTATTGGGATTTTCTTAAAATAGAGTTTTCCTTAAATTCTATTTATTTAATAGACAATTTATTATTTTAAATTTCCAATAAATGTTGTTATTGCAAACAAACTTAAGCTATACATTTCGAAATATGTATGTCTGTATTACAAAAACATTTATATATGTATATGTATGTACGTTATACACGAGCCATAGTTGCATGCGATTTTTTTTTTTAAATTAAAGCCAAATAAAATGGAAACTATTATATATGTATGTACTTAAATTATGTTTAGACTCGAAGAGTCGATTCGTGGAGTTAATTTTGTCTTAAAAATATACATTTGCGGGCAGAACAGCAATATCTTGCAGGTATTCTTTTTTACATGAAAAAAAAAGACGGGAATAACAAAACGTAATACGAACCTAAGCAATTTTTGTTCTATAAATACTTAACGACACAATTATCTATTGGCTTTATTCAATTAAAGATAAATAGAATATAATTAAAGACATTGTGGAACCTTCAGGGTAATTTCTCTAAATGTGATGTGATTTTCCCTTTTTGTTTTTTAGATATTGACGCAACCCATGGATGACTCTTCAAGTGAAAGTGAAATAAAAATGAAATGGTTAGGTTATATCTCGCAATACAATTCGATATAATTTTTATTTTAGAAGAAGTGCTTACTTTTGTCTTTAGCCAGAAAAAAAGCTAATCGCAATCCTATTGCCATGGCCGTTACATGTTTTCTTTTTTATTGGATATACACATATTCTTATAGAATAAAACATAAAGTAATACATCTAAAAATAAATGATCAGTTTGACGTTATAAAATAACATTAGTAATTCTTAAACAGAAAGAAAGAAATGAAATATGAAACCCTAACCTAACTGGAAAAAATCAAAATAGTGTGAAAATGTTAAAGAATTTATTTGTTATCTACAGTATTTGTTGTTTTGACACTCCCCACGACATTTGAAGTCGTGGATAGATTCGTTTGAACATCCAACATTCCACAGATCATAAAAGATAAGTCATCATTATCGGTAAAGTTGTTTTGCAGCATAACAGAGTTCTCATCGACATAAGGAGTCATTGATGTACCATTAATACCATTTTCTTCTTCATCTGAATGTTGCAGTAATGACAACTGCGATGCGTCATTTTTCAATGTATCCTGATCACGATATGGTCCGGAAACTTGAAGCAGTACAACTCTGATGATATGATTTTTTGAAACTGTTTCTACTCCATGCTGAGTTCGTAAATGGCGCAAGAGATTTTTTCGGTGC
The DNA here is from genome assembly GCA_963583995.1 of Xylota segnis. Lineage (NCBI taxonomy): Eukaryota > Metazoa > Arthropoda > Insecta > Diptera > Syrphidae > Xylota > Xylota segnis. Next base: position 59,627,229 of record OY757237.1, read on the forward strand.
ACTTGGATATAGTTGCACAATGCACAAATATGGGCTTCGATTTGGTTGGACTTAGTGTCAAAAGTGTGCAGCCTGACAGCAACACCTTTTTTGGGGCACCCAGAACCAGACTGTAAGTGGTTAGTAAGAAGGCTTCTCGTTGGCTTCAGGATATGACAACCAGTGCATTTGAAACTGTATTCGCCAGTGTGCATAGTGAAGTGTTCAAACCAATATGGTAACAAAAACTTTACCTCCTTGTCACAAAAAATACAATGCGCTGCATACTGTTGCTGATTGCCTTTGTAGAGATGCACAAAACCCACATTGCTTGTTGTTAAAAGCCGTCGAATATCTTTAGTGCGAAGACGGGAGGTAAACACTTCCGATGAGCGGTGTTCATTTACGTAGTGGTGAACTGTACGAGGGACTCTTCTGAGACAATGTACGCAAAAGTCAAAACTTTGGCTGTGCGCATGAAGCGCGCGATCGGTATTTTTGAGTAATTTATTTGTACCAACATCAAACGATGCGGGGTATGAGTCACCATCATTAAAGTCTTGAGCTGCAACTGTAACTGCCTCGTTTTCTACAAGACTGTTATCATTTTCTGACGCGTGTGGTTCTGGCGATTGTGGTTCATCTGCGAAATCTAGTAAACTGTCCACTTCATCGCCGTCTGCTTCAACCCACGTGGGAGTTAAAAGATCATCATCAGCATTGCTGAGGATTTTTGTATCTGCAAGACGAAGTTTTTTTCGAGCTGGTTCTCTCGGTACTTCTGAAAGAAAAGTACATTTCAAAAATTACTTGTAGATTGCTACAGAAATTAAGAAACTTACCTATATGTGTACTTACAGCGCTGCCTTGACGTTTAGAAGTCGTCTTTTTGGCCACAGTCTTTTTCAATTTCCGTTCCTTTTCTTTTTCCTTTTCAAGCTCTCTTTCTTCGGCCAAGCGCAATTCTTCCCTCTTTTTGTCCTCAATTTTTTTTGCTAATGCTTCAAACTCTTCATCATCGTGATCTTCGCTATAAGTGAATCCAGCTTCCTTCCTTTTTGTACGATTCGTGCGCAAAGATTTCTTTCGTTCCATAACTACCTCATCCTCTTGCACCAATTCGCCCATGTATGGAGTGTAATCGTTGTCATCATCATCGGCCACAACTATTCCATCACTTAATTTGCGAAATTTACGATTTCGCTTAGGATTATTAGAAACAGGTGTTGTGGGAGTCGTGGGAACTGGGGTTAAAGCAGCCACTGTTACTTTTGTTGAGTTTAAAGAAGTTACTGTTGAATTTGTTGAATTCGAAGAAGTTACTGTTGCCTTAGCTGGCGGCACTTGCGTGATACTTGCTAGTTTCATAGTAGTGGTTGGTTTCGACGTTTTCAGTTGTCGGGCGATTTCCATTGTAACATCCGCTTTTGAACCTAGTCTAGTGCGACATGTAACTTTGCCAGTTCTTGAATCTGTTGTCAGTGCGACAGGTTTACCAAAAGCATCATTTGTAGCAAATCGACAAAATCTTCGTCCAGCTTCTGTTAAATTGTCATTTTCTAAGAATACATTTCGGAGATCCAATAGCATTTGCACGTCCACACTTTCAGTGACAAAATTTTTTGCCATTGTGTTTAAATGCACTCGGGTTTCCTTAAGGCGCTGAAAAAAGCGATACTTTAAGACACGTTGGAGCAGCACAAAACACGCATGAGAGGCAAGCTGCAATGGACTGGCAAAATTTGTAAGGAAACCTTCAAGCCATTCTTTAAGCATTCTGTCCTGAACTTGACGGATGCTGACAGTTGAGGAAGAGCCAATGCCACGAGATATTGAATCATTTGATGAGGACTCGTCGTGGATTACAGCAACTATAGACGAAGATGAGGACTTGCGGTTGTATGATGGGTTTCCATAGAATGCGTTCGGAATGATTACTTTCTTATTGGAAAGTTGTGCTGAGAATGTGGCAGGGTTTGAATTGGATTTGGGCGCCGGTTGAAGGTTAACTGCATTCAAGAAGTTAGATTGGGCAGTTGGTGGCTTTGACGTGGGTTTGCTCGCTGACCTTGAGGGGACTCGTGTGTGCTGCTTAGATGACTGGCCAAATGAATTCTTTTTTGAAGGAATTATCCGGCGTTGGGGTTGTGTTGAACTTACAATGATAACATCATCGTCATTTCTTTGTTTGGGCTTCTGTACTTTTTTGGAGTTCTCATCATCTGAATCTGAATCCACTAGATTAATGGTTTCCATCAACGCTTTTGGATCTTTTTTAAGAAGATATCCTGAATCGCGTGGTGCTTTTGGCCTTTTGTGGCTTGAAATTTTTTTTATTGATACATTTTGGTGTTTAATAATAGTACGAATAGTGTCCATGACGAATGATGTGGACTTGCGAGCGTTAGTTCTTTGCAGGTTTTGTTCCGATTTTTTCGTACTAGGCGAGCTTTTTGTTGGCATTATTGGAAGGGAACGATTGTGTCTCATATTCTCTTCATCTTCAGGGTCTGAATCTATACAAATGGGTGATGAACGTGTCTCTATAAGAAGAACATCGTCATCGTCTTCGTCTTTTTCATTATTTTCGTGATTTAAACTGTCTGATCCGTTTTCTACCGGCACTGGTTCAGAGTTATCTAACACACTTTCAGGTTGATTTGCCATAAGATCCAACGGATCGAGGTCATCATAGTTTTGAGTTTCCTCTTTGGTAGAATCGTTTGACTGGGTTTCTGTATCGTTTGCCTGATCCTTGTCAATTTCTATTGGTTGAAGCAAAGAGAGATCATCGTTTTCACAAAATGACTGTACTGACTGTATAGCTAAACTTTCGGCTGATATGATCTTAAATGGTAACATCTCAGTTTGACTTTGCATTATAACATCAGTTTGTTGCTCTTCACGTTCACATTCTGGAATCATTTCGTTTTCTTGGTCTTCGAAATTTGCCATTTCTTCTGCTTCAATTTCATGTCCGCCTCCATTGATTTCATCGGGTGAAGCTTCCAAGGGTTCGCCATCATCGGGAAGTATAAAAGTTTCGCTTTCGTCTACTTCCGGCAGGTAACTTTTCTCAATATTTACATCAGGTGTAGGGTCCTTTATGGCAACTAAAACACTGCTTTGTTCGATAAGATCATCTTTTATTTCTTTTATAGACATGCCATTGTCTTCTGCTTTAGTGTTCTTGTCTGAAGCTTGCATTGATGTACTCGTTTCATTATCATTTTTATTATCTTCCCCCGCAGGGCTGTTGGACTTCACAGTCTCTTTTGGATTGATATCGATTAAACTATAAGCTGCCTTATTTTTAATGTTAGAAGCATCAGTTTTGTTTTTTTGTGCGGTTTCTGGTTCAACATCAGTCACATCAGTTTCTCCTTTGACAAGATCAGTAGTATTTGAAGTACTTTCTTCCTTAGATTTTTTCTCCGTATTGGAGCCTTCAGGTGGGATTAATTGATGAGAATGATCTTCAGAAGAAGTTTCACCTTTCAAAGATTCTGTTTTTTTATCGGACGCTTGAGGGCATCCATTTACCTGTGAAAAAAAATATTTACAATATGCTGATCGGAACAATATTTCGAGATAATTTTTACTAACACACTTACATTTTCAAAATTTGTTTCTTCGATATTCACTTCGTCTTGGTCACCTTTGACATTAGTTTCTTCTGGAGCTTCACATTTGACGAAAGTTTTTGCTACTGCAGGATTATATTGATCTACTATTTCATCGATATCGGTTTCATCCTGATTAAGGTGCAAAAGAAATGTCTTTATGCTATGTATCATCTAATAACGAAAAAAATGATTCTTACGTGTTTTTCGTCGGCGTTCCCAAAAACACGGCTTAGAACTTCTTCACACTTTTCCAGCGTTTCAATTTGTACACTGTCAATTGAATGAATAATTTAAAAAGATGTGTGTTGTATGTGTTTTGAAATCTTTTTACCTATTATCCGGCTTGTTTAATAAGTCGTACAGCAACTGCATTTGTGCCAACTTGCCCTCCTTCTCGGTATCGTTGGCCAATAGCTTTATAAGATTGGCCAAATATGGAACATACTTTTGCAAAAAGGCAATTTTCTGTTCACATATCGGATCCATTGTATTTTTTGAAGACTTATTATTTTTCGTTTTTAACAAATTTAGTATATAATATGCATAATTCTGCGAGTTAATTTAGGGGAAAAAATCTCTAGGTTGTGTTTAATCAAATGGTTGGCCGGTCTGTTTAATGAATTGGAAGTCGTGAACCCCAATTAAGAGTGTACAAACAACACATTTCACAAAATTTTATGTAAATCTGCCCATTCCATGTGTTGGATTAGCAGAAAAATTAATAAAAAAATTGCGAGGGGCTTCGGATGGCCATAAACACTGGAAAGGTAAGTTAGATTTTTGAGGGGTGGGTTAAATGTTTTGACATCTCCTTGCCTCTGTGCGCGTTGCTATCCATAGAAGTATGCAGCTCGATAGTTGTCACTTTTAAGAATCTATTACTTTCAACAGTAACGGCATCGGTTTATAAACCCGCATTTGTGAGTCAAATAAAGTGAAGAAACAAATTTTTCTTGAAAATGCTGTGCTGGAAGGCAATAGTTTTTCAAGAAACTCTTTTTCTGACAGTTGTATTCTCGCATGTTTGCCAGGTGTTCATAAACAGTTAAAGGTGGGATTGTAAAGAAACTGTGGTGTTGTCTGGATATTTTTCGCTTATTAGGCTAATAATCATTAACAGAACCAGGTAATAAAATGCTTCAATCACTTAGGCACGTTAAGGAGGCATTAGATACTTTATGTTGAATTGTTGACGACTGTTCTTTATGCCAAACGACTTGAAAAAGACACATTGTACAATCTACAAGTTTTGGTGTAGACAGGATAGGTAATTTGAAAAGATTGTTCATTTAGAACATAAAAAAAACGCATTATTTAGACATGTCCATCCGTTGGGCCTTAGATTATAAAAAAAAAATTTGAGAGCGTGTTTGTAACATCCTAAATTTTGTAGTTATCATAGTTATTGAAAAAAATGCATCATTCCACGCCCACTTAATTAAAGCTAATATAAAGGAAGAAGTAAGAGGGATACGGAAAAATATTGGGATTATTTTCTATTATGTGTAACACATCGCCTGAAAGTATGCACTATATTACAGTTAGTAGGTGAGAGGTTTGAGACTCTTGAATTACAGATAGATTTTGTATTGAGTTTCTGGGTACGGTTGCGATTCAATATTTACAATATTTGTTTTGTATGTACATATGTACGTATGGAATACAAAATATTAAATCGAATTGAAAAAAAGTATCCCAATATGCAATATGGCAATATGTAATCTTAAAAAAATAAGTATGTTAAACTAAGACATTTTCCAATAATTATTGTTTTTCTTTTTAAGTGTGAGGTTGTGTTATCAAATTCAATGCACGTAATGATAAACATGTGTTTAAGGTTCAACAATCAGTATTCTTATACATATTGATAAAAAAAACGAAGAGTAGCAAACAGTTGAATGGGTAATCTGCTGTCAATAAGATTTTTTTTATAAATGTGTATATAAAAATATTCGCAGTAATGCCAAAAACCTAACTTATCCGACTTAATCAAAAAAAAACTTCATAATACTAGCATATTGCCCGTTGATTGAGCTTAATATTGATAAGAATATATCAGATAGTTAATAGAAACGTGGAGATAATTGGTAAACCACTTCTGTTTGTTTTGTTTTATTTCTTGTGGGATATTCCTGGGTGTGATTTTGGAAAATCACCTTTGCGCATTTAGTTCAATTATAATTATGGACGTATTGCACTTTAATTGTTTTAGCAAATTTATTTAACTTTTCCAATTTCGTATTTGGAATAATATTGTTCAGAATGCGGAAAGACAAAAGAAAATTTTGTTTTAATTTGATTTTTATTTGTCTTTTAAAATATATTGGTACTGTTACTCCAATTTGGTTTCCGTCCTTTTAAATAAGAAAAAACACTAGCTCTACGAGAGGCTAAATTCAACCGGAATGATTTAACTGCACTTGATATTATCTTTTCTTACAACTAGAAATTAAAACACGGTTATGCGTGTATGGATACATACATATGTATAGTACTAACTATAGTTCCAACTAAAAATAAATTAAAATTAGAAAATATTAAAAAGGCTAGGAAATATACATGTATATATGATAACGGATGTTTTTAATTTATATATACATATGTACATACATATGTATATCTACATGTAACATTTATACATGTAAATATCCCTAGAGAATCCGGGTAATAAACGGTAATTACTGCAACAAACCGAAATCTTTCTTTCCATTTCCATTTCTTTCATATATTTGACATCTCTACAAAATTTTACTATTTCATTGATTTGGTTCGCACACTTAACTTTCTCTAAATCCGAACCACTATTCTTAAACGCTGGTTGTTTAGTTTTATAATTTCTCCAGATTTTCTCCGATCTAACACAGGAGACAAGGGTGGTTTACTCCTCTTGGTCAGTTCGTCGGCGCTTTTGTTCCCCTAAATATGACAGTGTTCAGATACCCAGCATAATCTGAGACGATTATACGTACATAACCAGCTATTCACTTGCAGTTGAGCCTTGCAAACTTTTTCCTGTACAGGACCGATAAGGGCCTAATCTTCATCTTTATTAAAAATTCATGTTTTGTCTCTTAGAAAAAAGTGTAACGTTTTTTTATTCGGTTTATTGATTTTTAAAATACACCTTTAAAACAACATATTCATCCGAAAATGCGATATAAGTCTGGTACTTCGTTATCAACACCTTACATTCGATAATACCGATTAAAATAATACCAGTGTATTTACATATTATTATTATTTTTTTTAACTGAATTTGAAGGATTTTCTACAACTGCGAAGTGGGTAGCTCTAATGCTAAATGTTACCTTGTCAAAGGTGGTGATATATTAATTTGTTTTAATGAATTACCAGGTTTATCTAATCTCCTATGGATCTCCAGTGATGTAACCTGTAATAATGGTTATAAACCAGCTTGTGTCAATTCAAGAAAATATTTGCCGCCGGATTTACTTCTTGTACTATGTAGGCAGGTGTATTGCAGTCATTCAATAACCCCTTCATGAATCCGTTCATTATCTCTTTCCAATATAATCAAGGGTAATTCATATCATTAAAAAAGTAGAAATCCCAATCAAAGTTGTATACGTATTCGTATCTAAAGTTGGAAAATCCGAGGTATCAGCCTATATTTTCCCGGTCAGTGCCAACAATTCAGTTAGTAAGCGATAAAACTTCAACTAACGCGTTTCGGTACAATTGAGCAGGAAATACAATGTACCTCGCCACAAGCATTATCATCAGCCTGGCATTTGCATCGGCAATTGTCGCTGCATTTATTTTATTACTTCGCACGAAATCAAAACGTATTTTTGGTGTTTATCCGAAAAAAGGATTTTTCTATAGTCTTAAATATCCGTTGGTTCTACAATTTCTTCGTTATTGGCGTCGAAAAATCTTCTATGAGCATGAGGATGAGTTAAATTCACCCGAATACCTTCAGTCTTTGGAAAGACCCCAAATATTATCCAGTAACCCGAAGTCGTATGATGTTGTGTCCTTTGTTGGAGCCAATGAAGAAGGATATAAATTTATGATCACTGTGGAACGTCGTCGTAGGGGCATCATTAAGGCTGCCTTTTACTTGTGGATACCAAACCGTGGATTATTTTCGTCCCCCAACCTACCAGATATGGTCCATTTCACAACGGATGGTCAAAGTGAAAGTGAAGGATTTGTGGCGCAAGGTTTTAATATATATCCTGTGGAATACATGCGACGGTGGAAAGTCATTTACAGCGGTGAAGTAAAACAGAACGGTCAGAGATTTTCTTTCGAGTTCGATGGAGAATTTTCCTCAGACATTGAACACTTTGACTACAATAAAAACCTCAGTTCCTCGGTTATCGCCGACTCTGTAGCCCGAGAAGCTTGGGATGACCAGTTTTTTCACATGGTTAGAAATGTCGACCAAATTCTAAAAAATCGTACTCACTACGAACAGTCTGGTAAATTAACCGGAACCTTCCAATTGGGAGATGACTGCAAAGTTTCACTTAATCTAAGTGCTTTCCGTGATCATAGCTTTGGTACTGAACGTTGCCTATCTTCTATCTATAGATATGTCTACTTCGCTCTCTTCCTCGAAAATGGAACTAATTTAGTTGTGGGTATTCTAAGTCAACCATCATTTTTTCTTTCTTCCCTAAAGGTGGGATATGTTTGCACTCCTAAGAAAGGGTACACACCCATCAGTAGCTGCAATTATGAGCTGTATTCGTATGGTGAAAAGGGAGTTCCGCCAAATCATCAAAATTTCATTGTCGAAACGGAAGAGCGTAAGCTTTTCGTTCAAATAAAATCGGAGGAGTGTGCTATTCGATATGTGGGCGGTGATTGGGAGTCTAAGGTGTACAACCAGTTTGTTTCCTGCACTGTGGATGGGATAAAAGGAAATGGAATTGCAGAGTATTTATATCGAAACAAAACCGGCCGTTGTAAGACTGTTTCGGAAAATGACCCAGAATGGTACAGAAGAATCAGATCTTTCGAAAGAAGCCTTAGTAATGGTGAATTCGTCGATGACTGGGGTGGTGATTTGTAGTATAATTTTCGTAACTAAAAGTTAATATTAGATTTTTTAAATAAGGAAGCATTTATCTCTCCTAGTAGAAGTCTATGTACGTTGTATATATGTATGTTATGATATTTGAATGAAAAGACTTGATATGGATTAAGACTACAATTTTTTATTTTTATATAATAAATTCTCCAATGAAAAAAATAAAATAACGTTTTTTTATTCTTGATTGAAAGTAATTGGATGTACATATGTACATGGTGAACAAAAATTAAATTACCTCTTAAAATATGTACATATGTATGTCTTCAATATAACAAATACATATATGTACATATATGTTTAACCTAACATTAAATTTATAAACAGAAAATGCGATTCAATTCATTCTTAGGTTTAATTTTTCTATGAAACCAAAAGAAAAAGGAAAAGGGTGGTCAATTTAAAAAAAAATATGTTTTTCTAATCGGCGATAAGTTTGAAAGTAATAAAACAAATCACCATGGTACTTTCTTAAACGACAAATTTCTCCTTGAAGAGATTAAAAATTCAGATATAGCCGAAAGGAAAAGCAAGAAGTGAAGAAAGGATTAAAAAATCACACCCCAACTCTAATCAGAAAATACTTTCCCCCATTGACTTTGCCGCACTATTTGTCGGAAGGCACGTGCAGATTGTGCTTAAAATTAATTTGAAGGATTTTTGGTTGAGTGAACAACATTTTTACTGGGTTTATCGATATCGGTGGGTGCGTACGTATTGTGGTTAGGTGTTAATGTGATTATTGGACACAATAACAGTGGACGCATATGGGTGATAAAATTGGCTACAGATTGTAATCTCATCCCGTAGAACAGAGTTTCATCTTTGTAAATTGGTTCCCATGATGGTCTGTATTGTCACGACGATGTTGAATTATAAAGTACACTTTTGTTAAGAATTGACCTTTGGATTCAAGCGAAAATATTTTTGGTCTGATAATCAATTCAATTAAAAGAAACAGTTTTATCACTTCCAATCACGCTAAGTCCATACATACATATGTACATACTCGTATATCTAACTAATTAACAAACGAAGTAGCTTCTGTCCACTGCCGAGGAGAAAACGTCGCTGCTGGTAGTTACGATTTCCAGTTAATTGTAGGGCTCCATTACCTCGAAACTTCATGGTTACTCTAAAGAAAAATAATGCACTACAGGACACTAATCGTTCTTAGTTTTGCTGTGCGGTACTATAAATCTATTATAACTATTTCACATACATACTTATATACATACATATTATGCACCAAACTTAGTATACTTACGTATGTGCATATGTATGTACGTATGTATGTACCCCAGTGGGATAAGATATATAAACAGTTGATAACCTATCAAATATCGATGCAAATCTTTCACAAGAAAGAAAATCTAATATCAGATGTTTTAGTAATCAAAGAACAAAAACAAATAGAGAATGATTACGTTTAATCAGAACAATTACAAGTTAATATCGGGTTGTACAAACATGTACATATGTTGGTATGTGCGACAATAGACATTTTAAAGGATGTGTTTCGGGATCGCCTAATGTCTCGTTTTGGGAATTTGCACTAGTCGGCAAGATCACCTGATTTGACCGCTCCAGACTTCTTGCTTTGGGGGTTTTTAGAACAAACCACAAACTCTATAACTTCTCAAAGAGAATATCCGACAAGAGTGTGAGATTCGTGTTTAAGTCGCTTTAGCAATGCGTTCATACACGAAAAATAAAGCACATGAAGTGCTATACGTTGTCAATCTATCCTAAAATCTTAGCCAGGGCATTATATAATGTTCAGACAAGTTATGGAAGAGTGGAATGTCTAACTTTGTGCGCCATATTTTTGCACACCTCGTATACCTATCCATTAGATATTTATTTCAAGGGCCATGGATGGAGTATAACTATGTATGTATGTATGTATGTATGTATGTACATATGTGCATAACTATACCATAAAATACTGAGTCGAACTCTGTATTGTGGAGTAAAAGGTACAAACGTATGTATGTATTATATGTGCATATGTACATACAGGCGGATAGGTAGATAGATTTTGCGGACCCAGTTCTTAAAATGTTTCCACCACAGCAATGTCAAGTTTGATTTGAAAGCTCTACAAACATATGTACATATATGTACATCCACATACATATGTATGTATGTGCTTTTTTTTACTCACAGATAATGAGGCATCCTTGTTTCCTTTTCAAGTTTAATTCAATACCAAATCACTGACGCATTAACTTAAGTTTTTACCATAGACCACTACACATGGCTGCAGTGGTAGAGATAAGTGTCTTCCACTACATACATACTACCTATGTATGTACATATATGTTTTTTTTATTGATTTCCTTTCTGAAACCTTAATTCGAATAGGATTGCATCCTAAACAGATAAATATGTTTCCGAAAAAATTAGTCACGTGTCGCATTAAAATGGCACACGACTTCAACGACACCTAATCACATAATGAATAACAAACAATCCTCTTAAAAAGATATCAACATCGTTCTTTCGGTGACTTTGTATTTATAATCGCAAAAAAAAAAATAATATTCACACTCATAATGTGCCTTCGTTATTTTAAGGGATGACTTTTCAGTTAAATCAAGAAAATACCTATTCTTATTGACCAACGAGGGTTTCTGGGAATATTTTTTCTCTGACAGGACATGAGGGGTTGTTTTGAATGGCTCCACCCATTCAAGGCGTGTCCTTTTTAATATCGATATTGTGAAGGAAAATCTTTTTACTTTTTACTGGTACATTTGAAGCGTACGCGTCGAGTTAAACGGTTTACTTATAGACTTTTTAAAGATAAAACAAAATAAGTGTGGGTGTGAGGGAAAATTCTTAATGATTTTTTCGACGTCTATTTGATATGAAAAATAATTATATTTTACACATTCTTTATTGTCGGGGATTTTTCTTGTTTTAACTCTCTTGACTGATGCTGTTATCACATTTAAGCCCGTGCCAGTGTCTAGTATGTGCTCCGACATGAAATAATTTGTTATTTTAAGAAAATTGAACCTTAAGTTGTATATTAACGCCTTAGTTCGATGTGTAACTTGCATGAGGAGAGTACTGTTTACTTAAGATTGGCATATTATTAAGTGAGTGTGGAGTTAGAAAGGTGAATTGTTTGAAAAAGATTATTTTTTATTTGTTTACACAATAACAGAGCCGATATTTTTGCACTTCGACTCCATTTTATTGATTCAAATTCATATTCGTGTTTTTCCCATATTACTAAAGTTACAGGGTACTTTAGGCTCTCTTGAAGTAAATATAGATTTGGCTACTAGGACACTTGACACCCAAATATCGCTATCATTAAATAACTACTAATTAAAGTCATATGTAATCTTTTCAAATCATCAAATATTTTTTGTCATTATTCCTAAATTATTCAGGGCTGTGCAAGTGAACGGCTGTGGGAAGAACCTCCCAAATCTAAAAATCTACAATCGTTCAAAAAACGCAACATTTTTATCTGTTGGGCTATTTTATACATAGTGACAGAACGACAGAATTAAAAATCTGAAATTTTTTTAAAAAAGGGTATAATTCCTCAAAAGTTATTGAGCATTCGGCCAAAAGTGAAAGTTCAAAATCTAAAAATACCCGACCGCTCAAAATCGTTTTTAGCTGATTATTCATTTTGGTAAAATCATGCACTTTAATGAAAATATCATATTGACAAAGTGCACTGTAGGAATTACTGGAAACTCCCCGCATACCGGCATATTGACCAGCTAGGTGTGAGACCGACGCACGGCCATTAGGTGTACGAGTTGTATCTCAATGGCAAAATCCTTTTAACCTCCGAAGCGTTCCACAAGCAAACTACCACTTTTAGCATTTTTAGTGTACAAAGTACAATGTACAATCGCCCAAATAAAGATGAATATTCACCCAAAAATGGTTTAGTTTTTGTTCTTGAGCGATTGCTTATTTACAAGTTTTGGTAGGTTACCATACAGCCGTTTACTTGTATTTTTGAGTTTAATTTTTAGGCAATTGTACCTTTTTTGACTTTTTGTCTTATGTTGGAGGATTATTAAATTTTTGAGTCTGTGAAATAGTTCTTTGGCCTATTATTCGTACACCCTTTTGTTTAACAATGGAGAGCTACATACATATGTACATTTATACGCATGATTTTTTAAATAATATTTTCAGCTTTATAAATGTCGATATAACCACACCCAGCTATTGAGCTTCTTATCTATAGAATCATATCTTCAGCATTAAACAATCAAATGTGTTTGAGGTTGTAATCCCCCATCCTTAGCAGATATTTCATGAATCAAAATCCTGAAAGTGTTATTTTTTTACTAAATTTTTTCTGGTTTTAATTTTTACATTTAAAGTGGACTGTAAAGCGGCCTATTTTTGTGATTCTTTCTTTAGTTTTAACCTACCAGTCCGCCAGACCGAGGATTGTTTGGAAACATCTTAAAGGATACCCCTTAGCTTTATCCTTCGGGTGTTTAAGAACAGTCAATAGGGGTAGTCTGCACACTCATGGAGAAGACGAAGAAGTGGGTTTAATACAGTACTTGCCTGTGGTCATTCCTTTGAAATTGATCGTATCCTTCTTTTTTTCTGTCAGCTCTAATAAAGTGGGTGTATAATGGAATATTTTGTCTTAGTCGACGTTTTCAGCTTCTCGTAAAAATACAAACTTTTGAAAACTCGGCTCATATCCATACGATTTATATTATTATTTGTAGCCGAAAGGCCTGGTATAGCGCTTACTAAAAATTATCACTATAATTTATTACATGTTAATAAAAGTCATAATAATAATTATTATTATTTGTTTTTTTCTAACGAAAAAATCATTGCCTATTTCAGTATGGAGTGGCAACCCGAAAACGATGATCGCAGCTCCACTTCTTCAATAAACAGTAGCACGGATCTACATTCAACCACAAATAGCAATGGGCCTATTAATTACCGTACTTCCAATAGTCTAAGGATAACTTCTTCTCCAAAAGAATTATTAGCACTAGGAAAGTCCTCAGCATCTCTGAATGGATTCGGAAGCCATGGAAAAACAGACTCTATTTCAGACGGAGAGTTGTCTGATTTTTCACTCAACGATAGTGATGATGAAGAGTTTCGTCATCAAAACGAAGGTAAATTGATTAAATCGTTTGGCATTTTCTTGAAGTAACTATAAATAATCCACAGGTCTTGGACTATCTCCGGGAAACAATATCCTGCAACCCCATATTCAGAGCACGTCTCCCGGTGGACATATACTGAAAAACGGACAAGTCATTGTACGAAAAGTATTTACTAATACCCGAGAACGTTGGCGCCAACAAAATGTTTCAGGTGCATTTGCGGAACTTCGAAAATTGGTACCAACACACCCACCTGATAAGAAGTTATCCAAAAATGAAATACTTCGGATGGCCATTAAGTACATCAAATTATTGACTAGTGTCCTGGAATGGCAAAAACATGAAGAGCTCAAATACGCGGAAGAGAATGAACCGAATAATAATGACAAATTCACGGTCAATGGCATGAAAGAATTTCACGTAAAGTGTGAACGATCTATTACTCAGCTAGATAACGTCCAAAAAACTACAAATACTCTACTCATGATCGCTCCACAAATACAACCGAAAACTATTAAAACAGAGGTACCAGATGAATCTACACCCGGTCCATCTTTTCTTTTCCATCAAGAAGTACAAAATACTGCCACACCTAATAGTGCACGATATTCGCTAAAGCTGAACAGAGTCAAGCGACGAGCTCACCAACATCAAAAAGCAGATGCAGATTCGAAGAGAAAGAAAGAACATACAGCCATTCAAAATAGTAGAATATAATCTAAATCATATACTTATTATACAGTACATATAAAAGTAGCTATAAATTTAAGACTTTCTTGCTGTACTCAGCGATGTGTATAACGCCGTATTTTGGAGAGGCTATGTGCAGATTTTCTCCAGACACCATCTTGGAGTTAATATGTGGATTGTGGATTTCAGTAATGAGAGTGCTGCAAGCAGTTGAAGGGTCCCCAGTCGAATCTAGCATTTTCTTTAAGACCAATAAATCACGATTAGGTAACAAGTTCTGGTAAATGGAATAAAAATAATTTACCATCCAAAATTCATTTCCAGGCAAGGCGTTTCCATCCCAAGCATATGATACGATTAAGAGGGTGTTTTGGTGCCCAGGACGTGGCTGTAATTAAAATGTATGTATTATTTTAAAAATCAATATTCAAATTTAATGGAAATTCATTAAATTACCAACTTGTCAGCTGGATTTCTGTTTGACAGAAATGTTTGAATTCCGCCATCCGGGTGGGTGTCAGATTTCAATTTACCTCCATTTCTTAGCTCTCCACATTCAGTCATTCCGAACCAGGAAAAGTAGACAAATCCCACATGATTTAGCTGCGGCATCAGTGCCTTAAGTCGCTCTGTAAAAGTTAATAGAAATATTTGTTCTTGTTGTCGAGCTGTTCTCCAAGCTCCAAGACCAATTCCGACAACATGAATAAAAGCGCGCTTTCCTGCTGCCGCCGCTCTTGCTTCACTCTCTAAGAGAAGTGTATCGAATGAAATCGCATAACGTTTCTTCATGATCAAATTATCAAATATATCATGTTTATTTCTTGAATCTCCAAAACGTTTTCCATCTTTGGTTACTTGTTCAAACAAGAAATCTTCTTCTTCGTAGAAATCAGTCCACACCTGGCGATAACTACTTGCTCTGGTTTTCTTTGAAGTAGAGTTTTGACCGTAACCATTTGTGGCTGTATTTTGAGACTTAGATATGATAATGTCTTGATGTTCCATATCACCCACGCGCGAAAGGCGGGCTCCAATCAAACCAATTACAACACCGGAAAGTTCAATTTTGGATTTGTCCTTTTCTATTATACCAACGTTATAGCGATTTCCGTCGTTTAGAAATTCCGAATGAGAAGAAACTGACAGGAGTGCAGAGAGCTTGAAAGGGAGCGGAAGTTTGAATTTTCTAATAGTAATGTTTCAAAATTATACTATTTACCTTAATTTCGTCATAACTTAAAACATCTTTTAGTATCAATGGAGGCTTTTCAGCTTCCGTTCCAATTGTCAGAAATCCATTACGTCCTTCTTGTCCAGACATGAGCAAGTATTTGTCACTTCTTCCGAAGAAACTGACACACCGCTTTGTCAATAGTCGTTGAACGAAGTCGGTGAGGGAGAGATTTGAAAATACATCATTTTCCAGTTTGTTACCTAGAAGAGGCAAACAATTGCTAATTTATTCAAAAACAGGTGTAATTACATTATTTCCCACGAATCACAAGATAAACACATATATAGATGCAATTTTCTGCTGAATAATAAGACAAGATTTGTTATAAACTTAAATACTCAATTAAATTGTTTTAACCTTATTTTGAATATCCCACTAGCAGTTCCATTTGCCAAATATTCTAATTCTCAAGCATCCCTCCATTAACATTTTCTTACAAATAATGTACATATGTAAGCTTCAGGATAGTAAGACTGCCGAACATATGTACATATTTGATGTGACTGTCGGGTCATTGCTCGGGCTAGGTTCGAACACTTTCATAAAAGCTTTACTTCGTCCTCTGACTTTACCTTCTTATCAGTGTCAAAAATCCTAAGCTAACCACATTGACAAGGCTTTCATGGGTGGTAAAATTTCTCTACGACCGTAGTACGTCTTGCTGCAATTTTACAGCATAAAACTTAAATTACCTATCCTAAAATACGATGTTGGTAAATGTTGATACTGAACCTGGCCATGTTTTTTCTAAAAGGTTAAAACTCAAATAACATATGTATGTATGTGTTTACATTCCGTTATAAATGTTCTTTTAAGCAAGTGAAATTGTGTTTATTGTTTACTCAAATAATGACTCATGGGTTTTAACCAGAGAATCATAACTCTTCTTATTACACATTGAGTAGAGATTCTTTTTTCAACCAATTTCATCAAATTGTTATGTTCTTACCATATTGACACTTGTGTTCCAAGAATTGCAAGTACAGATATAGTACTCGTTCATGTATTACCGGATACGCCGAAGCCAATTGGGTTTTTATGAATGTATGACGATCCACCGGTTGGTTTGCGATTCGACAAGTATTTGTACCAAACTATCAGAAATATGTAAGTAAATGAGTTTTGATGAATCATTCTATTTTCGTATTTCATATTTAGACCTCAATAGGAAAGTTGGAAGACAAATTTATAATGTCAGCGATGGTTGTATCACCGAAACTTTTCCTTTCGGTCTTAGCACATTCCACAAGTAATTTTTTGCCAAATTCACTTAAAATATAAAAGTTTTCCGCTGGCCAGGGCTTTGCAAACTTCTCACCAAATGTATCCATTATGATTAGTATATACGTAGAATGCAAGAGCTAAACTAAACAAAGCAAATAAACAAACTTTGTCAGGGCGCACAGTACACGATTAGGGAGCAAGATAGATAGTGTTTTTGTTGATAATGAAATATGAGTATATATATGTGAACATGAATAGTAACTGTTTCATCTACTGTGCAATAGGTACCGCTCTTCGACTGTTTTCTTTCCATGTTATCTACATACATATGTACGTTGCATGTGCAGTTCTACTTGTTTGGGCTTGTTTTCGTTTGAAGAAAGTTCTTAAAGAACTTACTTCTTAACATTAATAAAACAAATTAACTTATTTATTCTTACTTAATTACTTATGTACTTTAGGTGGAGCTACAGTCCGGTCCTCTCTTCAGTCAGTTTGATCTTTAACCAGCTGCCTCCAGTTTCGCAAACCAAGTTGGTTGAGGTCACTCTCCACTTTCCGGGCCGGAGTATTATTGTCCATTCGTTGAAGACATGGCCCAACCATCTGAGTTGTTGTACTTGAACTCTTCTGACTACGTCTCTTCTAGTAGAGCTCGTGGTTCTTTCTTCTTCTCCACTCTCCGTCTATGCCTATAGGACCACAAATCACTCAAAGTATTTTTCCTTCATAACAACAGAGAACGACCTCATTTATTCTTGACAAAGTTCATGCCTCTGAACAGTTGAGGATCCGTGGTTTTATCGGCGGTTACTTTAGTTGTTCGTGAGCGGGCTTTGCTACACAATTGTATTCTTACCCCAGAGAAGCATCGATTGGCAAACATTAATCGCCCTTTGATTTTCGCGCTAGACAAAGTGACGTGACATGACTTAATACATCAAATTTATAAAATAAGACATTAATAGTGTCTTTAAAAAAAAATATTAGAAACATTTACGCATACAAAATAAATAGCACAGTTAAATAATATTCCCTAATTAAGTTTCAAATCCGACGATTGATCGATTAAGTATGGGTGTATGTTTGTCTTTCGACTGTAAAATCTATTATACTATGTCCACTTGTTGCATTGTAAAACCTTTACAATTTTTAACTTTTCTGAAAATATGAAAACATTTATTTCCTAACTTTAAACAGCTCTGAAAGTATTCCTAGCTAAAATACAATTATTATTTACTTTATTTTTAGGACCACTCAGGAATAGCCATGAAACGAGAGAACTTTCAATTACCTACAAGTCATTTTTCTGAATCTCACGGCGTAAAACCAGTTTCACATTATTGTATTTGTATAAATAATTTATTAATTAATGTGTGAATGTAGTGAATAAACAATAAGAAAATCACTTGGTTATCCTTTTAAAAATAAACCATGTCGTCTCTATCATTTTTATTCAGCTATTTATTTTGCATGGTATTGGCAGCATTACTCCATAAAAATTTGACAGTTCCTTATAGGGCGAATGTAGCAGCATGTTGCTGAAATTTATTTATTTTCTTTCGGGACGGAAGAAGCCTACTTCAAATTCAGGGTACCTCGTAATTTTGAAAGTAGAATAAATGCAATGTTATTGTGCATAAAGTGTGGTTTGGTACGAGCTTGGGAAATATGTAAGTTTTTGTAAAACGTGCATCTTTTGGGATAGCGTAGATAAAATCAAAATCAATCGATGTTCAATGTAGTAATAACGAGGTTATTTATTAAAATTAAGGTAAGATTTACAATTTTATACATCTTTAACATCACTTAGAAGTGAGACTAATTTTATATTACATATTATACATTTAGTTTAATAAATATTTATAAATTTAAAACTTTCTTACTGTAATCAGAAATGTGTATAACGCCGTATTTTGGAGAGGCTATGTGTAGATTTTCACCACAAACCATCTGGGAGTTAATGTGGGGATTATGAATTTCAGTGATCAGAGTGCTGCAAGCAGTTGAAGAGTCTCCAGTCGATTTAAGCATTTTCTGTAAGGGTAAAAATCAAGTTTAAATCTTTATACATGTATATATATATAATCAATGTAATGTACCATCCAGAACTCATTTCCAGGTAAGGCGTTTCCATCCCAAGCATATGATACGATCAGGAGAGTATTTTCATGCTCAGGACGTTGCTGTAATTAAAATGTGAGTATTATGTATTTTAATCTACAAAAAAGGATTTTGAATTATGGATATATTGGGGATAGTTGGAATGTGTGCATACTCTGTGCATTCTCTGGATATTAAAATATTCGTTAAGATATAAAAAATTGTACAAAATAATATGAACTCTAAAAATCTGTCCCGTTCAGAAAAAAAAAATTACACACAAAAATTACAATTAGCACAAATTAGGAAATATTTTACTTTTGGAGGTATCTTTTGAGATGCGTTCAATATCAAGACGGCGTATGTGTGATAAAGCAAAATGTAAAATGTACATATGTACATATGTTTTGTGTCTATGAAACTTTTCAACTTACCAACTTATCTGCAGGATTTCTTTTTGACAAAAACGTTCGGATTCCTCCGTCTGGATGTGTATCAGACTTTATTATTCCATCATGTTTTAGTTCTCCACATTCTGTCACGTGAAACCATGAAAAGTGAACAAATGCCACATGATTTAGCTGCGGCATTAGTGCCTTAAGTCGTTCTGTGAATGTCAATAGGAATATTTCTTCTTGTTGCGGAGCCGTTTTCCAAACCCCCAGCCCGATACCAACGACATGAATAAAAGCGCGCTTTCCTGCTGCCGCCGCTCTTGCCTCACTCTCTAAGAGAAGTGTATCGAATGAAATCGCATAACGTTTCTTCATGATCAAATTATCAAATATATCATGGTTATTTCTTGAATCTCCAAAACGTTTTCCATCTTTGGTTACTTGTTCAAATAAGAGATCCTGCTCTTCATAGAAATCTGTCCAAACCTGGCGATAACTACTTGCTCGGGTTTTATTTTTCATAGACTTTTGTCCGTAACCGTTTACAGTTGTATTTTGAGACTTGGATATAACAATATCTTGAAATTCCATTACATCCCGGCGCGAGAGCCGCGCTCCAATCAAACCAATGATGACACCTGACCGCTCAATTTTGGACTTGTCCATCTCTATTACACCAACGTTCTTGCGATTTCCGTCGTTTAAAAACTCCGAATGAGAAGAAACAGATAGCAGTGCAGAGAGCTTGATAGGAAATTGAAGTTTAAATTTGCTAATGAAACCTTGAGACCTGTGCTATTTACCTTTATTTCCTCATAGCTCAAAACATTTTTTAGTACTAGAGGGGGCTTTTCCGCTTCCGTTCCAATTTTCATAAATCCACTACAACCTTGTTCTCTTGACATGAGCAAGTATTTGTCATTTTTCCCAAAGAAACTGACACATCGTTTTGTCAAAAGGCGTTGCACGAAGTCGATGAGAGAGAGCCTCGGATAGATGTCCTTTTCCAAAGTGTTAGCTAGAACAGACAAACAAATGATATTTTTTCAAAAGTGATTTTAGAGATGGAATGACCGCCGGCACACACCATATCTGCTTTTGTGTTCTAAAAATTTTAGATACAAACAGAGTACCCTTTCGTGAATTATAGGATAAGCAGAAGCAACTTGCTCCTGAATAATTGGATATCGATTTTTCGGTTGCCCATATATGCGACAAGTATTTGTTCCAAACTGAAATGTAGTCGAATTTGTATTATCGGTGCAACTGGACTTTGAAACAAACCTCAATGGGAAAATTGGATGACAGTCGGGTAAATTGTTTTAGGTCGATTGCGCTGCCGTCGGCTTTTGCCACAGCTGCACATTTAACTAGTAGTTGCTTCCCGAAATCAGTGAATATTGGCCTACTATTGTCAGCCGGCCAAACCTTAGCAAATTTTTCGCCAAAATTCGTCATTTACACTACATTCGCTATTGATTGATAAATAACTTACTGAGCTGATCAGTATAAAATGAATTTTATTTCAGGGAATGTAAGCTTTTATACATGCATATGTGTTTACGTGCGCAAGGTAGAAAATTGAGTGCAATTATGAAATACAACGAAAAGCTTGTCGTTATACGCGAGAAGCTTATTTCATCACTTCTTTTACAATATTTTCTTTTCTTTCGTTTTTAACATGATTCATTCGTTGTACGAGTTTGTTTACATTATCCACCAATAGAACAGTCCACTGGATGACGATGGTCACTCAAATTACTTCGATCAATACAAAGTAGGCGCATAAAATATTGTTACTTACCATATTGGCATTTATGTTCCAAAAACTGTAGGAATAGGTGTAGTACGCGTTCATGTATAACCGGATACGCAGAAGCTAACTGATTTTGTATGAAGTTATGGCGCCCCTCCGGTTGATTTTGAATTCGACAAGTATTTGTGCCAAACTATCGGAAATAATCAATCTTAAAAGTGTTTTACATATTTATAATTTACATTTAAACCTCAATTGGAAACTGGGACGATGCATTTATTATGGCCGCGATGGTTGTGTCAGCGAAACGTTTCTTTTCAATCTTCGCACATTCACCAAGTAGTTTCTTTCCAAATTCATTTAAAATGTATGATTTTTCCTCTGGCCAGACTTTGGCGAACTTTTCACCAAACTTAAGCATTTTAACTATATTGGGGTAGTGCTAGTGTACGAACAAGGTTAATCAAATGAACTAATCAAGTCGCAAAAAATGTCAACATTTGACAGTAACCGGCAAGCTAATCGTTGGCAGTGTTTTTGTTGATTAAATCAACATGTAAAACCTTCACCTAATGCACCATAGATAGCGCTACTCGACAGCTAGTGTTACACATTACAGAGAGAAACTGAAATTATTAAATTAAGCTGAGTATCTTATACATAATGCAATTGAGTACACATAAGACACGTAAAATCATCATTTTGACGCAAACTCGCGTATGAGAAGGGAAATAATTTCATTTTCCATACGAAATTCTAAACTATCTCATTTGTCTATCGTTGAAAATATCATTAAATGAGCTATTTACCTGTATTTCATATATACCTATTTTTACCTATATACATAATTATGTATGAATTTTTTACATAAATGTGCATACTTTCATACAATGAAATGTGCATGGAAATATATTGTGCCTCATTCTCCATATCAAGGCCAATCTATTGCAGCCTTTTTAACTGTGAACTCCACA
Organism: Xylota segnis; assembly: GCA_963583995.1. Taxonomy (NCBI): domain Eukaryota; kingdom Metazoa; phylum Arthropoda; class Insecta; order Diptera; family Syrphidae; genus Xylota; species Xylota segnis. The sequence continues at coordinate 59,649,404 of OY757237.1, forward strand.
GTCCTAGATTATGGTTTGCCTCCAATTGTACTTGAGCGTGCTGAGCATTCTACGGTACAAATCCATGTTTGAACTCGTACAGTAGCAAGAGTACTTAATGGTCTTCACATAAACAAATCCCATGGTCCAAATGGTATCTCTCCCATAATTCTGAAATCGAGTACTTCCATACTGGCAAAATCACTGCGCAAGCTATGCGGAATCTTCTCCTTCCTCCAACTACATACCCATTGCACTTATGTCCCTTATTTTCAAGGTCCTGGAAGAACTCAATTACAGTGTGATTTTCATAGCGAAAGGTATATCTCACTGAAAAGTGGAACCACTCTCTGCACAATTCTGATGAACGTAAGATTGTTGCTGTTGATATTTCAAAGTCATTCGACCGAGTTTGGCATAAAGTTCTTTTGTCGAGAATGCATGCATCGATGAATCTCTTCTTCTTCATAACAAGTTGTTTTGAACAAATTCAAGTCTGCCGTCAATTCAAGTCTACCATCCACCATATAAATGCGGGCAATCCCCATGGCCCCGTTTTGTCTCCAACTCTTTTCCTTATTCACATAAATGATCTCTTGTCTGGTACTTCTAATCCAATAAATTTCTTCTTTGACGTTAGTACCTTCAGCTTCTCATATTCGTTCCCAGACTCAAGTCCCTGCTCTTTGCCCGTAGAACTGGAGCGGCAGTGTGTGTTAAGCTCATTAAATTGCGAACTTAAAAGCATAATAAAATGGATTTCAACAACAGAGTGTGTGTTCCGTCGCTTAAGTGTAACCTTAACCCTCTGCCTTTATCAATGAATCGGACTTGCATCCCATCCTCGGTAACTAAATTAATGACAAATTGGAAAAATACTAAAACTAAAAAATACTTTATCATCTCTGATCTGGGTGTAATATATAAGGCATACATCCATCCCAATCTCGAGTATAATGCTCATGTCTAGTCTACTGCACTTAAAACCTCTATTCACCTGCTAGATAGAATTAAAAATGCGTGATAAAACTAATTGGAGACAGAAGGATAGCAGTGACTATTGACTCTCTGGAGCAATGCAAAAATATTTCCTATCTTAGCTTGTTTTACCGCTTTTTTTTATAAATTGATCTACAGCGAACAGTTTTTTCGCTACAGCTCTCACTCTTCGAATATCCACCAGTTTACCCTTAAACCTATCTTCGGACGTACTGTCAACTATAGTGATTCTATCCTAAACCGCACAACATGGACAATAGTCTACCAATCTCTATTTCATCGTTCATCGGTATTTCCTATTTTCTCCAGTTGATGGGCAGGTGCAAAACTTAGTATATTTAACTTTCAATACATATCAATTTAAAATCATTTCATTTTGACTGACAACTAATTTTCAACAACAGGAAAGAAGTTTAATGTTGCCTGGGAATTGAACCATAAACCTCCGGTTTAGTAGTTTGACACACTACGCACTCTTATAATAACTCATATAATATATTTTCCGTAGTTTACATTTCTTTTCAGGACTGCGCATAAATGGTCATGCAATGCTAAGATCAGCACTCACTGCAGTAAACTTCATAAAAACAGAGAAACAAGCGATGAAGAACAAAAAGTTGTGCTAAAATATGCAATCTATGTACAAATGTCAATGTAATAAATAAAGAGCATTTTATTTGTTTTATTAAAAATGTACCGCTATTCAATTCGTATAGATTTGGCAGCACTGAATATCGAATCTGAAAAATATGAATGTTTGACAGATCAATATTTCGCACTTGGGCTTAGCAACATGTTGAGAAGCTTCAATTTATTTTAACTGGCAACAAAACAGAGACCCTTGCTACGTTTCCTGGGTACCTATTGATTTATGCGGGCTGGGATTTTTCGTGGGTTTGAAATATGGGAACCAATTTTCAGGTCATGATCTAAAGGGGATAAGATCGGGTTTTCTCTGTTTTATCGGTTCATGTTATTTGGGATATGAAGTTGATGATCAAAGACGGCGAAAACGTTTTTATGGTAATGATTTGCCATGCCAATTTCGTTGGGAGTTTTGTTCGTTGCTAAGCTATTTTCTCGTTGGGTGAATTACATATAAAGGTACCGGCGACCTTGTGAAATTATGGCCTTCTTAACTGAAACATAATACATATACTTACGTGTTAATTCCAAAGTACATACCATATATACATATTTTGATACTAAATTCGGGAAAAAGTGACATTACTCTTTTTTATCATAGGATGGTCTTATACAACCATCAATAAAGTACTCTTTATTGGTTTATCTTTTCAGGCAGCGGTATATAAGATTCTGAGACCAGAAACCAAGGTTCTTACTTGGAGTAAACGTGACATAATGACATCTACGTACGTGAAAGTTCTATTCTGGTTTGCTGTTACAGTGTCTTTGTGGAATTCAGGGGGTACGTAAGATAGTTGAGTTACGGAAAGGTTTCTAAATTCCTTTTGGATTTCTACAGAAACGTGCTCTCCTGGTACAACTGCGCCTGATCTAAACGTGTGTAATCAGTACAACCTGTGTGTCAAGTCGGGAACGTAAGCACCTAAGATCTCAACGTTAATCAATTTTAAAAATATTTGTTTTGTAGTACCGGGGTATATGTTTTGCAAAAGTGTGTGGCGGGGAAAAACTTCGATCCTAGTCGAGGATATTGCACAGCGAATTATGAGTGCTTGATATGTGACTGACCGCTTTGCAATAGATGGCGCGATTTATAACAAGACTAATAAAACACATGCATGCGTTTATCATTTGACTTTTTTTGGGATGTCTTTTTATTTATTACTTGATTTATTGATGTTTTTCTTGTTCGATCTTTCTTTTGTAGATTCTCTATAGTTTTGGTAGGTATTTTTCTTAAATCATTATGGATAGTAACATCTTCCGTCTTTAGACTGTTTATTTATTTCTTTGAATTTTGTTTCTATCTGTCATCACCAATACTTAAATATGATTAATTGAAATTGCTTAGATATTTTCTTCAATAAAATAAAATAAATTTCGAGAATAAAAATATAATAATTGCTAAATACTATTAAAAAAGTTAAATATGCATTTTTTATGTTCTTATCTGAGATGAATTGTATTATCATTTGTTTGAATTACCGAAAATGAATGAATTTACGACTTGGAAATAACTGGCATTAAAGAATAGTTTGCATAGAAGTATGAGTCTCTATATTTTTATGGATCATAATAGAGATGAATGATTTTACAATCAGTGATAAAGTAAGAAAGTGATGAAGATGGCGATGGCTGGATCAGTTCATATTATTAGAGAAATGTTTAGGGCGGGAAAAAGCTAAAGAAACTTACTAGGCTCAGTATGAGAACGAAATGGTTCAAATATGTTCGCATATTACTTTGATATGTGCACGTCTTAAAAATAAAAATTAATAAAAACAATACAATGAAAACGCGTTTTTTTTCATTTGGCCTTTAGATTTCTTCCTGTCCTTTAACTGCTCCGCATAGTGAGTTTATAAGTTTTTACGTGAAGAGGAGTAACAATCATTTTAGTGTTGACGAACATAGGGTGAGATTCGTATCCGTTAGTTGAATATTAGATAAATGGATAATGAATATATTAAATTGATCACTTGTCCCAAAAACTGTCTTTCATCAAATATTTCATTTTTCCCCGAAACGCACTACCTGTTGGTTTATGCAATAACCTACATATTTGATTGAACTAGAAAATAAAATAAACAATTTTAATAGAAATAGTTGGTCCTTTTTAACTTTTTACGATTACATTAAGTTCTAGGCTGTTAGCATAAGTTTCTCATTTCATTTTTTTTGTCAGACATTAAAAATAATAATTGTTCAGACAAATCGACTGATTTATCGTGGAAAACTAACGCAAATTGCAAGAAATGATAGCGATAACTACTCAAAGCATTTCAATTGCTTAAAGTACTACACATTATTTTAAAGAGACAATTTTTGGATCAAGTATAATAAGTATCAAATAAATATAACTTAAAATTATATTTCAATCATTTTTTGATCGTCGTTCGATACACAGCGCATTTAATTCATTCACAATTAGTAAGTAAATTTTTGGATTTCATTTTTTTTTTAGTTTTAATAAAATGCATTCGCATTAACAAGTTTCTGGTTTATGTCTACCAACAACGCACTAGACAATTTTTATTTCTAATTTAATTTTTAAAAAATAAAATTTTTTCTTCATAGATAAATTTGTTTCTAATTGATTCAATATTCACATTTAGTTCTATGTTTGTATATATACTGTGTTCTTTATATTCTAAAAACTAGAACATCTATATCACTTTTATTTTCATAAAGTTTAACTTTATCTGTTTTGTTTTTTCTTTTGAAATAGGTAATATATAGTTGAATTACATGGATTTTAATTTAATTCCTTTTTGCAAAAAAAAAAATGTTTAAACCTTAAGAAAGTATAAAATTATAAACTGTATTTTTGGAATTTGTATACAAGTTTATCTGGCTTTTAGTGTAAGTACAAAATGTGAATTGGTTTACATTACAATTGAGTTTTATTTTTGTAGATTCCAAGACAAACCTGACTCCAACCTTGACAAATTCTTTTTTTTTTTTGTTTTTTTTTACTAAATTATGAGATGTGTATTATAATTTATTTTTATTTTAGTTTTTAAACGATAACGTGTCCGGAGAGTTTAATTTAAATTTTAAGGGAAAATAAATTATAATTTATAGTAAATGTTTAATTGCTCTACTTATCAGTTAATCGGTGTATTTTCTTCTGTTTTGTTTTATATCATAGATATTTCTTTTGACTATAGTTTTATCTAAATAAATTTAATTAATTAATTTTAAGGTTATTTTGCATTTTTTGCATTTTTTTCTTGTTTTCGGTTTTAAATAAATAATTGAATATATTTTATACTTAACTCAATTTCTTAGATCTCTATAATAATTTAAAATTATATTTCGATTGCAAAGAATTGTTTTGTTTTTCTTTTTGTTTATATTATTGGTATGTATTCGTCTGAATAATTTTCATTTTTAAGCGAAAAATTCCGATTTTCCTTGAATTTTGTAAGCTTCTTCCTCCATTTTGTACATATCAAGTAGCTGCATCGATAATTTGTAATATTATTATTTTTTAAACAAAAAAAGAAGAGAAAACAACAAAAGTTATCCAATTAGTACAGTGAACCATCTAATTTTATGTGGGATATTTTATTGTTTTGTGAGAGACTTTAGATTATTTCCACTAAGAGAAAAAGCATTAAGAAGTGAACCGTATTATGCTATAAACAAACTGCAGACATCGCGAGCATAAAAATTTCCATTCAAAAACAAATCAAACAGAAAAAAAAGAAAAATAAATAATAATAATAAAAATTCTAGCATGCAGATAAACGTATAAATTAAAGCTTCCAACGGGCTGCACTTTAAAAAAATGGAAGGTCTTAAAAAGTAAATAAACAAAATAAGGTAAAAAAAATAAAAAAATGATTTGGAATAGACAATTTGTAATATTATTTACTCTAAAAAATGATCTACTGAGTATCTAGCTTTTTGGGATATTTTTATTTAGCCTAAAGTACAGTCTCAATACTGGTTACTGTAGTTGAATGCTGCATGGTTTCTTCAAGTACCTTTTGAACATCAGTACTAAAATCCTCCACCTGCTTTGTGTGGGCATTTTTTAGTTTTTCCTTTTCACGGCCCTGTTTGGAACCAATTTGCTAAATAGACAGATAAAGAAACGTAACAACATATCATTAGCATAAAAAAAAATCAGACTGAAGAATTTTTTAAGTTCTATGTTCAAAATTGTCATCATCATCAACAAGATGGCAGAATACTTAAAGAACTTTAGTATATTTAGAGACAGGTCTGATCAGAAGCAAGAACTTTCCCCGAAAAGACGTGATTTTATTATTAACGAATTTTGAATAAGCCCAACAACGTGAATATTTGGAGCCTTAAATAGCAAAATGCTATGGTAGTTAAGTATAAGAGTTAGAATACGGAATAAAAATGAAGGAAGTTCATCGTAGTTTTCTTAGAGCTGACTGGCGGCAGTACTCTAACCAAGATATGATGAATCTTAGAAGGTTTTCTGTTTCGGATGTGGACCAACTCAAGAGAAAGAAGAAATTAATTGATAAGATTTTAAATCGTATATTCGCTACCGATATACAATATATAACGAAGTTTATCTCGACGCCGATCCTTCTGTATCGACCACACCTATGACCTGCAAATCATTATCGAATATCGATCATTTGCTGTCCATCGGTTTCGAATGGGTAAGCCTTTCACCGGAATATTTATTATTGGTGATAAGTACCTATCAACGGGAACCAGAGGAATTCGATGAACTCTGCTTTATATCACAAAGGATATTAAACACAACCGATCGGAAAAAATTGAACCGAGATATAAACTATTTGGCTTGGCTTGTAGGCTAAGTGGAGCCACGACGGGATATACATAGGACTTAATTAAGTGAGTCCTTACTGAACTGTTGCCAAAGATATGAATGACAAGACCTAAAGAATAGCCCTGATGGTAATATTTGATAAAGTAAATTTAAAGTTGTTACAATGTTTAACAATCTAAATTATTAAATAATCTCCTACCTTTTTTTCTTCCATAAATCGTTTAATGTTATTTTGTTTTTTCTCACGAAGACGACGATCCTTCTCGTTCTTCGTTTTCAAAGTCTTATCATTTTGTACCTCTTTTGCGGTTTCTACTGATGCCTTTGCCTGCTTTGCGTTCAAGTCCTTAATATCTCTGCGAAAATAAAAATTATAATAATAGATATTTTTCCACATCAAATTTAATTTATTTACCTCTCGTGCCTAGCTTCAAGTTGTTTAATCTGAGTCGCTTGCACCGTCAACATTAGTGCTTTCATAGCTTCCTGTGAATCCTGAACATGCGTGCGTAGCATATCCCATTCTTCTTTCTTATGCCGCGCAATCATCTCAGTCCATTGATTAGTTTGTTCTGTGATTGCATTCTTTATGGCAGAATCATTGCGAATCTCGTCCTTACTGTAGAATAGAAAACAACTTTAAACGTAAAGCCTTGCTTGCATTAACGAACTCTAACCTTTTTCCCTTGATTAATTTATCGATTGCTGCATTCTGAGTTTTCTGCATGGCCATTCGCTCCTTGGTGTGTTTCTTCTTTAGAGTCTCTAATTCCTTTTGTTGTTTTTTTGCTACCTTTTGGAATCCTTTTTCACTGCGTAAGGATTCCAACGTCACCGGTTCGAACACCAGGGGTGGTTCCTTCTTTTCCTCCTCTTTTTTATCCTTCGCACCGTCACGGGCTGCGCCGCCACTAGTTTCTTCAATTCCAAGGGCCTTCATTTGTTCATTTTGTTTCTGGGCGGCACCAGCAAAGCCTCGTGGATCGGACAACATCGCCATGAAGTCCTCAAAGCCATCAGGTACATAAATTTTCAATTCGATGTTACAGAATAACATAGGCAAGGACATTGGGAAGTTGGCTTCAGTACGTAACGAGATGTGTCGGTAGCCGGCCTGTAAACCATCTAAAGGCAGAATACGTTGCCCAATCATTTTACCATTCTCTTCATATACACCAAATCGTAAAACAGCCAAATCGGGTAAGACTACTTTTCGGAATAGGAAAGGTTCCTCATTGTATACCGGATTGAGACCGTTGTTTGGCACTAAGCGGGTTCGAAATTCTTTTTTCACAGTATCTGAAGGTAAACCGTACATATCGACTTCTACGTAAGTTCCAACTTTTTTGTCCGACAAAAATTGTCCTGCAATCACTTGCACAGAACACTGGGCGGCGATAACACCGTCTACTGGAGCATCGGCGAACGGATCAAAATCTTTGTCACTTCGTCGCATGAAATCTGGCTTCAGCAGATAGCCACATCCACCGTTGTACTCGAATTTACCCTGATTTAGTTGCATAGGCAAATCTGAGGTTTGGAAGTTTAAGGAGACCATTTGACAACCCGCATTCCAAAATACTTGAGGCATGTAATTCGAGGAATCGGCTCTTGTACCTTTCGGATAAATTCGGGACATTTGCCGCTTGTTGTAATTGACAAAGTCGATGGATTGCTGTTTCAGGTAATTCATGCCAGCAGTCTCAGCAAAGGATGACATGTTGTGTGCAATATTCTTTTCTAAAGTATGTTAAATATTATTTGCGTTTTTCTGAATGAAATTTTTAATATTACTAACGCGTAGCAACATCGAATCCTTGGAACTTGATCGGCTGTGCATAGTTTATCATGGATGACAGCCAGGGGTGGACGTTTGTTGTCGAACCGCTGTAGTTGGCCGCCGCTTCTCCGCCTTCACCTGGTGGAGCTCCATCGGCGCCAGGAGGAGCAGCACCTTCAGCAGGGGGCGCATCTGGAGGTGGTTCTGTCGGTGGGGGTTTCGCAGCACTCGCATCTTCGCTGGGCTCATCGCTTATTGTCAGTTCACCCTTGAGGAAGAGCTCAAGTTCGATTTTCTCCACCTCGGGCTTCATTCGTTTGTTCTTAATCAGGATCTTACGCTTAAGAGCAGATGGCGGTGGGAGTGGTCTTCCGGGCTCCAGCTATGAAAAATAATGATTCTTATAGATTATAGAATTCGTATGTATATTTTCGAATTAATCTACTTACAGGATGTTCTGGCAATGGCTCCTTGAGTAATAGTTCACCAAAAATATCATCACAGTATTTTGCTAATTTATATTGCTGAGCTCGATTGCAATGATTCTCGAACGATAAAATTACAGGACAATCTGACGCTACGAACGCGCAATCACGGATGGCATGGATACAATCCTATTCAAGAGAAATATAGTTTGTTGTATGTTTAAGATACATCAATTACAATCTTACTTTAAACAGAATTTCAGTACACATGGCCATGCCGTGAGTAACAATTGGTTCCTCGTCTTCGCCTTTTCCGTTCCAACAATCCAATTCGACGCATCTGTGATAAATTAATGTGAATACATACATATACTCGTATTTCGTCTAGCAGTGTATTTATGTATCTCACCTGCAACCCGCTAACATAGTCTGTCGATACATTTCTACCGAACTTTTGCCACCAAATTGTCGACCAGATAAATACGTATTATGCGAGGAATTTATATAATAATGAGCTAAAGGCTGATCCATATCCATATAGACTTCCAATCGATCTAAGAACACAGGAGCATTTTCATCAGACATGAGGTATCGTTTTAGGCCATCGAGCGATAACTGAGCTGTATGTAAAGAAGAAAACATATTATTCAACCTGACTGACAATGTGATTCTGCACTTACAGTTCTTCTTCTTTTCATCATCTAACTCATAATCATTGATGATTTCATTGGCACGTTTTTCATCGTAAAGCGGGTATAAAATTTCATTCATCCGTGGATCTCTTTGCTTTTCATTGAGAAATTGAACCAGTTGTTCCAGGCCGATCACATCAGACTTACCTTTTGTACTGTAAAATATATGTTCATATTTAGTATGTACTGCAGGGAAAGAAACAAAAAAACTTACATATTAGCGAATAACTCTTCAATGTCGTTTCTAGGACAGACTTTGTGATACAACGCATAAAATTTATCAAACGTGAAATCAGCTTTGGTCATGGTGGCACCTTTTTCGCCAGGCAAACCCACATCTGCAATACACTGATAAACAAGCTTCTCTGTTTTACCAGATGCAAAGGTTTTTGCGATAACTTTGACTGGTATACGACCTTTCGAATCGACTGAGAAGCACAGTCGCATCCAACTGGAAAGGAGAGTTATAAAACTATGAACTAAAGAATTCTAAAAAAACACTTGTTTAGGTTTTAACTATAAAGGCAAGCAAAAGCTAAGAGAAACTCGAGTAATAAGCAGCATATTTTTAAAGTGATGCAAAACATGTATCATGCGGAAAACTTACCTTCAGTTGCTGTACAATCATTCGCAGTGAAAGGAAGAATGAAAACAGAGCACCACAGATTTGGAAAATGTGTCAGAACTGTTTAGTCAATGGTTTTGGACCCGTAACCTCGGATGTATTTCTTTAAAAATCACATTTTAATGATAACTATGTAAAACTATATAAATACGGATAAGGTATTTTTTTCTTAATTTCTGCATTAAAATTCGTAAAAACATGCATTTCTCAGGCAGCAGTGAAAATCTTGGAATTGTGCTGTAAATCTATAGTTCTATGCTAAAGCTTTTAATAAATAGCCTATATATAGTATTTGGATTAGAATAGGACCATCAACAAACCAAAATTGTGCTAAAATTTTGGTTTTTATCTATGTATGCCAAAACATATCAATCTATCGGAGTATGCTATAACTTTTGCAAAAGGCGGTAACTGTCAGTTTAGGTTTGAAACTTGTAAAGTTAACAGATGCAAAATACACGTCGACATGCCGTGGAATGCTAAACTTCCAAGATCGTAAATCACTCTGACAGTGACTTTAGCGCTTTAGCGAACCGATCAAACACAAAGGCTGGACGTGGTGGTTACTGTAACTGGTGAGCGATGCAGAACCATGATCAAGAAGTTTTTATCTGCGCAAATTGATAAATTAGGACTAGAAAACATGTGAACGGAACCGCACAGTAGCTTGCACTATAATGAACATTTTGAAGGATGCATTTCACGGTCGTCTTAAGTCTAGTTTTGAAGATTTGCACTGGCTTTTTGACCGACTTCTTCAGACTTCTTTCTTAGCGGGTTTTTGAAGTCTCGGGCCAGAGAACAAGCCAGACTTTGGAAATTCTTAAACAGAATATCCGAAAATGTCGGCATCGACTTTCATTTTAAAAATACAACATCGAGTCTTGGGTCACCCTGTCTTAGCGCACATTCATAAATGCCAAGCTATCCACAATGAGCGTTATGCTCAAAAGTAAATTCACCGCAAAATAACACTGTCGATTTAATCTGCAAAATAGTTTCGATTATCCGCTCAAAATTAATTACATCTGCTGTGTTCCATATATGTACACCTTTGGTACCTTGAAGATGCATACATATTTGCGTACATATGCTACGTTAATACTTAATACGTTGAATAAAACGCGTGGATAAATTCTTTACATACTAGTGAATAATACATGTATGTAGTTTCACTCTCGCCAGTATTTTCAGGCAATACGTACGTACGAGTATGTATGTGGAGTAATTAAAATCCAAAAAGGTTACCCTTCAGATGATCTTAGTCTGCTGCCCAGTAGTCAAGGTGGCATGGAAATTTTAACCACACAACACTACAATTTCCTTCAAAAATTATAGAACCCTCCTTTTGGAACTACCAAGTTCGTTTCAATTCCATTGGGTGTATTCAATTTTGGCACAATGAACACACACACACATGGAAATCACTGGTGTTCTACAATTGCTTTTTTTATAAATACCAAAATCCATATGTACATATATGTAGATGTAAACTCCATTCGAAGTGAGTAATAAATTGTTTAAATCTCCAACGAATTAGCTGCTATCATGTCCCTTGTGTTTTAGGACAAACTTGCCTATTCCAATAAGTACTCATTAAGCCCCCTGAAAGTAATTAACTACGCTACACGGTCCGCCGCATAAATCAAAAATCAATAAATTTATTTCAGTGTTAATATTATTCCAGTGCACACACATAATGGAAAATCATTGACTTTAGCATTGAAATGGAATCTAATTCATAGCACATGCGAAATAATATCAGGCCACTCATTTAGTTATCCTCAATTATATCCATGTCAATGCACTAAAGCAGGTGAGGATGTGAACAAGTTGTTCTCGTCGGACGACATGGTGAAAGGGGGAATACTTATGTATGAGAACTCTTAGTATGTATTTTCTAAGACGGTAAGGTATTTCTAAATTTTGCATAAAATGAATGTTTTAATGGGTTCCATTCGCCAGTTGACTTTGTAATTGTTACAGCATCCTAGGTCATTAAAAAAGCTTCAAAGGATGACGTTAGAATAGATTTGAAGGATAATGCTATGTGACAACATTTTAACTGGGTTTTAAATTAAAGCACAGAATGAGCCATATACATACATATGAGTATGTACTTAGAAACACATCTTCCATCCAAGCAGAGGTATGTTTTTTGTAATATCCTGCATGAATGCACGGCGATATCTTTGCATGCCATTACGTGTACCTCTACTAGGAGTTTTGCTTTTGCGTGAATCTAGAATTGTTATTCGTACATGGGTATGCAATTGGAAATGGAAATGGTAAGGTGTGCAGTTGCCAGAAACTAGCATATCACTGTCAGTATGATTTATGCTCTTTTGGTGCCCCCCTGCGGATGGTCTTGTGTGTGTGTGTGTGTGAGTCAACATTTGTTGTGCTGTGAACAAAATACTTTCAAGTGGATGAGCTTTTGCATGTGCAATTGCCGCTATTACTCTCTTGGATTCCTTCCTTTACGATTGGTAAAGGTGTGGGTTATTTTGTAGAAATTTGTGCGAAAGACGTGGTATCTTCAGAACAGAATACACACAGAATTATAACATTTTTCCTTTACAATGCTAGTATGTGTGAGAAAGATAGTAAGTGACCTGTGTAATGAGTTAAATTTTTGAGAGTTTTTGAAATTCACAGCAATAAACAATAATCATTAAAGGTAACATCAATTCACTTTCTATGAAAAATATACATTCGGAATCCCCCAATCCAACAGCAATATCTAAGGTGTAGACCTATAAGCCTCTTGGTCCTAACAGTGTAATCACCTCTTGGAATAGTTCAAGGATGCAGAGGATTACTAGTTGATAGCATACTCATCTCTTGCGATATTCACAAGTTGTACTAGTTTTGGCAGTACACATTTCTTCATGATTTTCAGCAAGAAGGAAGACAGACTTATAGGTCTGATGGAGTTACTCTGAGCGGTAATAGGATCCAGGAAAAATGTACATTTATACAAATAAAAATATTTGGTGTCACAGATCCATGGGATACTGGTCAGACGATCCCGAAAGGTGAAGGGAACGTGTTGTACTGCCTGGGAATCGAGCTTCGAATCTTTAGGTTAGAAGTTCGGCTGCAGTTGGTTCTACAAATGGCTAGTGACTTTAATGGTTAATAAAAAGATACATATATAAGTATCCAAAAACGTTTATAGCAACGAATAACTTCGGGAATGGAACACCTTAAACTTAAAACAAATTCAGAAGCCTGACGAATGTCTACGCACCTAAGGATCAAACAATACCATTATAATAAACAAAAAACAAAGTATAATGAAAAACTTGCAATCCCCTTCATTATAGTTCATCACTGGGTCTTTCTATCTACAATTTTCCATTTCGTTTATAAATATTAGTTGTACTCACTGTTTCATTAGATTGGTAGTTGGACATACGTTAGTTGCTTTGTTGTTATGTGTAATATGACGTAATCCATCCTGCCATCGCTATGATTTTTATTTTTCAATATTTTTTTTAAAAGTGTTTAAGTTGAGATAGTTAAGTGCACATGCAAGAAATAAAATCACATTCGTTAGTATAAAATTTGCAAATATGACTAAAATATTAAACAACAGTAAGAAGAAGAACAAGAAGAAAAAAAGAGAAACAAACAAACACACATAAAGTCGCCGCTAACGCACACACATTAATGTTAATAATATATTTTGCTTGCAAGGACTATCAAACAGGACAAAGTTTAGTTGGCATGCAGAACGTGATTGCTTAATATTCATGAACGATATCTGCTGTCTAGACTTACTGTTTTTTGAGACACATCATGGGACATATGTTGTTTGCCTTCACATTATGAGTGATTTTTCTCAGACCTTGTAACCAAATCTAAAATAGGAAGGAGAGTAAATATGTACTTTGAGCAAATGAGTAAATAGGGCTTCGATTTCCAATCAACCGTCCATAAACAATGATATTAATAACGAATAAGTTAAATAAATAAATAACCATTATAGTTTTCCTTCAAATCATAGTTAATGCTATCACCCCAGGAAGTAATCTTCAACAGCAACATCTGGCTTCAAGGAAACTCTGCCAATATGTAAAGAGATGGCGGTATCTCAATAATTTATCATCAAACAAAAATTTCTTAACACTTTCACATAACTCAACTATACGCTTGCTGTGTACGTGTGAGAAAGAAGAAGACATAACAAAAAAAAAAAGAATCAAACTATATGGATGGATGGATGGATGGATGGCAGAGAAGAAAGTTATGAAACACGAGGCAACCAAACAAAATGAGAAAACTTCCGATGACGAGAAAAATGGTAAACTTTTCTTACACAAATCCTCCCACCTCATCCTCACAGTACAATCGTTGTGTTTCTTCCTGGCCTGGTGTACTTGGGACTTGGGGTTTTCTTTCTTTTGGTATATTTTGACTTTCATTCAGAAAAATATGTCACATTGTCACAGTTGGTTCTTATCCCCGTGTATATCCTTGGATAAGGTTTTCCTTTTTTTTTTATGTAACATAGGTGTGCGTATTTTTACACTACACGGATAGAAAGGGTCGCCGGGACGAAAGTTGCAAATGTGTCACCTAAAACGATATAATCTTTCGTCCTTGAAAACATTTCAAGAGTTTGCTGGGGCCAAATGATATTTATCCAAAAGATGTAAAAAATAGACTTTGAAGGTTTTTCGTCTTCTTTTTTTTGTGTGTTTGTTTGTCAACGTACTTTTCTATATTCTATTATTGGATAGACATTACACATTGAGGAGGACGTGCCTCGGCCACGTTCCAGCAATTTTTGATGAAGGAATTTAGGGAGTATAAACATTGTGTTAGCGGAAATATTATTTGTTGTCATTCCGGAAATCTTATATTTTATTCACTGAAGAAGAAAAAACAACACAAGCCAATTTAAGGAAGTTAGATGGTGCTTACATAAGCAAATGGGATAGAAGTATATGGCATAAGGATTTGGCGAAAAATCTGTTTGTTTTTATCATTATAATACAAAGTGACAAGTAACAAGTGGGGAAGTCTATCTCTCTGAATAAGTAAAAGAAAAAGTAGGTCAATTAGATGAGTTTTATGTTTATAGAATTGGATCCTATCAATTATTTGTACGCTTTTACGATGTCCTTACTGGGATTTTACTTAATTGCAGGCAATGATTATGCTGCTGCTAATTAAATGTTAATATGTCAGACCTATTGAATTTCAATTAATCATACATAGTATGACTCGCTTGACTCTTGAAAAAAAAAACTTTTTCCTTTAACGCAATAAAAGTTTATCAGAGATAAAATTCGTATTCATACAGCTAACGATTCAATGTCAATTTTTCTTTTTTTTTTCTCTTTAAAAAAAAAACTTATTTAAAAAGGGAAATATTGAATTCATTTCTGAATAACCCGTATTTCATTAGGAGAAAAAAAAAGTAAAGAAAAGGGTTGAAGTTGCATTTCATTTGACTGCTGTGTTTGACACGTTTTAGATCTTTTGCCTAGAACTTGAATTGAATTTAAAATGAAGAAACCTTTGGTCAGAGCTTTTTATGCATAAGTGTATGTTGGGAGACAAACAGGACTTAATTTATTTTTTTTTCAGCCCAGAAAACAGACATGTACATATGTATATACCTATGTATGTATGTACGTACTAAAAAACAAGGTGAAATTTTAATTTTTAAATATTCGTTTCTGACAAATATTTTGTTTTGGTTGGTACAATGTACTGTTGGTAGTACTGTCACTGATATCTGTGTCAAATTTCTTGTGATATAAGGTTGTTCTTGAGTGTAATCAATTTTCCATATCTGTAACTTTCAGCCCAAGAAATATGTAGGTCTGTTCGCATACTTTCTGCACCAAAATTCGTAGATTGTGAAATTTCAAGGAGTGGGGGTAAAATTCCCTAGAGAGTGGTAAAATCATAATGAAGTAAACGAACGCGAAAGCTACGAAATTCGCCCACTTTTTAGACATCAAAAGCAAATGTAAGCAAATAGACAAACAACAAAAAATGTTTTACAGGTATCGGACAGTTTTGACAGTTTTGACAGATTTCGTAAATCAGTGCAAAGAAATTTCCTGGGCTAAAATTCGCTGCATGGGGACATTTTTTACCCTCTCCTGAGCACTCTCTTCTACGAAAAACTACGAAACTTTTGCGTACTCGAACAGGCTTTAATGACTTTCGTAGATTTTCGTGAAAATTCGTTGTTTTGGGAGAGTCCCGTATTTTCTGCACCAAAATTCACAGATTGTCCAATTTCTAAGAGTGGGGGTAAAAAGCTCTCAAAAAGAGTAAAGTTTACAAAAAAGTACGGGAACGCATCGAGTCCACTTTTAAGGCTTTAGAAACTTATGTGAGAAAATAACAAAAAGTGTCTATGAAGGAATGTACATTCTAGTATATACGTATTTCTATATTTCATTCGATTATCACTCTAAAATAAGGATTTTAAGAATGTACACATGAAATAATAAGCATTTAGCATTCTATAAACACATCTGTACATCTGCTTTCCATATTTTGTTTGAATTTACTTTTGAAAACGAACAAAAAAAAAGCAAAGGGCAACTTAGACAGATTTTATAAATTCATAAATTAGTCTTAAGAAATTTCTTAGGCTACAATTCACAGATAGGGGAAATTGCTTACTCTCTCGTGTGCGCCCACTTCTGTGAAAAACTACAAAAATTTGGCGTACTGGAACAGAATTTGATCATTTTTCGTAGTTTTTCACAGTTTTGGACAGTACGGGAACAGACCTAATATCTTTAGACATATTTACGAAACCTGTCAAAGTTGACGTTTGCTATTTTTTGTTAGTTATCAAACTTTAATTCAAACAAAAATGTCTGTTGACTGTTAAATGCATTATGACAAAATGATTGTTTGATTTAAGTGAAAAATAATTCATTAATAGACGCTTTTATTTGTTTCTCACATATGTTCCTGACCTTTTAAAAGTGGGCAGTTTTTTGGTCAATGCGATCCCGTACTTTTTTTACATTTGATCCTTTGTGAGAATTTTATACCTCCACTCTTAGAAATTGGACAAATTGAAAATTGGTGCAGAAAGTATAGGAACACCCCTAATCTGAATTTTTTTAATAGTAACGCACGTGTTACAGCAAAAATTGAAATTATAGCGATGTCTGATTTTGTTGAGCAAAGAAGTTGCATTCAATTTTGTTTGTGGAATAAAATTTCTCCTGCTGAAACTTGAGAATGTTGCAGACGCCCTTCGGTGTTACAAGTGGTACAAACAATTTGAAGAAGGCAGAGAAAGTGTTAAAGATATAGATCGCCCTAGGCAGGCATCAACATCAAACGATGAAAAACACGTCAAGGACATCAACGATTGATTTGGCACTATCTCACATTGCAATGGTCTTTCGAGACCATTTTGCCAAAAATTGAACTCATATCGTCGCACAACTGACTATTCCCTAAGCTCAAGGGACACCGTTTCGACACGATTGATAAAAACCGAATAGTAGAATTTCACAATTATTTCGAGGACCATTAGCATAAATGTATGGTATCGGTACTTTAAAGTACTTTGAAGGCAATTAAATAGAATAAGAAGAATAAATAGAGATTTTAACAATTATAAACGTTATTTTTTATCACGGAAGTATGTACACATGTACATAATGTATAATCATTGTATTTCGAATACAGAGGCGTACACATATACCGCGGATATTTATACGAGTACCTACACGAGTGTTAAAAATAAAACTCCGTGCGACTGCGACCCAACTCTGTTTGTACAAAAGTCAACAGTTGCTTACTGACATTAAAAGTTTTTACTACTTTTCTCAGCAGAAATAGCTGATTAGCTGGCACATTGCTGCTCCACATTGACGGTAATGAGTTTACTCCTTCTGTTTTCAGCCCGACAACGACTTCAATCACAACCCTTACGTTCGTTTCAAAAGTATATGTCAAGATATAAAACTTTTCGCCTTAATTAAATATAGCGAATGAGAAACTTTTTATCCTTAATATTACAGCGTGAGGCGGGTTATATTAACACTTAACACCTCTCTGCAGCAATTCACATCGAGCAGGCGAATCTCTCAAAAGCACAAGGAATTTCTTAAGAAAAAAACTTCAACGAAAAAAAAACCCCTAATGCTCTTCAAAGGTGTGTTGTCTGGAACTATTGTTATAATTATATAAAATCTTCATTGTATGCACCCATTTGTTATGACTACTGGTTTTGCAAGTATCTAACAGCGCTTACCTTTGCACATGCAGCATCCGGACAAATTATATGATGGTACGTAATATTGATGTAGTCCGTGTTGGAGCAAATTGTCAACGATCTTTCGTCCAGGGCGTTTAAATCGTTCCCATGCTTCTTTATAACTTTATCTAATAACTTCGGATCCTGAAAAAAATCATAAGAATAAGTAATTTTTTTGATTTTAATTGCTGTTTGCCCAAATTATTGTATACAACGTTGTCAGACACGAACACTACGTGGGTCTAAGTACAATAAATGGTTAAATGTGTAAGCAAACTAAAATTACTAATGTTTTGTATTTATTTTTTTGATGGTTTTTCTTCGAAGTAAATTAAGTACAAGTACCTATTTACCTTGCAAGTCAGCATCTGTAAATAGAAAAACAGTTTTCCAATTTATAAAGATATAATTTCCTATTCTATTTCACATTAACATAAATAGTAGTGCTTTGAGTATCATTGAACATTTTTCTGTAGTTCCTTTGAAAAAACAACCCCACGACTTGCCGTGTATTGTATGTATATCCTTGTGTGCAAAACATGAAAAGTAAAGTAAGAAAGGATACATAGTTCTCTGTCCAACCAACAGGCTTCTATTCAAACAGCTAGAGTAGAAAATTTACTGGAATAATTATACTATAGCTCAATAATTGACCGCCTGCAATTTAATCCTTTCTTCTACAACAGATCCCATGGATACATCGCCCATTTAAAATTCTTTTGCCGGTTTGTACATCGTCCTATGTATGTATGAGATAGTGTTCATCCATGGACCAGATTTTCTTTTCCCATTGCAATTTCTTTTGTTTGTCAGAAAGAGACGAGGAGAGACTATAGTTGTGAAAGTTTTACATAGAAGTTTTTGATTTATTTATGACGGTGGCGCTATACAGTTAAAGCATACTACCCTGGTACGAGATGAAATGATTTTTAAGGAAAATGAGTGTGAACTAGAAACTTGTGACGAGCGGCATTAAATCAGGTCAAAGACTATTTGTGAGGTAAATATTTTAAAAGCGTTTTTATTTTTTTTATTTTTCGTCTTGTATGTATGTCTATTTGCACGCGATTCTCGTTAAATGTTTGCCGAGTGAAAATAAGAAAATTTTTTCTTTAGTTTTATTTTATCGTTGAGTAGAGGAGGTCAAGCTTTGAGTGTAAATAGAATAGAGTTCATCCTTTCAATGGATTCTGTAACTATCTGGGGTGAAAATTATTTCAAATAATATAACAAAACAGTGTGACCCTCATTTACACACGACACGATGAACACTCAATCCTTTGAAATATTATTTGCCATTGAAGAGCATACTAGTATAAGCATTTTTTTTCCTAAATATTGCAATACGTAATAAGGACAATAGCAATATTCGTATACACTGAATGGCCCAAAGCTTTATTCAAAACTGAATAAATTGACAATTTAAAGTTCACACACTTCTGCCTCTACCATTTCATCATTGGAACAAAAAAAAAAAAACGGATAAGAAGGTTAATGATATGAAAGATTTTTTCCCTTGAACTCCCAAAGAAATGTTCGGGATGAGTTTGGTATGTTTTTGTCTTACAAAAACATTGTTTTTCATAAATTAAAAGCAAACATCAGTGCTTCTGGGGAGACAAGAAAAAGGAAAAACAACATAATTACAGCTAGTATGTTAGACTGGTTTAGAATTTGTATGGGGAAAGAGACTTGTTTTTGAGTACATACATATAAGATTGCCCGTTGTGCTTCCTTAATAAGCAAACAGAGAAGAATGCGATTGGAATATGCGGAGTTTTAAGGTTAGTGAAGGTGTCAATGGTGTATTTCTACTACGTCCTCGTTTTTTTTTCTCATCAAAAAAGTGCGTAGGCAAAACAGCAAATTCTTTTATATCCCTAGAAAGTACAATCAGACCCTACGTTAGTAGCCAGTAGCACACAAACAAGTATTAAAACATACAAAACTAAAAAGACAAATCACAAAAGACTTTAAGAATGTACTCTCCTGCAATGCCTTGCAAAGGATTGGCATTAAATTATAAGGCCAACAAAGATTTCCTTGCCCTCCATCAAGTTTACAACAATTGCAAGACTATTAGGTTATTGTTAATTAAATTCAGTTCATTTCTGTTGTTCACATCAACCGGATTTAATAGGACTGTGGCAGCAATAAGTAGGGTCGGTTAGAAGTATCCCAATGAGAAGACTAATGTCAGAGCTACATCGATGTAACATTATATCGCGTTAGGGTCGTCAGTAATCTTCCCCCTCCTTTGTACTCATTAAAGAGGTAACAAAATACCCAATTAAGAGGTTACCCTCAACCACTTATGATTACAATCAGTAGATAAGCTATAAATCTTAACAAACCGCTTAAATTTCAGTGTAGTTTTTTTTTATGAAAGGCAAAAAATAACCTGAGACTGGAATAAAATCCTCGTTAAACCTCTTCGTCTAACTAACCTGAGAAATAATTGTCTTAGATACGAGTATCGATTTTCTCTACAATAGCTGAGAACAAGAGAACATAGTCTTAAGCAACGAAGGTGGCGAATTACAGGTGTTTGCTGTTTATTACGAGAGTATGGCCATAGAAAAATAGATCCTGTTTCTATTATGCAGTTGCTGCTGCGTCTACATTTTCCTTCTCAGTAAGGGGTTTTATTTTTTCTATTTGTCAGCATGAGAAGCCCTGTGAAAAATACATGTGATGCGAGGAAAATTAACTAGCACATACAATTTCAAAGGACAATAATGTTAAAGCTAGCAGTACTACCCAGAAAAATAAACAAACAAATAGACTTGTTTTCGTATTTATGTTTACGCAAAGCAGAGTCAAGTCAATTCTAAAATGCACTCACCTTTGGTGTTCCGCCCGCTCTTATATCACTCACTTGACATAGTTCTATTACATCACCTTCCTAGGGAAGAAAAAACAATAAAAAAAAGCATTTAATCATTTGTAAGGACTAAATTAGTTTTGTAATTGTCTTTTACTTTTGTCTCACTCTTCCAGTACAAGAAGAATCCATACTCGTCCACCTTAAACATAGCATCCTTTTCGAAATCGGTTGTATCCTTATCTTCGAACCACCGATCGAATACCAATCCAGTTGTTAGTTCCTCAGGAACTGGAATAATCCAATCGAACTCGTACTTCTTCGTCATGTTGTTATGGATTTAGTTTCTTGTGTGGATATCTTGAATGTTATTTTGACGACGATCGGATGTGAATTGAATTCACGCAGTCCCTCAAAAAGAGTTCGAGCGATGAATTACTACTGAAACTATATTTGGCAAGTATTTTGGCTTTGTTTACGGTACACAAACGATTGAAATGTATATAATGCTTCTTCTCCTCCTTCTGGTTACTATAAAAATTGCTTAGCTATGGAATGCATTAAATACTGAATGTTGAGGTTGATTTCTGAAAAGAACACACGAGGAAAAAAAAAACAATTAGAATACAATTGGAATATAAAGGAAACCTACGAGAACTAAATTCAATTTGTGCCACAATAGAATTGTGTGGTGACACTTTATTTTCGAAATTTCTTTTGTAAGAATAATAGTTAATTCGAATACAATAGGGGTTAAGAGCAGTTTACAACAAAAAGCATAAGAGACATTTTATTTTGAATCTATTACACTTCGAGGTATAGTTGTAGTTGAATGAACTTAAACTTGTGAGTAATAAAACTATATTTTCCCTATATTTCTAGACTTCAGAGCATTTGATAAAAGACTTGAAATCATTCTTAAAAATATTTCTAACGTTGCATTTAAAAATAGTTTAAAGTGCTTCGCAATTTGATAAACAAATGCCACCACAAACTACTTTAAACTCTGATCTAAAACAAATGGAAACAGTACATTTAGAGTCTTCATTAGATCATATAATACCCTATTTCCCAAGTTTCGTTAGAACATGTGACAATACCTGCTTATTAAAAAATTTTCTAAGTCATTTCACTCTTTGTCCGACATGGGGTATAAAAGGACATAAACGAGCGCTATTTGGAATCAAGTTTGAATTCCTGCAATATGTTCTCGGAATTCACCGCATGCAATTTTTGACAGGTTTATTTTTTTCCTTTACAGACATACCCTATCCATAAAAATTTGTTTTATCGTATTCTAATGTTCTTAACTTGTTTTGTTGGTTTCACAACCTTACTCACGGGAATGTTAGAGGTTCATCAGAATATAAATATCGCGATGCTCTAACCAGTACAATGCGGTAGCTTTAGAAATTCTCGCTTCACCATTTTAAAACTACATAAAGGGCTGTTTAACAAGGACATAATAATTTTGTATTTAAATAAAACAGAATTCCGGGCTGAAGTTTTAGGATAAATTTCTTGAGGTTACGCAATTACCGAACTTCCACTTCAATAGATCAATCGTTTGACCAGCTGTGTAGCGTGTGGCACCATCTGGTTGGAACCACACACTGATGTTCATCCACTGATGTTGGCCAAAAAAAAATCTTTCAACATTGAATGATAGCAAACTCCATGGGCCCTAACATGATGGTTATTTTCATCCAAGAAAAAACTCGGTGCAATCACACCTCCGGCATGAAAAACATACAGACGGTAACTTTTTGTTGAAGCAATCGAGTCTCTTGAATCACAACTGGCTTTATTGTTTATTCTAGTTATTAATAAAAGTCATTTAGCCAAAAATGATTTTCATCGCTGAATATGATTTTTCGATTAAATTCGGGATTTTCTTTTTTGGAAAATTTTTGGTACTCATTTAGAACTGAATCACTTACGGTTGCGATATTTCCGGTACTTCCGGCTTCACAGAAAAATTCATTAGTAAATATGTTGACTCCAATTTATTCACTATAGCACGCACAGCCTGCGTCCGGTGGGACGAGACCGAAAATTGAATCGCGATTACTAACTCAGAATTTCAGCAGAAATTTTCAATTATTTCCAAACCTGCTGGTTTGTGAACTTCACCGTGATAACAATGTAAATCTTGAATGACGTTTTGACATTGACAGATCAAAAAAAAGTTTAAACGTGGGTTTGTATCGAAATACAAAATTGTTATGTCCCTATTGAACAACCCAGTTACCTCATTACATATTTGTCTATGTTGCAAATTATTTATAAAAATAAAAGTACCCTACGAGATAGGGTATAAATGTAATTAATTAGACTTTGCTGTTATCTCTTTTTAAATATTAGTTAGAGATATGACTTTCGGTTCGTTTTTCTGTTTGCCGCGAGATTCTTGATCTAAAGAATGAAACAATGAGTGTAAGCAGGTATGAACATAGAATCTTATCGCTGAGATTTGTTTTGTTGTGTTTTGTTTCGGTTGTTTTATTTATAAGGTACAAGCAAATGAGGGATATGTAGTTTTTGTTTTATTATTTTACAAAGCAAAAAAAAACTACTACATAAATTTGAAACCATTTGCAAGTAAGAAATGTCACATTCACTTATTTTTCAACACGATTTTCAAACTCAGAACGACGAATGACCAAGAAAACAAAAGGGCAAGACAACTACAAGTGTATGGCGGACGATTGGGGTTTACTTGAATACTTGGTGACAGATTTGATTGATGAAGAGTCCCAGAGAGAAAGACAGTTAAATGGACACTTCTGTCAAAGGAGCATACAAGGAAGGAATGTTATCTCGCACGATTGGTCATGATAACATTGTCTATCTTGTCTCGTATATGTATTTTTCAATGAACTTCCAAAATGTAAAGGTAGATTTCGAGAAATAAACTTAAAGAGACACTAAAAGGGTCTAATTAACTCTTTTTATGGGTTTGAGAACCCGAACACTATCAAACGTCGGTCTCACATTGAACTAATTGATTTTCCTTCTAATGAAATTATAATTGGGCCAACACTTTGCATGCAAGATCCTTAAGGAAACGGAAATTATTAAGACTATCATGGTGAGCACTTAAAAGTCAATTGCCGAACATAAAATAGACATAAAAAGCTTCTTTGTCATATACAATGTACATATGTACACATTTATAATATACGAGCATTTAAATTACTTTCTTTTTTGAAAGAAGAATTATTAACTCAAGACACGCAAAAAAAGCTGGTAAATTTGGTGGCGCGTTTTTCACAACACAGTAAGTATTTTTACCGATTTTTGTGGACAATTAAGAGAATCACTCGATGATAATCTATGTTTGAAGTACAAATTTGAAGACACATGTATTTACAAAAGTGTTATGACGTCTATACATACTATGTGTAAATAACTAAACGCATAATTCGATTGACGCAAAATCAATTCACTGCTTGTAGGCATTAAACGCAGAAAAAACAAGCAAAAATGTAATTCGTTTTCGCTCACACATGAGGTTTTTCGAAAAAAACATAAACAAATGGATGGGATATCTACCACCTAGAGTTAGTATGGCCCATGCATACACTACACTCAGGGGCTTCATCCGTTTTCGCATTGAATATACAATCTAAAAAAAATATTCTTTTATTGAATAGTTGAAAAGCTCTGCGCTGTTAGACAAATTATCACAGTGTTTGTGCAATTTATTTTCAATGCTCCTCACATCGTATATCCTTCATCATTTATTTACTTCATTCCCACTTCCACGTTCGCTTGTTCAAGGACTTCTCTCATGCTGTTTGAATTTGTCTGACTTATCGTTTAGACGTATTAGCTTATTTCAGTACCTACAGGCTACAGGCAAGGGGATGTGCAGGCGAACGACGCCGAGTACTGAAGTGGGCCACTCAACTCGAAGCACACACAAATAGTCTTTGCCAGTGTGAAATTAACCGGAAAAGATATGTTACCAAAATCCTACGGCATAGATGGGGGGTTGACAAGCGTTGTCCCGTAATTAATTTACTTTACATTAATTACATTCAATTACTTGCATTTTAGTCGAGCGGGGAGGAGCGCAAACTGTGTTGTTTTTAGCGTTGAATGGACATTGAATGGCGTTAAGTCAATTCACAAACAAGGCATACTCGTTGTTTTTTTTCTGTTTAAAGAGTGTTGCAACAAAGGGTAGCAATTTTCGTGTACTCCACATAAAACGACTTGAAAAAAAAACAAAACAAAATCCTAATAGCCTTACCTCATCCACATAGTGTGCTTGTAAGTTACATATTTGTGTATCTTCACAAAGACATACCCTACTCTACCGCCCCAGGTGCTATACTACTTCTAAAGTGCACATTCACTATGTGGGGAGATGCCTTACGATACTTGCGAAATTGTTGCTTTTCATATTAGTTTTACTTGGATGCATCCAGTTAGAGTGCACAAATTTAAGTGTGTCATTTTGAAAACGCTGCTGCAACTCAGGTTTCTCATTCTCCCTTAACAAGGTTCTCAAATGCGTGGAGTTCCAAGGTTGTCGTAAAAATTGATGTTTCGTTAGATGACTACGATGATGACCCACCCCGCCCGCGTGAATGTGGTTTCTTTTTTTTTTGAATTTAGTATTTTTTCTTCCTTTTCGGCAATTAAATTCATAAAGTGATTGGTTTTGAAAGAGTTTGATGTGAATACTTCAGTGAGGGTGAATTTCTTGAATCGATTACGATATCTGTATAATGAAATCAGTACGGGGTGGTGTTCAAGAGATACAAAAATTATATGAAATATGAAATACCATAGCAATGTAGATAATCATCTTAAGTGAGTTATATGACCACATACGACCATATAAATTATATTTTTGTTTTTGTGTGCTAAAGCTTTTTTTTCAAATTCAAATTAAGAACAATTAGTTTTATGTTGAGAATATATAACTCCAAGATTGGGCAACATAAGTAGGTTGCACCTATGTACATACTATGTATGTATACCTAGATGCAAATATTTGTTTCGCGCAAAATTTCGAACGCGAGGCTTTAAGTTGAGAAAAAATAGTGCGCCAATTCTGTCTGCTGGAATGTCATTGGCGGGTAAATGAATTTTTTCCAAACATCAGTTCTGTGAATTTACGCCTAGGAAATCGGAATATTCAAAATTGTGGAAATTTTACTACAGGTCGATTTAAAAAAAATTAATTTTCTTGAAAATGGTTCTAACAATTTTTATAAAATTTTGTTCTTGGGTTAGTTGAGATACATTTTTAAAAGAAATCGAAAAAATGGTTAAAGTAAAATTTTTAGTTTTGAAGTTTTCTATAACTCACATCGAAAAAGTCACGCCCACTTTTGTGAGAGTCTTAAAAAAAAACTAACAAATTTCTGAAATCTCCATTTAATCAAAAATGCAGAGTGCCACGCCCACTCTATTAGATACAATGTGTACGAAAAGCAAGACTTGAGTGTGTAAGGAAAACTCATATGATGGTAAACTTATACGCTTCATTAGAAGTTCAGAACGGTTAGCATTTATGTTGTGAATTGTTGTGAAAAGCTCTTTGTTAAAAAAAGTTATTTTCCAACGAATTAACATATCTAGAAGTGAACCTGGACACAAAAGTCTCTTGTTCAATGCATGCCAATATAAAAACATTCTAATTTGGCAGGGTTCATCACCGAAAAAGGTGCTTTTTAGCCTATACGTCTTGAATTCTCTTGATTCTCTTGTCTTGATCTATGCTGTCTTAAGTGTCCCTTCGTATACACACATGTAAGCATATATTCCAAATAAGTTATATAGATGTATCTCCAGTAGTGTTTCAACAACTTCGTTTGACTAAGCTTAATATTAAAGCTTTGACTCTCAGAAAATATTAAAATCTAAAGTCTAGGTAGACGTAGTATAATAAATTCATGTGCAAGTATGTACTACAAAGTTTTAAATTTGAATTATAGTCATAGATCAGTGTTTATTGAAAAGGCGGGCCAGTCAGTAAAGTGGTATAAATCAAAGTCAACGATGTAATTAATTTCCTGCTATTATTCAGGCATTTTTCTTATGTGTTCAACAGAACATGAATACTGAACGTACATATATGACAACAACTAGTAGGTAACAGAAAAAAATCTGTGAAAGCAATTAAATACAATAACACTTTCCGATTGTTAATTTAAGAAGCAAAGCGGATGAATATTAGCGTAACTTAATAAATACGAGAACTTTATTTTCCTCAGCTTATTGTTAACTTATTTTGAAACTGATTGTCATTAGCTTACATTTTTACTTGCACTTATACCTATAGGGTAAGTATTGTTTACTCTCCCCTGCTTGTCGAATATAGGAGAGTGTAAACATTATCTATTAATTAGGATTGGAAGAAGTAATAATTAAATTCAATTACGAATACATATTTGGGCCAACAAGGTCTGGTTTCACATGGAATGGGCAGTTACCAAAGGGCAAATTGGTGTTTCCCCTACAAGTTACCACCAACGTTGAATTCGACTCAATAGTCCGACACTATAATTTCCGGACAATTTGAAGTATGGTATGTTTTTTAGCCACGCATAAAAAATTCCTAGGGTAATACACTTTTTAATATAACTTTTTTTAACGTACTTTCACATTAAATCAAAAGAATAAGATCTGCGCAAACATGCAAGTAATTTTTTTTAAGATGAAAAAAGCTTAAAAAATAAAATCTCTTCTTACAAAAGTATTAACCCTCCAAACAATGTGAGTTTATATTTCACTTATACCGTAGCACAATTTACGTAAAGCTTAGTTCCTCAGAAACATGATATTACAATTCTTAGTTCCTTTGCTTTATTATTGTTTTTTTTTGAGTGATATGACATGTTTGCCTGAAAAATGCACAATGGATAAAGAGTGAAGGATTCCTTTATAAGGATAATAGGTGCATAGTCATATAGAGGTACAGTATATACACACATATATAGATAAAATGTATTTCGTAATATACACATGTGTGTATCTAGGCGATTCATAAATATTGGTAGAAACATTTTTTGTGATAAATATTTAAAAATACTTAAATATTTCTTACTTCCACCAATGTACTACAACCATACATACATATGTATGCACAGATTTATGTTTAGGTATGCCTTGATAAATTTTCATATTTGGATTATTTTCCGCGTACGCTATCCGATGAAACATTACAATTTTGGCATACATGAATATATGTATAACGGTATTTTTGAAAATGATGGTCTTAAATTAAATTAAATTTTTATTGGTTTATATGTTGCACATAAGCCATTGAACCATTATTGAGTTAAACCGATGGAAGTGTAACTATACCGCGAAATAAATTTCCTGATCAAGTCAAATCTGATATAAACAATAACTTTTTCAGCCGAAAGTTGCAAAAAAAATATAAAATGAATCAATCCATTGCTTCCTGATTAATTATTGAGTGGAAAACGACAGGAAATGGGATTGCAGTACATCCCGGAAATCGGTTTCAGAAAACTTCAAACAATAAAAGAATCTATAGTTTGATTAAAATAGGTCCTATATATTGTAAGTGCATAGGTAGGAAATAACAATGACGGTGACTATTAAGATACATTTGCACCACCTAGTAGTAATAATATAAATTTAAATCAGTGCAAACGTTTCAATACCGCCTACTACAAACAGTTTAGGAATAATCTGTAAGGAATATTTAAAATTTCAAAGTCAAATTATAGATAATGAATTCTGCGAACAAAGAATATTACGAAACTCATCTTTCCAGGAATCGGCAGCGATACCATCGACAACTTGAGTTTCCTGCATAAACCTCCGAATGATTGGAGATATTGCTATACAAAATATTAGCTAGAGAATTCAATGGATGTGTGGGCTAGGGATTTTAGCAACATCGCCACAAACAGAAAAAATAATAAAAACCAACTTCAGCTGAGTGGATACTGCTGTAGATATTATTATCAGTAATAGATCATTAGCTTAAACATGTCATATTAATCGTACCATCAAAGGACTGAAAAAAATTAGAAGAACGTAACGTTGGGGACAAGATTAAGAAGATGTCAACATTATGAGTATAGTCCAAGTTGGAACTAATGCCAATATCTGATCTGATCATCACTATTTATCAACGAATGAGTACAAAACTAAGGAAGTCTGCAGAAAACAGACTAAAAATCAATGGACAAGTTTAAAGGCAAAAAGATTTTATTTCTACCATTATTTTACCAATGAGCGAAACAGGTTAAACTTAACTTCCATACTCCTATGCAGAATATTGCCAATACTGCTATATAAATACAAATATTTGGCGCAACAGGTCCATGGGACCCGGGACCTAGCTTCTCGTAACAATTCGTGTTATGCGTGTTATATTCTTTACATGAATTGAATTGGGCCTACTGTTTAATACCGTGTATGCAGAGCAATTTCAGATTTGAGAAGCTAATATCGTTCACATCCCCATTTCCTATTTCTGACCACAAAACATTGAATATGAGTCATCACTATTGACTGTAATTGGCACTATTTTCAAAAAATAGTCAGAAAAATTCCGGCAAACAGTGAGTGATACTTCGTTGAAACATTGATTTCTCAATAATTAACCGCGGATTTTCATTAAGCCAATTGTTGAAGGTTTTCCGATTAAGGAGTCAACTAAGGTCCTCAAGTATCCAATTAATGGCCAATGGCCTAGGGACAAATGGTCCCTAGGCCTCAATTCATGTGTTAACTCCGTTTTATGACAGTTTAAACGCAGACCCTTTCTTTAAACGTCGTAAACTTAAGCATGCAATGGTTTAATTGCTGCCCATAGGGACGAATTGACGTGCCCAGACCGTCGTTAACTTTTTGACTTACAATTGCAATGCGAATGTGTGCCTGCATGTTTAAAGCCGTCTAAAATAGTTTTTTTTTGTTGCGTTCATGTAGAATAGTTTTCCATTAAAACGCGTTTTAGTAAGAATTTTCATTAACTTCAATGCGATTAAGAAATTCAGGGAAATACAGTGTCAAAGCCTTTGGTAAAAACTGAGTTAATAAATAATAATTGCACTGTTGCAAACTGATTAAAAAAGGATTATGTATGTATTTGCAACGAATGACAATGAAAGAAAAGCAATAAACGTTAAATTGCACTAATGCTTCCGCGCAAAACAATTACATATTTTTTAAACCTCCCTGTAAAACACATTTTTGTT
This sequence comes from Xylota segnis, assembly GCA_963583995.1. NCBI lineage: Eukaryota > Metazoa > Arthropoda > Insecta > Diptera > Syrphidae > Xylota > Xylota segnis. The sequence continues at coordinate 59,679,616 of OY757237.1, forward strand.
GGGAACCATTAAAAAGAATTATAGCGCCTGGTTCCACCACCTCATTTTAAATGGATGAAGTTCAATTAAAAGAAAACGAATAGATTGCCGAATAATTAAATAGTTATTAACTGTAACCAAAAAGTACGAGCAATTGTAATTTTCATTAGACCAACCACAAGCAGATTAAAAAACATTTTACATCCTTTTCACGTAATAAAAGCACAAAGATTCATTGATGTCATATCAGGACAAAACATTGTCAAAAAAAAAATTCTATTAATATCATGATGTGACTCTTGCCCTTGTCTTTTATTTTGGGGGTGTTAAGCATTGTACATTGCAGTCAACAGTTGACGCGCTAATAGGTACACTGAACTACCTTTACTTTCATCTTGATTGATCAGGTGTGTGCGTTAAAAGGTCGATAATTGAGTGGATGATGAGATTTTTTTTTATTGTATTGTATACCAAATAAAGAGGGGGATTACAACAATGGAGACGAGAATGTTATTTGTGGAAATTTTAATTCGAAGCCTCTAGCATGTGAAAAAGCATCTAATGGAACAATTTAAGGGGTGAAATTGTCGAAATGGAAAAGTGCTCACATTTGCGTGGATTCTAAAAGCGTGTGAAGAAAATTTTATTTAATAAACTGGCTGGTAAGAGATTGCTGGAGAGAGTAGGTACTAAGTTCAGTTACCTGAGTGGGTTTTTTTTTTAAAGAGGTAGAAGAAAAATGGATTTAAAAAAATTCCCAGTAGCATTTTACTGTCAAAAAGTGGGCGGGGCTCTTTATAATACTCAAATAAACTACAGAGAATTGAGAATTTCAATGCGTAGTATTTTGATGTAACCTAGTATATATCGATGTCTTTTCGTCTGCTAGACTGTGTAAAGCGAACTTTCTTGCGATTCGGGAAACGTAGGTGTCACTTAGGTAGGTGTCCGCTTAACAATTAAACTCATCTAAGTCCAAGGACACAGTAATTATGAAAATAATGACCGTTCTGACAAGCTGCTCAGGCGATAGTCGACCCTTAAAGGTTCAATAGCGGTAAGAAGCCCGTGAAGGGCTTCCAAAAGAACTTTGTTACCAAGCTCAGCTATAAAAAGAATTGGAGCAATAAATCGAAAATCTACTAACTGAGCAATTATCAAACTAAGGCTAGGACCGATTACTCCGAATCTATCCCATAAATAGATACATATATCCAAATCAGTCCCGACAGAAACCATCCCAACTGTGACAGAATACCAGCGGTTCTGTCAGACAGCCAAGCCTCGGTACAGGTACCTCGGTGAGTACAGGAACAAAGTGACTGTCTATAGTATACCTGAAAATGTGGGAATAAAAGGAAGGCGACTCCCTCGCAAGAAGGTGAACCTCAGAAATCTTCATAGTTCCCGATTTTCTGAGATTCTACGAAAGAGGAGAGGACAATTTTTTTCGCTAAGGTGTAGAAAGGGTGTATTAACCTTAAAATAATTCCGAAAGGAATCTCATGCAAACCGATTGCTAAAGATGGCACATAAGTACCTCTCCTGCGGCAGTGGGCTTTGAAAAAGCCTCGAGAGGCACCACGACCTCATGGACATCTTTGTGCTATCACCTTAAAGATATTTTGTACATATGTGGACTTGTTTTGGGTGGAGAAGCAGGTGACATCAGAAGATGAGGTAAAGCGGGACATTCACATTCATGTAAAATATGTTCGGACAGTTTCCGTGTTCTTTAGGCATAGTTGAATTGGCTTATGCCGATTTTATTGAGGTGATATTTGAGAGAGCATTAACCAGATAGAAGGTCCGCTAGAATATCCTTCCTCCTTCTTCTTCTTCTGTTTTTAAGCATAAAACTCCCAAAACCCTGCTTAGCGCAGCATCAGATTGGATGTGCAACTCCTTCCTGAAATTCAGACAAAATGCACATTGTGACAGGTTGCATTGTATACACTATTGCACTGCGTACCATGACGTTTTGGAATGTCACACGACTCGTACATTTTTTTTTTGCAACTCAAATAAATCAAATATGAAATAAAACAACTGTGGTACGAGTAACAGTCGAATACTCGAAAAATAAAAAAATATTTCAGATAAAACAAAAACATTAACGATATCAAATGTCGTTTGCATCGTCGTTGCTCAAATACTCATGCAGCTCGGAACGTAATGCTGTTTTTTTTTTAATTTTTGGTTTGTATCTGAGAATATCTGCTGATTCACAATGCAAGCAGCAGCATTTGGGGAAGCATCAAACATTTGTAATATAATAAAACAGATAATTTTTTCGCTGCGCAATGCATCTATCACATTCGCAGTAGAATGGCATCGCTGGTAGGTAATTGTTCGTTGTTTAACGTTGGACGTGTCCATATATCAGCGAACAATACAATTCAAATCTCATCATTTCGATTAAAAAGGTGATAATTTAATTTTCATTCACAGTCAAATCGGATCCAGTACAGAATAATCAGATGTCTTGAATAATAATATGGTACAGGGCAATCGAATGAAAGTCACAACAGCTGAGAAAATATCTCCAGAAATAGAATATCTTAACATATAGACGGGGGTATGTTGTAATCATTTCATGGGAAAGTGTAAACAATAGAGAACGTAATGAGTTGGCTAATGAAATAATAAAATTAAATGCAAAACCTGCAATTCAAAATCTTATCGTAATGAAACAAATGAGCTTTACAGACACGACAGACTGTGTACATATTTTGTGATTTTGTGTAGAACTAAAACATTCTATATAATACTTTTCAAAGAGTAAATTGCTTCACAACATTCACTGCCCCGAAATATAAAAACAAAATGAACAGAATTATTTTTATCTCCATTCAACTATTTTCTTCCGTAATTCCTTGGTCGATTTTTCTTGGCAAGGAATGTAAACAAATGAAACATCGTTTATGGTCCATAAAATGTGCACTAAAATAAAGTCAACGTTTCTCATATTCTAAAATGAGTTATAATTCCTTTTTCGCCTACACATTGTTTTTGAAATACACATTTAAATGCACTTCTCTATTTGAAATAGTTCATACAGCAGTCATATGGCACTTATAATGCAATTAATACCTACACGTGTGCCATCGTCGGCTTTAATTCACCCACAAGTATGAGTACGTCCAGAGGAAATCCTTTGCTGCCTGTTTATTCTATCATCATTCAAAATCGGTTTGTTTAGCGTTATTCTCATAATTGATCGAAAATTTACTGTTAAATGATTTACGTTAAAAATTCTGTTCTTTTTTTTTCTGTTCTCGCTCATTTAATATCTATTATTTATGAGTTTTATAACTCCATTTACGAGTTGATTAACTTGTCGATCTAGAATATATTTTCCTCTGTTCTTTAGTTCTTTAGTTGTTTTTCCTTATTGGGTATTTTCGATTTATTTTTTTTTTCTTTTTCTTGCACATTTAATTTACACGCGCGTATCGAGATATATGTATATAAATGTTTCCATAATGAGTATAAAATCACAAGCGTAAAAATTCTCAAGTTAACAAATCAAAAACTAAATACTAAACTAGGTGTACCTTTACCTACTATAGATACTCGAGAACGTTAGCGCCCATGTTTGTTATTTTACGCTTGGTTGTCTGCTTTGATGTTTAATGAGCTCATGAACACATGAAATGACATTAAAATGGTGGGTAAAAAAGGTACCGAATAAAAGCAATCCCACCGGTTAACGAAAACACCAATCGAAATAAATAAATCATTGAATGAAAAGTAAAAAAAATTAAATGAAAATCCAGACGTCCAAATTGGCATCAAATGGCAAGAAGCCAATTCGACTGAAGTGCGTGAATGTATACTATAAAAACAAGTAAAAAAAAAACCTGGAGGCAGGTGATAGGTACAACAAGTTTGCTACTTGATAATGAAAAAGTAAAAACATTTTACTACTGAGGCTTTTTGGAAAATATTTGGTCAGAATTTGATAAATTTGGCAGTAATTTGCGCCTTTTAAATGGCCAAATGAGATGTAGAACAGATGGTGGTCTGTTCGTGCAGGTGATTCGTTTGTGCTCCTATGCTGGCCAGTGAGTAAATAAATAAACTTAAATAGCACTTTTAAGTTAAACTGATGGGTAAGATCTATAAGTGAATTTTTCTATTTAAAGAGATAATGAGGACTCTCTAAACAAAATCGTACATAAATATTTTTTTTTATTTTTTTTTTTATTTTAATAAAAACCCGAACTCTTTAAGTGAGTGTTTATGAACATGGTTCCATTTACCTGTACATTTTTTACCAAAAGTTCATTTCTAACAGGAAGGCCTATTTTGATCTGCCCTTGAAATTTTACAAAAATCTAATTGGTTTACATCAGTGTGACTTAGTCATAGCTGAGAACACAGGAGGAAAAGGAGTCAGAGGCAAATACCTGGGGATTGCACTCGAATGGGGTGTTTGACCTTTCAACAAAGGTATAAGCGAAAGAGCCAGCTTCTACTGATATGTAGTGAAGAAACAAACCGAGCCGGACTTAGGGAGAAGAGAAGCAAATGAATAAGAGTGGGCAAAACACGCTAATAGGCTTTTTTCTTTTTTAGTTCGGAACAGGACCTAAACACACTGCGCATGCTATGTTCAGAGTGTACTCAGTGTGAATAAAATATAGGGTGTGCGACTCTTGTACATTTATACACATGTCTACAATAACCTATGTTGTGGATGTAAATTCACAAGTCACTTTTGACCTCTATCTATTGGCCCAGAAGATTGTTTTATTGATTAAAGGACTGACTAATTGGACGGCGTGACTCAAGTGGTCAGTGCGCTGGACTACAAAGCAAGGGGTTCCAGGTTTAATCACTAGACAACACGTTTTTTACGGCCCAACCTCTCGTGAGCATCTGACAAACGTCCAAGAGTACAACTGTTATGAAAAAGCTTCTCAAATCTCAAATTGCCTTTCGAATATGGCATTAAACAGTACAGAACATAAGAAGATAATATTCTGGTTGTGTGAAGCTTGACCCGGGTCCCATAAACCTGTCGTGGCAATATTTTTCTTTTTTTTTTACTAACTATACTATATAATTGCAAAGGTTCATCCTCAAGTTATAAAATAATCACAAACGTATTTTACACAATAAACAATTCATGGGTTTATAGTACACTTCTGAGTCATTAAAATACATTTTGCAGTTTCGGAGCAGCAGTGGTTGCTTTGATGGAATTAGTAATTTCTTAGTTGAAAGTTGGCTTTATATTCATTAGTCTTTTTCACTTCTGATTCAACACAATCGGTAATTGTTCGGACCAATGTGGTGTCACTCGGTTTGGGTGGATTATCAAGCACCTCGTGAAGCCAATTTGATGAAAAGTTTGATGAGTGCAAACACCCCTTTTATCTCAGCTTGTGCGACAATAGCATCACAATGCACACTCTACATACATACATGTGTTTAACTAGCGAATGCCACTGATTAAGTCGTTTTAGAAAGTAAAACACAAATACTGACTGCACCTGTCAGTTGGCATGACTCATGTATTACTATAACCGTTTATAGTATTTGCCGCCATTAAAAATGATGTAGGCGATAGTATTTATCATTTTATAAATAAATATGTACATATGTACATACTCGTATACTGTTCGATTATTTTTCCAAATATAGATAAATCGCTTTAAGACCGCTTGTAAACAAAATTCCAACAAAACCCTGTGTCAGTATTTAGAACTTTAAAGAGCAATTTCTCTCTCTCTCTCCGTCTTTCTAGTAGTCGCGCCTGAATAAACCTCGGGCGGAAAACGTAAAACGTGCTTGACGTCGATATAGTCATTCAGAAAAATTCGTACTTTACTCACGGAATTTTTTTTATTATAACAATAAAGAAAACACATATACATATAAAAGCACATACATACGTAAAAAAAAGCTGATACTTTTCAAATATTAAGATAATAGAAGTTCGCGTATAAACTTACTAAAGTAGCCGGTCAGGCAAGGAAAACGTTTTCTAATAGATTTTGCATATGACACCGATGATGATGATGTATGCATGAGAGCACAATAGTTGATATTGAAAATTTATATTCATTGCACGTTCGCTATGTTGCACGAAGTTAAATAATACTTGTAGCCACACATAGTTTAAAGTTTTGAATTGAAAATACAATCAAAAAACAATTCCATTTCGAAAAAGGGATTTTAATAGAGGTTGTTTAACAAACTTGATTCCATTTGCCATACATGTGCATATTGCGTTTCAAGTCGGTTGTGTGAATGTATGGAATTCAAGTTGCCATAATAATCAAATTAAGGGTAAAGCATGTGCTAAAACTCAATAAAGTTAACCGATATAATTTGAATGCATAAATTTTATAATTCAATTGAGAAATTTTATTGTGCAACGTTGGTGGATAACCGTTGAATAAAAAACCAATGTGTTATAAGATTTAGATCGTTCTCCTGTTAAAAACGTATGTTTTCTATGGTTACTTAGTGATTTTATGCTTTGTGTTTTTTAAGAGCGTGACGTTTACTGTTTGAAAACAATTTTGGGCATATCTACCGCACTTTTCGAATAATTCGAGCAGTATATCCCCATCGATTGTTGGGCCATTATGTAAAAGCAACATGTTTTCCAATTCGAACGAAAATCGTTGCTAAGGTCTGAAGTCACCAGCGAGTAATCTCGATATTGAGAAATATTGAAAAATAACAACGAATTTCAAGTCGAGACTCACAATATTTGCATCGGACAGAAAGCCGTTTATGATAGTATTAACCGTCTTGAGCTCTAGAAAGCGATGGCCAAATTCGAGATTCCTATATCCAGGGACCGGAGTATAACTCTCGAATCAAAAGAGAAAGATTCAAAGAATTTGATAGCTGCTTGGCTATCTAAAAAAAAGATGCGAATGTATATAGTATATATCACGTTTTTCTTGAACCAAGATGGGACTTCTTTAATTTCTATTAATTGCACATGGAACGCACTACAACGATTTGGAACACGAAAGGAAAGTCTGAGTTTAAGTCTATCAGAGAAACAGTTACCCGGAAGTTCTTGTCAAAACTTGTATAGTCTATGTTTTCGGAAATTAATTTGAATTGAAGTGCCAAATTCTTTACTGGACCACTGTAACATTCCTTTAAGATGAACAGCTTCAATTGTCTATTAGGAATGTCAAAGGGTGTCAAGAAACAGAATGTCCAGACCTTCAGATCTTCGCATGAAGCGCTCCACTAAAGCAATTATATCAAGATGCATTTGTTACCAATATTGAATGTTGGATTTTCATCCTTACTTCCCAAACACTATAAAACCCAATATTTTGCTTCGTTTGAGAAAGTAATGTTTCAAGTATTTAGAAACGAAGGATCAAATAGAGAAATTTTATATTTCCTAGTAAAGAGTACCCGTTTCATTTGCAACAGTAACCTTGAAGGATTTAAGCTTTTGAATCGGAAGATGAAATGATACACGTGAATCTACTCTAAGAAACCAAAATACGTCGAATGGACAATAATGCCCCAGCAAAGATGATCTTTAAATCAAAGGCCGTAAGTTGGAGACGATAAGTCTGTGTCAATGATCAATCGCGCCTGGTCAGAGCAACTGGAAATATCGCGGTCGGGATCGAAGAGAGTAGAAGGTGCTTTCATGAAAAAATAGTCTCAGTTAATTTTAATACAAAAAAAAGGATAAACCATTGATGGCAAGTACAAAGACCCTGTCGGAATGGAATATTTTTTGACATTATCGTGTTTAGATTGATAGCCCTGCCTGAACATTTTCACAGACTCTTAGTGACATATTAGTTATCAGCGCGAATGAAATGGTTTTGCTTTTCAACAGCAAATTCTTGTTTCAACAAAACTGATGTTTTTCATACCAAATTTTACAATCAAAAAAAATTCTGAAAATTTCAAAAAATCTCAAAATCCGGACTGTTGCAATGTGTCATTTCTCCTGTTTACTCCTTCCCAGTAAACGTCAAAAAATGCAGTCTGTCATTCTTGACGTAAAACAACTTCCTGGCATCCCTGTACATTTGACGGCATATGACGTTCGTACTTCTGTTCAGAGCTCACTAAGCTAGTAATTATATGACGATGACAAATCACAATTCTAAGAGTACAATTTGTACATTAATTAACACATAATCATAACGTACGACATTGACGCAAGCGCCTATGAAACTTCAGTCATCTACATTCATATATATGTACATATGTATGTAAGTACTGTTCTCGATTAGTTTTAATGCGAACAGCATCTACAAGCTAATTGTGATATTGGACAATTAATCAAAAAGATAGTTATAAGAGAATAAGACATTGGTGACGAAAACTAACCGATAGACATATACAGTACATATGAATATTTTGATAAATCTGTTAGAAACAAAAATGTACTCTATGCTCAAAACTAAGTCATTGTTATTAGAAAAATAAATAAATACAGAAGTAATACTCATTTCACAATTAGTCAAATGCATGTAAAATGCACATGTAAACACAGTCTTTGGGAAATAAGAGACTGTAAACTTTTATAAATAAAATACAGTACCATTGTGTTTCCTTCCTATCAAGCAATAGTTAATTTCTCAAAATTCAACAAACGTGAGAGGTTAGACAATAATGATATTTCTATTTAAATATCTTCTATATCTACAACTAAAACAAGTTCGTAGACTGTTCCTTGCTAGAAGCTTGCAATGGTTCAACAAATCTGTCTAAATTTTCGAAGACGAGAGTTCCCAATACATAATGTATGTATAAAAAAATACTTTTGGTCCCAAAAATAAAACTTATTTTATTTGCGTTTCATCTTTACAGATCTATAGCAATTAGCTAAAGTCCATTTCCACGAATTTTAGAGTTCATGGCCATCTAATTTTTACTCTGAAATCTGTACCCATCATCATATACTTATGCGTTTACAACATAATAATCTAAAAATCAATAGCTTAACAATGTTCTGGTGAAAAATTTGCGTTGGACGATAAAGTTAATAACAACATTCCTGGTCCAAACGATTACTACAGGGTGTGTAAAAAGGAATTCATTTTAACGAAAAGGTTGCTTTGTGGCGTCGCAATCCAAGGCCAAAAACATAATGTACGTTAAAACGTACAATCTATCCGAACAATAAAGCTAAAGAAACGCACAGACAATTTGTACGATGCACTAATTTGTAGTTTTAAGTGAAACCCTATTAAAATCATTGGAATTCAGCTTATGCAGTACTAAAAATAAATTCCTCCTCTTAATCATTCCACAACATTTTATTTAGAAAAGCGAATCCCACGAGATTATGCATTCCGTTTATATTCAATTTATAATTATAGACTTGGAATTTCTTAGTTTTAGTCCAATAATCATGTGAATTGTGAATTCTATTTTTGAAAATTTCCATTAATTCGAAGTTATCAATAGAATGCACATTGGATAACAATGAATTAAGTTTTTATGGCTACAAACCTTTAATAAATACTAATCCTCTGTGGATTTTTGTGTATAGTATTTAAGCAATAGGATAGTGATTTTTATGATGACGACCGGACTGCTGTGCGCTAAATACCACCCCAAAAGTCACTTAACAAATGTCAGTTCCAATCAAATTGAAAATACCATCTTCTATACGAAATCTCCATTAAATTGACACCATCAAATGATGAACCCATAGACAACGAGTTCACACTCAACGAACCGGCAAATCAAACACAACAAGCAAACATTATAGCTCCTTGTGCTCTGCTCTGCTACTGACAGGAGAAAAGGATGGCCACAGAAATCATTCGATTTCTACCCTCGCAAACGCCAAAATAGAGACGAATGTGTCCCTCCTAGTTTAACCTATCCCATCAATTCGATCCAATCCAAACAGGAAGTATTAAAATCTATTACACAAGACCAACAATAATAGAGAGGAAAAAAAAAACATACATATACATATATATGTACATACATGTATGTATATGTTGTCACTTGTGAGTGCAGTAGGGTATCTAATCGATATTAGCTTTTAGAGTGGAAGAGCTCTTATCCTCATCCCGATATGAAAATACGTAGAAGGCTATAAATACCGTCTAACGAATACCAGCCACAAAAGGACTGTAAAATGTTAAAGCTCTAGCTACACAGAGGTAGGGCATTACCGTTGAATACTGTTGTGTTGTGTACAATACCTTTCAAATTCAAAAATTTAATAAATGCTTTGTAACAAGTGTCCTGTATTTTCAAAGGATATTTTCCACTGAATAACTTTAAAAGATAATATGGAACTCAATGCGATTAAATTTGTGTTTTTTTTTCCTTTAAAAACGCTTTCTGCATCAATGCCGTACAAACAATTACGTGAACTGAGGTTTTGAATAGAGATCCCGGTATATGGTTAGGGAATAGGTCTGTGTATTCAATAACTAAGTTTCCGAGAAATACGTTCCAACAAGTTTCAGGTTCGGCCAGGAATTTTTGATAAATCCATTTTGGGAATTGCTTTTTTTCGGGACACTTTGAAGTGTCTGGAATTACAGGTGTGTTTAAAATTGGGGAATGTTTACCTTCTGTAAAAAACTAAAACCAAAAATAGTTTTGGAATACTTCACTCTGCATTCAAATGCGTTTAAACTGATGGATGTGTATCAGCATTGTTTAGGTAGTGTGGTTACAAGGATGTGGGGTGAAAAAGAGAAGCAACGATTTGAAATTTTGCACGAATATTTGGGAAGTCTTGAAGGGTATCTAAGAGACCTTTTGGAATAGTCCTCCCAAGCTGCAAGAACAATTATTGCACACGCACAACTACTACTTTTCACAAGGTTAGAAAAGTTTCAGCTCGGGATGACGTGATATAAGAACTCGTAAGAAAGCGTTCGGACTGATACCAAGCAACGAGTAACATATTATGGCTGGTGTTGAACCAACATTTTCTGAAGACAGTTCAGTCCAATTCTAAACGTACGACCCTGTTTTCTTCGACGAGCTCCAATTGAGCATCTTCTTTCACCTCTTAGAGTATTGTTCAGAGTATTGTAGCGTTTTTCCAAATGGAAATCTGGGCGATCAAGGAAGCCTTGTCCTGACTGAAATGTTATGCAATATCTTAGCATTTAAATATTTTCAGGTAAAAAAAAAAATTGTCCCACTATTTCTGATAATCGTGTGAAATACCAATTTTTGTATGACAATTTTTTTTTACCAAAGCACTGTCAGACATTTCTCAGACCGCCATGATTTTGCAGGTACATACATATAGTCTAATCGTGTCAACATTTTTGGTACGGAATTTTGGAGATGTGCGAGTATTTTTTGTTGTTTTTAATGATTTATTTTGGATTGGTGATATGCATGTGTAAATGAATAATGATGCGAGATCGAGTGAAAGAGAATTTGATTATCTGGCAGCGGACTGCCAAATTTTTTATCCACACAATGTGGCATTTGTGTGGTGATTCGTCTTCATCTTCGCTCCGGCCAAGATTGTCGCAAGTTCCTCTCTTTGTTCCAATTCGTTAAAAAATGTTGCATTTTTTTCAAACTCTTTAATTCAAGGAAAAAGTTTTGTGAAATATTAAGAGTCTGCCAACGTCTGACAATTTTTTCTTGAACAAATTATCTACCAACCGAATTAAATAAAAACTCAAGTGATTCCGTTTAGTGTCTATCGCTGACTGACTTTTATTATTATTTATTCGAGAATTAATAAGTAGGTATCAAATATCAAATGCATTAAATTTTAGGAAAGTGCATTTCATGCAAATGGAAATGCTTTTATGTTAATGAACTTAATATGATATGTAGGTACAATTATGCTGATCTAAATGGAGCAACGACTTAAGGTTGTTGCTATACATGTTTACTGGTGGAGGTCACCATACAAATATGTAACTTCTCCACCCTTTGTTTTAAGATTCTCCTGAATCGTTGGAATCTCAATTTTTTGAATTTTTGGTTCTGACTTGGTAACATTATTAATTTTTATTTTTAGTTCACGATTTGTCTTAGCTATGCAAATAATTACAGTTATTATTACTATGAGTATTACGAACATTGTTATGTTACTAGCATAATTAATTATTCTATGGTAATTCAATTCTTCAATATGTTTTAAGTTTTCAATTTGCTGTATTGATTCAATTTCTTTAAAGTTTAATTTTTCCGTTATGTTAATTTTTTCTTCATCTTCATAATGAAATTTTTGAATAAATTCTAATTGGTAATTTACAATAGTTACATTTAGTATGTTAATAGAGCAATTGTTGATATTTATTATAAAGTTTCCAGTAAGGTTTAATTGTCTATCGTCGCATTGATTAATTACATATTCCTTTTCTAAGTTTATACATATAATGGTATTATCATCAATCTTAGTTATTCTTTTTACTGCGTTATAGCGATAAGTACATGCATTTTGTGTTATACATGAATGGCTTAGATTTAGTTCTTTTAAATAAATATTATTAATATTGTATTCATATTGTAGGTTATTTATTTCTATAAGTTGAAACGCTTCGATGTCTATTTCTTTTTTCTTGTCATTTGGAATGGGTATAATCATTTTAAGTTGGGTCGTAATGTAGTCTTTCGGTAATTTTACAGCTATGATAACTCTATCTTGGTCGAATCTCAAAAGCCCTATTCTAGCATATTCGAGTTTATAAAAGTCTATATGTGCTATTTTTAATTCCATCCCGGTCAATATACTTGGATGTAGTATGCCTTGCTTAGCAGAAGCTATATTGTCTAGTATGCTATCTATTTTACTTTCTAATATTTGCAATTTTAGTAGTTGCTCGGTAATCAATTGTTTCCTTACAATGTCTTTTTGGTTAGATGCGATACTTTGGTAGGTATACGATAATGTTTCCCTATCTGTTTCTATTGTTTTTTTAAATTTATTTAATGAATCCATGAACTGCCCATTAATTTTAATTTGTTGATTAAGATTTGTTATTGCTGCATGATTATTAGTATCTACAACTTTCATATGTTCGAGGATGTCTTGTCTGTCATTGTCGTCCATTGTCCCAAACAACCATTTTTGTGTTGTTCCTATAAAGTTTAGAAGTCCTCTTTTCTGTCTTCTGAGTGGTATAATTGCATGAAGTTTTGCTTTGATGTTAAATATTTCGTTCTGTATTTCCGAATTATTTGTTAACTGTAGAGTTTGTAAATTTAGTTCAATTAATGCAATTGTTGAAAGTATTTCCTTAGTGTCGATTATATGCAAAATTGTCTGGCTATTATTTATTACTTGGACTGGCCCTAGGTTCAGAGTGGTGTAGCCTTTACCTGTTTGTATTGGTGTTATTATAAGAGTTGCTTCCGCTGTCGTTATCGTTAGTATTGCCATTATGACCGTCGGCCAATAGATTATCTGCAAATTGATTTGGTCTTTTAGTATTTGAGGCGTGTACATTTCTTAGATTATGTTTTCTGTAATATGTTTCATTCTTATGTCTTAGGTGTTTGTAATTTCTTATATAACCTTCACTACGTTTTTCTACATAATTTTCCCTTGGAATATTTCTTTTATTTATTATTTTTTTCTTTTTCTCTTCTAGTTTGTTCTTTAAGTTTACCGGCTTTGCGTTCTCAGCCTGATTTGGAGTCATGCCTAATGTCGAATGAAATCTATTGTTGTATATTTGAATAGCCTTATATATTTTCCTATTGGTTGAAATGTCTGTGTCTTTTATGGTTAGTAAAATTTCAAGTAACGTTGAGTGAAATCTCTCTATATCTGAATTACCTGTATGAGAGTTGGCCTTTGTCATATGCATTTCTATTCCTTCCTTCCTGAAGTGTTCTTTTATGTTTTCTGAATTGAATTCATTGTCACAAACTATTTTTCTTGGTTTTCCGAATTTTGTCAATTGTTCATCTATGCATTCTAACTTACTTGTCCAATTTTTACTTGTCAAACTATATCCGTAAGCTTTTTTAGTAAATTTGTCTATAAATGTCAAATATATTAATTTATTAAAATGATAGATATCCATGTGTAATATTTCATTTCCTTTGTTCGGAGTTTCGGTCAGCTTGAATTTAGGCCTTATTGGTTTTCTGTCATATTTCCCTTCCTGACAAGTCTGGCAATTTCCTATTACCCTTGATATTTCTGTTATCAGTTTTGGAAAATATATTTTGTATTTTAATTGATAGTATGTTTCTACTACTCCTGAGTGGTTACTTTCTTCGGTGTGATAAAGAGATATTTGTCTATGAACATCTTCAGCTTTTTCTAAATCTCTTGCTCTCTGTGTAAGCTTATAAAATATAACTTCTTTATTATGTCCATACATTTCGATTAATACTTTCTGCACTTTATTATATTCCCTATCTTCTACTTCAGAATAAATACCGATCTTCCCTGCTATAATTGTTCTATTGAATAGATCCCTCCAGTATTTGTCATCTTTTGTCATGTCAACCTGAATAATTCTTTTACCATGCAGTGTTTTTATTTCATTTTGAACTGAGTAAGTTAGTATTAACTGAGTCTGATATGTATTTATAATTCCCTCTTTTATTGGTATATGATCTAACAATTGTTCATCTACTGAGTGTGCAGTTTCCGAGGTTTCGTTTATTTCGTTTGGAATTCTGCTTAGGAAATCTGCAATTTTATTCTCCTTGCCTTTTATATACTCAATGTCAAACTCGAATTCTTGTAATTTAAGAAGTCCTCTTTGAACTCGTTGACTGAATTCTTTTCCATTATATTTTTTTGTTAAATATTTTATGGGCATATGATCAGTGATTATTTTGAATTTTTGTCCCCAAAGATATGGTCTAAAATATGAGGTAGCCCAAACTACTGCTAAGAATTCTTTATCGGTTACTGAGTAATCTTTCTCATGGTCATTTAAAGTTCGAGAAGCATAACATACTGGTTGTCCTTCTTGAGTAAGTACAGCTCCCAAAGCAAAATTACTTGCATCAGTGAAAAGTGAAAATTGTTTATTAAAGTTTGGAAATTTAAGTATTGGATGCTTAACCAGAGTTTCTTTTAATCTTTCAAAGGCTTGAATATATTCAGGGTCATTGCTATTGATTTTCATATTCTTTTTTAAGTATTTTACCATCGGGTATGCTATTCTAGCGTAATCCCTAATAAATTTTCTATAATAACCAGTGCTACCTAGAAATCCTTTCAATTGAGTTATTGTCAAAGGTAAAGAATATTTCTGAATTACTTCTACTTTATTCGGATTTGGTTTCATTCCTTCCGAAGTTAGTATGTGACCTAGGTATTCCGTGTTGTTCTTAAGAAAAGAGCATTTATTTAGTTGTATTTTTAGATTATGATCTGCTAATCTTTGAAATATTTTATTTAATGATGATATATGTTCTTCTAAGGAAGTGGAAAAGATTAGTATATCGTCAAGATATACTGTACAAATTTGTCCTATGTACTCTCTGAGAATATCATTCATTAGACGTTGAAACGTCGCTGGGGCATTTTTCAGTCCGAAAGGCATTCTGGTATATTCATAAAGACCATTTGGCGTAACAAATGCAGTCTTATGTATATCTTCAGGATGTACCTTTATTTGATGATATCCCTTGGCTAAATCAAGGGTAGAGAAATACTGTGACCTTCCTAACTTATCAAGAATACTCTCGATATTTGGTAGTGGGTATTTATCATCCACAGTTATATCATTAAGTGCTCTATAATCAACACATACTCTATACTTAGTTTTTCCTTCGCTATCAGGTTTCTTGGCCACAACTACTATTGGTGAGGCATATCGACTATTTGATTTTCGAACTATGCCCTGCCTTTCCATATCGTTAATTTGTTTCCTGACTTCTTCTTCATGTTTTTGAGGAAGACGGTACAGTCTGGCATTTATTTGTTGATCCGTGGTTAGAATTATTTTATGCACTGTGCTGTCAGAATTTGTGAGTTCATCTCCATCTTTGTATAGGAGGCTTTCATATTTTTGCAACAGTTCTTGAATTTTCTGTTTTTCAAAAGTTTTTAAATGGTCTAACTCTACTTCATCGTTTCCCCCTAATTCGTAACATTCTATATACGGTTCAACTTCAAAAATCATTGGAATTATGGTTTTATTTTGTAACAACACTTCTCTTTTTTTTATGTTTATGCTTTCTACCATATTACCTATGACGTCCATACCTAATAAAAGACTGTATGATTTTTCCCCCAATGACTTGCCGTATGCTTGGATAAATACATTAGATCTATATCCAAATTCTTTAGGCACTGGGACTTGATAGATCTTTAATCTTTCGGCAGTCTGATTATTTACTGTCGAAAGTTTTATCGTTACTTCGTTAAGAATATTGTATGTACTACAATCTATTCTACTTGTATTAACGATTGTCATAGTAGATCCTGTATCTATTAGGCATATATGTTTTTGATTTCCAATCGTAAATGCTATTTGTGTCTTTCTACCAGTGAGGCTGGATTCAGAAAAACCGGAGCTTCTATTGAATGGGCTTCTTCTGGAATGTTAATGTTATCGATATCCATTTTCTCGTTATTTTGCCTATAGTGTAATTGCCTGGAGTTACTATAGCTATCAGTACCTCGTTGCTGCTGGTTGGTTGCAGAGTTATTATAATTAATTTGTTGCCTTTCTCGATTGAATTGTAATTGTCCCGAGTTATTGACATAAGTATTTCGTCGCTGTCCAGGGTTATTAAGATTATTGTTTTGCCTTTCTTGTCCAGAACTAATAAGATTTGGATTTCGTCGTAGTTGGTTGGTCTGTCGTGGGTTATTGTAGTAATTGTATTGTCTATCGTCATGGACCTGTTCAGAATTATTGAAGGACGTATTTTGTCGTAGTTGGTTACTAGGTACATCTCTTCTTTCTTTATATTTGTAACTAGTATATGCCCGATTACTACTTCGTTCCGTTATTAAGTTACCTTCATCAAACCCTACATATGAATACAATATCATTTTTATTTTATGTAAATCATATTCATCCCTAATTTCTCTAGCTAAGTTCCCTCTTGCTAGTTCCCTAATCTTATTAACTACCAAATTATACAATAGCGATTTTAGACTATGCTGCTTATTTTCATACATTATTATTGTATGAATATCGGTTAATAAGAACTCAATTTTATTGTTTAAATCTAAAACTGAACTTACCCTTAAATTATTTATTTTCCTTGTGATTTCTCCCTGGTCGATTATTGGTCTAAACGTCAATCCAAGCAGGTTCCTCGCTTCATCCCACGTTGTTATTGCATTAGTCAGCAGTAGCTCCTTTGCTCTTCCAGTCACCTTGCATTGTGCTATTGCTGTCCATGTAGTGGGTCTTCTGTCCTCCGGTGTTAGGCTAATGTGGTTGTCCACCACATTTATGAACTGCGTTAGCTCTTCTCTATTTCCAGAGAATTCTTTTATGTATGAAATCTCTCTCATTAGAACTAGGGCTCGGCTATCAGGTTGTTGAGTATTGGCCTCTAGTCTAGCGAGAATTTGCGCCATTGTGGCCAGTATGGTATTTGGGTCAGCTGCCATTTCGGTTTCTTCCTCTTCCGCTTGTAAATTTCTTCTGGAATCGTGGAGTATTTGTCGCGAAATGTTGGTGTCTTCGGATATCACTATTAACGGCACTTATATCTTTCTTTTCTGTGTGCTGCGACTGATTTTTAGTCCGCAACAATCACTTGAATTCTATTTTTATTTTATGTCTTTGTTACGACTGATTTATAGTACGTAATAATCACTGCACTTTTTCTAATTAATTGTTTTCATTAAAGACTGATTTGTAGTTCTTTAATGTTCAATGTGGTTCGTTTTTTTTTTCTTTTTCTTTCAAAAACAACAAAAAAAAAAATCCGTACGACTGCGCCAATTAAATAAAAACTCAAGTGATTCCGTTTAGTGTCTATCGCTGACTGACTTTTATTATTATTTATTCGAGAATTAATAAGTAGGTATCAAATATCAAATGCATTAAATTTTAGGAAAGTGCATTTCATGCAAATGGAAATGCTTTTATGTTAATGAACTTAATATGATATGTAGGTACAATTATGCTGATCTAAATGGAGCAACGACTTAAGGTTGTTGCTATACATGTTTACTGGTGGAGGTCACCATACAAATATGTAACTACCGTGTGGACTGACATTTTTGAATCTGACAATATTGTAAGAAAAAATATTGTCAAACAATTGCTAGACCAGTAATTTGTCATTATCAGCTGGTACCACAATTGTCGATCTGAAAATCGTCTGAACATAGCTTAATGACCAAAATGTGGCTAAACGAGTATTTGCCGAGTTTTTATCTTTGTACAACTATACAACTCTTTAAAAAATGTAAAAATAAATTCAACAAAATGTCAACATTATTTAGTGCTATACACTTCTTGCTCTATGCAGACGGGTTTTTGACAATATCCAAATCGAAGTTAATAGTTGCTTATAGTCAGGAAGTTTGAGAAAAGTTTAGTTTTGCACAAATTAAACAAGATAGTGCCTTAGTATTCGTTGACTGTTTAACGAACAAGAGTTTAAAACAATTTTTTCCTTCAACCACACATAGGAAATGCCAATCATTTTCAGTGAAGTAATTTAGTACAAGCATACAATTTTTTGCATCTCCCGAAGGCGAGAATAATCTAAGAAACAAGTGAAATAGCACACGAACCACGTTTTTGGGCTATAAAATTGTAAGACACATATACAAATGAAATACTATGTACATAGTGAAAAGAAACGATAAAATCAAGCATCAAAAGATGCGCGTTCTTAATGAAGACCATATTTCAACGATATTAAGTGATATGTACATAAATTTTATAGATATTCGCTGTAAGCCATTGCTGACCTAATAATACTCAAAATACTTAGTTTTGGTAAATCATGTCGATGCAAAAAAAAAATAATAATTGGCGCTCAAACAAGCAAAAATAAATTTAATATAAGAGTCTGCAAGTGAGGTAAGTGTGATAATTAAAGACAAAAACAACATTTTGTTTTCAGGTGAGGTATGATAACAATCTAATTTTGTCACAATTGCTTCACCAAGCAAAAGTAATAAATGTAAAGGCTAACCTTTGGCACCAATGTATTAACACTCAAAGTGCTGGTGATATGCATGACTGCTACTTCAGATATACTATTTTATTTGATAGGAAGTATCCACTAATTAATAACGTTTTTCTCTTTAATTTAATTGTATAAAAACTGCCACCAGAAACTAATCAATTTGCCTATCTGTGGGACATATCAATCTGTCCAAAAATTTGTCCAATACAATTCCTTATCAAACATCAAACACTACTAGGAACATGGCAAACAATAATTTTTTTCGGATTTCAGAAAGTACAACAGCAAAAGGGTTGGTATGCATAATGAACACGATAAACGCAGAAAAAAAAACAGAAAGAAATATGCCCTCTATACCGGCGACGAAAAAGTTTTGTTTTTATCTCTTCTGGTTTTTTTTTTTTGCTTTTAGACAGCATTTTTTGAAGCAAAAAGAAAAGAAACACGTGAAAACCATATGGATGGAAAAGATAAACCATGTTTTTCATTTTGTTATCTTTTGTTGTGGAAATGTAAGCTACCATTATCCATTTTATGAAAATGTTACCTCTCTAATAAAAGCTGTGGTTTTACATTATAAATAATAAAAGGCGCGAAATTTAATTCCTCTTTAAGATAAAAGGGTTTCGTTGTCGTAGTTATAATAATAAAAAAAAAAGTAATTAAAACGTTACGCATAACCCTGAATCATAGATAGATTTTTTTTTTTTGTTAAATATTACTCAGATCACAGACAAGTGATAAACACACTTTCTTTTTCTAATCTGAAACATTTCAAATATATATTTTCTCTTAGCTTCTTAATCAGCATTCGAAATTCGAAATATAGTCAAAAAATTTTGAAAAAATTCACTATCACGGCCACTGATAACTGGGGCACGCACAAACATCGATATCAATTTCAGATGTACTCGCACCTACCCCTGTTTTATTTATGAAAACTGACATTTGACAGATACACCAAAAGTAAATATAACAACTAAAGTATCAATGCATATTTGTAAACATTTTAAAAAACGATTCGCCTTGGAAAACTCGGAACACTACGGAAGGGTAAGAGAGAGTGATTTGTACTCTCTATGGGTTTGCGAGCCTCTAAGAGAGATCTTGCGCACTGATTGGTGTTGATATCCTAGTTCCTCCCAAGAAAGAAGAGAGATATCCAGTAAAGTGTTGTTGTTTTATTTTAATTTTTTTTTTTGGCTACAAGGAAATGCATTCATTATTCAAAAAGTTTCCAAAAATTTCGTAATACGTTAGGAGGGTGCCCATTTTCACCATCATTTGGTAGATTGGTGGGTGGGAGCATAAGGGAAACAGGTGAAGCGCAAGGTGTGAAAACAAGATACCTAACATTGGGATTGTAGGCCTAGGGCAGGCAAAAGATTGTCAAGTAATTTCTGTTTAATTACACTACGTCCCAAAAACACGAAACCCACACCCACACGCGAATTAAATAAAAACTCAAGTGATTCCGTTTAGTGTCTATCGCTGACTGACTTTTATTATTATTTATTCGAGAATTAATAAGTAGGTATCAAATATCAAATGCATTAAATTTTAGGAAAGTGCATTTCATGCAAATGGAAATGCTTTTATGTTAATGAACTTAATATGATATGTAGGTACAATTATGCTGATCTAAATGGAGCAACGACTTAAGGTTGTTGCTATACATGTTTACTGGTGGAGGTCACCATACAAATATGTAACTTCTCCACCCTTTGTTTTAAGATTCTCCTGAATCGTTGGAATCTCAATTTTTTGAATTTTTGGTTCTGACTTGGTAACATTATTAATTTTTATTTTTAGTTCACGATTTGTCTTAGCTATGCAAATAATTACAGTTATTATTACTATGAGTATTACGAACATTGTTATGTTACTAGCATAATTAATTATTCTATGGTAATTCAATTCTTCAATATGTTTTAAGTTTTCAATTTGCTGTATTGATTCAATTTCTTTAAAGTTTAATTTTTCCGTTATGTTAATTTTTTCTTCATCTTCATAATGAAATTTTTGAATAAATTCTAATTGGTAATTTACAATAGTTACATTTAGTATGTTAATAGAGCAATTGTTGATATTTATTATAAAGTTTCCAGTAAGGTTTAATTGTCTATCGTCGCATTGATTAATTACATATTCCTTTTCTAAGTTTATACATATAATGGTATTATCATCAATCTTAGTTATTCTTTTTACTGCGTTATAGCGATAAGTACATGCATTTTGTGTTATACATGAATGGCTTAGATTTAGTTCTTTTAAATAAATATTATTAATATTGTATTCATATTGTAGGTTATTTATTTCTATAAGTTGAAACGCTTCGATGTCTATTTCTTTTTTCTTGTCATTTGGAATGGGTATAATCATTTTAAGTTGGGTCGTAATGTAGTCTTTCGGTAATTTTACAGCTATGATAACTCTATCTTGGTCGAATCTCAAAAGCCCTATTCTAGCATATTCGAGTTTATAAAAGTCTATATGTGCTATTTTTAATTCCATCCCGGTCAATATACTTGGATGTAGTATGCCTTGCTTAGCAGAAGCTATATTGTCTAGTATGCTATCTATTTTACTTTCTAATATTTGCAATTTTAGTAGTTGCTCGGTAATCAATTGTTTCCTTACAATGTCTTTTTGGTTAGATGCGATACTTTGGTAGGTATACGATAATGTTTCCCTATCTGTTTCTATTGTTTTTTTAAATTTATTTAATGAATCCATGAACTGCCCATTAATTTTAATTTGTTGATTAAGATTTGTTATTGCTGCATGATTATTAGTATCTACAACTTTCATATGTTCGAGGATGTCTTGTCTGTCATTGTCGTCCATTGTCCCAAACAACCATTTTTGTGTTGTTCCTATAAAGTTTAGAAGTCCTCTTTTCTGTCTTCTGAGTGGTATAATTGCATGAAGTTTTGCTTTGATGTTAAATATTTCGTTCTGTATTTCCGAATTATTTGTTAACTGTAGAGTTTGTAAATTTAGTTCAATTAATGCAATTGTTGAAAGTATTTCCTTAGTGTCGATTATATGCAAAATTGTCTGGCTATTATTTATTACTTGGACTGGCCCTAGGTTCAGAGTGGTGTAGCCTTTACCTGTTTGTATTGGTGTTATTATAAGAGTTGCTTCCGCTGTCGTTATCGTTAGTATTGCCATTATGACCGTCGGCCAATAGATTATCTGCAAATTGATTTGGTCTTTTAGTATTTGAGGCGTGTACATTTCTTAGATTATGTTTTCTGTAATATGTTTCATTCTTATGTCTTAGGTGTTTGTAATTTCTTATATAACCTTCACTACGTTTTTCTACATAATTTTCCCTTGGAATATTTCTTTTATTTATTATTTTTTTCTTTTTCTCTTCTAGTTTGTTCTTTAAGTTTACCGGCTTTGCGTTCTCAGCCTGATTTGGAGTCATGCCTAATGTCGAATGAAATCTATTGTTGTATATTTGAATAGCCTTATATATTTTCCTATTGGTTGAAATGTCTGTGTCTTTTATGGTTAGTAAAATTTCAAGTAACGTTGAGTGAAATCTCTCTATATCTGAATTACCTGTATGAGAGTTGGCCTTTGTCATATGCATTTCTATTCCTTCCTTCCTGAAGTGTTCTTTTATGTTTTCTGAATTGAATTCATTGTCACAAACTATTTTTCTTGGTTTTCCGAATTTTGTCAATTGTTCATCTATGCATTCTAACTTACTTGTCCAATTTTTACTTGTCAAACTATATCCGTAAGCTTTTTTAGTAAATTTGTCTATAAATGTCAAATATATTAATTTATTAAAATGATAGATATCCATGTGTAATATTTCATTTCCTTTGTTCGGAGTTTCGGTCAGCTTGAATTTAGGCCTTATTGGTTTTCTGTCATATTTCCCTTCCTGACAAGTCTGGCAATTTCCTATTACCCTTGATATTTCTGTTATCAGTTTTGGAAAATATATTTTGTATTTTAATTGATAGTATGTTTCTACTACTCCTGAGTGGTTACTTTCTTCGGTGTGATAAAGAGATATTTGTCTATGAACATCTTCAGCTTTTTCTAAATCTCTTGCTCTCTGTGTAAGCTTATAAAATATAACTTCTTTATTATGTCCATACATTTCGATTAATACTTTCTGCACTTTATTATATTCCCTATCTTCTACTTCAGAATAAATACCGATCTTCCCTGCTATAATTGTTCTATTGAATAGATCCCTCCAGTATTTGTCATCTTTTGTCATGTCAACCTGAATAATTCTTTTACCATGCAGTGTTTTTATTTCATTTTGAACTGAGTAAGTTAGTATTAACTGAGTCTGATATGTATTTATAATTCCCTCTTTTATTGGTATATGATCTAACAATTGTTCATCTACTGAGTGTGCAGTTTCCGAGGTTTCGTTTATTTCGTTTGGAATTCTGCTTAGGAAATCTGCAATTTTATTCTCCTTGCCTTTTATATACTCAATGTCAAACTCGAATTCTTGTAATTTAAGAAGTCCTCTTTGAACTCGTTGACTGAATTCTTTTCCATTATATTTTTTTGTTAAATATTTTATGGGCATATGATCAGTGATTATTTTGAATTTTTGTCCCCAAAGATATGGTCTAAAATATGAGGTAGCCCAAACTACTGCTAAGAATTCTTTATCGGTTACTGAGTAATCTTTCTCATGGTCATTTAAAGTTCGAGAAGCATAACATACTGGTTGTCCTTCTTGAGTAAGTACAGCTCCCAAAGCAAAATTACTTGCATCAGTGAAAAGTGAAAATTGTTTATTAAAGTTTGGAAATTTAAGTATTGGATGCTTAACCAGAGTTTCTTTTAATCTTTCAAAGGCTTGAATATATTCAGGGTCATTGCTATTGATTTTCATATTCTTTTTTAAGTATTTTACCATCGGGTATGCTATTCTAGCGTAATCCCTAATAAATTTTCTATAATAACCAGTGCTACCTAGAAATCCTTTCAATTGAGTTATTGTCAAAGGTAAAGAATATTTCTGAATTACTTCTACTTTATTCGGATTTGGTTTCATTCCTTCCGAAGTTAGTATGTGACCTAGGTATTCCGTGTTGTTCTTAAGAAAAGAGCATTTATTTAGTTGTATTTTTAGATTATGATCTGCTAATCTTTGAAATATTTTATTTAATGATGATATATGTTCTTCTAAGGAAGTGGAAAAGATTAGTATATCGTCAAGATATACTGTACAAATTTGTCCTATGTACTCTCTGAGAATATCATTCATTAGACGTTGAAACGTCGCTGGGGCATTTTTCAGTCCGAAAGGCATTCTGGTATATTCATAAAGACCATTTGGCGTAACAAATGCAGTCTTATGTATATCTTCAGGATGTACCTTTATTTGATGATATCCCTTGGCTAAATCAAGGGTAGAGAAATACTGTGACCTTCCTAACTTATCAAGAATACTCTCGATATTTGGTAGTGGGTATTTATCATCCACAGTTATATCATTAAGTGCTCTATAATCAACACATACTCTATACTTAGTTTTTCCTTCGCTATCAGGTTTCTTGGCCACAACTACTATTGGTGAGGCATATCGACTATTTGATTTTCGAACTATGCCCTGCCTTTCCATATCGTTAATTTGTTTCCTGACTTCTTCTTCATGTTTTTGAGGAAGACGGTACAGTCTGGCATTTATTTGTTGATCCGTGGTTAGAATTATTTTATGCACTGTGCTGTCAGAATTTGTGAGTTCATCTCCATCTTTGTATAGGAGGCTTTCATATTTTTGCAACAGTTCTTGAATTTTCTGTTTTTCAAAAGTTTTTAAATGGTCTAACTCTACTTCATCGTTTCCCCCTAATTCGTAACATTCTATATACGGTTCAACTTCAAAAATCATTGGAATTATGGTTTTATTTTGTAACAACACTTCTCTTTTTTTTATGTTTATGCTTTCTACCATATTACCTATGACGTCCATACCTAATAAAAGACTGTATGATTTTTCCCCCAATGACTTGCCGTATGCTTGGATAAATACATTAGATCTATATCCAAATTCTTTAGGCACTGGGACTTGATAGATCTTTAATCTTTCGGCAGTCTGATTATTTACTGTCGAAAGTTTTATCGTTACTTCGTTAAGAATATTGTATGTACTACAATCTATTCTACTTGTATTAACGATTGTCATAGTAGATCCTGTATCTATTAGGCATATATGTTTTTGATTTCCAATCGTAAATGCTATTTGTGTCTTTCTACCAGTGAGGCTGGATTCAGAAAAACCGGAGCTTCTATTGAATGGGCTTCTTCTGGAATGTTAATGTTATCGATATCCATTTTCTCGTTATTTTGCCTATAGTGTAATTGCCTGGAGTTACTATAGCTATCAGTACCTCGTTGCTGCTGGTTGGTTGCAGAGTTATTATAATTAATTTGTTGCCTTTCTCGATTGAATTGTAATTGTCCCGAGTTATTGACATAAGTATTTCGTCGCTGTCCAGGGTTATTAAGATTATTGTTTTGCCTTTCTTGTCCAGAACTAATAAGATTTGGATTTCGTCGTAGTTGGTTGGTCTGTCGTGGGTTATTGTAGTAATTGTATTGTCTATCGTCATGGACCTGTTCAGAATTATTGAAGGACGTATTTTGTCGTAGTTGGTTACTAGGTACATCTCTTCTTTCTTTATATTTGTAACTAGTATATGCCCGATTACTACTTCGTTCCGTTATTAAGTTACCTTCATCAAACCCTACATATGAATACAATATCATTTTTATTTTATGTAAATCATATTCATCCCTAATTTCTCTAGCTAAGTTCCCTCTTGCTAGTTCCCTAATCTTATTAACTACCAAATTATACAATAGCGATTTTAGACTATGCTGCTTATTTTCATACATTATTATTGTATGAATATCGGTTAATAAGAACTCAATTTTATTGTTTAAATCTAAAACTGAACTTACCCTTAAATTATTTATTTTCCTTGTGATTTCTCCCTGGTCGATTATTGGTCTAAACGTCAATCCAAGCAGGTTCCTCGCTTCATCCCACGTTGTTATTGCATTAGTCAGCAGTAGCTCCTTTGCTCTTCCAGTCACCTTGCATTGTGCTATTGCTGTCCATGTAGTGGGTCTTCTGTCCTCCGGTGTTAGGCTAATGTGGTTGTCCACCACATTTATGAACTGCGTTAGCTCTTCTCTATTTCCAGAGAATTCTTTTATGTATGAAATCTCTCTCATTAGAACTAGGGCTCGGCTATCAGGTTGTTGAGTATTGGCCTCTAGTCTAGCGAGAATTTGCGCCATTGTGGCCAGTATGGTATTTGGGTCAGCTGCCATTTCGGTTTCTTCCTCTTCCGCTTGTAAATTTCTTCTGGAATCGTGGAGTATTTGTCGCGAAATGTTGGTGTCTTCGGATATCACTATTAACGGCACTTATATCTTTCTTTTCTGTGTGCTGCGACTGATTTTTAGTCCGCAACAATCACTTGAATTCTATTTTTATTTTATGTCTTTGTTACGACTGATTTATAGTACGTAATAATCACTGCACTTTTTCTAATTAATTGTTTTCATTAAAGACTGATTTGTAGTTCTTTAATGTTCAATGTGGTTCGTTTTTTTTTTCTTTTTCTTTCAAAAACAACAAAAAAAAAAATCCGTACGACTGCGCCAATTAAATAAAAACTCAAGTGATTCCGTTTAGTGTCTATCGCTGACTGACTTTTATTATTATTTATTCGAGAATTAATAAGTAGGTATCAAATATCAAATGCATTAAATTTTAGGAAAGTGCATTTCATGCAAATGGAAATGCTTTTATGTTAATGAACTTAATATGATATGTAGGTACAATTATGCTGATCTAAATGGAGCAACGACTTAAGGTTGTTGCTATACATGTTTACTGGTGGAGGTCACCATACAAATATGTAACTACCGTGTGGACTGACATTTTTGAATCTGACAATATTGTAAGAAAAAATATTGTCAAACAATTGCTAGACCAGTAATTTGTCATTATCAGCTGGTACCACAATTGTCGATCTGAAAATCGTCTGAACATAGCTTAATGACCAAAATGTGGCTAAACGAGTATTTGCCGAGTTTTTATCTTTGTACAACTATACAACTCTTTAAAAAATGTAAAAATAAATTCAACAAAATGTCAACATTATTTAGTGCTATACACTTCTTGCTCTATGCAGACGGGTTTTTGACAATATCCAAATCGAAGTTAATAGTTGCTTATAGTCAGGAAGTTTGAGAAAAGTTTAGTTTTGCACAAATTAAACAAGATAGTGCCTTAGTATTCGTTGACTGTTTAACGAACAAGAGTTTAAAACAATTTTTTCCTTCAACCACACATAGGAAATGCCAATCATTTTCAGTGAAGTAATTTAGTACAAGCATACAATTTTTTGCATCTCCCGAAGGCGAGAATAATCTAAGAAACAAGTGAAATAGCACACGAACCACGTTTTTGGGCTATAAAATTGTAAGACACATATACAAATGAAATACTATGTACATAGTGAAAAGAAACGATAAAATCAAGCATCAAAAGATGCGCGTTCTTAATGAAGACCATATTTCAACGATATTAAGTGATATGTACATAAATTTTATAGATATTCGCTGTAAGCCATTGCTGACCTAATAATACTCAAAATACTTAGTTTTGGTAAATCATGTCGATGCAAAAAAAAAATAATAATTGGCGCTCAAACAAGCAAAAATAAATTTAATATAAGAGTCTGCAAGTGAGGTAAGTGTGATAATTAAAGACAAAAACAACATTTTGTTTTCAGGTGAGGTATGATAACAATCTAATTTTGTCACAATTGCTTCACCAAGCAAAAGTAATAAATGTAAAGGCTAACCTTTGGCACCAATGTATTAACACTCAAAGTGCTGGTGATATGCATGACTGCTACTTCAGATATACTATTTTATTTGATAGGAAGTATCCACTAATTAATAACGTTTTTCTCTTTAATTTAATTGTATAAAAACTGCCACCAGAAACTAATCAATTTGCCTATCTGTGGGACATATCAATCTGTCCAAAAATTTGTCCAATACAATTCCTTATCAAACATCAAACACTACTAGGAACATGGCAAACAATAATTTTTTTCGGATTTCAGAAAGTACAACAGCAAAAGGGTTGGTATGCATAATGAACACGATAAACGCAGAAAAAAAAACAGAAAGAAATATGCCCTCTATACCGGCGACGAAAAAGTTTTGTTTTTATCTCTTCTGGTTTTTTTTTTTTGCTTTTAGACAGCATTTTTTGAAGCAAAAAGAAAAGAAACACGTGAAAACCATATGGATGGAAAAGATAAACCATGTTTTTCATTTTGTTATCTTTTGTTGTGGAAATGTAAGCTACCATTATCCATTTTATGAAAATGTTACCTCTCTAATAAAAGCTGTGGTTTTACATTATAAATAATAAAAGGCGCGAAATTTAATTCCTCTTTAAGATAAAAGGGTTTCGTTGTCGTAGTTATAATAATAAAAAAAAAAGTAATTAAAACGTTACGCATAACCCTGAATCATAGATAGATTTTTTTTTTTTGTTAAATATTACTCAGATCACAGACAAGTGATAAACACACTTTCTTTTTCTAATCTGAAACATTTCAAATATATATTTTCTCTTAGCTTCTTAATCAGCATTCGAAATTCGAAATATAGTCAAAAAATTTTGAAAAAATTCACTATCACGGCCACTGATAACTGGGGCACGCACAAACATCGATATCAATTTCAGATGTACTCGCACCTACCCCTGTTTTATTTATGAAAACTGACATTTGACAGATACACCAAAAGTAAATATAACAACTAAAGTATCAATGCATATTTGTAAACATTTTAAAAAACGATTCGCCTTGGAAAACTCGGAACACTACGGAAGGGTAAGAGAGAGTGATTTGTACTCTCTATGGGTTTGCGAGCCTCTAAGAGAGATCTTGCGCACTGATTGGTGTTGATATCCTAGTTCCTCCCAAGAAAGAAGAGAGATATCCAGTAAAGTGTTGTTGTTTTATTTTAATTTTTTTTTTTGGCTACAAGGAAATGCATTCATTATTCAAAAAGTTTCCAAAAATTTCGTAATACGTTAGGAGGGTGCCCATTTTCACCATCATTTGGTAGATTGGTGGGTGGGAGCATAAGGGAAACAGGTGAAGCGCAAGGTGTGAAAACAAGATACCTAACATTGGGATTGTAGGCCTAGGGCAGGCAAAAGATTGTCAAGTAATTTCTGTTTAATTACACTACGTCCCAAAAACACGAAACCCACACCCACACGCGCTATATACACTGTACACACCTTGATTTATTTTGCACTTAGGG
The DNA here is from genome assembly GCA_963583995.1 of Xylota segnis. NCBI lineage: Eukaryota > Metazoa > Arthropoda > Insecta > Diptera > Syrphidae > Xylota > Xylota segnis. The sequence continues at coordinate 59,709,004 of OY757237.1, forward strand.
AATACTTTTTCACTGTTTCACTACTGTATGGCACTTGTATTTGGTTTACAAATCGTGTGAATGCATTTTGTTAAAATTGGTTTTTTTTTTCTCTTTTTTGTTAACCTTTCATATTCTTTCACATACGATTGTCAACTTCGCGACTAAAATTTGACTGACGTATAGATTAGAAAAATCTTTTGAACGATGTGATGTATCCAATATTGTGATCCGTTTCTCGTCTAGCACAAAGGTTTTTTCTTGAAATTCATTTTTATTTATTTTTGTATTTTTTTTTTAAATTCTACTTTTGATAATAGATTATTTAATCCTATGAAAATGAAAGAAGAAAAAAAAACGCACAACTGAGGCGGAGGTGGTGGATAATGCCAACCGACCTCAGCTCTTGGGTATTATTCCGCTAGAACTTGCGTTGCGTACGAACAACGATGATAAACTAAACAAATGGCAAAAGCTTCAGCACAGAGTGACTGTGGGGCAACCATGGATGGTTGGTGGTGAGCTGTTTGCTGACGAGCCTCGGTAAGGTTTCAAATGCGCGCGAGGGGGCTGTAATCGCATTTACACCACCACCCTCTCTGCCGCCAATGGAGGTTAGTGGAAGCAGTTGTGTCTAAGCTTTCTCCATGCCCATTGATTTTCTGTAACAAATGCAATGTATGTATGTACATATGTATGGTTTTTTCTCATTCTTTTCGTTTAATTTGTTTTTGTTTTTATTCAGATTTCATTAGAGGCAAGCTTTTTGGGTTGAGTGATTTTTTTTTGTATAGAAAGGAGAGATCATGACATCTTGCTCCAGTTTCTTTTACGTTACTCAACTGTTATATGGATGCTAGTAATAGAGAGTGCGGGAAGATTTATTAGAAGATTCTCTCTTAAAAATAATGCAATTTCTATAGCAATGAGCTATGGCAGATTGAGAGAGGTCCTCAAATTCATACAGTGTGTTGCTGGCTATTCAAAGCCATGAGTATTTCTTTAAGTTTTCAATGTGTCATTGAATTATAGAATGACTAGAACGATTGTACATACATATGATACATACGTGTACTCTAAAAGTCATATGATACTACTTATCTTTGCACGCACTACACAGAATTTGAAACATGACATTTTGACTTCAATTTGAAGATTTCATTTGCCTATAATTAGCGCAAATAGTACAATTTGATAATGAGTTTCCTTCGCGGTATAGAGGTCGGTTCATTTATGATATAACAACGTTGTATCGTGCAGCATTATGACGGCATCATGCATCCTGAATGGAAAAAATTATGTATTGTCGTTATCAGCATTTATGAGGTAATCGCTGATACAATGCGAGTGACATGGATGTTTTAGCGGTGTTATACAGAAGAGCAACACAGAATAGTTGGCTACGGTCGCATTGTACCCTATCTATCCTATACAAGGTGGCCCAGAATGTATCATCCTAACGGAAGATGCTAAAACTTTTGGATATGACAAAAACTGTCACATGTTTTGACATTATCAAGTATCAAGTATCAACTAGCAATGGAATGTTATACTCTGCAAGATCAGGGAATACTCTATCTGGCTACGGAATAATTCTTCAGTGATGTTGGCGTATGGTGAACTTCGGCTGGCCTACGTCAAGTGATCAAACACTAAGTCGTTTACCCACTCGCCTCGAAGAGACTTAATAACATGCGACAGAAAAGTCGACGAATGATAAGGGGTACAGAAGCATGATGAACCAGTTCTGATTGCCACGAATTGATGCATTTGGACTGGAGGACACATGGTTCTAACAAGATGATCTAATCGCAGACACAGTTTGCTGGTAAATGGAAATTTTGAAGGATGCATTTCCGGGTCGCCTAATGTCTCGTTTAAGCGATTTGCACTGGCCGGCAAGACTGTTTTCTTTGAGATTTCTTGAAGTCACGGGTCTATGAAAATAAGCCACAAACTCTGGAAGTTCTTAAAGAGGATATCTAACAAGAGGCAATTGGAGATGCGATAAAGAGCATAAATGGTTATCAACAACGGCACGAGTTACTTAACCAATATCATCTTTAAAAACTTAAAAGGTTAAAAACTTAAAGGTCCAAATGAATATTAAAGAAAATTAAAAAAACATCGAGTAAGTGTTTGTGGGTCACCCTGCATGCAAAAAATTAACTCTAAATATGATTAAAAAGTAATGCTCTCGAAAACAGTTGGAAAAAATAATTTAAGAACCACGGATGAGGGCCCTAATTCAGACAATTGCCGATGTTAGGGCATTGTTGTTCTTGCTTTGCTTAGTCATAAACCAAAATTCACTGGAGTGATGATCTAAGAAGCTTTTTCTTTTAATTTGTCCAGTAAATCCATGTTTAACATAATTTGATTAATATACATTAATTTATGTTTTTAAACAAAAGTCGCACAAAAATTAAAAGTAAAAATACGCAAATTCATTTAATTGGATCATGTGTTAACGACTTTGAACAATGTCATCGTAACGATTTTCAGCTGAATAGGACAATACCACGTTAGGTAAAAAAAGTGCTTGCACTTGGATGGCTTCTTGTCACGTTGACTGGTTTTCAAATCAATATGAAAACATTCTCAATGGTATATCTAATAGGATTAAGATCCATTAAATATAATAGAAACTGCTAACCATTATACATACATACATATGTATACATACATACATACATACATTGAAGGAATGCATACTGCAAATTAGAGGTTTATTCCATTAATAAATTTTGATAAATTTCAAAATGTGTTCATCAGTTTATGGTTAATAAGATAGCGGGAAAAGGAAGTAACAAATAACACAAGATCCAACCTGCAATCTGGACAGTAATGTGGAACGTACATACATACATATGTATACATACATATGTCCAGATTGCAGGTTGGATCTTGTGTTATTTGTTACTTCCTTTTCCCGCATGTATGTATACATATGTATGTATGTACGTTCCACATTACTGTCCAGATTGCAGGTTGGATCTTGTGTTATTTGTTACTTCCTTTTCCCGCTATCTTATTAACCATAAACTGATGAACACATTTTGAAATTTATCAAAATTTATTAATGGAATAAACCTCTAATTTGCAGTATGCATTCCTTCAATGTGCATTTTTTTATAGTGAGAGAACAATAAATTTATACTTTATTATTAACCCAGGCGTATGCGTAATATTTTCATTGAATTAGTACCTACTATGAACTTTATCGATATGGATTGATTACCTATTTATTATTAAACATGGTGAAGGGTGAACTAGTTAACGAAAGAATTTCAGGAATACTGCTCAAATTGGAGTTACAATTTGTTTTTGTTTCGAGGGAAATGGGGCTATGAACAGAAAAGTGCTTAGACGTTCATTGGCCTTTTTATTAACACTTTTACGAGTATATGTCAAGGCAAGTCTTTAAAAACGTGGATGATCAAACTCTGTGTACATAAAGTTCACTTCAGCCTTGGCGCCTGAACGAATTGATTTCCACCTTCATTATTATCATTAATATATATGTAGATATATTAATAAAATAACAATATATGTATGCCATAAAATTGGTCAATATAGTTCTACCTGGCACTGCGACCTGCATTGTATTATTTGCTATAACTCCTGAAGTATTTAATTTATTAGTAGGAGATATCCAGGAAATGCAAATATCTAAAGGTGAATTTAACTGGCTGATAAAAGAGATCAACCCAAATAAAAAGAAAAATAACCATTCTTAATCGCTGACCCTGATTATTCTAATCCTACTTTATGGTCATTTGGAACAAAAAATGATTTATATAATATTCGGCTACGGTGGCGTTGACGGCCTTAGGAGAAGAAAATTCAACGAAAAAATATCCGAGCCGTGCATCGTAATCGACCTAATATAAAAATTGCATATCAGTTTTTCAAACCGGCAAAGACATACATATAGGGCAAATAAACACCAGCGCTCCGGGCCAGAGTCTTCGAATCTAACTTGTAGGAACAACGCAGCAAAGAAAGGTCTAAGGAAAAAGACAACGATTAAGTCCCAGGTACCACAATATGCGGTCGGATACTCAATCCTAGACATCCTAGACGGGCACTTACTTTACAGCTTAAAGCTAGTGCGCAGGTTTGTTGTTAAAATTTTTCAAATGTTAGACTGTTCTAAAAAAGATGAGTTGCAATGCAATACACCGTTTTTTCTCAACTACGAAAGGACACTCGGATCTCAGCCAAGGATCCTCTCATAAGTTTAGAAAAGTTTTGGAACGACAAATCTACATATAAGTTCTAGTTTGAACGATGTATGCTCAGAACAATTTTGACAACTACACCTACGAGGCCTTAACAGACATAAACGTTTTCCGTGGAATTTATGTATATTTTATGCCAAAAGATTATTTTTTTTTTAATTTAAATATATAATATACATATAGGAGAATTGTGTGTACTATATGTATTTGAGTTTAATAATTTGTTTGGTACAAGTGTTTTCTCACTTCTTTTCATTTTCAAAAGCCCAGACTCAAATTTGAAACCCAAAAAGTTGTGACATGAATCCGTTGTGACGTCTCGACATGTGAAATTACTAATCGGTACAAATGGGGAATATTAGGGATCAAACTCAATGGACTTCGCATAGGTAGAAAATTTCCCCGTCTACAGAATTAAGTTTTCAGATGAATCTCTCACGATTACGTGATTACGATCACGATTGGGTAACAGTCTCCCTTCTATAGTGAATACCTTACCTACATTGTCACGAGGTTAAAAGTATCAAATAACATAACACACAGTCACCTTTTTCAGGAGGTATATAAAGGCAGCTGGATTTTTTTTCAAAACTACTACATAGATTGTATATAAAAGGGAAATCAAGTAATAAGTGAAATTTTTGTTGAAGAGACTTAAATAATTAAGTTAGCAAGCAAGGATTTCATTTTCAAAATTGCCGAAGTGAAGACGGAAGCATTTTAGTTCCGTATACCTATCATGGTATACGATCAAAATGAAATTTTCTCCGATTCGTACGGAGTCACAACTTTAGTGAAACGGATACCGTGATAGCTTTCAGGTTTTAGAGAGAGTACTATTTCAGACTAAGTCAAAACGAATAATACCGAAAGTTGTTTAAAGACTGTGATACGATTTGATTGCAAATAGTTCAACATTTCCATCAAAAATGCAATTTTTTCTCGACAACAGTCGGCATAATGTAAGCGGTGTGCTCACGGATCTATGGATCTACTGTTTTTTCTTACCTTTTTTAAATTCTTTAATGAAACATGAGTTTCATACTTTACGGATCACAATTAGATGTAATCTCTTGAGTATAGTAGGGTATGAGTGTATAAATGTATTTGAGCTTGCGAGGTAACTACCAAAATCGCTCTTGTGTTGCAGATGTATTCGTAAAATATGCATCTTGAAAAATTGAATCTTGTATTCAAGAGATTGTGAATGACTCCAAGTTAATCTCCTCCTGATAAAAAAAAATAAAAACAGACCTTTAATCCGTTGAACTTCAATTTGCTGTGAACATAATACGCCAAAAGTTGCTGCTAACGTGAAGCGTGTTACTCACCCAGGGTCAAAGATGCTCTTAAGCTATTTGAAAAGACATACAATGGGAACAGCTCCTGCCTATTAGTTTATAATGACATCAACTAAGGCATGAAAAACGGCTGCAACTGCAGCTCCCATTGTATAAAACAAATAATCTTCATGTATTTATTTAATAAAACTTTTATTATTCGCTACAATTTATTTAGCAACACCATCCTACTTCCAGTCATCTAAGCACTGCGGATCTTTCTGCGCTCTCTGTAAACTGAGTCACGTTGAACTGCATATTTATAACAGTTCAATAATTTACTTTAAAAATATGTATAAACAAATAAAATAATATTTACTTACTAAAGGGATCAAAGCGAATTATTTCAATTTTCTCAGCTAATCGTTCCCGAGTAATGTTAAACTTGTGGCCGCTTACAACACTTTCCATGAGAACCATGAGTTTTCTACAACAGATAAACGAGTGTCATTTCCTTTTTACAAACAAATCCTTGCATTTCAAACTTACTTGCTTTTGACTTTTTTTAATAAAACATTCGTAATAAACATTTTCAATTTGTGAAACTAGAAATATTTTTAGATAGATTCTATCAAATTTCTTCCACCGGTGAGGCTAGAGATGATGCAAACGTCAAAAACATATGATATTTACAACATTATCGACCGTATCGGTAAGATAGTTTATTTTCCTGTCAATCTTCTTGCTTAAAACTGTTACTAATTTGGTAGGTAGGTTGATGTATTGGATGACTCACAGGATGAAAAGAAACCAAAAAGATAGGTTTTTCTGGACCGGGTAGTGACTCTCGAGGAACACTCTTATAAAACCAGTAAATGGAACAGAGTTTGGTGTGTGGGACCTAAGGTCATTTTCACAACCGTTCGTATTGTACATGTTACCTTCCTTACACTCCTGGGTATATTGCGAGTTGTATTGTGAAAATTCTTTGGAATTCTCCGGGTATTGAAACTCGAACTTTTCGCTCAGTAACCCGACGCACTAACCACTGTTCCATGACACTTGGACTCTCGTTAAAGAACCAAATCCAATGGTATGTGAATCTATGCTAATATCGTCTGTACCAAACTCTACTACACGCATTATATCCACGTTTCAGCTAAATGCGTTACGAGTTTTATTCAGTTACTCTCAAAACATGTTTTCGTGGCATCTTAAGAATTGTGATAAATAACTTTATTTCCAATGCCACACTTTATAACAATACCATTGAAACGCTTAACTATTTAAAGGTTTATCGAACATCAGCAGCCCTCTTTCCCATAGCGCCTGCACTATAGAGATCTTCCGCTCCTCGTCATCGTCAAGAGGCAGTTCATTCACAGCTACATACTCCGGGTAGGATTTGATCAACACTTCAACACTACTAGCATCTTCTGGTTCAATCTCGATATAGTTCGGGTCGTATTCGCAGTACTCCTTTGAATTATCCACGTAGTAGTATATGCGAATTTTGTCCTCCTCCTCAACGAGACGAAGGATATTAGCCCGCAATAAACGTACCTTTGTCATTGAGTCGATTTCATAATCTGCGACACATTGACCTTCGGAATTGGCTGTGTTCTTACTGCCAAAAACGGTGCGCACTTTTTCTTCAATCGTGATTTCAGGAGGTAGTGATTCGTGTTGATACTTCTTAGCTAATTGGTCGACAGCTTGATCGACTGGAATTTCTTTCAGGGCCTTGGCTATAAGATCGCGACACTTACGAAGAAAATCTTGCCTTTCCTTTGTATCTACATCGGAATAGACAATGCCAGCATTATGCCACACATTCAAAGGAAGACCTCGTCGAAATTCAACGTTCTCGGCGATCGCCCGTTGAAGAATCAGCGGGAACATTTTCTCCATCAGATCAGCATATGACTGTTTCTGGTACACACTCAATGTTATGTGTAGGGAATGATAACCTGGCTCAGTAAATGCTTGATGTATAGTTCCACGCGGAAAATAAAGAATATCACCAGGCATGAGAACTTTTTCCAATATCGGTTGGCCAATTTCTTTTTGGGAGAAATTTTCAGATGAAAATCTTGGCAGCTCCTCCTTCTTGGACCTCGGATTATATAGCTTCCAACGCTTCCGCCCTTCTATTTGTAGAACAAACGCCTCGATGTCATCGTAATGAGGAGCAAATCCTTGGCTGTTGGGAGGAGTGAGGTATGAGTTCGATCCCACCATACAGTGAAAAAATTCCTGTAAAGTTGTGTTCATTGCAAATATTGCAGGCAAATATGTCTGCGGATTAAGCAAGCGAATACTGCATCCATTCGAATAATGATCCCAAACTGCTGGCGGCATAGCACGACCTTCTGGATTCAGAGTCTCACGTACACCTGCGATATTTAATGAATTATTAATGGGTTGCGTTTAATTAGCCCATAGTTACCATTCTTGTAGGAAGTTATATCGATATTTTTAGTGAACTCGATGTGATTATCGATGAGCATTTGATCAATCATTTCAAACGAGATGAGTTTGTTAAAGTATGCGGGATCATTGCGCTCCACTAGACAGGGAGCCTTCTCCCAAAATTTTTCAAAGAAAGTGTCAATTTCAATTGGAGCCAGGAGCCATTTAAAAAGTCTCGAGCCATCCTTGATGCTGCTATTGCGTAAAGGCAAGTTTATCGATGGTGACGGTGGTTCCTTCTTGACAACAGGTGTCGAGTTTACTTCATTGGCAATCTCCTTTGGAGTGGATGTCTTTTCGGGATAGTCTACGGGTGTTTCCTTTGATGGTTTGTTCTTTTTCTTAGCTGCTTTTTCCACAGTTCCATTTGAAGTACCCGCAGAGTTTTCAGCTAGTTTCCTCTTACGAACAGTGGTGGGTTTAACTGGTTTATCTACATTATCCTTTGTTTGGCCTTCATCTGTTGGGTGTATTCCTGATGGAGACTGCTTAGCAACATTTTGTTTTTTCTTGCGATCAGGTTTCAATTTTTCCTCTTCGTGTATTACTTCTTCGGTATGGACAGTCTTTCCATTTTGAGTAGGCTTCGCCGGACTCTTGTTCGGAGTTCCAATTGTATGTTTCTTGCCCTGTGGATTCCTATTTTTCTTCGGACTTTGTTTCTTTGCTGATTTTTTACCAGTCGCCTTTTTATAGACTGCAAATGCTGAGACTTCTTCCATCGTATATTAAAATTTTATAAAAACACCGCAGAATTGCATGGAGTTTTACCGACTTGTAAATCGAACGTCAAAACACAGGCACGTGCTCTGGATTTGTATAGTAATGGTAAAAGATTTGATTATTTATAACACTTTAATTTCTTCACATAAAAACCATTATTTTCTTTGAATATAGACGACTGCGCGAATACTTAATAAATTGGGAGTATTGTGAAAAGCAAGGACACTGGTACTAATTCTCTATTAGGGGATGAACCGTAAAGCATAGTACAGATTTGAAACTACAGTCTAAAAATAATATTTAAGTTATTTAATCAAAAGATAGTAATTTCCTAGACACTGGATTGGATTTTGAATTAACAACATTGCACTTGGAATATCAGTGAGTTTTCATAATGCAAACGCAGCTTAGTACTGTTACCAACAAAACTCCCAACACATCCGTTAAAACACTACATATCTAATAAGGCTCTTAGGCTTTACCTTTTATAAACCAGACCAAGAACAGCGCATCAATCACTTTTTAAGATTATATAGTCGTTAACAACCAACAAGGTGTTGTTCTGTTATCAGCTTAAGGTTCTGTATAACAATTAACTTCAAATGCGATTGTCACAAACAGCTGCACAAGAAATGACAATTTTGTTTACAATAGTTCTTCGGCGGTTTTGTTTCGCAAATATTTGAAATAATTTCGTATTTAAAATGGATGAGCAAAATGTGGAACAAGAAGCACCCAATCTTAAACAACCTGATCCCGATGCAGATTTATCAAATTTGCTTACAGCCGAGGAATACCTCCAACAGAATGACATAGTCCTGTTGGACTACGAGAAGCAAATGTTCTTGGACATGGTTCACTCCGATGGATTGGTTGTTTGTGCCAAGTTTGTCCTGAAATAGGTGTTCGCTAATAAAAAATGTATTTCAGTCATTTCTATTTGCAGAGGTCTTCCCTATGACAGAGTGATAACCAACATCATGAAAGTATACTGCGATGCTGGAAACCTTATTTTAGTGGTGAATGCATCTGATTGGGATGAGGAGTACTACAAATCTAAGCTGGAGAAAAAATACGTGCATGAAGTAGCCAACACTGCTTCTGAAAGGTTATATCTACATAAAACTAGGTATAAACATATACTTAAGTATCTTAATTCTGCTTTCTTAGGGAAAGGATTTATCTTGAGGGTGGTATTCAATTTATATCTACCCGGATCCTAGTCGTTGATTTGTTAAAAAATCGCATCCCCATCGAATTGATAACAGGAGTGATTATATTGCGTGCACATACTATTGTGGAATCATGCCAAGAAGCATTTGCACTTCGCTTGTACCGCCAAAAAAATAAAACAGGCTTTATAAAGGCGTTTTCCAGCAGTCCAGAGGCTTTCACAATCGGATTTGCACACATAGAACGTACGATGAGGAACCTCTTTGTCAAAGAGCTCTATATCTGGCCACGGTTCCATGCAACAGTTCGTGCGTCTCTTAAGCGATTTGAAGCGCAAACTGTAGAACTGCATGTGCCAATGTCAGAAAAGATGATTACCATTCAGGCTCACATTTTGGATATAATGAATTATTTGGTAAAAGAAATCAAGCGGATCAATCGTTATGTCGACTTAGAAGAGATTACAGTTGAAAATTGTGTCACCAAGAAGTTTCATAAGATACTCCAAGTGCAATTGGATTGCATTTGGCACCAGTTGAACTCGCAGACAAAGCTAATAGTCGCCGATTTGAAAATCTTACGAAACCTTATGATGTTAGTTAAACTTTTTGTGGTTACTATTACATATTTGTTTTAATGTTACTAATCAATGGGTTTCAGTTCAACTATATACAATGATTCTGTGAGCGCGTATTCTTTAATGAAACGATACAGGACAACTGAATACGCTCTGAGTAATTCTGGTTGGGTTTTGCTGGACGCTGCAGAACACATGTTCATGTCTGCAAAAGATAGAGTGTTTAACACGGCAGGAGGTAGTTTTTGAATACATATCAATGAATCACGGTTGGATTCGTTTTTATTCGTTTTTATTTTCAGAATTTCAACCGGAACCATGTCCAAAGTGGAAAATTCTGGCAGAGGTTCTTAAAGTCGAAATCCCCAGTGACATGAAAACAACCAAATCTGACTCAAAAACACCGCCGAAAGTACTTATTCTCTGCCAAGATGCTCGAACTTGCTATCAATTGCGACAGTTTCTGACCGAAGGAGGAGAGCGATTTCTTCTCTATACAGCAATGAAACATGGCATTCCAATTGGAAAGCTGTCTCAAACATTCGAGAAAGTGAAAAACACCAAGTTCTCCGAAGGTCATACTTTGTCCACCAAGAAACCGGAAAGAACCGAAGCCGATGCAACCGATCCAGAAGCTGGTTCAAAACAAGAGGATGAACTTACACAGTTGCTTTCAAAGGATGACCCCATATATGAGGATATTTTCCAAGAAAGCTACGTTTTAACAATGACACAGCAAGATGTGGAAGAATGTAATGTATCAAAAGAAGAAAGTAGTGGAGATGAAGATATCACACTGAACTGTTCAGTTTTCGAGCCATTTCCAGAAGTATAGACATGTTCCTAGCCATTTCGGATAAGTGTTGAGATTTTTTTTTTTTAGATGGAAAACCTTGATATAACTGCATCAATTGCAAAAAATAAGCAACCACTTATTTGCATCCAGACATTCAAAACCGAACGCGAGGGTTCAATGGCATTGGATCGAATATTGGCTGAAATTGAACCTCAGTACGTAATAATGTATCATTGCAACGTCGCAGCAATAAGGCAGTTGGAAGTTTATGAAGCTCGAATGAGACGTCCCGTAAGCCAGAGGATCAAGGTGTTCTTTTTTATTCACGCACAAACAGTTGAGGAGCAATCATATTTAACCAGTTTAAGGAGGGAGAAACAGGCTTTCGAACTCATCATCGACACAAAAAGCGTGAGTCATATTTATTACAGCTTCATAGAGACAGTATGGTTTTTTTTTTTTTTTTTTTTGCAGAAAATGGTTATTCCAGAATATCAAGATGGTAAGACCGATGAGGCCTTCATTTTACTTAAACACTACAAACACGTTGATGAAGAAACAAATGAAAATACTCGCAAAGCTGGTGGACAAGTGGAGGCAGTACACGAGTCTCCGAAAATCATTGTTGACATGAGAGAATTTCGCTCTGACCTACCTTGTTTGATTCATAAGCGCGGCATCGAAGTTCTACCAGTAACAATAACTGTGAGATTCTAAGATTTTTGTTTGCTCTTTCCCGCACTTATCGCTGATTTGTGTTTGCAGATTGGGGACTATATTCTGACACCAGAGATCTGTGTAGAAAGAAAATCAATTTCTGACCTTATAGGTTCTCTTAACTCTGGTCGATTGTATAATCAATGTATTCAGATGCAACGACACTATACAAAACCAATTTTGTTAATCGAATTCGATCAAAATAAACCCTTTCACCTTCAGGGCAAATACATGCTGTCAACTAACACGAGCACAACTAATGCAGATATAGTTCAGAAACTTCAGCTTTTGACAATACATTTTCCAAAACTTCGACTAATTTGGTCTCCCAGTCCCTATGCAACAGCGCAATTATTTGAAGAACTCAAAATGGGAAAACCCGAACCAGATCCGAAAAAAGCAGCGGCCATTGGTTCAGAAGAGTCGGGAAGCAGTATAGATGTTTTGGAAAAATTCAATTCAAATATCTTCGATTTTATGATACGATTGCCAGGTATTAACTCGAAAAATATTCATAAAGTTATGCGGCAAGGCGGAAGCCTAAAAGAACTTTTGACTAAGTCACAGGTAAGATAACGAAATCCAAAAATAGTTATTTTATTGATTCACACTTGGTTTTAGGCTGAGTTAGCAGAACTTTTAGATTCACAAGCTAATGCAAAAATGCTGTGGGATATATTACATGTTGCTCATTTGCCACAAAAAGATGAAACTGCCGGACCTTCTTCGGCGGCAGCCAAATCTTTCCAGTCGAAATTCAAAAGACGCGGTCGTGGAGGCGGGAGTAGTTGGAGGGGCAATCATTTTTGAAAACAACACTTATTTACTTCTTTAAGTTTAAGCCTTTCTATACCAAATTGTTGATTAAAATTCTTCCTCATATTAAAATCATTTAAATGAATTCAAAACTTGCAGGAGAAGCATCTGTATGCCTACGAATTCCCTTTCAGTTTCTCATGAAGTTTTCCACTTTATCGGCTAAAGAGAAATTTCCACCTCACTTTGATGTGGTAGGTAATTCATACTCTTACATCTACCTCCTCCTCCAACAGGTGTTGTGGTGGCTGTATCCAAAGGCAAAACATAAATAAATAGAAATACCACAGGTAAACAGAAAAATGCGACGATCGTATTACTAATTTTTAAGAGAACTGCATGTAAGAGGTGGATTAAGGTGTGTTTTTTTTCGATGTGTACGGACCGAAGTAACATAAAAGAGCAGGTATTGTTATAAAAACAGGTAAACTGTCGGTAATAATAAAAATTTCTGTGTATGTATGTATTTGGATATTCGTTCGGATGGGTGTAAGGTAAGAACCTAAATTCCATTCGTCCGAATACTTGATTAGTTGGCTTAAAACTTTCAAACCGAGTTGTTGTGTGTGCGTAGTCTTAAGACGTCGTTTTTGCCACGGAAGAAAAAAAATCAAAGAAAGAGAAATAAACAATTTTCTATTTAATCTATTCAAAGGAAACCAATATATAAATATATACAGATGCAGAGTGATTATTTTCTGCAAGTGCAAATTTAAAGTGAAGTTTTGTTTTTCTTATTGAAAAGGAAATGAAAAAAAGTTGAAGTACGTGCTTTCCTGTCTCGTAAAATATATTATATATAATCTATATACAGATACACACATGAATAAGTAAAAGAAATTCTTTAGAGTTTAGTGCGCAACGTACGAGTACTTTGGTGAATTTAGTTTAATAATAACGATGATAAAAGCAAGAAAAGGAGTTTACAACTTTAACTTATAATCTTAAAGCAGCCATCTTTGAATTTTTTACAACCTTCTTAAGTTATGAACAAGAAAACACAGCAAATTACGTGTATCTTATCGAACGCGAGAAAAAATCTACGCAAATCTATGGGAAAAATTATTTTTTTTTTTTTCATAAATCGTTCTTGTCGTTGTTGTACGTACATGCCATTGAAATGATGTGGAATATCTAACAGATACTGTACAGGTATTTTGCGGTTGGCATACAAAAAAATTGATACAAAAAAAAAGAAAAAAGAATCTTGCCAAACGAGAAACGTGAATATAAATATGGAGTCCAGAAGTCATAGACAAAATACACACTCATAATTTTGTATTTCAAACGTGTCAGTGGTTTGGAATTTCTCATATTAAGTCTGTGTATCTCATTATCGAGAACCTGGATAAAAATGTGTAATGAATTTCTAAAATGCTTTGGTTTTAGCTGTACGTATACAATCGGAAAGTTATTGTTTTGAAACTCAGTTCAGTCTACAGTTTCGAATCGGTTCAGTATAGGTAGTAACTGTTATCTAATAATGATCTTCTGCTAGGATACAAATTGATTTTAATCTTTGATTTGAGGATATAGCTATTCTAGACGATGGCAGAAACTCACCACCAGTGCTAAAATTCACCTCTTTCTCTTCTAATGCCTAAAGTTCTCTTAGTTATTTTGTATGTACATACACTGATATGTAGGTATATGTAGCCATAGCTATCATCTAGAAAATTTAACATTTAACACACGTAAAATTTGACACACAGTTCAAGATCTATGTTTGATTAAAAAATTTGGTCGCGTGAATGTCATGATTTTTGATTTGAAACAATTCATACATACCGGTAATTCATTTGTGTCATAGGAATATAAGAATAGTTGAACCCTATTTCAAACTTTTGGGTAAATTTAATTTACCACTTTAGGGTTTTGTTCATGCCGTAGTGATAAATGAGACAAAAACGAAAAGTTCAACTTCCACTTCAATTGTGAATGAGATTTGTGTTGCGATTTATCAAAAATTCATATTCATTCATTTATCTCTTAATATTTTCAAATTTTTTCATATTTTTTTTATCATTTATGCCTTGCTTAAGTCTTGCGTTGTGTCTTGTTATTTATTTTTTGTATTTAAAGTAAGATAAATACTAATGATCAAAAAAATGTGAAGAGCGACAAATAAACACTTGGCTTGACTTCGAATGGAATTTGTTGTTAATTATATGATATGAAGGTCAAAGACACAATTTTAGATTAGTTTTCATTTCATTGGGTCAAAGTAAATAAATAATTAATCTTTAATCCTCTTCGGGTGTAACATAGTATGAAAAATAAGTCAACAGAATCCAAACGCAACATTGATGATTGAAGGGCTTTTCTGTATTAGATCTGTGTATATATTATTTGTTTCTCTCATCTCCCTCCTACAATATATTCGATATACTATATTACATCGGGAAGCAGTCATGCTGATATAGGTTTAATAATAAAAATAGCAAAAATAAGGGAAGAAAACGGAAAGAATATCGCTATCTAACTGTGAAATGTAAAACAGGTTCCGGTTATATTCTATTCCATAATAGCCACACTACTCTAAACAGCAGCGAGACGACCACGCTGACGACGTTAAGTCCACTTCAAGTTCTTACATTAACTCTTTCGTTTTTAACTTTTTTTTTTCTTTCCTTATTTTCTCTCTCAGTTCCTATGTTCTTCAATAATTTCTCTCTTTATTCACTTGCTTAAGTTCGTTGCTTCGTTGTTTACCTCACAGTCTTATTGTATTTACTTATCAGTTTAGTTATGTGCAGTCAAACTGAACGATCGGTAGTTTGGAAGATATCCAGAGATTAACGTCAATGTAGAGGCATGAATTTGCTACTTACTTACTTTCTAATTTCGTTTGATTTTCACATCAGAACTATCAGTTCATATTTCGCAAAATATACATAATTTGTAGTAGGGCATACTATAATAGATTGGGCGTACATACATTGCATTACCAGAAGCTAAACGTTAAGTGGGTTACAAAGTAGTGAAACTGTCCTAGAAATTATAATTGCAAATCACAGCTTTTACATACCACGAAAGAAGCAAAACAGAGTATCTTGAATAAAAGCTCAATTTCGCCTTTAACATCAATGTTAACAGAGTATACTCTCGCCTTAGAATCCGGCGTGTGTCAGTTTATGAGTGTTCCAGAACTTAGAGTTAATATTAACGTCAGGGTTTAACGCCCTCGCTGTTCAATTACTTTGCGGCTGTTTAATACCACCATAGTAAGCAGCTTATATTCGTAACTGTCCATGTTTGTTTTGTAGGTTTTTCGTATTGGTATTTCGTACGCGAATTTACCGTCAAATCCAATTTTGCATGCACAAACAGTATGATTTAGGGCAAACACCTATGATTTTCTTAATTGGAATCACAGAGCTCGTAATAGAATATCCGATGATAGGAGTGTGCAGTGAATTTTAAGTGGAAAAAAAGACGGAAGAGTGGACACTTAAACGATAGAGGTACAAAAAGTATGATATGACGTGATAGGACTAGTTTAAAAAAAAATTTGCGAAACCGATATGAAATTGCATTTAATTAAGTGCACTTTTAAGCTGCAATATTATCGCAAAATTAGTAGAAAACAAGTTTTTTTTTCTCATTAAAAGCTACATATGTATGTTCGTCAACTCGCACTGCAGTTCAAAAATCGAACTGAGAACGAACAAACTTGTTACACGCAACTACTAGCACTATCAACTCAATAAATTAACTACATATGGTCGTTGAAAATTTGTAAAGTATGTAAAATATAAAAAAAAAAAAAAAATCCACCTTTATGCTAAAGATTTATCAATCATCCAGAATTGAAAGTTCAAGTATGATAGTTAGTCAAAAACTAACGTAAAAAGCATGAACTGCCACCCATGCCTAGTGACAAACCACTACGATCATTTTTGACGGATGTTATCTATGAAATTTCGGAAATATTTAGCCGAATTATAGAGAATTTCACAGCATAAGTATAATTTTTGTGAAAATATTAGAATATGAAATTGATTTGGAATGCTGTTAGAATGCAAATTTTAATTTCGTTTCTAGGTGTAACCCTACAGATCCTTGATACCAAGTTTGAACCAAATCCAGGCAGAGAGGATTGGCGCGCCCTCTTCCTAGACTCCAAAGTTTTTCAGCAAACCAATACTTGGCTACATGCACCTATGTATGAATAGATACATATGTATTTCTAAATCAAAAAATCATTCAAATCTTCTCCAGAGGGCAATAAAAAAACATTTTTGGATATTTACTTAAGAAAACGGTAAGACCTTAAAGAAATCCACAGTCATTGATGAGGGCTAAAACTTTCATTTTACATTATTCATGAACAAACCCAGAATCTCATTGAGATCTAGTTGAAGTGTTTTTATCGAGAACTGGTTAAATCGTTTGAACTGATTATGACGTTCCCCTAAACAGACTTAAAAGCTTATGTGTATGCACAACCAGACCAATCAGCATGTAAACATCAGAAGGTCTTAGATTTATCTTTACCTATTTTTTTCTTATAATAATTTTAGACTAGCTAATGCATTTAGGGTATCTCATGTCATATACACCTAGTATAGCTGAAAAATTCGGGGCTGGAGTAATATTGCACTCAAGACGGTACATGTAACATTTTTAAAGTTTCAAGATTTTTAGGGACAGCGATCATGGAGTCAACGATATTTTTTTCTAAAAAATGTTGCCTACTAGAATAGCAAGAGATTTGCTGCAAGTACAACGAAGAAATAGAGTCAGTGTAGTCAGTATAGCCAGATATGTACTCGTATTTAAGTAATTATTTCTACAGATATGTATGGCAAATTGCAACCAGCAAAGAAAATCTGACACCTCACTAATGTAGCAACCAATGCAATATGTTCATTATACTCACTTACTTTTTAAACTATTTAAACAATCAGATGTTTATTGCTCATAAAGTTTAAGTAAAATAAAAACTTAACGATTAAAAATAACAATTTTAAATTTAAAAAGCAGACACATGTGAGTAAAATATCTCACTTCATGGTGTCATAAAAAAAGAGTTGCAAACGTGTGTTTACATAAAAAGGAATGTTTTTATACAAAAGAAAATCGCACAAAAAATAGATACGGATAGCCTAGTTGTACCCTCAGTACCCTCAGTACCATACAAATTAGATATCTTGAAATTTGTCACTTTCGACCTTGGTATACAGGAATATTTGGATCGAACTAAAGTTTCTAAAAAATAAAGCTTATACTTGCGCTAGTCTCTATCCTTGGCCTAAAATCAGTCCCCATTGGGGAGATACGTATGTAACCGCTGCCAAAATGTATCAAAGTTAGGTGGTACGAACAGATATATACTATGAATGTCTGCGCATATTGAGCACATATTTTCTTCATCAACTTTACTTCGAGTGATGCCAAAGTTGAGTGCAATCTTTCAAACGAAATCGAAACGGTTGGAAAGTGTGCCAGCAGATTCTTAATTATTCCGTTCTCGGTTAAAAAATTTGGAGGAAGTTAAAGGCTTATGGAAAAATTAATTCGTTGAACCAAAGGTTCCAAATAGACATTAATCTGTCGTACGTGACAATGATTTGAACCCAAACTCCAAGGTCGTATATTTGCAGAAATAAAATACTTCATTTCTGCATTCTTTCATACTGGTCTGGTAACATTTCATTGTAAGATCGCAAATTTCTTGAAATAATTTATGACAAAACATTGTTGTCAGATTTTATTTCTTGGCATCTTCTCTGTGGATATAAACACTGTCAGTTTTTGTTGGGTTAGCCTCATAAATATGTACATATGTATGTACGTAGAATCCAGTAAAGAATAGACATCAGTTGGTCTATGACCCTTAATATTGCATAATTTAAGTAATAACGACCTTATTTAAGGCAGGCATACCCATCTACTACCTGGCTGAATTTCTAATAATGTACACTTTGGATGTCAAAACCTCGGGATTTCGAATCAATCATTCGATGAGTGGATGAGGGTATCTAGACACTATTTTGACAGTCAAATTTTGACAGAATTTCGGTGTAAACGACAACCGAACTTTCTCACCAAACCAAACTTTTTTTTTCATAGATATTGGTAGCTTAACAGCTTAACATTTCTATCACTAATCCAAATTAACACAAATAATTAATAGCTCTCGTCAAACGATCGACTAGGTATCCATTCATTTGACGAGAGCTCTTAACGTACAGTATACGGTTTATGTTCGAAACATAATAACGTCTTATTTCATCACGTAAGCATTTCCCACGGAAACAGCTCCATTTAACAAATGCGATCACCTACTTGAAGAAAATGTTATTAATGATTTATGGATTTGCCATTCATAGTAAATTTTCATCGCCCAATAAATTAGACTAATGCAACAAAGTAAAAGTAAAATAAATACCTAACGATGTAACCTATGGTATTTTCTTAAAACTGAATCCGTCATGTATGTATGTAAATTTTTGAATGCTTCAAATTGCTATTCAAAAATCGAAAGTAAATTTTTGATGTCAGGTCTTTCTATTTGTTTAGATGACCTATTTTATTCCACCACATCTAAGAAAGCACACAGGAGTACGAGTACGTGCATAATATAGATGGAAATTATAATTTTTTATAATGCGCTAAATTATATTAGACGATGGCATTCGATGCTCAACTTGTCTGCGGGTAAATGCCACCCCAACTACGGAAAAATGCGCTGTGTGTATCTACACTAAGGTTTTGCATCATTTACGTCGATTCGTTTACTTGGTTGGTGTCATCTTAAACAAATACACAAGGCGAGGGCGCACCTGAGAAGAAGATGCTATAATGTCAGTTAGCAGTCGGGTTTTGTTTTTTCTGTCTTCTTTTCTTTTGTTGCTGCTTGTCGTTTCGTCATTGGAATGGGAATCACACCTGAAAAATCTTACATTCCACGTCTTGCCACATCGTGAGCGCGAATACCTTTTTTACTCCATCACTTTCCTGTTTGGAAGTTTTACTAAAGTGGTGAATTTCTAAAAATGGCACAAGGTGCTTCTAATATGTATATTTATCGTTAAAGGTTATCAAAAAAAAAAGAAGAAATCTACTGGTTTTCATTGCTTAAATATCATCTATTCTCTGCAAGATTTTTATACTATATACACACTTTAATCATAACAACAAACGCCTGCATAACTTGTGTGCATGACATCAGTTATTATTTCGTGCTAACACAATTGCACGGAGGTGCGATGAACTAGTGAAACTCACGGTTTTTTTTGTATCTTATTTGTAACAAATCACTTAATTATAGAAAGCGTTAGTCAATAATATTTTAAATTAAAATTTTATATGTACGTATTACGTCCTGACCAATTACGTGGTTAAGCGTACGCTTCTTTGCACTTGCTCAC
The DNA here is from genome assembly GCA_963583995.1 of Xylota segnis. NCBI lineage: Eukaryota > Metazoa > Arthropoda > Insecta > Diptera > Syrphidae > Xylota > Xylota segnis. The sequence continues at coordinate 59,729,157 of OY757237.1, forward strand.
ACAATGTATAGGTAAAGAAGCTCCGCATGGGGATCAATGGACGTTGAACGAATTGTTCGCTGGCCTATTCGGATATTTTATTCCACTTTAGGATCACTCTTCATATAACTCACATGCGACCGATGGACGCACGAATTGTATGTTGAGTTGTCTGTGTAAGAAAGCTGTGTACCTGGTCTGTGTTGTACTCGAATTGATTATTGAATTCGAGCAATTTACAAATTACAAATTGATAAACCACATGCGGGGCAAAAACGATCGCGTGCAACACTCATGCAGCTAATGCATTGAAAAACTTGTTTGATTGTTTTGCAGACCATCTGTATGGCAATTTAATTAAAGATTTAATTCGGAAACTTTGAAATTAGCATATTTTATTTATGAGAAGACCTATACATGCATATGGGCATACTCTGCGTGTGATGACTGAATTCAAATAATTATTTGGATATTGTTCTAGTAAAGAATTTAGGTATTATTTTTACAGTTGTTTTTACACAAAATGGATAGTAATCATTTACAGAATTTATTTATATTGTTTATACTAAAGTCCGTATAATTTATGTTAAAAATTTCTTTAAAATTAAGGTGGAACCCATGGTTTCTTTACATAATGTAAAATTTTTGCAAAGAGAATATCATTAGCGCTAAAGAAAATAGTCAGCTACCTCCAAACACGCACCAAGTATTAGAAATCTTAACCCAACCCATCCACGGTGTCTACACCGACGCGATGCTCGTGTGGTTCATATGACACAAAACTCTCTCAGTAGGTGTCGTAATTGGCAGTGATAGATACAAATAGTTTCTGTAGTTTGTTCGAAATTGACGCGCAAGCAAGCCGGTGAGTCACTCAAAAATATAGGGTGATTCAAGAGAGTGGAAGTGTTTCTTAAATGTTCGCTGACATAAGAAGTATTAATAGTGGCTTAAAGTGATCAATGACCATGAATTCGTTCATTGATGAACATTCACATTTAGACATTTAGAATTCTTAAGCAACTTCAAGTAAAATAATACTTAGTAGTTGACTTTTTTATAAGTAGAGAGGTTTTTCAAAGATGTGTATGGGATGTTGTTACCATAAAAAGGAACAATTTTAATCAAAAGAAGTTCGCACATTGTGATGAGTTTCTACAAATGATTGGACTGAGGTGTTCCAACACATATGTACATGTTTCTTTGTTTTGAACACATTAATATGTCATGCCACATGTGTAATGTCACAACAGGTCCTGATCAACAGATCATGTAACTTTTAAGACGGTAGTCGTCTACACGATAACAACGAACGCTGTCGTCTGTAGTTTGGTCTATCAATAGTGTTTTATAGTTTTTGCGGTTACTTGAAGCAAAAGTTGAACAATATCACCTACACGATAGCAATTTTTAATTCAAGTAAAACTATCTCAAAACGATATCGTCAGTCGATGGTGTCTAAAGTGATGAGGCCCCAGAGTTGTCTGTGACAACAAGCCGATAAATAGTCTCTTTCATTAGAAAATTGGAACCACTCACTTCACTATACTGTTGAACGTAACATTGTTATTTACCACATATTCGATGTCGCCAGAAGTGCGATTATCCAGTTGTCAAACCATGCGGGTGAAAAACAAAAACTTAATCATCCTACGCATACTATTTACATGTTTTCCAACCAATGCTAGCAGATCAAAGATCAAAAGAGAGTAAAGTCAAAGAAACGGAGATACCATATACGGAATTTATGAAAAAAAATTCCCGCAAGACCGTTCGGTTAGATAAAGCAGAAAGTTCTTGGCAATGATTCTCAGACTTTGAAGCATATGAGAGAGAGATTTTGTATACAAAATGCAATAAAAATAAGTCAAGTGATCATCACCAAAAATGACTGATATTTGTTAAATATTACCGGTCTGCCTCAGAAGACTCGATAAAACTCTGTTAACATGCCAGCTGCCAGGGACAGCTGCGTCCCGATCATTTATATTGACACCGAGGTGAAATTAAGCTTTGTCTCTCTCGAAGTAATTTTACTGATAAATCATTAAGTCTTTTTACGACGATATAAATGGGTATAGGGCTAAAAACAAAAAAGTAAACAGATTGAAAAGTCGATCGATACCTTTTTTGACAAGACATATCTTTTTTGGGTTTTTAAATACCCTGTTTAGCAAGTTTTGTGGTCTAAAAGAGAGCAAACCCAGAAATTTAAAATGGGATCATTTTTGTTTTAAAGTACCATAATTCATTATTGAGTTTGGACTGCGTAATCACCTTTTAATGATCAAAAAATCGATATTAGTCTATTTTTCCCACTAAGACCTCAAATTTCGTCAAATCCCTTCTTTCCTCTCATCACAGACCATAAGAAATTATGTACTGTGCAAAATGTACTACAAATTTTGTAGTCTAGACGTTTTCGATTTTATAATCTTTAAGATGTACATATGCTCCCCATGGAAGAAGTCTTACTCCTACTTTCCAAATTTTATTATTTTTTTAAGGTACTGCACCTTTGTTCCTAAAAATTCAAATTCTTCCTAGAAAATCGAGGAATATTAAGTTTGTAAGTACGATTTGAAGAGTAGGTGAGTTTCTATACTTTTGCTTTATCAAATTTTTTAGAAAATTACTAAAAAAAGTATGTGTCGCATAAGTGGTCGAAAACCTTACATATTTTAACCTCAGATGTGTATTTTATTTATTGAATTCATAATTCATAAAATGCTTACACTACGCATCCCCACTTTCTTGGCTTAGACTGATGTAACAAGATGTAAAAATAATATTACTTCCCTGAATTACAGTTCAAAACTATTTTAATCGCATTTTAATTATGCGTGTTACCATTAATGAAATGGTATTCTTTAAAATAAAAAAGCACATTGTAAAGTTATAGAAAGTCTTTAGTTATTCCATAGGACGGGAAGTCAATTACGATTTTTTCTCTATGGAAAAAAAGTTAAAGAAAAGAAAATTTGTTATGATCGACGGCTGGTCTTTTTTATTTATTTAAATTACGACACAATAACATTGTACGAATAGTGTGAACCCAATAATGACAGTTTGTACTTTTAAGCCTATTGCGTGGTTTTGTTATTGCACGTGAAAATAACATAGTTATGTAATTTAGTTATTTTTTTTTATGAATAGATTGCTTGTTTACATTTTACAATTCTACAATATTTGTTTCTTTTTTTGTAAAGAATCGAGCATAATTGAAGACATACCAACGAACGCTCTTACTTTCTTTACAAATATTATTCCCATCAAGATAATCGCATCTTTTGTGCTACAGCCGCCACACCCATACAACATTCCTTTTTAAAACATTCTCAACAGCACTCGGCATATATTTGTACATAGTCATAAAAAAAAAAAGTTTAAACAACCATGCAACTTGCGGAACAAGTGATTTTAAATGTTTATAAACCGAATTCCCAGCAATCACTTTCACAACGGCGGCAAGTGGCTGGCACTGGTAGATAGCCCTGAAGGTTGATTGCTGAACATTATTCCACGAGGAAAAACAAAGAAACGGAAAAAAACATTTTTAAGACCAAAACCAGTGTCACTGCTGTAATGCGTGGTCTAATGATATTCAGAGAAACCTTCCTGCACATTCATTGCACTATCCTCTTGACTAGACAGTCTACCTATGTAATATATGCACTTAGGTACCCAAATACTTGGGAAATGTTTATTTCGCATGAGCAATCGGATTTGTGAATTTAGGGAAAGAACTACCGAAAAAAACCCCAATTAGTTCCGTTCGTGAGAATATGTGTGACCTGATTGATGTTGGTCAGGTGTCTTGCCGGCTTTCGCGCGCCACTAAGTAGTCCGAGGTACCTCACAGCTTTCTCCCAAGTACAAATATTGATCTAGATCGAATTGTATTGTGTTAACTGCATTCTAATGAGCCAAGTGACCTCGGTATGCGGCAACCGTCCGTTGCAATATCGTAAACGATTTAATGAGCACGAAATTTGCTACTATGCAGCCATATATGTACCTATATGCCAAAAATCGTACACAAATATACCTACATTTGTTGCCTATGGCAATTTCCATTTCCGACTTTATCGAATGGAAGCCGAGCTGCGCTTTTTATTTAACTTAAATGATAATTTAATTTACACTTTCCCCTTGCTGGGCTTGTATATATACATATACATATATGTATAAATACGTGATGAAATGGTAAGAATTCTCCGCCAATAGAGTTAGACCTCTTGAGAGAGTTTAAAAGTTTCATGGGTAAAGATTAGTTGTTGGAGGGTATTGAACATGCGTAACGTGTACTTGGAGAAAGTAATGGCTTTGAGAAGAAATTTTATTTTTCTTAGTAGCTACCAATGTGGAGTAATAGGTTTTTTTTATTTTTATTTTCTTTAATCAGTCATTTTAGTTTGAAATCTATCAATACAAGAAAAATGTAGAAGACAAGATAATTTTAAGCAACATTTGAAAAAAAAAATGCATCTTCACCTCCTGATGAAAGCAATCTCACCACACCTTCAATTCTTCCAACTTGACAAGAAAATAATAGATAAAGAAAAAAAACTGCATGACAGGTTCAAAGCGTTATAATTTTTAGCTTCCGTCTCTTCAGTTTACCTCATGAACAAGTGTCGTTCAACTGAAAGCGGACAGACGGTTTATTACCGTGAGAGTAAGGTGCGAATTGGTCTAGATACAATTTCGGATTTTTTTTTCATTTCCTTTTGTTCCAAAATCAAGGTCAATGAAAGCATTTTATCGTTCGTGTATAGCTTACACAAGTTGCAGTGCTTATTTTTAATTTCAAACTACGACGCCTATATGAGTGAGTTCATATTTATTAAATTTTTGTTAAGTCACCAAATGTGGAACTAATGAGTGTGTCAAATGCTATTGCCACTAAGTAGCCGAAAGCGGGATATGGTTTCCATTGGATTTCGTAGGAATTCCATCGAAGTACTTCCCAGACTTTTCCACGGTCCCACACACCATGAACGTTTGACAACCATCAGAGAATATAACTGTCAGCACAAATTGCGTTTCGAATATGGCATTAAATAGTATGTCTTTACTGTCATTGACATTTTTATCACTATTCACACTTAACACTTGTTCTTGTTCTGATAAAACATACCTCGAGTGTTGTCTTTCTACAAAACGAGATTGCAATACATGCTCGTACAGACAGTTCCAAAAACGGTGAGGGCACGAGCTCAGGTATATACTTTAGAGGCATAGACCTACAAGTGGCCCTGAGATTCCCGGACACAAGCAGTGCGTTCCAAGCTGGAGATGGAATCAATATCTGAAAAGAACATGGCTATCTACATTGATAACCAGGCTGCGCTTTTGGCGTTAGAATCAAATGTCATTAAATCTACAACAATGAGCACAACGAAAACACAAACAGATCTTTCACAAAGCAATGCAGTTAGAGGGGTTAAACCAGGGGTTCTAGGGGGTTAAGAAAATTATTCTCGAGAGGCCATAGGGTGGCTAAGGCCTTGTAGCCTATGTTGGATAGGAGAAAAGCTGGCGAAATTATGAAACTAAGCAGGTCGCGGTTAAGAATACGGGGGAGATTTTCTCTGGCCATTGCCTTCCGAGGAGGCATAGGATAATCAAACACGGATATATGTAGATACAGCAGTGACCATCACGTCCACTCTGTGAATGCTAAGGCATACCTCGGAGTAGACTTAAACTGGGATCAAATCAATAAAATAGTAAAATTTTGTATTGATCCCAAATGCATGAAAAAGATGGTTCGGAAGAGATGGATTGCGATGATAAACTCATAAACCTACACTTTCTTGCTATCTACCGAAATCCGAAGTGTTTTCGCGAAGAAACTAAACTTAGTTCATTTTAAAAACGTGCTTGTATTTCCTACTCCACACTTAGCTTAACAATTATTTTATTTCTCATTTTAGTTATGATGCACCAACAAACCTAACCAAACAACAAAAAAATAAAATCCCTATCGATGACCGGAAAAAGATATTATTTTCAACTTTAAATCAAAAGAAGACAATAAGAAAAAAAACACCAGATCATCATATTAAGGAGAGTTCATAATAAACTACAACCATGGACTGGGTCGAGGGGGACTTGGTCTGGTTCGATCCAGGTCTAGGTCATCCAATTCCTGGTGAAATTCAAGAAGTGCATCGTGCCGCACAAGTTATTGTTGTACAGGCATTAATCAAAGGAAAAGTAAGTACATATGTATTTAAATGCTTCTAAATTTTCATCACGCTCAAATGTGTGTATCTATTTTCGAGACGTAAGCGAAACCTGTCAGTTTTGGACGACAGTTTATAGTTAACTAATTATTATGTGTGTGAGCACACTGATGCTAGCGGACAACCGTCTAACCGTCTCGTTGTGTTCAGAAGTGTGTTTAAGTCACCTGTCTCCGCACATTTCACCGTCCCTCGCATTCCTTTGCGCTTATTGCGATTGTGTGCTGGAATGTTTTTTTTTTGTTTATTCTTTTTTTTTCGGTCCAGTTTTGGGAGAACCGGACAGAGCAGCGCAGAGCATTTCAGCATTTTTTAAATTCCGCTATAGAGGGAAAAGTTGATGAGCCATAACCAGTGCGGAAATATCAACTTCAAGCGGTGATGTTTTGCTGCTTTAATGGATGCTCGCTGCAGGTGGTATTCGGTTTTAGCTACGACCAACTAATGAAAAGCAAAAATAGAATTGTGGCAACAAGTAGTAGGAAAAGAGCTACTTTGGGTATGCAGTGCAAACTAATGAGAGGTCAACCGATTCTTGTTGTATTTTTGATTAAATTTTTAGTGCTGGGAGGCACAATGTCAACAGGTAAGATTGATAGATACGTATGTAGATCCAGAATTAGCAATATAATTTCTTCTACAAATATGGATCCCAACTTTTACTCAATTGTGAGAACCAAAAATTTATAACATTTTCATTCACGGTATACAATAGAACTCTGAAGATCAAGAGCCTCTGCCGACTGGTGACCCAGAACTTGTAAAGCCCTTTGCTTAAGTGAACTTTTCGACGGCATTTAAGCAGTACAATTTTATTCAAGCTTATGACTACAGAGCAAGGGGTTCCAGGTACAAACCCTAGACAACCCCTAAAATTTATTTCACGGCCCCACCTCTCGCGAGTGTCTGACAACCATCTGAGACACAACTGTCATGAGAAAGTTTCTTAAATAACAAATTGTCCTTCGGCATTAAAGCAATAGAATCCTTCCATTCGTTTAAAGAATACAACATGCACAACAACAATAATTATAAAAAGCTAGGCCCTGAATCCCTATTGATTTTCCATATAAATTCATTGAATGGGTACGTTCTTACCTCAGTATGAGATCTTACCCAGTTAAATTTAGAAACATGTTATCAAACTTTTTTGCAGTTAACTTTGGTGTTCCGCAGGGAAGTCACTTAGGGTCTATCCTCTTTGTATTTGCCATAAATAACGCCACATCAAACTAGGATCAACAACTGGCCTTATTTTAAACAATCTCAAAAGTAAACATTTGAGTTTTTCCAGAAGAAGTTAGCAAGTTCAAAGACCTAGAAGTATATTTCGACTTTAGACTTGATTTCACCCAACATATTACTTGCATTGTTAACAAATCCAATCGTGTGTTAGGTCTTCTAAAAAGACAGTCCAAATCATTGCGTCAGTCTCTCGCTTTATAAATATTTCGTATGGCTACATCTTGAGTCTAGAGCATGTTTCTCAAATATGAGTATGGACAGATAAGAATATTTATTCACCAGCTGCTATTAGGTCTAATAGATGGAGTTGATTTATTGTTCTTAATTGAACTTTACTTTCGTCTCTTGAACCACACTGTGGAAGCATTTTATGTGCTCTACGACACAGATCTGATAGGTGACTGGATTTAAATTTAATATTTAAAAATCCTCGTGTCAACATATGCTACGACAGATTTTGACATTCCAAAGGAGGTCAATGGAATATGATGCAATGCTTTGTTTCGCGATACAGTTGCTGTGTGAAATATCAAACAGATAAGCCCACCAAAAATGAAATGTATATGATGCGTGCTGCACGATAGTCTTACATAAAACAGTTTTGTTTAATGCTGGGAATCATGACAGTGATTTCTTTCCTTACATGCACACGTGTCATTTTAATTTGCCATGGAAGAAGATTACCCGTCCAGTAATAATATTTTGAAAATGCATCCATCACAACGCGCGGCCTGTGGCTAAACCAGAACTCTGAACGGCTTCAGTTGAAAGATATCTCACGTAGTATCTCAATCAGGTTTCAAAAAAAAAAAAAAAAAAAACGTCCAGCAAGTTCCAATAAAATTGTTATTCCTTTTTTTTTTTCTTTCAAATTCGTTCGCAAAATGCGAAGTTTCATTTATATGACCATACGTCTGAGTGGAAAGTTGTCACCAAACCACCAGCAAGCGTACAATTCTAAATGTGGAGCATCTAGGAATCATCTGTTTTTTCGTCAAATTGTTTTCAATGTTGCACTATGAGGTCGCTTGATAGAAAAACTAACGCATGAACAAGTTTTTCCAGATCCAGCTTGTGTGCACTGCCATGGTTTTCTTAGTGGAGCTCTAGCTCCAGTGTTTGCTTTATCAGTTTCTTTCCAGATGAGCTTCATTCTGGTAACGTATTTGAGTTCTCATTGATTTTTCTTGGTTTGCATATTCATGAACAAAAAAATATGTTTAAAATTCGTTAAAGTCGATGCGAATTGTACGCTTTCATTTGGACCCGTGGCAGAAATGTGGCTCAGTCAGTCCTAGTCCATTATCATCACCATCTATTCAGATCCTATCTCCGCATGTACTGAGACGCCAGCGTCCGCCTAGTGTTGAGAATATGTCAACATCATCCATTGAGGGAAATTCAGAATCAGCTAGGAGCAAACGTACCAGGGATAAAATGCGAAATCGCTATCCACAAGTTGTGAAGCGGCTGTCTATGCTGTGTAGTGATTGTATCGCAAAACACGTTAGTTGTTATGTTTACTTTATTGTTTTCTATTTCATGATATCCGCGTAAAAAGTGGAGCAGTGTTGATAAGGACCATACATACATACATACATGCATATATACTTTTGTGAAGTTTCAAAATGTAGATCATTAATTATGGCTTTTGTTTCAGTCACAGACATTCGCTCTTCAGCCGGGCGAGGGTAATTTGCGGCCAAGACAAGACCTCGGCAGTACCGGAGTCGATGACATGACCCAGTTGGATGACTTGCATGAAGCGTCACTCTTATGGAACCTGCGTCTGCGCTATGACAAAGGTCTAATTTACACATTCGCCGGCAGTATTCTAATCGCAGTGAATCCGTACAAAATGTTTCCAGATTCGTACGGCCTCGAAGTGGCCAAACAATATGCGGGCAAGCCTCTGGGGACTTTGCCACCACACTTATTTGCAATCGGCGCTGCAGCACATGCAGCTTTGCCATCACCCCAAGTTGTGGTTATATCTGGAGAATCCGGTTCGGGGAAAACTGAATCGACGAAGTTGGTAATGCAATATTTGGCGGCAGTTGTGCCGGGTGGTGGATCTGCGTCGGCAGTCATTACCGAGCAAATTCTGGAAGCAGCTCCGTTGTTGGAAGCATTTGGAAATGCAAGAACAGCTCGAAACGACAACAGTTCCCGATTCGGAAAGTATCTGGAGGTTTACTTCAAGTCAGGCGCCATTGTTGGCGCTAAGATTACACAATATTTGCTAGAGAAGTCGAGAATAGTAACACAAGCACCGGGAGAGAGGAATTATCACGTTTTCTACGAAATGCTCGGTGGTCTGTCGGAGTCGGAGAGGACGAAGTATGGTTTGCTAGAGGCTGACAAGTATTTCTACCTCAACCAGGGCGGATCTGATTGTGCCCCAGGAAGAGTTGATTGGGGGTCACTGCAGAGCGCCATGCAGGTGCTGGGTGTGTCAGAAGGCGAGAGGGAAGGAATTATTAGAGTGCTGGCATCAGTGCTACATCTGGGGAATGTATACTTCCACAGGCGACAGTTACGGCATGGCCAGGAGGGTGTGGAAATTGGATCGGATGCTGAAATAAAATGGGCTGCCCATTTGTTGCATATTTCCGCGGATGGGCTACATCGATCACTTACAAGTCGCACAACAGAAGCACGGTCGGAACGATTGCACACGCCCTTGGGTATCGACCAAGCTCTAGATTCGAGAGATGCGTTCGCAAAGGCACTGTATGCTGGTCTTTTCAATTGGCTGGTGTCCAGAATCAATTCTATTGTACAGAAAGGTGGCACTCATGATGCACATCGAATATCGATTCTTGACATATTTGGATTCGAGGATTTGGCTGAGAATTCCTTCGAGCAGTTGTGCATCAATTATGCAAACGAGAATCTTCAACTGTATTTCAACAAGCACGTGTTCAAACTTGAACAGGCTGAGTACGCACGAGAACGACTCGAGTGGACCCCTCTGAATTGGGATGACAATTTGCCGGTGATTCATCTGTTGGCCAAGAAGCCAGTTGGAATTTTCCATCTATTGGACGATGAATCGAACTTCCCCAGGGCCTCGGACATGAGTTTCCTGGAGAAATGTCACTATAACCACGCACTAAATGAGTTGTACTCCAGACCACGAATTGGAGCACAAGAATTCGGTATCACTCACTACGCTGGTCAAGTATGGTACTGTGTCGATGGGTTTTTGGACAAAAATCGCGACGCACTTAGAGGTGATGTTCTTGAGTTGTTGGCATCCAGCAAGCTTCAGCTTGTGGTGGATCTGACAAAGCAACTTAGGGCGCAGCGGGATTCTGGTAAAACCCTCCCAAAAGGATCGAATGGGCGATTTGTAACAATGAAGCCACGAACACCAACAGTTGCCGCTCGATTTTCGGATTCTCTGCAACAACTGCTGCAATCCATGGGTCGCTGCAATCCATGGTTCGTACGATGTGTGAAACCAAACAACGAGAAACACGCTTTAAAAATGGATATGCCATGTGTTCTTCAGCAGCTACGTTACTTAGGAATGCTAGACACCATCCAAATCCGTCAAAGGGGCTACCCTGTTCGACTGAGATTCCAACACTTTGTGGAGCGCTATCGGCATCTTATGAAAGTACCATTGCCAAGAGGTACACCATATCGAGAACTCTGCAGGACAGTCTTGGAATCACTTCCACGCACTGGAATCGAAGGACCCGACTTCCAGTTGGGCGCTACAAGAGTCTTCCTACGCGAGGCACTTCACCGAATGCTGGAAAGTGGACGGTCTGATCGTCTTAAAAATGCTGCGGTTGTCATTCAGAAAAGTGTCCGTGGAATGCTGGTACGTCGCAGACTTACTCGTGAAAAGAGAGCAGCTACGAAAGTTCAGTCCAAATGGCGTGGCTACCGGGAAAAGAAACACTACAAGGAGCTTCGACAGGGTGCTATACACGCGCAAGCACTGTGGCGAGGAAAAATGGCACGAAAACGTTTTATCAAGCTCAAGGCTGACCAGAAACGTCGCTTGGAAGCTCAAAAGGTTCAAAAAGAACGTGAGGCAAAGAAAATTGCTAAAGAAAACATCGAACGAAGTCAAGTGGCTTACTTGGACATTCCAGCAGAATTGGCATTTATTTTCTCGAAAACCGAAGGTTGGACACCTTTGCATGGTGACCGTCATTTGGTCAAAGTTGTCGGAACTGTTCCAGGGCCGCCTGTGGCAGGTGATTTACCCAAAGATTTGGATCAGTTTTCATTTGGAAAATTCAGCTCCGTCTATTGTAACGGATTACGACTGTCATCCAGACGTGAACCGATCACTACACCATTCTTAACCAGAGCGGCTTCTCGGGATCAAGATTTTCAAGATGCACTCGCTGTGTTCAAGTTGATTCTGCGTTGGACAAACGATACTACATTGGATGGAAACAAGGAGAAAGTGCTGTCTGATTACATAGTCCATAAGGGACTGTCGTCTCGCGGACTTCGCGACGAAATTCTTGTACAACTCTGCAATCAGGTGTATCGCGTTGAAGAGAATCAGTCTCAACGAATCTGGCAGTTAATGGCACACTGCTTGTCGTGCTTTCAACCAGGCCCAGCCTTCAGCAAGTACCTAATGAAGTTTATCGCTGACAATGCTCCGTCTTCTATGAAGGAGTTGCTACTTAAAAAGATTCTGCGCAACACGGGCACCTCACAGGCCATGGCGTGCCGCAGCTTCACTCCATCTTGGGTTGAGTGGCGCGCCATTTCACGGATATCAGATATCGCTGTCGCGATGACACTACCAGACGATGTAACACAAACTGTGGCTATCGACTCTTGGACAACATGTGAAGAAGCAGCCTCGTTGGCAATATCGACGCTGGGTATATCCAATCGCGGGTGGACTGTAGTCCTGGATGATGGCAAGCTGCTCACAGATTCCTGTGGGCTTGATTACGTGTTGGATTTGATTGCCGAAAAAGAGTTATGCCCCGCTTTTCCTGCTGCTCGAAGCGACTTGTTTAAGACAGGATCGAAGTTTTCGCGTACTTTACTCCCTGATGCAGAGCCAAGTAGCCCGAAACGACCACAGGTGCCTCCCCCAGAGCCGCCACAAGCAAAATCTACACCAAAACCAATGGAAGCACCAATTCCTGAGCCAGTGGTGGAGAAGAAAATCGAGTACAATGCGGTTAGGAAGAATTCCCGGGACCTTTTATCAAGAAGTTCAGCTTTGAATGAACGCTACTTTGAAACTGAAAAATCTAGATCGAAGTCTTTGGATGACCTGTTAGCCGGAGATGATGGTGATCTAGTAACTACACCAGAGCCAGAGCCTCTCACAACACTGGGGCTTTCTGAAAGTCGACTCAATGACAGATACCACTCAGCGGAACGTTTAGCCCCCATGGGTAAAGAAACTGGCCCACGTTATCAGAAGTCACAGCATGCAGGTCGAAGGTCCCATGCAGGATCCCACTCTAGCAAATATATGGACAAATCAGAGTACGCCACGAGATCGTCTGCCATGTCTGACACAAGTGAGGCACCTTCACTGGCAAGTCATGTGCGAAGAGTACGTGTTCCATCACAGGCTTCAGACGTTGATCAATTTCTTGACGATCTTTTCAGTCCCGTCCTTGATGGATCCCTCGATGAACTATCCGATGCCCGTTCTTTGGCTGCTAGTATTCGTGGAGGAGGTGGAGGTGGTTTAGATGGTGGAAGTGATGATTTCTTTGAAGCACCAATATTAGAAGACGCAATCGATCGCTTGACTAACGCCAATTTGTTGAGCGCTAAGATTAAAGGTGGAGGAGAAAAGTCGACCGAGAGTGGTAGCACTGAGGCCAATCTCGATGAATATATATCAGGATTGTTCAAGCCAATCTTCATTAGCGATACTGTTAACAATTTAACCGAGAAGGCAGAGCTAATTGAAATGATCAAAGGTGGAGGAACCACACACCAGCAAACCAACACCACCTCAGGTTTTGTTTCCGGCTCGAGCATGGTTAGCCCACTTGGACCACTTATGGCTGGAGTGAATACTGAAAGCCTCATGCAGATGATCAGCATACCGCCGGAAGCAGATCCGTCACTCTATCAGCATCAAGTACAACGAGCTTTCCTTCAGTCCGCTATGGCACAAAATTTGCAGATTCAACAGCAGCTGTTGGCACAAAATCAAGCCCTGCAGACACTCCTTAGTCAACAGGACACCGGGACCACTTCCCCTGCATCTCCACCACATATGCAGTCTTCTCTAACTACCCACACATCCACAAGTAAGATAAGTTTACAAACGGCTGCTTCATCATCGGTTCGCAGACAGAGCTTCAAGAATCGCATTTCACAGTTCACAGAGGTGGACCGCAACCGTAAAACGTCTTCCGAAAGTGGAGGCTCTTTGATACCACCACCTCCTCCACCGCCGATGCCACCACCAATCGAGTCCAAGGACCCTTCAGAAACCCGACATTTCCTCGATCCATATGGGCGGGCAAAAACTGTTCGTATCGGGAAGTGGCGTTGGCCACCGCCGCAGGACGGACCACAACCAGAGTGTGAGGAGGACTTTTTTGTATTCAAAATGCGTCAGAGTCAGAGGAAAACCACTCCTCAGTCACAGCTGCATAGCAGCAATGGTTCGCTCAATGGATCCGCAATTGAGTGGGAGGAATTTGAGGTAGATTCCTCCAAGGCACCTTCGCCCCAAGCAATGCATACATCGCAGTTTATGCGAACACAAATTAAAATTGAAACCTCTGGAGGGAAACACTTGAAGGAATCGGGTGACACAACGCAGTCCAATTCTGCCACAAAAGTATCGAGAAAAAGTTTTGAAATCGGCGCTGATCGTCCTCCACCGGGTAGTGTGGGCAAGCTTAAGCTTAGCTCTGAGATGCGTCAAAGACTGGAACAGGTTACGGCAGGTCACTCGGTACGATCGTCGATTAGCACAAAATCGGAACAGCGAGCACCAGCCAAACTGGAAGACACCAGGAAACTCATGCTACAACAACAGTTGAGTGGTCACTTTGCAATGATGGGCGCTTCAAATGACATATCCTCGGTGCGGTCACAAGTCGAACGAATGGAAGGAAAACTGTCACCTCCGCCACAGTCTAGCTGGCCGGCGGTAGTGCCCCCAGCTCCATCCGTCCCAGCACCACCACCACCAATTCGTCCGCCAACAACGGCGCCACCTGCTCCCCCACCTGTACCAAAAAGTCCACCAGTTCGTGATGATCGCAACGAAGAACGTGAATATCGATCGCAATTACAGCAAGACATTCCAGCATTCATACAACGACAAGAACGCGATACATTTGGAGCCAGGCACAACTGGAATGGATCTGAAGTGTCAAAGGACACATACGACTCCTGGGGCCGGGCTGAAGCAGCCAAATTAGACATGGTCTACGAGACAACTTTCAAGAAGGAGATTCCAAATGACCGCGAAAGGTCCAGGTCTAGATCTCGGTCTAGAGATCGCGATGACTTCTCTGAGTCCGTATGGGATCGTACCGAAGTCGAAGGTCCTCCGTCTACAGGCAGTGAACGTGAACGAGAAAAGGAACGCGAGAAACGCGAACGGATCTATGAAATGCGACAGGTCGAACGAGAAAAGGAAGGCAACAAAGTGTATCACCCCCCTTCAAAGGCTCTCACAGGCCAAGTTGAGCGTGAGACGAATAATCGCAAACAATCTCAGAGTCAGCACTACGCATCCAGTTCGACTACAACTAACACCACAACTGCCACTTTCAAGACACACATGGCACAAAAATATGAAAAAGAACGCAAGCGCAAAACATCTGGCTCCACAATGGCTTCGCAAGGAACTCGTAGGGACGACGAAACCGACTACGGAGAGGAATGGCCCGTTCCTTCCATTCCCGCCCCAGTACCAGCACCACCGTCATTGAAATCCCCAGCTACTGCTTGTCTGACATATAACCGTGTTGCATGGAAGCTGCGTGTCCGCAAAGAAGTCTTCCATCCCAATGAACCAATTGGTCCACCAGTCTCCTTGGACCTGCTCTTTGCTCAAGTAGTAGGAGATGTCTTCGGACTGACACCTTGTCTGCGCATAACACCGCAGGAAAAGTCTTCCGCTATGAATATGCTGAATGGACATGGCGTGACCGTTGACAACGTACGCAGTCAAAATGTACGTTCAATTGTCAAGCGACATTTAGTGGACATGGCACGCAGTTGGCCGCTATATTTCGCACGGTTATTCGCTGTTCAGGGTGCTCCTCAGTTCCCTGATGTGTCGATAATGGGTATTTCACACAATGGCGTCTATTTGGCGAGACGTGATGCAGATTACTTGATTGTGGTGCAGTCGCTGCCATTCAGCGAACTGCAAGGCGCTGTTACATTACCACGTCCTGCAGCATTGCAATTGAACATGCGTAACGGTGGACACCTGACACTACACGCAGTACGTGCTTCTGCGATACAAGCCATGATACAAACATTTTCACAGGAATTCAGACAGGTGAGTGAGAAAAATTTTATTTTTAAAAAATATTAGACTGTACAATTATGAGTTCAAAATTAATAGGAGCATTTTATCAGGAAACTGTTCAACTGATTTCTGATTCACAAGAGGTCAGAAAATGTTCCCAAATCTTTTCGAGCAGAGCAAATTTTTATAAAAGATCACATTCAAGTTAATTCTTATTTCTTTCTTATATTAGTTTTGACTTTTGCATATGTGGTATGGAGCATAGGGAGATATGGAAGGTAACACTTATACAAAATAAAATGGAGAAAACAGAAATATAGGCCGCCATTTCTGTGCACTTTAATTCTGTCACTTTTTATGACAGACTTCAACCAGACCGTTTGCAAGCTAAACTGTGAGAAGTGCATTGATTGAGCGACATTTCAGTGCCAAAATTCCCATCTTTTCTACCCGTCATATCCAAAGTGTAGACTGAGGTTTCCTTAGCTAAACCGCTGAAAAAATTAAATTTTTAAATTAGACTAAACTCGACCATACAGCCAAACATCCACTTTTCGAAATTCTCCATGATAGTAATGTCAAGTTTGTCAATACTCCCCTTTACGTATACTATAGGTGCAACAAAAATCAACAAAAAAAAAGGCATTGGATTCACTTCACAAAAGTCTACATACAGCTTTGGATCTAATTGCCTGGATGTATTTCAAGTACCCGTAAGCTTTTTTTCAGATATAAACACTGTTGCATGATTATTTGCTTCTAATGCTTATTAAATAGAATAGTTCTCTTTCACATTAGGTTAAGATCAAATGCGTTTAAAAGTCAATTGATTCTTAGTTTGTAAATAAAACACAAGAAGTCTTATACCCAAATGTTCAAGAAATATACTTCAAGCAGCTGGACAAAGATCAAAAGAACTAGTAATCGCTTTGGATGGAGTTTAGATCAAAACAAAACCATAATCTATGAGACGCTCGATGTACCTAAATTTATGTTTAAAAATTCTACCCTGAAAATCTGCATTTCTAATAGTTTTGAATCGAAATGGTTTCTAAAATTGTATATTGTGTAAAAAAAATCATTCAAGTTGCTCTCATCATGATCATTTCAAAACTATAAATTCAGTTTGAAAAGTATATTTAGAATTAATAGAAAATAGATAAACCTCGAAACTACACTCAAAAAGATGAACAGTAACTAGAACCAGCGTCCAGACAAAAATCAATTACACATCGAATCAAATCCTACACTTTTTCGTCACTAATAAAAGTGATCGATGTTCATTTTTGAAATTTTGAAAAATTAAAATACCAGCTCACTCGAAGAAGTTCTAATACTGTACCCATCTTAAAATTGGAAACTCTTTAGTTCCCTATAGTTTCTCTAAAATAAATGTCAGTCTTAGCTGGCATGATGATGTGTAAATAATACACTTTCAGATAAGTTAAGAGAAATTATTTTTGAACCCAAATATTATGTATGTACATACATATACCAAGCTACCTTAAGGGTGTGTTCAGTTTGGTGTATACTGCTTAACAAAGGGACAAACAGGGACGATTTAGACAAGTCCGTTCGTCTATCATATCGTGAAAAAAATTTCTAAGACCCAATTATCTGCTCAACTCATTTAAATATTACATATGTATGTATATGGTCACGCCTTCTTTATGAAGGCGATTTCATTTCTCATTTAACGTCTTTATACGTTCGAAGTTATCGTTGAGACCCAATAAATTGTTTCTTAATTTTTGTTTTTCAAGCAGAAGCAGAAGTACGGACCTTGTGCGGAACTCTCTCAATGTTCCAAAAAAGACTTGTCATAAAGTCGCTCTTTCTAAGTGGTGGTCTAAAAACTAATTTTTCTTGTCTTTCAATCTTTCTGTTCAAGAATAATAGCGAAATTGCTCGCAAATACATACATGTTGTAGTGTCAAAAAAGATCTTAATGTAGGGTGGTCTCCACGTTTCATTAAACGCCATATGCAATGCTTACTACCATAGCATAGCACAATTACATTTGACATTTTAGTGTAAATTTTAAAATGAAATTCTAGAAATAGTAAAACAGATCACGCAGGGTTATTTCCAAAAACGCTTTCTAGTACTTTCTTTTAAATGTTTTTTGTTTTTTTTAACGCTCTGAGTTCTTTGCTCTTCGGCGTGGTTATCGTATATTAAATATTCAACCACATTATGCCAATGCACAAATTTGTGATTTCTCTTCTCTGTGGCTTGCCAGAAAATTATGTCATTGCTAATGGCACTTCGAGGCACGGTGCAATGTCCCTGAATGACACGGAACTCGTCCAGAGTCAAATGTAATTGCCGGTCGTTTTAGGGACATATCCAAAACAATATGTTTAATTTAGAATGTAGTGATATTTCACGTTCAGTTAGTAGGTAGGGTCAACAGATTTCAACCATCACATAAAATATCAGTAAACGTGCGTAAGCACTACTGCAACCTATTAGCAAACACACCTTACCAAGCAAAACCAAATGATTTTTACATTAAATCACCAGTGGAGTGGTCGGAGCCAGTGGTCGGTCGTATAGATACAAATGTATTTCTAGTCATTGTTACAACTTTCCATTGTAAGTAATTAAAATGCACGCGTTTAGTGTTACTTTCCACGCAATAAATTTGAAAATAATAATTTCAATTATATCTGTGCTAATCTTAGCTCGTCGTGCATCAATCCACAGAATTAGATTCAGATAAAAATTGCAGCAAATCATGAGGTTCAGTTAGAAAATCGAAAGTGCTTTATTCCAAGTGAGGTGTATGGAGTTCTTGTTGCGTTACTTGCTTAAATCTATTATTGATTTCCAGTATACCATATTCAGCACCATTAATGTGCAATAATTTCTATGAAATTCAAAATTGAGCAGAATAGAAAAAGTGGGCAATGAAAGGCCAATTTACAACTTTTTTTCTACAATTTCACCAAACGCTGATTTATTACCAATAAAGTTGATGTGGACGTAAAAACAAGTTTAATGCACCATTTTGCGAGGTTCGCCTTAACAGGAACGAATTGGTTATTTTCTTATTATGTATAGTCGTGATGTGCTCTGAGCTTTATATATTGTACATACACAAGTCATGATGGTCGGTATTATATTATAGTTTGTGGAAATTAGCGGTAAGTAAATTACACAGCGTCTCGTCAAGGTGAGATTCGATGAGTACTAGTAACATGCGATGTGTGTATAAAAAAGACATCATCCTACATGATACTACCATTTTACATGCATTGACGGTGGATATAAGAATTTGAATTACTTGATGTTTATATAGTATGATATAAAAGCGAATTTGCTTCGATTGACTGCACTCTATGGTGGAATCAAGCCTTCCATGTATGGGATGTTCACTTGTTTCGTCATTATTGCATATTAAGATATTTCAACTTATTTAACGTGTTCAGCATACTTAACACAATATATGGAAATTAAACTAAGAAATGGGTACCTACATACTACATTGTACATACATATAGGAGTAGCCGGCCGGTTCAGTTGTAATTTACAATATCATTAACATTGTTGCCTATCTACATAGAATATAAAATTGCTGAATTTGCTTTTAAAATCATTCTAAAGGTTAAATTCGGAAACGTCAAACTGATTGCACTTTGACTCGGCATTACTGCTTATTTGCCATACCGATCAGCAGCATAGCTAATAGAGATTCCAAATCACAAATTCACTGGAATAAAAAAATTTCATGATTCTTTTTCAATGACATTTGTATATCAGATTTGACAACTTTCCGAAAATGTACGATATGCGTAAAAAGTGATACAACGTTTTGCGTTTTAGAACAGTATCCAAGGCAAAGGGTGCATCACTTTGCAGTGAGGAGTATCTGAATTTACCAACACTTTTAAAAAAAGTTAAAGACTGACATTTCTCCAATTTTAATTCTCCCTAGTTCTCCCACATGGAATCCTAGTTTTCTGAACAGCACTGAGTAAAATTATCTCTGTCTCATAAGTAAGACTCAAAAACAGCTTGTATTTCCTTTACCAGAGCCCTTTATACAACTTCCACGACGGCGCTGGAAACGATGGTGCATATCATTCTTTAGGGTATCCATGAGAAAGAGGTTGCAATAAAATCGGCAATGTGGCTGAGGAAGTCATCGTTATGGTGCCCCAGCGATTCAGAGCACGCCACCATCATCAACCCTAAGTTTAAATAAATAGAAACCACGGACTACGTTACCCTGTTCCAGGACTTTAATATCACGCACATATTTCCAGTCAACAGAATTTGGCAGAGGACACGATAATCAGTAATTATGCACTGGAAATCTACACTGATGTGTCTAAGACAGGCGAGGGTGGGTGTAAGAACTGAGCTGCCTTTTAGACAACCAGTGAATTCCAAGCGGAAATTATGGTTATTTGTGAATCCACTGACGGGCTGTCGATCGGTATCGGCTATGGTAGGAGATATTAAAGCACTCGAATCACCAATAGTAATATCTTAATTGGTAAAACAATGTTGCACATCTCTAAATAAGATATCGAACAATTTTAATCTGACTATGCTGAGTTCGTGCCCACTCAGACGTCCAGGGATATCATAAGGTAGATGAACTAGTCAAAAGTGGCACGAAAAAACAAATATTAGATCACGTAGTTTTGATACGTCCAATCACACAGTACAACCTGCTACTTATCAGCAGACCACGCATGGGTACCCTAGTCGAACTTCTGACAGGTTGTACGTTAGGTTAGGTAGACCACCTGGAATTTTGGAATTTCGACCAACGATTTTTGTCATAGCTGTATGAATGACGAAGATGAATATACATACATACATATGTACACAATTTCACCTTCCCTGGATTTGCCCCAGAAACCAGCCTTTGGGTGAAGATGATATTGCCGATTCGGATATCAATAAAATTTGCAAAGCCGTCTCATTTAGTAAATACTCACGAAAAAAATCAGACAAGACTAACACACGTTAGTAGTAGTAGTTAGAGCAAAATATGTCCTTTCCTATGCCATGGTAGTGTCATCGACATCAACGTAGTTAATATGAAACATTCTTAGAGTCTTGTAACAACATCTACCGCTTACACTTTTAAAAGAGATTACCTTTCACTTTCTAGATAATGTACTAACTAAATTGAAATAACTAGTTAATTGGTTTCAACCTGCAGTTTGAGTTAGAAAAGACGATTCCCGAAGCAAGTAACGTAATAGTAACTCCGTATAGGATTCTTCGATCTTTCTTTCGCTAGATTTCACCCGAAAACTGTTTGACCATAGCAAATCGCAGAAAATTCAATCAGATTACTTTTTTTTTCCTTTGCTCTTGAAAGCGATCACAATTACTAATTACTTAGATAAAAGTTATGATAGAGAGACAGTAATGCATAAAAACTGCAAACGCAAAATAAAAAAAAAGAAGATAAGTACAAAAATACACCGATAAAAGAGACTGCACAATGCACATGACATACATCACCCAGTGGTTCGCTGCAAACGGTGATACCACAGCAGCGACTTGCTGTCCAACGGCAGCAGCATCAGCAGTGAACATCCAATGTGCACTCCAAAAACACTCAACTGCTTATAAATGAAATTCATTGCACATACAAAACATGCTAGGTTAGCTTGGCGATACTGGTATCCAACCCGGGTTAGTCAAATGGAAACGCCACAATGGCTATCTCAGTACCGCAATGCACAAGAAATACCATCAACAACAGCTTATACCATCGAAATGGTCAAACGCCACTTTTAGTTTAAAAGAACGGGTCGATCGAGTAGCACGTCCGCGCGGTGTAACGCGTATCTAACAGTGGAACGCTTTCATTGTCATAGTCGCGATAAATAAATGTATCTAAAGCCACATACCAGCTTGTTTCTGATATTCGTATGTCGCCCCTTTGAATTCGTGGTACAATGTTAATCAATGGATTGAAAAAGTAAAAGAGAAGAAAGAAAAAAATAAAAAAAAACCATAATAAAAGATAAAAGAGTATGAATATGATTTTTCCTCGACTGTGGATGTTTAGAAGAAATTGTGTCTATTGACAAATTTTTTTAAACTTTCTAAAGAGTCACCTTTGGACTTTATTTAATGAATTATAAAAAATACTAACTGACTAACTGACTAGGAGAATGGAGTGGAATTTGTTATTTCAAAAATAAAAAAAAAAATATCATACATAATCGAGAATATCGCCACGGTCTGTTGATGTTAGTAGTCGTTAAAGTTTTTACTTGAATGAACATTACGTGCTTTCAAAACCTAAGCCTAACTAATATTCATAGCTAATAATATTTTCCGGAAACTAGAGCAATCAGGTCGTTTTACACGTTATTACGTATTCAATTTCCATCCAGTGTATCCGATAACACGTCAAGATTTTATATATTCATAATTTTTATATGTAAATCATTTCGTTATGTGAAAGAGAAATAAATAAATAAATAAATAAATAAAGTAAAAATATTTACGTATGTACATACATAAAAGATCGGAAGTGAAGGAGAAATTTTATTATTTATCTCCACGGAATATATGTATGTATGGAATGAATAGGAAATGTGCGATTTTATAATCAGAAAACATCTAACGGTGTACACTTCTTTCTTGATTTACATCTGTGTATATTAATGAAGTTTCGGGACTAATTAGTTTGAGTTATCGAGTCGCTATCAAACCGGTAGATGGGGGCATCAATCTTTTTTAAAGTGCAGTCTTTTGAAATAATGCCCACATTACCATTTGCCTTCTGTTCTTTTGGGTAAACCAGTGAAAACAAATAAAAATTGCAAATAAATATGTTGTACGTTGACTAGTATTATGAAACGTTCTAAATGCATGTTTAACACTTTAGAAAAAATGCAAATTTTCAACCAGAAACTAATCTTTAAAAAAAAAAAAACTGTTAATTAGATGCAATGAATTATGTTAACAAAAACTTTCACCGATTCGATTATAATTGGTAATTGATTCACCAAAACGGTAAACATTCTTTTTTTCCCAAATGAATCACAACTAGTTTGATTACCAATCTGACTACCCTTCAATATAATTAACAAAATGTCGGAAAGTGTAAAAAGTGTTAAGTCAATAAAATCGATTAAATCATCAAAGTCCTCCTCGCAAAAGTCCAAAGCAACCCATGAGGCGAGAAAACTAACCGGAATTGTGCACAAAATGGAGTCGTTAATTAGTAAAATGAATTATGACAAACCAAACAATGCAACAAAGAATGCGCCAAACAATCAACACATGCACAACAACAATCCGAAATACAATTCAAGTGACAAACAATCGAATCAATCACAAAGTAGTCATTGTGGTAGTTTCATACAGCGATCCGCATCGCTAGATAGTTTAAATAACTTAACAGATCCGGATAGTTTTGAGGATAATGATGCTATGTATTCAGATTCGGATGCGGAAATAGCGCATATTACTGGGAAAACATCTGCTCAAGTACATCATCATCATCACCATCATAATCAGCATCAACATCAGCAATCGCAGTCACATCGTCATCATCATCACGAACGTCGGGGAAGTGATCTTGACGAGCTCAACGATCAGACAATTAAAAATTGCACAAAGGGTGGTAGTTTTGATTTTGACAGCGCATGGAGTGCAATCGATGAGGATGAAGAGGAAGGCGACGAGGAGGACGATGTCATCGATCAAGATATGGATAGTTTGAATATGTGTAAAAATAATTTTAAGTACAAAAGCCAAAGTGTTAGCAGTAGCTCTAGTTCTAGTAATAATAACCATCATCCTTGCAAAACTAATAGACCTGATAGTAATAATAATTATAATGAAATTAATTCAATGGAAGATAACGACAATAAGTCTTCGAAGCACAACAGTAATAATAACAACAATGGTAGTATTTCATCGGGATCATCTGTGGCGTCATCGGCGAAAAATCGACGAACCAGCATAACAAGCAGTGGATCTGTTGGTCGAATGGAAACCATTTTGGAGGAGCCAATCGAGGCAAAAATATCTGTAAAGGAAATTCTAGCCCGTTTCGAAACTATGAGTACATCTGAGGTAATAGCTCTGAAGTAAAAGTCAGCTCCAAAGTGATTTTTTCGTGTCAGTAAAAGTTTTAAATTAGTCAAAAATTAACCAGACCACTTATCTTGTCTGTTTTCGAAAGATAATTTTGTTGTTTGTCTATTCTGAAAGATAGATGCGAGTGAAAATCACAATCACAATGCGAAGTATAATCGAAGGAGATCAATTAAAAGATCGATTCATGAACTACTCGTATGTAGGTTCTTTCATCGAACGTGATAGAAGGGGGGAAACAGAAAGAGAACACTGAACAATAATTCCCATTATGAATCATATTCGGCGAAGATACATAAGTTTATAAATGAAGATGAAAGACCGTTAGACGGCAAACGTGCTCTATATAGAATACTCGTAGAACAAAAGAAAATCGTTAAATATGGAGTTCAGTCGGTCATAGCCTTGGGGTCATCAGGCAAATAGGTTGTTGATATTTGTGTTTCTTTTTCTGTTTTTTTTTTTTTTGGTTGTTGACCAGATTACATTACTTAGTGTGATTCAAACTGATAGATCGCTACTCTAGTGTTACGTCAACCATTTATACCTTAATAGGAAATATTTTTTTGTTTTATGAGGCTGATCCGTTCATTACTCTTTAAAGTGGTGCAACTTTTTTTGCTGTAAGGTTATCTTTGGCTGATCATATCCTCTTACATCACAATTAACTTTCTATCGTTGAAAATTAAACCATATTCACATATTAACCAATTTTTTGTTTTTGCATAATTCGTTACTCCATAAGAAATTTTTCGTTTATTCCCCATCCGAGTTAGGTTCAAAACGCAACCCGATGGTATTGTAATTTTCAAATGACACACATCAATCGGATGAGCATGATTTTTTGTTCCTCTGTTTTGATATTTTAATTTTGAGCAATTGTTAAATAATGCAAATATGGTTTTTAATTATGCATGGTTCATAGATACTTTCACTTGAAATTAAAAGTTGTTGCGATCGTATTTATTTCCGATAGGTATTACGGTTGTTGCAGTTGAGCACTTTCAGTGCTGGTGCAATACAACAATTGGGAATGCAAATTCGTCGACAGAACCTTTAAGTAGGTCAGCCAGATGCATTTTCCATTCTGCCGTTGGTGAACCATTGTATAGGAAAGCGGGAACAAAATGAAGAAGAAAAAAAACAACCTAATAAATTTCCACTGACCGCTTTAATTGCTTGCATGGGTATTTAATTTCATCAGAGAGGCGCGTTAGATTTGCTTTAATTTACATGATTATGGCCATTCTGACTGTAGTCCATGCAGTGCGCGGCTTGCTCAAGCACAATTTTAGCATTTCTCGAACCAGGAAGGTTTATAATACTGGTGTTTGTAAAGAAAAAGAAAAACGAACAGTAAAAGAAATCAACTTGCCATCATCGCGATGCGCTCGCGATCTTAATTGCGGATAAAGTTCAATTTTATAAGAATGATTTATATTGTTCTAAGTAGATCAACGGACCGGTGTTGAAGCTCATTTGCGTGGTATACGCGTTCTTTGTGAATACCTAGTGTATGTATATAGATACACATATTTTAATGGGAATATTTTGCAGAAGAAATAATGGAGGGTTCTAGCATTCACATGCATGTACATAGGTATTTCTTTTTATAGTATTCGAAAACGGTGTAATAAATATTTGTAGAGGTTCCTGTATTTAATTGACCAGTTCGAAACAGAGGGGAATGTTCATCATTCTGGACCCACAACGAAACCAACTATTATGTACTAACCTGCCCTAGAATGCGCTCATATTAAACTACACCCACTTATCATTATGATTGATATGATAATTAAAAATAATTTTTAACGCTTTGAATTAGGGTTAAGGTTTCTATATAATTGTTTTTCCTATTTACGGAAGACTTGGATATTAATTACCAATATCTGGGATATGAATCCTTCATGCATATCAAACAACCATGTAATGTTGTACTGGCATGTCTTGTCATATACCGCACAATCCTTTTTGGGCCATTAGTTTTATCTGGATTGATATGAATGACTAGTGGACTGATAAAAGATACAAATTTCCCTGAGTTTCGGTGATATGACGAAGACTAATGCAAGTAGCGAGAGTAAATCGCATTACAAGAGAATTTTAGGAAAACTAAGACTTTTGGAATGATAGTGTGTAGACTGATACGTCGAAAATTGACCGTCGCCGACTGATTGTCCAAATCTGGTATTGGAATGTAAATTGGAATTCGAACAAATGATTACGAATTCGTATTTAACTTTCAAGATGTATATTTACTCTAATGTTTTTAAATTTGTGAAATGTTACGACGTAGAAAACAAGAGTTACAATGTGCTCATTTTGTTAATTTGCTTGCGTAAGGATTTTCACTTCCCAAAATTAACTAAAATGATCAATACTGAATGGTTTGGATATTTAGCCAAGCTCGAGCGAGATCAGTATCTATCTTGAACTTTAAAACAATCTTTAACCTTTTGGGATATGAGGGTAATATCCCTCGTTGATGAACTATAGCACACACGTGGCACTGTATTTCCTTCAAACTTCATATTTAGAGTCTGGTGGGTCGAGCCCAGAAGAGTGAAAAGGACTCTAACGAAATATGTACATATGTATGTATGTATTTCTCGGTTGTTTCTTCAACGATTAGGCTTAAAATTAATATTTGAATATTATAAGGCAAATGCAAAGTAATGGTTTACCAATTTTTGGAACTACCATATTCACTTCCAGATAATAAAAGTTTTCAAATGTTTTATAGACCTTAGAGTTCGCCTGACCCTGACCATACATGGCCACCCTCTTTATTCAAAAGTATTTTAAAAAATATATGAAATTTCCCAGATATATGGCTTCAGGACAATTTTTTCATTATTATTCCATCAAAAATGGAGAATGCCACTCCTTTTAACAAAGACCCCTTCAACGACCTCTTTTTCTTTGAAAAGTTTTATTCGAACGAACATACTCTTCGAAGTTTATCAGATAAAAAATATTGAATGTTGCTCGATATCCTTACTCAGAAATCTGTCGCATAATTGCTGAGAGACCAGAACGTAGCCATTGATTCGATTTCTTACAGAAATAAGAACACAAATAGAACTCCACAAGTTGGAGTAAACCAGATTTTTACGAAAATTCAAAGAATTGAAAATATTACCGTGGTACAAATTTTTATTACGCTTTGATATTAAGAAACCCCATCAATTTCCACTCAAGTGAAAATGATAGCAAACTTGAACGAACATTCAAAGATTGGGATCGGTGAATACTTGTTTTCTTTTATTTGTCGTTGATTGCTTTTTTTCTCCAATATTATGCCATGTACCATTGACTAAAAGTTTCTGCGGCAAATCTAATTCAAAGTGAATATACTAGTTTTTCTTTTTTTTCATTTTTGTTTTTTGTCTGCTAATTTTTTTAATCAAGATACATACATAAATGCAAGCATTGGTGACTTGGATTGAACTCATGGTTAGGAGATTATTATAAACAAATGAGTTTTCAATCAAAATTGGATATGCTCGGTCAGTCCGACGGTGATATGTTTTCAATTTTGTGTGAAAGTTCACTTTTTTTTTTCTAAAAGAGAAATTGGTTCATTAAAATAAGTTAAGAGAGGGAGAGATAAAAAGAAAAACACTGACACTTGCATAATTGAAACGTGAACAAATGTCTAACTATACGACTCGTTTAGCCCCAACACTAAGCTAATATAAAGTAATTAAAACGAAGAAATGTATAATTAAGGCGGCTGTCTTAATTCAGTTTTCTAAGTAATGTTTATGGTGCAACGGCCAATTAACTTTACATAACTTGATTCCCAGAGTACAAGATAAAAACAAACTACGACTGTTGGCTTCTATCATCGAACGGATGCATACTAATTTACATCCACTCTTCGTAAGCATAATTTGAATATTATAAACATTCAACAAGTGTCAACATTCCGGGTGGTTCATTTTCAATAAACCGGATAACCATTTATCAATAAAAAGGCAGAAAATAACCGAACAATATTGTTGCACAACCTTACGGTTAGAGTCGTAATGGAATTACAAAAATGTTCCATTTAAGTCGTAGCAATTAAAATGCTTCACACATAAGAACAAGTTGACGATGAATTTCATGAGAAATATTCTGTTTACTTTTTGCAAAGTATCATCAGGGCACAAAAAAAGGAAAAAAAAAAACAACTGCAAGTACAACACTTAACCTAGTTTGTTACCTGCCAAATGCGGAAATTTCAACATTTACCTAAAGACAATTTAATGTTACAGAACAGACTGGTTTATCTAGGCGCAGATGATGGAAGCGAAATCATGCTATTGCAGTGTGAAAAAGTATTTACTATCGATACATCGTAGAACAAGTTATTTTAGTTATGAACCTTTACGTTTCGACATGAATACGAACAGTACGTAGGAGTAGGATGTAAAAATAGCCTGAGTAAAATAAATCTAGAAGGTTTTACAAACCGTTTGTTGTGTCCTACTCAAGAATTGCATACTGATGT
Source organism: Xylota segnis (assembly GCA_963583995.1). Taxonomy (NCBI): domain Eukaryota; kingdom Metazoa; phylum Arthropoda; class Insecta; order Diptera; family Syrphidae; genus Xylota; species Xylota segnis. The sequence goes on from OY757237.1 coordinate 59,757,679, forward strand.
TCTTCTGATTTCTTTTTATAGTCTCATTTGAAATTGATACTTCAGGTCAGCTCGTTTTTAATTCTTCTTCAACAATTGAAACGGATGTTTCGTTTATCTTTCATGTTCTTTCGACAGGTCTTCTTCGGTTTTGGATTAGATGTACATATACATATGTACGTGTATAGTCACTAAGCGGCGATCAACTCTGAATCGTTAATTCCGAATAACGTTTGATTGAATAATTTAGTAATTTCCTACACTTCGGTAAGGAAAATTAATAACTTTTAATCGTTAAAAAATTAGTATTCCGGAAAAGTGTGCTGCAAGCTGAATAAGCAGGCGGTGCCGCTATCACCAATCAGTCCGTCGAACCAGTTAAAATTTTGTGTGTAACAGATGGTTGAGCTTACATTTTACTCTTGTGCGACAGCAACGACAGGAGTAGTGGTACCGATACATGGTCAATGGCACGGAGAACAGGTCTTCTATAGGCGCTAGGCAACTTTCACATCGTCTTACAGTTTAGTGCTCGCATATACAAAAAATGTGCACAATAGCCAGGCTCCTAAACTTCGAACCACTTTCGATTTCATGTCTGCAATTAAGCCAGTTACATTGATCAATACATATGTAGTTTGTGTGAATGATTTTTCTTTCCAAATTTTGGTTTTGCAGGCCCAATCCAAGGCATCCACTATTTCATCTGGCGCCAGAGCTGCTGCGCAAACGCTTAATGTACCAATCGAACGCTTGGAGTCACGTCAATCAAATCATCGAGAGTCCTCAACTGGTCGAGATATTGTTGATACACAACATCGCAGTAGCAGACAAGATGTTGTCGAAAACCACATCAATCATAATTCTTATCATCAGCAACAACAGCAACACCTATCGCATCACCATGGGCAAAATAACGAAGTGGGTGGTAATGGAGGACACAACTCGAATGGAGGAATATTAAACGAAACACAGATAGTACTTGAGAACCATGCGGAACAAGTTGAGCGTCACCATTTTGCTAAGCAACAAAGCTATTTGCATTCGCGTAAGACATCTACTCAACAACAACATCAGCAGCAACAACAACAATCAACCAATATGGATGCGAATTACATGACGGAGGATTCACATCCGGGTACGCCACCATCAGTTACCAAATATTCGTTGCTTCAATTCGCCATGCAGCACTTTAGAAATGAGTAAGTTCGACTTTAGGGTACAATCCGATAGAATTTAATTTCTTATTATCTTATCAGTCATACTACCGATCATCGATCGAATGACCGCGGTGACCGCCGATCTTCATCAAATCGCTCTTATGCCGAACTCGTCAAATGGCAGGGCACTCCTATTAGGGCTCCACTTCTCCGTCTGCCAACTGATTTGGCACCACTTGCTCTGGAATGCTTTGACTGTATTCTTCGTTATTGCGGTGATGTGCCTCTTGATCCGGAACTAACAGAGGTCAAGTGTGTGTACACGGTTTTAATGGTGAGTATTTTTTTTAATTTATGCAGTCACAAAAATATTCCAATTAATTCTTTTACTAGCACTGCCACAAATATCTGGCGCTGCGTGATGAAGTTTACTGTCAACTGATGAAACAGACAACAGCGAATAGGTCACCCTGTCCGGATTCTTCTCAGAGAGCGTGGCGGCTTCTTAGTATACTGGCTGCATACTTCGGCTGTTCAGATGCCCTGCGACCATACTTGATGGAACACCTTACTTCGGCTGCATCTGACCGGCGGCGGTCGTGTCACGGAACTGCGGCAGTTTGTCTGACAAATCTTCGAAAAACCGCACGTTGTGGAGGAAGGAAAAATGTACCAAGCGTCGAAGAGGTAACTGCCGTCTCGGCTGGACGATCTGCTCGACGCCAAATTTATCGCCTTCCTGGTGGAGCGGAGAGAGTTGTGAACACACGTTGTTCTACAGTTGTTGCCGATGTTATATCAGAACTTTGTGCACTATTGGGTGTTGACTCTGAAGCGGAACAACAAGAGTTCTCTCTATACTGCATTGTACAAGGCGACGCTTTTACAATGCCACTTGCGGCTGACGAATACATTTTGGATGTGACCACAGAACTTCTGAAATCTGGTCAACCATTCTATTTGATTTTCTGTCGATCTGTATGGCATTTCTCTTTGAAACGCGATCCCGCACCAACTCCGCTATACATTGAAGTACTTTTCAATCAAGTTGCTCCTGATTATTTGGAAGGACTTCTGCTCGAACTCCCAGGCAATGGAGGTCCTATTCCAGAAGTAGTCCGTGACATGGCAAGAATAGCAGCTCTACTTCACCGCGCTGCCGACCTTAATCACGTTCCTGCGATGAAGGAGATCAAATTTCTTCTACCCAAACCAGCATTGGGCATACGCGAAATCCGTCCAGCTCAATGGGTTAGTTTAGTGCAATCCGCTTGGCCGGCCATCGCAAATTTGAGCCCGGGTCAAGTAAAGGCGCAGTTCTTGAATGTGCTCTCAGCGTGGCCTCTGTTCGGCAGTAGTTTCTTTGCTGTGAAACGCATTTGGGCCGAGGAGGGACCACATGTTGAAGACAGCAATCCAATGTGGCGCGATTTGATCTTGGCCCTCAATAGACGAGGTGTGCTATTCCTTGATCCAAACACACATGAAACGCTACAGCACTGGCCGTTCATGGAGGTCATATCAACAAGAAAGGTTAGTTTAAAATCTGATACAATTTACATTTGTTTGTTTTACATAAAAAAAATCCTTTAAAATAGGTTCGCTCCGAAGATGGTGCCCTCTTCCTAGACATGAAGGTTGGCAACTTAATGCAACAGCGCGTTATTCGAGTACAAACCGAACAAGCACATGAGATATCCCGGCTTGTGCGACAATACATCACAATGGCACAGATAAGTCAACGGGAAAAGCTTAATTAGTAGCATTAATCTTGAGCTCAAAATCCGAAACACTGCAGTATATATACTCATTATTGTATAATTGGTAGTTTATAAGAGAACAATTCGAATATTTATCCTTTGTATTTCCTTTTCTCTTTCTTCCATTTTGTAAAGAATATGCGCATGTGAGTAAATTTTTGTACATCAAAGAGATTTCGGGGTTACGGTCGTGGTTAATTTAGAATTTGATTCGTTAAAAAAAACGCATACACATTTTATTTTTGATTAATTAGATCAATGCCATATTAAAATTTGAAAATTAACTATGAAATTGCTTGCATTGCTCACGCGTTAGATTTTCATTTTGCAAATTTCTATTAGAAGACTTTATCTTGTAAACAAATTTAGAAACGAAGCTTTTTTATTTTGAAAAAAAAAATAGTTGTTTTCTTAAAAAGAAAAATTATGTTGTAATGAAAATATATTTTATAATTAAAAAGGAGAGATCTACATATATTTTCGAGATAATTTATGTTATATGTTATTCATTCCGAACATAAATTGTTGTATTTGAAATAAATTTAATTTTTTACAATAAACAGGATTGTGTTATTTCACTTTTTTTAAATGAATTGATGATTTATTAAGCACTTTGTTTTGTGATATTTGAAATTAAAAAACATTCTGCATATCGTTCACCATATTAATCACAACGCAATCAGAGTTACATCTCCAATTGACACACAAAAATAAAAACTTTATAACTTCTTTTGTTTCAATTCCGAAGTATTATATTTTGTTTTTCTTTTAAAAACTCTACACACTATTAGCTTATTGATTGGGCTAATGGTTCTATACATAAATTATATATTTTAAAATGGTAAAATGTACTTAAACTTTGTTGGACTTTAAAAGCCGCAAAGGTTTTGCAAAAAATACACGTTAGGTCTTTCTAAATCAGTGATAAATATTAAATATAATCTAAATTGTGTTTAAATCATGTCACAGCACTACTAAGTCATTTAAGTTTATCGCCTGGTATGGGTATTTCATTTCTTCTTTGTCTACCAATTGCGAAACTTTTAATGCATCGGCTAAAATATGGGTCTCTACCTATATATATATGTGTATATGTAAATAAAATAATAATAATTGCGCTTATTTCAGTTAAAAACTATTAAGATGCGCTTTTTGGTTTGCGTCATTTAAATTATAAACTAAATAAATATGTTCTTATGCTTAACATAAATGATTCAGTACATTACTACCGCTGCATTCTGCGCTGATTGTAGTTGATGCCCTGGCTGGGTCCTTCACCCCGATACGGTGGTGGTCCGAAACCCATTCGATAATTTACTTCATGCTGAGAAGGGGGTCTCATATTATTGTAGTTGCCATTGTACATCATTCGACCTCTGGTCGGTGGTGGCCCGGACGCATATTGAGGACGAGGTGGCTGTGGTCCTCCGACAGCACCATCATTTCTACGCACATCCGAGTTGTATCGCATCATTCCAATATACCCAGGATGATGCGTCATAGATTTTGAACTCTGCGTCGTATGTATCTGTGAAGGCGGTTGTTTAGATTCCGGAGTGCTGATAGTCATCGTTGTCGGATCAGGTCCATTATCTATGACGGAGGAAAATCGTTCGAAATTGTTATTTAAAAAAAAAATGTTTGTCTTATATGTGTAGTCGTATACTAAGTTTTAGAATTAGGTATATAAGGAAAAGTACTAAAGTAAATGTCTCCGTGTGCTGTCCGTCCAGTAATCCTGTCGATTATTATCCTGAAAAAATATATTTAAGGTCCTTAAGACTAATATTATTAAAAATACTTCTAAGGTCAATTTACACAACCAAGGCAATTAGTTTTTATTATTGTAAAACCCTTGCATTGTTGGAGGTCCATTTGGTCACAGATCGAGTGGCATCACTACAGTTTTAAAAAACATTTTATTTTATATCTTTGAGAAACAATTTTTTCAGGACATGTGGTTGTGTAAATTGACAAACAAAGGAAAACAAAAATAAGGACAACAAACAAATATAAACAGATGCGGCAGAACTGAGACTATTGTACAAGACCACTTTAAAGCACCAAATTCGATAATGAAGGCCGGAAAAGTGCTCATTACACTCTGGCAAATCACAATGAAAATCAGCAGGACACAACTTGACGATATTACAAAGCATATCGTCCGTTTTAGGGTACACACAACTGGCCAAGTAAATTTCGTGTTGTGTAACTTGTGCTCTAAATCTATTGGAAGTGGAAGTTTTTTTTTATCGTAAAACTATCTTCAGCGACGAAGAACAAATGAAAACACGCTCTTGTGAAAGAGAGGGTGACAACAAAAGTGGATGAAGCCGATAGTCGTTAAGGATCTTGAAACTATATCATAATGATATTAGAGATGTGAAAATCCTCGAGAGATGAGGGGTTCCATATATCCGAGAGCACACCATGGCTACTCAGTAGAGAAAATTCGATTCAAGGTGCAAGCAGCCAACAGAGCCTGGAGATCTTGTGCAGTTTGGGAACTAACCTTCAAAGTTGATGTCAGCTTTCGACATATGAATTCCCGGATAAGGAATTTAAAGCAAAAATCACCAAACGTTATTTTCAGGACTTCACTGTAAATATTTCAAAAGTAAATTTGTTACTTCAAGCGTAAGGGGGCGTTTAAACAATTCTGATAAGACGTCTTATGAATTTCGTACAAAATGTAATGCTACAAAGATAATCATTAGTACAATAGTCTAGTCTTTCCATACATAAAACCTTAATAGTTATAAAAAAAAAATCACAAATCAAAATTGGATAAGCTTTAAAATGTAATAGTTAATAGTATAAATTTGGAATAACTCTACTTTTTTCATTCAATTGTTCTTGTTTTAATCACCACGCACACACTAACAATAGTTTTATCCTCAGAAAGTTAAAAATTCTAAAGAGAAACAAGTAAACAGGTTACCACACAGCAAACAGAATTTATATACATATACACTATCGACTACAAATTGCCGTAAAAAATAGTAAATTGTGGTTGAAATCAGTCCAGATGGATCCGTCATCGTATAAAGATTCTAAAAATTCTAAAATTATTAATTCAATAGTAAAATTTACTCGTTTCCCTTTGTCGAAATCTACATTAAAACCAACAAAAAAAATGAAAGTGTTTTTCTTTTTGAAAAATACAAACCTTGGCCGATGCCAACACCACCAGTAGAAGTTAAATTTGAGTTAGACGTTGTTGGTGGTGGAGGAGGCGGTGGTGCTATGGTATAGTCCGCTAGTTCCCGCTGTGTTCTGTTTATAATTTATTTTTATATTTTATTTTGTTATTGCGATTAGAATAATTGATAAATAATTATATTGAGTATTAAACACAAAAAAATGTAAATATTTTAAAAAATTCATTAAATATGGACCAAGGAGAGAAGGGTTTACATTAAAATAAAAATGTGTTTTTTATATAATAAGTAAATTTTTTGGGTAACTGATTATTTTTGTTTTAAAAAAGGTACGCAATCAGAAAAATGAACATGTGGACGAAAGATCCATTGCATGTTTATTACTTAAGGTGACCTACAAAAAATATGTTAAGAAATACAAAATAAAACTATACTCAGTAAATTGAATTTTTTTTATACAAATAAAACCAGAATATTAGAAAAGCCACTGCAAATGTTACATATATATTTACATATCTTAGCATTAGATTGTTGTAACCCAAATCAAGCCGCTCTCAAAATATGGAGCAATGCATATCATTTCACTTTGTGTTTAATTACGGTAGAATCTATGTTCTATGATAACTGAAATAAGTTTGTAACTTCAGCAGAGAGAAGGCCACGTCACAGGTGATTTTTTTTTGTATTTTTTTGTTATAAGTACATGAAATTGTTTAAAATCTCTGTGACCCATGAACTGAAGTTAGTTTATCAATTTCAGTGAAATACTATTGAAGTTAGTCTGTCAACTTCATAAGGTGTTCACAACTGTTTTCTTAATTTTTGAAATACAGACGCTTTTTATGTTTTAATTAAACAGAAATAAATTATACATATTTTTCCACTAAATATAGACATTTATCACTCACACTCCTGCGACTTTGGTAAGACTACTTCGAAATGGTCTCTCAATTTTTTTCACTAAAATAAACACTCGATGAAGTTAATGACAAGTTTGTAAGACTTTAGTTATCAGTGAGCGATTCTGTTTTACATGAAATCCTGGTACTAAGTTGGATTGATAATTGATATGATAGATTTTGGACAAATACTACTGCTTCGTAAAAATCTGTTCCGTGAGAAGCAGAATCGCTCTCTGATGTATGAAACATAATACGTACATACATCTAAATAAATATAATTCAATAGACTTACTGATCCCGTATTCAAATTTGAAAGACTTGTTTTAGTTTTACATATATAGAATTCTGTATACGAATAAGTATGAAAGATCGACACAGTGACACACACAAAATTAGCGAAAATACTTTTACAGACTTCTCTGCTATAGTAATGTCCAATTTGATTAAAATCTCGAGTTTCAATACCTAAAGCCGTGCATACATATCACATATCATATAATTAAATGAATCTAGTTTTGAAGCTTGTGGCAGAAGAATATAAGCCTGAATAAAAGAATATCCAGAAATCAATGGTCTCTGGTTCGGTTGTGAGAAAGAGTTATTAGTAATTCGTTTTAAACAGTTATTGTACAATTTTCTTTAAACAGTTGATGGTATCTTTGTCTGTAAATTCATTCGTGTATATTCATTGATTGGAGAGGATCAGTGGTGTGACACTTTCTCTTAATTTAGTCATGTTTCTAAGTCCGTCGTTAGATGTATAAAAACTTAAATTATTGTATAATTATATTTTCTTTTTCGTGTATATAAAAAAGGTTTCAAAAAGGTTTTTATAAGACAAAAAAAAAACACACTTAGAGATTTACAATTTACTATTCCAATTAATCGAACATTTAATGCTTAATGCTTTCCACCGCACATGTTAAATTCGGGAAAGAAATCCTTAAGTAAAGTGAAGTGAACTCTACTCGAATTATAACGAGGGCGAGAGTGTTGGAGGGCGAGACCCCCTTTATCATAAACCATCAACTCAACTAAATGAAAATATCGAACTTATTTTTATGATCTGATTGTATGAATACTACATCAAATTACAAAATGATGGCCTAGAAACAATGAACGATGTGCAGACCGGCTATTTAAACCCTACACTACATCTAGTGCTTGAATATCCACCGGGACAACCAACTAGCAAGTTTACATATTCATAAACATATGTATGTATCATAAGTTTAGTGCTTAATTATGTTCTTGGTTTGTGTAATAGTATTGTAAACTGTTGAATTCTTACGTGAAATAAAAATAGGGACTAAAGTAGACCTATAAAGATTGTATAAAAAAGCAAAAGGTAAAGAACATTTGGAAACTTAAGAAACTTGTTGAGAACGATAAATTATAATATGTTAAACGATTTCCCAATTGTTGCCTGCTCTTCTATAAAATATTTATGTACAAGAGGTTAAAATTACGTCAACACGCATTCGCCTGGTGAATTTCCTATGTATATGTATTTCGACCCTCAACCAAGAGAACCTTAAGTAATATGCATTGCCCATAGACGTAATGCACTGTTCGAATTTAAGATGTCCAACATACATACATATAATATGTATATAGAAAAGTATATACTTAAGAAACACTTACCCCACCCCCATTCTAGATTGCATTAGCGGCGGAGCGTCTGTTGTGTCGCTGGTGGATTTTCTTTTTTGTCCAGTACGTATCATCATTTGCTCACCGTACTGTAAATAGAGAAAAAATTAAGTGATTTACAGTTTCGTTCCTTTTATTGGCATAATATCCTACCGGTGGAGGAGGCCTTATCTGTTGCTGTTGTACGAATGTCTGCGGAGCACTGGGTGCTGTTTGGGTATAACTCAAACCGTTTTGACTTACACTGATCAGCCCCATTGTTGTTTGCTGCTGTTGTTGCTGTAACAGTGCTTGGGGCGGAGGAGGTTGAGTCTGTATGATGTTAAATTGCTGCGTAGTGGGTTGTGCTTGCATTTGGACCTGTTGCATCATTTGAGGTGGAAACTGCAGCTGGAGTTGTTGTTGCATCATTGGTTGGGAGAATGTGACAGCAACCGGTGCAGTCTGTTGCACAGAGGCCCCCGAAACAGGGATTCCGCTCATAGATACTGGTGGCGGAAGTGTGTGTATATCTCCGGCCGTAATTTGTTGTGTAACATATTGAGTTGGTTGCGGTGCACGTGCTTGCCATTGTGTTGTAGCAGTGTTCATAACATAGTTCTGCCCGTTTGGCGCAGTATGAATGAATTGCTGGGTCTGCTGTTGCTGATGTAGGGGTATCACTTGCTGCTGGAATTGCTGAATGCCGCCTGGATTTGTTGTAGTAGTTGTGTAAAGAGTATTGCCCACAATGTGCTGCTGAACACCATTCATCGGAGGAGGAACTGACATGGTGATTGTTGGGGGTGGAACGTGAGTCATAGGTGGTGGCGGTGGCTGCCGCATTAACTGCTGCTGGGGTGGCGGAACAGATGTCGTTATTGTTCGAACAACTGGCGCCGATTCCGATTCGGATATAGGATTTGCATTGTCTTCCTCTGGGGTTGGTTGTTCGGCTTCCTCTGACTTCTCGGCAGAGTAGTCTTCACTTTCAGCTGCCAAATCAGTTCTAATCTGATTCTGGTCTATTTGTTGCATTGCTTCTGTGATCGGAGCTTGCACAGTAATTGAACCAGCTGGCAATTGCATATGCAACGGCGGAGGATGTTGAATAATTGACAGCTGTGTCGGTTGCGTCCCAGTCTGTTGAATTATTGTTGGTGGAGGGACCATATAAGCTGTATTTCCCTGCACCGTAATGTACTGCTGCTGCTGCTGAATATTTGGTGGCGGCAGAGTGGCCTGCATCTGAATGCCTTGAATTTGCTGCGGCTGCTGGTACACCTGTTGCAAGGTAAGCTGATTTCCCTGGCCGTCCCTTGCTGGTTGTTGGATGTATTGATATTGAATAGACGCTTGCGGTTGATGGTTAAGAATTATCGGAGAACCTGTGGTCGCTGTTGTGGTTTGTATTGGAGCGTTGGTCGTTTGGATCGTGGGCGGTGGCTGATGAAATTGAACAATTTGTTTCATTGGTGGAGGTATACTTAGGTTATGTGTGCCGGCCTGCTGCTGTATAACCATGTTCCCTTGCTGCATCTGAATTGGAATGCCGCTCTGCGTAACAAACTGTTGATGGATAATATTAGCCGATTGTGCTGGTGCAGGGGGAATTACATTCGTTTGGATTAGCGATGGTGGTGGCACGCTAATTATAGATGGAGGTGGTATGTTGATTTGAGGTAGTGCTGGCGATTGCTGCTGCTGGAACTGTAGGAACTCTTGTTGTAAAGTTTCAATGAGATTCTTTGCGAGCTGTTTAGCTGAGTTCAAATTCTCAAAACGCTGATGTTCGATGTAGAAATGAAGGGGCTCCTGTGATTCAGCGCCCGTGTTTGGATCAATAAACAACGATCCAATGCCTCTCAAGGCGATATTCACTCCAGTCTCCTTGCGTATATACTGCAAATTTGCACCTCCGACTCCCGTAAGCTGCTCACGTAAATTAAACGCAGGCGGGGCATGGTCAAGGCCGATAATTATCTTCTCAGCGAGCGTATGCGCGTTATTTTGTTTCATTGTCTGTTCTCCGTTACCCAGCTGCTGCTGTTGTTGTTGATAAACTGGCTGGCGGATATTGTAAATCATGTTGTTCATCTTTTCTAATGTCCTTGTAGTTACATAATGGTTCCGAAAATTCGTCTAGTTTCGGCAATTTTCTTTTTTTTATTTTATTTTACATTTACTTACTGCAGCGAAACACATCTTTGCTGTCAGTTGGGAAAGTTTTTACAATTGGCATCACAACAGTAAATTTCATTTTTCTGATTCAGTCGAATAATGGAAAGAATACTCACTTTTTCGTGGAATACTATCAAAGTAATGAAAAGTTTAATATTAAATGAACATATTTAGCAAATTTAAAGCTCTTTTACTGCAGTAAATTATAAAATTAGATTATAAAAACGCGATTAATATGTACAATGCACAAGAGGTTTTTAGACGCCATGTTTGTACATGCTTGACAGGGGATATTTTTATTAAATGGTGTCAGTTTGGGATGTGTTCAGTGTTTTTACAGTTTTTACAAATTGTTTCATATTCATTAACATTCTTAGTGCACTAATTGAAATGAAAAATAGTAATAAATAAATTTCATTGTTTTATTTTGATAAGTTGTGAATATTCAGTTTGGGTATGGGTTTAATATAATAAATAAAGGAGCATATAAATTAAAACAAGATCTCTTTTGCTATGTTTTTTTGGCACGCTCGTTTGGTGAGTATTTTACGTGTAAGGTTCAACAACAACGAATGGACCGAATGGAGGATAAAACACGCACACAAGCGCAGTGAAACTAAGTTTATCAACTGCAGTGTACGCCAAAATTTGATTTGGGAACATTTCATTTCGATCTTTCAATTCGCTTGGTCATTGTTTGAGCCAATCTTTAACCTTCAAATTAGTTTCCCAATATTGTTGAAATTTTGAACTCGTTGAAACTTTGAACTCGTACCATGTTTAAGGGTCTGTAGGTCATTTTCGCCCCGAAAAAAAACAGTCATACCAGATTTGAATTTTTCTTATGTTATCGATAATTTATATCACGTGTGTTAATTTTTTAATTCGTTGTGCTGATGGTATTCTCGCTATATTTCTCAAAAACTGTTCATTCAATCCTTTCCCCCTTCTCCCTAAGATTGTCTATCCCTTGTGCAAGGAGAATTTTATTATGTTTGGAAGAGCTCTTTTATATGTACATACTTATGTAAGTACTTGGTTTTGTCCTTAAAACTAAGGAACACAGTGGTGAAAACCCGTTGGATTCCGGCAATTATGGTAATATCGTGGGCATACGCTGGTAGTTCCACAAACTTTTGAAAGATCGTGCCTCCGTTGTTGGCTTGTCAGTTTCCCACAATGCTTTCGAGCATAATATTAAAGATGGTGAGATCGTTACTGACCATGATGGAGCGAATGTTCTCCATCATAATTTTTACAAGTTTGGTAGGGATGCCAAAACTAGACAAGCCTTTGTATAGTTCGTTTCCATAAATGATTTTAAGTTTTCTCAGGTTCTATCTAAATGTATAAATTTGATCGAATGACACTCGTCTAACTATAATACATAGTACGTATATCTTTAGAATGAGTTAGTGTATGCTTTCTAACAGGTCACTTCCACCTGCTTAAAAATCGCTGTACCATAGTTAGTCTCATAGTAAGTTGTCTTAAGCAGTAATCTAAAACATAAAATCAATTTAATCCAAGTAATTGCTCTGATCGTGTTTGCATAAATTCACAATGCAGATAAACTTTTAGGCACCATTAAACCCTTTTTCGAATACATTACAATCTAGGGCATTTAAAATAATTTTCTGTCCTCTAGCATGTACTCTACAGATATACATTTGCATTTACATGCATGCATATGTATGTATTTATGTACATACATACATACGTGTTGGGCCACTTAAACTATCCGCAACTACAGCCAACATCCGTTGTTGCAGAAAAGTCACCCTCCGCTTCCGTTAAATGTGCACTCACAACATCCCCCCCCCCCCCCCCCCCACACCAATCATTATCAACAACACCCCCATAAAAAAGTTTCGGTGAGTGCTCTCTTTAACAACACCAACAACAATTATAACAATACAAAGCGGGGGGGACAACTTTGTGTTTCTATTCTGTATTTTATTTTTTTTCTTGTTTTTTGGTGCGAAATTCATAAAATTTGAGTTATGATGGTGTCAACGACTTCATTTTTGTCATAGCCTATGTAAAGTGCGGTACAGCTGTAGTATGTATTATACATAGTATATCCACGCTATTCGCCGCCTAACAACCTCCTTGTTGGTATTGCAGCCAAAATCATTAACTGCACTGAGCTGAAACTATTCCATTGCGGAGTAAGCTGTGCACAATAGCAATCTAGAGCATATTTATCATTGAAACCAAGAAAACGCGATTCGGTTTGTCATTTCACTTTGTGCTTCCTAGACCTAAGTGCAACTGCACCAGAAACTACTGAATAATGCGAAGAGAAGAAGGAAAAAAATGACAAAAAGCTTCATACCGCACAAGACATAGTTCACATGCAGGGTTCATAAGTTCATGCTATGATCTAAACCTTTACCCGAGTGTAAAAGTGGAAGCTTTCCGCCGCACAGCAATAATAAAAAAAAAGGACACAAAACCCACTGTCCGACTTGAGAACACACAAAAAGGACTCTACGAGTATATCGTTAAGAGAGCCATGTGTATGTAGGTCTGATTTTTCATTACTTCACACACTGACAAGATAATAACACGTAGGCACACATCCAGCTACCACTGTGTGTAGTATGATTTTCGATAGTCCTTTTTCACAACAATAGGAATGGGGTCACATTTATTAGCTCAAGGAAAATTTCAAGAGGGACACTGAGAGCGATTGTGAACGTGTATTTTGTGTTTTCCGTTCCGTCCACCACGTTGCTCTTCCGTTTTTGGCGGTGTTTTCCCCGTGCGATGTTTTTCTTCGCTCGATTGTTATTTCTCCATTTTTGTTCGCGCAGGACTTAGAATGCACATCTTAACTCTTATTCGATGTGAATGCGAAAAATAAGAGTTGAACATTGATCCTTTTTTTCGAAATCTCCATCTGTGATTCCAGTCTCAAATGCTGATATAGTCAAGGCAAGGTTTTGTAGTCGTATGGCGACATGGTCATTGGAAGAATGAATGGAGAGGTGTTCGGTAGGTTCTTTTTTCTATGACAAAGTAAATTATTGTACCTCTTAGCTGTGTTTGTTGTTGTTGTAGGGTATACACTTGGCAACTTGGTAATTACATGCTTTCTCAAGTATGATGTCATCGACATTGTCGTGTAGTTGTGGTTTCATGTGTTGAGCTTTTTTTCGGAGTGTGATGATAATAATACGAGCACATTTTTTATATTTATTGATTTTCTTTTACGGAATTAACATGTTCAAATACGTATTTATTTCTCTATAAATGTTCATATGATTGATGAGGATTTCTAGTACGTACACATGTACTAAGGCTATTGCGACATCACCTTCACCGAAGCATCTCAAAAATGAATCGACACTGAGCTGGCTACGAGCAATCAAAATTACTTTGACTCTAGTTGGAAATTGGTAAAAAGAAACACTCAAATGTCGCCAACTTTACTTCTAAATCACCCGTATCTATGTAAGTTCAATCTAAAGTAAATTTATTCTTCAATGAATTTGCATGTGATCTCTTATAAAATTTAGGCTGTCTCTTAAAATTGTCTACTTTTGTCTGGACACCCATGTCGAAGGGTGCTTAAAATAAAAGCAGTCTACAAGAAGCATTAGGCCCTAGTTCGATTCTAGTTCGAACACGGAGACCGAAAGATCAAATACCTCTTCTTATATTAAAAAATATTAAGTACGACTTATTCGTTCTTAAATTCGACTTTCATTTGTAACTGGCCTGGAACTGAATTTTGTACAATTCAATTTGGCTAGAATCTAGAGCAAAAGTTCACAATAGCTATCCGAATACAATACCTCAATTTGAACTTACATATGCATACATAGATATGTATGTAAGTATTTGATTTTTTTTAACTATGATAAGTTTCTATTTTTGTACGTATTTCTGACCACCATTTTTAGAAAGGTTCGTTTATATCGAAATTAATTTTGTCCTTTGCCAGTGCAGTAGAGGTGCATTTGCACGCTAGAGCTACATATTTCTGATAATTTTCTATTTAACAAATATCACTGCGTACATTAGAAATCTGATAGGTGTTATCTGAGTTCTATCAACTAAGCACAGATAACGTTCATTGATAAGACGCTGCGGAAATAAATAAATCATTGATATGACTATTGGTTAGTGAGAGTATTATAACACACTAAATGATGAAGTCCACCGACGTTTACTTTTCATATTTGTCAGTAATTTTAAAGAGAAAAAAGGACACCCATCAACCTACAGTTGAATATTGGCGCCAGCTTGGCTATCGATAGTGTACACCACTCTATACTTATAAAAATTTTCCATTACCACTTTTCATCAGTGGGGTTATTCATTTAATGGCTAACTCCAGGCATGTGTTGTATGATGGTTGAACGTTGCCATAGGAACTATGTCGTCAATCCCTTACCCAGTCAGCGCGGCACAGTTATATCGTGTGCTCTTTGTCTGATTTTTTATAGCCAAACTATAATTTATATTTTCTAACTTTTTTGAATTTTTGATTACTCTCTCTCTATTTGCTGTAAGATCAGAATTCTGTTTAATTTATCCCTATTTGAGCCATGTGTAGAGATAGCAGAGATATAAATAATAGCGAAAACAATTACGTATACGCAACCGTATATGATGTCAGCATGACCTCACGTCACAGGCAAAATCGAATAGAGTACGAAAGGAAAACAACAAAGAATGAATGGAGGGTTAGGCACAGGGCTTACTGCCCTGCCACCAATGTGTCAAATGAAAAGTCATTTTCCTGGAAGGATTTCTGCAGAAGAGAATGACGTTAAACACTAAAGACAGAGAGAGAGAGAGAGAGAGAGAGAGAGCGCGAAATTTCCATAGAGCGCAAACACACCCTCATGCACTTTCGGAATGTCCTCGGTAGGGTATATGGACACTTCGTTCCAGGCACATTGAAGGAGCCTCGAAAAAGAGAAAAAAGAGAATGCTACAAAGTAGATTTTCCCTGGAACATGCTTTTTTTCCTTTCATTCTTTGCCTTTTGGAGAATTTTCTAATTTGGGGGACTCTGGCATTGCTGAACACTTAATGCGGACTGCAGTTTAAGCGAACCACGGAGAAGAACGGATTTCGGGTATAGTGTCTCCATAACTTCACTTACTGGTCCTTTTGATTTTCTTTCTCTTTCTCTCTCATAGAAATTTTGCATTTTTTTTCTGCTTCATAGAATAGATTTGAAAAAAAAAGAAGAAACAGGACACTAATGTCCTCTAAAATCGTTTGTTTCCATTAAAACAAGTGTAAAAATAGTGAAAAATGAACAAAATTCGTGAAGTTTTACATGTTTAATGTGAAAATTTTGAATTTTCTACTCAACATTCGATTTTTTTTTCATCGTGTTATGTATGTATAAGGATAAAATGTACACACATTCATGTCCTCCGCAATAGGGACATGGAAAAGGCAAAAATGATATAAAGAGAAGAACGAACATTTTCAAGTCCGAACAGAAATTTATTGTGTAATTCATTTTATTTGGCTATTTATTTTTGATTTTATTTATTAATTTCAGTTTTTCCCATTAACAACTAGTTTGGTTGTTGATTTTTAAAAAAAAAAAAAAGATAAATTTCCAGTGAAAACTGCACAGAATTTTTTATTTTAATCAATTTAAATTATATTATAAATGCAGTTGAAGAAAAAATCGCGTTATGTAAATTATACTCTGCCACTAAAAAAGAAAGAAGAATTCTCCTCCTTGCTACTTATAAGTGTATATTTGTTTGTGTGCGCGAGGTGTATGGATTATTTGCCTTTTTGCTAGTGTGTGACTCTCTTGAATACACAGAGGTTCTTTCCAGTTTTCTTGTTTTACTTCTTTTCTTTTTATTTTTTTATTTTTTATAATAAAATTCCTGCCTGCATATTTGTTTTAACTAACCAATCTATTTATTGTTGTATTTTTATTTATTTCATTTTACCAGTTTTTTAATAAAAGGAGGGAATAACAAATCTCTTCAAAAAGGATATTCGTGGAGCGTGTGAAGAATTTTACAGTGTAAATATCTACCAAAATAATAGTGAAACCGAAGAGGCGCTTATTCGCTTAGATATATTCTTTAAAAAATAAAGTTTAATATAAAAAAAAAACATACATATAGTCGAATTGCTTTTAAAGAAGATAAATTATTTTCGCAACTTTTTCGCGTACGGGTATTTTTATAAGGAAATTTCATAGAATTTAAAATTGTACATACATATATAACATAGTTTTGGGTAATTATTATTTGTCATTCAAAGTGGTTACCAACAAAATGGGCATAAAAGGGTAACATCAGTGTCAATGGTGTATCTTTAACATATTTTTGATTTCATAGTTTTTTTTGTCATTTCAAAGCGGAAAAATACAACCATTTAAGTTATCCTTCAGAAAATTGTTCTCTATGAAAATTTTCTTTGAAAAGTCCCCATTCCTAACATCATATTCGTTGTCGTCATTGTCATTTTCCCCTTTTCTATTTTCCTTTGTCCGATGTTCCAATATTATCCTTTTTCGATGTTTATTTTAATTCGAAGTTTTCTCTTTTACTCTCCTCACTCTCGCCGCTTAGCTTTTACTTAAGTTCCTTCAGTCATTTCCTTTCGTTTTTTTTCGTTATTTTTGGGCTTCCTGTAATATTATTTTCTTTCCGTTTTGATACTCCATTGATGGAATTTCTATGGTCTATGTGTTCGTATGTGTTTGAAATACCCGTTTTGTTTTTTATTCATATTATAAGGAAACAAATAAATAATATAACAAAGAAATACATAGTGCTTAAATTTTTAATAAAAGAAGAAATCGTAAACGCAACAACAAGAAAGTGTAAATAATCCGTCAGTAACTATAAGTAAAAGCTTAAAACTAAAAAAAAAAAAAAATAAGGAACAAAGTTACAAAAATATATATATTCATATATATAAATATATATTTTGCACGCTCTTAAGTCATCATTCATCGCCACTAAAGGATACTCGTTTAATAGCAAAATAATAGAAGTAAATAAATAAAATAATCGGTTAAATATTCGCACCTAGATATAATAATCGTAAATGAATACCTTAATAAATTAGACAACAGAGAACATCAATTGAAACTGCAACAAGGTCTCAAGCAACCATAGGAAAAGAAATACAACTCAGATACTCACAAAAAGGAATATCTCTAACGTCACTTGTCATATATCATTGACAGCACCGGAATCATTAGTTTCCCACGTTATTGACCCACCCAAAAACGAACGAATATCTACGGTTTAACGGTGAGTAATGTGGAAAAGAATTGATTTTTTTTTTATTTTTGTATGCTAAAGTTTGTTACTTTTTAGATCGCTTCACTTTCCGGGGTAGTTAAGTTTTAGCCTTAGACCTTTAAATGGTTGCCGTGGCAAGGTAAAGAGGTGTCTTCGAAGATGTTATGATGTCGAACATTCATTAGAGTTTGTGGATTAATGACAATATTTTGGGCGTATCCTTACCTCATGGCCGTTTAAAAAAAAACTCACTTGTTTTGTTAGTAAAAAGCTTAAAATGTGACACAGTTGCATATGGTATAAATTGTCTTGAGTTTTGCGGATAAATTAGCCATTTGAAAAATGTCATATTTCCCCTAATCATAAAAGACCTATTCAGTCAAGGTGGACTAGTCTAATTATTTCTGTTCTGCAAATTAGTATATGACATGCGAAAAGTGTTTAAAATGAATACTCAAGGGTGAAGATACGTACATCCCCTAAGAATAAGTTAGGGTGTTGTTTAATGCATCAACCGCTTTACTAATAATTTTATTGGATTAGGTCTTCAAATTCTACGTTTTTTTTTTCATTTGTTTTCAGTGACAGCACATTGTATAGTACCCCTTTCAAAAGTAACTTGCTGTTACCCCAATCTCGAAATAGGAAATTTACCTTTACTCCTTACTCTCTATTTTTGACGACTAAAATTCTAGTGGAGACTATGACTAAATGACTAAGTAAATTCCAATGGAAATAAAATACGGTTTACGGATAAACCTGTCATTATACAATCAGTCCTCAGTCACGTTTCTCTTCATAGCAGATTCTATGTTTTTTTTTGTTCCAGCGACTAAAGTTCTCTGACTTTCTTTTCGACTTTCAGGTTCTCTCTCTTTCTCATGTCTCCTTTGAAAAAAAGAACAAAAACAATGAAGTCAAAGCTTATTTCTGTTGACATTTGTGCGATTGTGCTGGTGCATTGAGGATTTTTTCCGCACATACAAAATAAATTCCTAGTTGTCGGTGTGATTGTGATGCGGTCGGGTTAAATTGCTCTGACGAGCATACGTACATATATTTAATTCAATTGGAAATTTGTTTCTTTATTTTGGAGTAGTTACTTTCCTTGCCTTGGTTAAAGTGTTTTTTTGTTTTCTTCATTTAGTGGTAGAAATAACATTTATTTTATTTTAATTTGTTGGTCTCGATGCGTTCTGAAAAAAATCGTAATCGTTTCTTATCCTATCGCAGTTTTTTGGGTTCGCTCAATGTCGGTTAAGTTTTTAATTGTGCCTTCAATTTGGATGAATTTTGTTGTGGTTTAGCAGTGTGCTTGGTTTGGTGTAAGTAACGGAATGCGTCAGTTTGTATAGCCTTTTTGACATTTGTTACCAACAACTGCAACTTATGTATATGTACATACATATGTTTACACAATAATTTACAGTAAAACGAAACGAATGAGGTTAAATATTTCGTTGCAATAAAAAATTCTTATTGATGAAGTTTTGTAAGTTTGGCTAATAAACTAAATATATAATCAACTAAAAAAATACAACTTTATGGAATCAAGTTTTGAAATTTATACATACATATTTTTAAAATTCAAAGGATTTTCGTATGTTTTTCAATATAAATTATAATTTTTTGTAAGTTTTTTTCTTCCATAGATCATATCAGTGATCCTTTATATTTGAAAAAAAGAAAAATATAGAAACTCGTACAAGCAATAAATATCCCGTTCGTTCTTTAGCATGTGTTTTTTGTGTTAATAGAAACCTCCAATTTTTTAACTTTTGACTACAATTTCCTAGTGCCGAGTGGATGATTATTTTAACAGCATTTAAATCTGTGATTTTTCCAATATCATAAGTCGCAACATGGTTTTAATGTTGCAAATCATAAAAACAAACATCTACTTATGTATACTGACTTTGTAGAGATTAAAATAAGCCACCTATTTTTAAGGACTGCTGTTCAATTTTGGGATTGGTAAGATTGAGAAAATGCATTCTTCATGGACATACATTTGTAAATATCTGTGAGTACGTCTTAACGCATTTTGTACGCAAAATAACTCTAGTCTTCATCGTCCATAAGCCTTGTATATGTTTTAAAAGTGTTCAATCATTTTCTAACATGAGGTCTATTCTCAGAGCACTAAACAATAATCTGAGATTCAGAATTGGTTCTTCAGCATCCAAAACGTATTCAATAAAATTACATACGTACATATGTATGTACAGTTTCTTGGATTTATCTAAAATCTTTAAAATCTAAAGTTTAAGTCAACTTTCTTTCTGTACTGCACATTTTTTTTAAAGACTCCTGTTGTTTTTACTGGCCACTGAAAAATGTAATACTTTAAACACCGGTGTTTTAGAACCGATTTAACTTAAAAACAAAATATTTAACGCGACAGGTCCGAATGAGACCAAGGGTCTAGATTTTCAATCCCTTTTGCTAAGCGAATGAAGGAGTTGCCTCTTAAATGTCGTGCCCGAAGAAAAGTTTATGTTTCAAAATATTTCTCATGATTGTTATACTCCTGGATGTTTGTCAGACGCGTGTTAATGGTTGGAGCCTGAAAGAATTTTTTGGTGTTGCCTGTGAATCGAACCTCGAGGTCCGTGTTACAGTGCCTTTTAACCTGTAGGGTAATGAAGACTAACGCATTCAGTACAGAATTCGACCGTTTGGTAGCCCTTTATTCTTTTTTTTTAAATCTAACAATCTAATGTACACAATCCAAGATTGGCTTTTCGACAATCTCTTAGTGGAAAGACTGGTACCCGAAAAGGTTCATTTGAGCAATTGTTCAATGAAATTTACTTGTGATTTTGGATTATTGAAGATCTTATTTGGATTATGTTTTGTAATTCGTGTACATACATATGTATGTATGTATGGATACCCATACATTTTTTGAGTAGTTTTTTTGATCGCGTTAAGTCGCGTCTCCATCGAACATCCAGCGAGGACTGTGTTTGAAAATATAAAAATACATGTTTTAAACATGTTTGGCTTTTAGTGGAGTGACGTTGCTTGCTCCCTTTATTACTTGCACCTATACCTATAGGGCAAGTATTGTATTCGTGCAAAATTTGGAACTCGAGATTTTAATCAAACTTGACATTACTATAATGGAGAAGTCCAAAAAAGTAGGTCCGCCAATGCCGTCTGTCTGTCTGTCTGTCTGTCTGTCTGTCTGTCAGTCTGTCAGTCTGTCAGTCTGTCAGTCTGTCAGTCTGTCAGTCTGTCTGTCTGTCTGTATATTCGACTGCAGCCTAAACGGCTGGACGGATTTGCTTCAAACTTCATATATAGGGTCTGTGGGATATTCCCCAGAGGCGAAATTTGAATTTTCATTCTAACCTCAAAATTAAGGGTAGTTTACTTAAAGCCGATTTCAGTTTAAATGGATTTTCTCGAAAACGGCTCTAACGATTTCGATAAAATTTGATGTGTGGGTTAGTTTGGGCATATGCTATGAGGTGGCATACCACGTTTTTCACGAAAAATTCGAATAACGGTAATATTGAAAATCAGCTGTTTCTCGGGTATTTGTGCGGCGATTGCGCTAAAAATTATTATTTGTAGGTTATAAGACAAGTGCAAAATGATGGCATACCAAATTTTGGAATGCCACGCCCACTTTTATAAAACTTATTTTTTTTTCAAAATTTTTACTAGAAATTGAGAAAAAATTATTTAAGCAAAGTAATAGGCCTTAAAATTCTCTATAATTCACTCAAACATCTTATCTGGCCACGCCCTTTTTTTAAAGGTGTTTTTTTTAAAAAAAAACATTGTGTAAACTCCTACAATGTTATGACTATTTTTCCATCGAAACGCGGAATGCCACGCCTACTTTACTGGGATAAGCAAGACTTGGACTTTAATCCTGATAAAATTATGCACTAATAGCATTACGGTGCAAGTACGTACGACCCAGTCGTGCACTTTATTTTTTAAGGCTATATTTCGCCTACATGGATGCGTATGCATAACTATTTCTCTTTGTAAGGTTGATAGAGTCCTTAGTCCACAATTAAGCAAAGAAAAATTGCGCTGTAAGAAATAAAAATAACAATAAAGTATGCAGAAGACTTTCTTTCGTACAAAAGTACGTACCTCTCGAGTTTTTCAAAATTAAGAAAACCCTACGCAGTCTGCTGAACGATACTTTTGTATGAAATCATTAATATCCTTCTTTTGTCAGTACTCGCTGTGTTCACGCTTTTCGGACGTGAATAGAGACATCAAATTACCCCGGAAATGCATAGCCATCAATTATGAAATCTATTGGGCTCTACATAATTTATGACGCTACTGCTGTTGTTTTAAGGAAGTTTTTCTTTTTTTTTTTGGGTCAATGGTGGAATGTTTTAGTACTTAATAATGGAATGCTACATAACTTCTGTGACATCTAGCTTTAAAGCTCATAGATATGTTGATGAAAAGTAGGTGGACACGATTGTACTGCGACACATTTTTTTCGTGCGTTTATATATTTTTTCAATAAGAATTACTAAATAAATTTAGAAATTTTGAATACTTATTTAATTTATGTATATATACGTACATACATATAGTTTAACACATCTCTTTGGGCTACATTGGTATTTACGGTCACAGTTGGTATGTTTTCAAAATTTTCAATACAATTTGGTTTTTCACTTATGTTCATATTAAACATATGCATATACATAAAAGAAAATTAAGCAGACGGATCAATTCTGGGACATGGTATTAGAATATCAAGAAATATGAACTTTTTTTTAAAGTTCTATTTAGTTACATATTTATTGAAACTACACACAGGCACTAGTATCGATGAAAATAATTTTGAAAACACTAATTCCGAAGTGTAATACAAAACAAAATAAATATACATATTTTTGGGTTTCTAAAAAATGCTTTGGTCGGAATATTCAAGCTATTAATTTTGTTTTCCTATTATATTGGTGGAAATGTATGTAATATTTTACATTCTTAATTTCGCTTCATTTCACAGCTGATTTGGGGTTTCAATGGAATAACTTCCAAACATTCGTAACGAAAATAATATCTATAACGGAATATTTTAAACGAAGAACGTAAAGGAAATTAATTCAAAATTTCTTCGAATATTAAATCAGGTGATAATTTAATATTCCTAATATAGACATTCCATGGAAGCTATCGTTTTCTTGAAAATTGGTGAATATTTCTCTCCATATTTATCGTAGGTGGAAAATTTGGGGCAACCTTAAGGTTTGTTCTCTTTTCAGCTAAAGAGCTGGAGGTTCGAGACTCAAATCCCAGGCAACACTAAAAAGTTGATCACATCTCCACCTCGCGCCAACGTATGACAAACAGATGAGAGTGAAACTGTAATGAAAACCTATTTAAAATGAGAAATGTCGTCCGTATACTGTAGTAAAAAGTACCCCCTTCCATTCGCACTACACAGATGTTTAAACATCATTTGAACACTATGTTAAACACATGGTTTGTAAACCATTCCACCAGACCTATTCCACTACTGAAAAAAACCATAGCATTTAATTGTTACCCAGTTTCTTCGTAATGTTAACCGCATTTCAAGTCAGCGCAACTTACCCCCAAAGAATATTGTGGTGGTAGGAAAGAACACTAAACCTCACAATGGCTTTCTCCCTTAAAACATATCATATCCCTTACGACTCATAAGCCTGAGAAGCTCTGCCCCTCGCACCATTTTCAATTTGTATTTTTTTTTGTTTGTACACGTTTTGTATTTGATGTATGAGGTCCATTAGCCTTGTTTGCAGAAAGGTGATCATATCCTTCAAAAACAGCATTAAAGTTGCAAACTGTGAGATGCGAACTCAATTTGTTTGTACGCAAATAGAATTTTTAATTTCTTTCTTTTTCAAAATTTACTTTAAATTAAAATCGTATATGCAGTTAGAATATCATCCATCAATTATAATATATTCATTTTGTACATACATATGTACATGTATTTAGTCCATTACCTTCTCCAATATGTCACCGAGTGAACATTATATGTAACTCCTTCGTCTTTCTCAGAAGGTTGTACATTTGTCCTTAGGCACAGTAACGCGAGCACAATACTGTGATCGATGATGGAACAACGCAATTAGTGTACATCATTAATTTCGGGCCATTGTTTTCGTAAGTAGGTACTAAATATTCAGTTGATTAGGTTTTTTTGTTTTTGTATTCAATGCACTTTAAAACACATGGATTTATAGAAAGGTATGGATTCAGCCCTGGGGAAGAATTTTAAAACAAACAAACAAATAGCTATTTACTTCGTATAGCAACGTGTCGTGCTTCAAAAGTACTTACATAATGTCATACTACATGAACGTTCGTTTTATCTAGACTAGATTTTGAAATTTTGCATAAGAAGTTAAATTTCAAAATTGAGCAAAATTACTTCCAAAATAGAACTTAACTGCTTGTTGCCTAGGAAGTATAATTAACAATTTTTCTTTAGGTGACATAACAATAATATTCTTCGGTACTTGGTATTCAAACTTTGGGCGTGATGCCTTAAATTTGCATTGATTCGCAGTGTTAGTGTTGCGATGATGTTGTATTTGTTTTTGTCAATTCTCATAGTAATATCGCAGTTACGATTTATTCTATTCCTTCTCATAGACTTGGTGGTCCTGGAGACCTACGACCTTGGATGGCCTTCAAACTTATACAGTTGATAGACGTCTAAAATCTAGACAACCATTCGCATTGAACGAATAATATCGATCACACGGATGAATGTGACCTACTGCGTTTCCAAAGTTGTTTCTTATGGTAGCTTTCGCTTTCGGGATATTATATTCCCGGATGTTTGTCAAACAGTAAAGGAATACGTCAATGTATGACTGACGAAGACTGTATTTTTTTGTATTTGAACTCCGAAATCCTCAAATATTATTCTGGCACACTAGCTACTTAGTCATCCCTAAATTTTGTTTCATATTAAAACTTTCTACTTTCTAGACAAAACTTTTTAGAAAATACTCTGTCCAAATTTACCCTAGTTTTTATAACTTACAAAATAGATTTAATTGAAAACAATGTAAACATTGATCAAAACTTGTTTTTTGTTGTTCTTTAACTTCCACGGGAATAGTAGTGCTTTGCCAAATTATCGTTCTATTAATAGAAAACAGTTTCTGTAACCATCATCTGACTGATGGTAAAAGGTTAATTGGTTGAAGCCAAACGAAGTGTTTGGAAGCGAAAATTAAAGTGAATTGCATTAAAGTCGAATCTCCGACTTTCTGTATTTAACTTCAGGTACGCATCAATAGTACTGAAAATTGTATATAATTTTGTATTCGTTACGTAATGTCTTAGATCGCCACTCGTTTATACAAAGGGACAAGATTTTTATAGCAGGGGCATTATAAAGATTAGAATTGATTACAATGTACCCAGGAATAGCTCACAACAAGGCATTCTCGTAAACAAGAGACACATCTAGAATTTCGATTTTTCGATTTTACACTTCTGGATATATGAAGGTTTAAAATAAAGAATGTTTTCACAAATAAAAATATTAGCATTTTCTCAGTCATCTATTTTTTGCTATTAAACTTGCATAATTCAGTTTAGGAGAAACAAATATTTGGTAACTTACAACTGTATTTGAGCCTGTTAGCATTTCCTAAACATTTACAGCAAACTTTAGTCGTCAATATTTTTGGGGATATCCCATAAAACGTGTCTATCGATCAAATTCTGCCTCCACCATGGACAATTCGTCACAAATGCATCCACATGCCATAGAGAAGAGGAACCAACGGTACTTCAAAGGTTTTTAATACAGTCTGGCATAAAAGTACAACTTAGTAAGTTTCTTCTTGAACCAGCTCAACGTACTCCTAAATGTATGCGGTTGCATGATGTGTATAAGATTTGTTGAATTTTTTTTCTTTCTGAGGGACCTGAGGCATCTATTGTTTTTGATCGTTCATGTCTCCTGTCCAATTAACTCCCTTTACAAAAAATTCGTCACGTATTGTATTTAACTTTAAATAAAAGCTCAACGACATATTACATCTACGGGGGATCAGAACCAGCAAGTATCTGAAGTCGGTGCAGTGAAATAACTTCACGGGAATTTACTTCACATGGGAATTTACAGCACTTCAAGTGAGGAAGTAAATGCACTTTTGAATGTGTGAAGTTCTTTCTCACTCAATGTGGTAAATATTTTATCCAGACATTTTGTGAAATTATTTCTCACTTTAGATTATGTTTTTTGAAAAATACCATAGGGAACAATGAATCTGGAGAATAAGGAATTATATACGAAATGAAAACATTTGTTAAGAAATGGATTTCACCTTATAATTTGAGTTGTTCAAAAAGAAAACTGAAACGCCAGACGTTGTTATAGCCAGGCAGTTGTTGACATATTTAATGGAGCGATGAAATACCGATTTCGCTTCGCGTATATTATACATCTTTTAAAAGTTATTCATTGACAAACATTCGGTGAGCAATGATCCATACTATTAGGAGTTAAATAACATAGCTTCTAGTCAATATAGCTGCATAATTTCCGAAAAAATACTAACTTTAACAAAGTGCAGTTTGTGTGGCAATTTTAAAGGGTTCCGAACCCGAACAGTCTGTCTTTGTTTTTTAGAAGATAGCCTTTTATGTTTCACATACTGATAATTCATCAAAATCGGATGATTTTATCTAAATAAGGATCCATTCCAAGAGTGAATCACTCAGAAAATAATTTTGAATTCTTCAATTAAGTGAAATTATTATCCGTTTTTAATAGGAAATAACTTCACGTGAAAAGTGAAACTAATTCCCACAAAAGTTATTTCCCATGTGAAGTAATTTCCTGTGAAATTATTTCCCCGCACCTTCGAAGTTATCTAAAAGCACTGTTTATGTGTCATAATTTCCTGTCTCTGGAAAGAAAATAAACTCAGGTTAAATAAACCTCTTTTCCGGATAAATAGTATTCCGTACAACAACTCACGATGATATGTTGAGCTATCTTTTTGCATAATTTGTGTTACACGACACAAAGATTGGATCAAAATCGATTCTGTCGCTTTAAATCCAAAGTTTTATTAAGTAAATATAGTATATTATCGTATTGTGAAATGAACCTTTCAACATTTCGACAGTTAGAGACAGGACTATGACAGTTTGTTATAACGTTATAAAAGTCTTCCACTCTCTTTCCACTACTTAATTCAACAATACCACTTCAAATTTATTAAGATGATCATTTAAATACCATTTTCCATTCATAAGCTTACTCATAAGAATAAAGTTTAATATCTAAACTCTTCACACAAGAAAATTAAATTGCCTTGTTTTTGTTTTGTTAAAAAAAAATTCGTCATTTCACAAAAATGACAACGAATACAGAACTGACGTCAATTATTATGTCACTTGGGTGTCAGTTGGCCCCAATTTTGCGGAGATATTCCCTTTCGAACAAATCGAACCATCGCAACTCCGTATAAAACTGACTCATTGTTTAATTTATGGGCCGTCTCCTCACAGCCAACATTCATTCTCTATTATAAGCCACAAGCCGGCGGGGGAAAAGCGGTTTTCCACACAGCAAACTGCATCAGGAAATTTAATAGCGCGCTTTTGGTTTCGGTGTTCTATGGCTCATGTTAGCTAAAGAAATCCTTATCGTTTGTGTCTATTTATTTGTTTTTCTCTTCTTTTTTTTCTGCAAAAAAGGACATCATTAAAGTGGTGTGCTGTGCGAGAAGAGAGAAGGAGTACACCGTCAACTTTAAGCTTTCGCTTTCGATATGAGTCACACAATCGAAAAACAGATTTATCCTGTGGCAATACAACATTCAAATAAGCAGCCAATTTGATTTCATTTGTTGTTGTGTTGATAATGAGTAATACCAGGAATATGGAGTCCTTAGAGGGTTTTTTTTGCAGAGAATGTTAACCGAAAAAGGGTCTTCTAGTTCCTTTGTCCTGGAAACTTCAATTAAGTATTTGCTAGCAAGTAGAATTTGTTGATTTCTGATTTTTGAATATGATACTCCTTGTTCTGCTACAATCAGCGGGATACCCTTTTTACAGTCAGAAGCTTTTCCACTGTACACACACATACATATCCGTGTGGTTGTGTGCTAGACACTTGGCTGTTGTCATAGAAGAAAGGTTATTGATTTTTCTTAACTTACAGTCCCAGAAGATAATTGATTTTTACCCCCAACTATACGTCGAGGGAAATATAAAGAAAAAAATTGATTTACAGATTCTGACCAAATCTTGTTGATTTAAAAATACGAAAATTAGGTCTCAGATATCTGCTCTGTCTATTTGCTTATAACTCTAACTATTAAATGTATTCTTCTTTCTTCTTCTTTTTAAATCTTTAATTAAATTCGAAAAAGAAAAGGGAATAAATTTGGTGGTATGAAAAATGATTCAGATATCCATACGAAAAGGTTTTACGGAAATGAAATTTTTTTTGCTTATTCCAAGTCTAAATAATTTTAAAACAAACAACCCCATCGTGCATTTTTTTTTGCTTTCACCAAACAATTTGGGAGCATAGGTATTCTCATTCATCTTTGAATTCATCAACACACCTAGCGCCCTATAGGGGCGTCGTTTACATGGGCACATGTGATTTTCTTGGCAAAATTCAAGTACATCCGTCCCACTTTTGACTTGATCCTCCGAACTTGAAGTGCATTGCAATTGCCTTCTATGGTTTACACTTCAATAAATTGGCATAAACGGGTAGGTTTGCTATCATACTTGTAGGTACGAATAGACTTTATTTTAATTTGAAATTCAATTGGCCTAATTCTTTGGATTGATTGAATATCCTCTGAGAAAGTTGAACAGCCACATGGGTTTTGTGCTTAGAAGGCAAATGACCTTGAAGGGCTGTTCTTTTGAAATTATTCAATTAATTTTAATTAGGAGACTAGATTGTTGTCTCACGTAATCAAAATAGAATAATAAGCTGGATATGTTTAATTGCTATATACACATAAAGGTAGAAGCTATTAACATAAAAAAATTACTTTGCTAGCTATCAAGTTTTGCAAAAGAACATCAATTAAAATTAGTTTATAATACTAAAATTCATCATGACAAAACCAATCTGTGCAAATCACAAATCACATAATTAATGCACCAACTCTTGACTTGGAGTCGAAAGAGAATAAAACCGCAATTTTTAACTGGATCCTGTTCTTTAAACAAAAATCGAATGGTTATGTTTACAGCAAAATAATGGAAACAAATAATCATTAAAGAAAATAATGTCATTGAAGTTGCAACCTAGGCAGAAAAACCATCGTTAGGGAGTCAACTTTTAGCGATCTGGAGAACTAATCAATTTACATTTCTACAGTGTTACCTGGAATATTGATTCAAGGCTACGGGCTACAGTTTTTACATAAAGTTTCTTATAGATCTGCAACCAGTTGCTTCTTATTTCACAAACCAAATAGGTTAGTGTTTACCTATTTATTATACCTGTAGGTATGGGCAAATCCTGGTTTCCTGAAAAGTATCAATTACCAGATTGAGATCAAACTTGACATTACCGTCAGTCTGTCTATACCCTCGACTACAGTTTAGCCGAATTTTCTTCAAATGTCATGTTTATAAGACACAATTCGAAACGAAATTGGAATTTTCCTTCTGGCCTCAAAATTAAGGGTCCTTAATTTCAAACCTATTCTTACATTTTCATATTTCAGATGACATACCATATGTTACAGTAGAAATGCTTAAAATGCGTAAAATTGGCTATATCTCGGATAAGCTATTGAGCTTTAAGTTAATACCTGATTGATCTGGCATGTGGAAAAATATATAAAATTGATATTGAAATTTTACTAAAACAAAAAAAAAAAACCATTCATGTTGTGCGTGTTATATTCTTTACACAAATGAAAGGGGCTTACTGTTTAATGCTGTGTCCGAAGGGCAATTTGTTATTTGAGAAGCTTTCACAGGACAGTTGTACTCTCGGATGTTTGTCAGACTAAAATCTATAATTCCCTTGAACACCATAAATGGCCATGAAAACCTATGAGGTTATTTTAAAAAGAAAAAAATTAAGAAATTTTTCAGATACCATTAGTCTAAAGTTATTATAATTCCATTGAAAATGAAAAAGTAATAAGGCCACTTTATTAGGCTTCATATATGTATAATAGGAATTAGAACTCAATTTCATTGGTTTTTAAATTGTAAACTTATGGTATTTACATAGCTGCAAGTACGTACGACCCAGTCGTGCTCTTTATTTCCTCTTAAATTTCAATTGCATACAAATCACCTTACGTCGTCGCATATAAAAATTATTTCACTTCATGGTTATTGAAATTGTCTATCGTTAAGTAAGCACAAGCCTAACATTTACTGATCTAAATCCCTTAAGCACTATTGATTTGTCGGCTAAGCGCATTGCTTAAATGAATTTAATACTTTTTCACCTAAGCCTGTTTTTTTTTATGTAACACATTTTAGATAATCTGCAAAAATAGCTATGGTTTCAGGTTATTTATTGCATTAAATTGTCATATCAACGTGTTTATTCTAATGTTTATACCTTCGGTTGACCAAAGTGTGTAAACCTGAAGATTGAAGATTATTATATTTAGATCGTTAGACACCTATTTTGGATACGATATTGTTGTAAATTTGTCTGAATAAAAGCCTGATGTATCAGAAGATCATCTGTAGATCAGTGGAGGTGATTTCGTCTTAAAAGTTCTGGAAGTACCTAATCGGTACGTCCGATACGACCGGCCATTGAGATATATCATCCGTGCGACTCACTTGTTTATTATAATTAATTAAAGATAGCAAGTGGACTTGGAGTGGTCCTTCTTGTTAGTACTTAGTACATTTTTCTCCAAACACATCTAAAAACTATAGTTCCCATCTAATTCCTATAGACCTATTTAACACTCTCTAGGAAACAAGGTTTCCTGTTTCTTGTCAAAAATGAGACCCAAACAGTTGACTTTATCTGGAAGTGTCAGTCACCTCTAGAAAAAGTAAATAATTTTTTTTTATTAATCTAACATGTCTAACAATAATTTATGTCGACCGACAGTGGAAAACACAGACGAGCAGAATGCATCTGAAATATTTTGGTAGACCTCGACAATGTCGAAACAGGAGCTATATCTGTTACACTACTTAACCTGAAAGTGAAAACAACATGACTCACCTCTGCCCTATTGACTTTGCGAAGAAATACTTCTTCAAAGATGTTAGTGATCTTCTTAGGGAAAGCCAAATTGTTTATATGCGTACATGTTAAATCATTTTACGGCATAGGCTCACACCAAAACTTAATGCCCTGACTGCTGAAATTTAATTTACAGAGAGGATAAAGTTAATCATTATGTTTAAAATACCGAACAAAATATTTATTCCAGTTTAAAACCACGTCGAAAGTAATATTTTCAGGTAGCATCAGGTCCACCGCGGAAAAGCCTGAATAAAAGGCCCAAAGGATTATTCCGTCCTGCGACTTCAATGACTTGATTAATTTGTTAGCTGTGTGGCTTGTAGCAGGATTAAGTACTCTAATTTATTTCAAAAATTATGATAGGTTTGTTGCATAAAACCCGCACTAATTGTGGCAGGTGTAATGGCATTGTGTAAATGGCTTTGAGTTGCGGATTTCCCCAATCCTACAATTTTCCTTAATAATGAAACTTATTAGCAAGGAATGAGCTACATCGGTGGGAATGGTTCGAACAGATGACAAAGACTTTAATCTTTCCTTATTTTTTAATTTTACATTATTTTGATAAAGCAGTCCTCAAAATTAATGGAACTTTACTAATAGTCGCTTTCAATAAAATCATTATCGGGGATTGGGCTAAAATGTTTATTGATTCTAACAAAGCTTTACAATGCCACGCCAACTTTATTAAATCCCATGTATAGAGAAACTTAAACTTAAATTTTTTTATCCTGAAAGGCTATAGTTTTTAAACTAATAGCATGACGGTGCAAGCACGAACGCCCCAGTTGTGCACTTTATTACATTAACATGTACATGTTTGCTTTATTTTTTAGAAACTGGTTGGCTAAGCTCCATATTTATCCAAATTTATCCAAATTAATGGAAACGCAACCAACCCGATTGCTTAAAATTTTGTGACTACCTATTCAATTACAATTCCGCCCCAATTGCCTGTATATGTACATATTTCGAACATAAATTTCACGTAACATGCAAAACGATAGACGAAACGAATTTTGGTGAGGATTCCATATTTGAGTGATGAATAAATACATTACTGAGGCTGAAACCTCTTTAAATGCAGCCGCAAATGTTGTTTGCCCCATTTGCGAAATTTTGCGAAATTTTTTGCTAATCAATTTATTTTTTGTAATAACACCTTCGGGTATTCAAACTTTTCCTGATTTGATGCAACGACTTTTTGTTTTTATCCACTATCACTGGGTCCAATAGCCATAGCCATAGCAAAAAAAAGGTAAAGGTACTGCATACGGCGTTTTAAAAAGACATAAAAATAATATCCTTATTCATTCATGTGGATAGTTGTTGACCTAATTAAAAAGTAAAAAAAAAAAATAAAAAATAAAAACTAAAGGATAGGCATGCTCATCAACATTCTCGTCACCAACATCATGTCCCCGAAGGAGAAATGGCTGCTAATGTTTACAGATTCCACTGGTATCGTCATTGCCTCTGCCCTGCCGCAGTAGCTACTAGTGATGGTGAGGTAAGGCTGTTGATGTTTTTTTTTTTTTTTTTTTCTGAGGCTACTCTTTCATAGTTGAGTTGCAAGAGCGAAGGCTTTGCCATCACTAGGGAAATTGGCTCTCCTATAAATAGCACTGTGTGCATTGGGCGCTGCACAATCAGCTGCTTCTGTCACTCTGCTACATTTGATAACACCACCAGTACGATAGGGATAGGTTTACAGCGACGTGGAAGAGCTTTTTTTTAATATAATTACTGTAATAGCCGTGGTCGCTTGAAGGTGGAGATCCATAGCTGCCGCCACACTTAGGGGTTGGGCACAAACATGAATGGTATAATTTTTTTTTAATTAAAATACACGAACTGGATTGAGCTGGAAAAATGGATAGATGCTCAGTTTTTTTTTTATGACACTTAATAGAGTTTATGGTTCGCAGGATTAGTGCGCATAGTTGGGCTTGGGGACAAGGGAGTACTCTGATCGGTTGGGGTTTTTTTTCTACTTTTGTAAATTAGGCTCCACAGGTCGTTCGAATTTAGTCTTTATTACAGGTTTCCTACCTTTTTCTGGGAAATTGATGTTTCCCTATAGGGATACGTGATGTCATATTTTGATGTTTGTTGGTCAGTTTATGGCGGATGATTTACCGCATATACATTTGCATATATTCAAATTATGTAAAATAGCAAGCGTAATACTATATTTAATAGGTTTTTTGGGTGCATAGCAAATTCATTACATTGGTCTGCTAAATGTGTATCTTCTAAAAAAAAAAACCTTAAAATATCTCAAGCAAGGAATTGAAATGAATTAACTATTTGTCACCATGGAAGGGGTGGTGTATGTTGTACAATTCACCAGTTCAATGTTTCCCGCTATATTGCACACAGTTGTAAGAAGGGTTTTACTTATATGCAAATAACAGTACGTTTGTCCAATAAATTGACCCAGGTTGGCAAATAAGTGATCACAGATGATCAATTTAATACATTCTAGCTTTGATTTTATTTTAAATAATAGCTCTTGCAATCAAGACTTGAAATGTACATATGTCCAATTAGTTGCATAAGAAAATTGTTTGGACATCCTGCAACAAATAACTATACTCACTCTGGTA
The DNA here is from genome assembly GCA_963583995.1 of Xylota segnis. NCBI lineage: Eukaryota > Metazoa > Arthropoda > Insecta > Diptera > Syrphidae > Xylota > Xylota segnis. The sequence goes on from OY757237.1 coordinate 59,791,538, forward strand.
CTTCTAAATCATTTCAAGGCAAACAAATCTAAAATCCAGATAGTACTCTGTCGTAATTTTTAGTACCCACCCAAAAAAAATACCCAGGACTTAATTGTGTAAAAATCATTCGTGTTGCACTTGTAAATATTATTTACACAAATGTTGACGGCTGTGTCCGAAGGGAAATTTTTTGTTGGGGAATCTTTTTTGTGACAAATATGTACATCTGTCTCCAATGTTTATTAGACGCTTACAAGACGTGTGACTATAAACACATTTTTCTCGAACCCCTTGACATGACTTAGTAGTCACAATTGTAGTCGGATTGTATTATATATTCTTTGTATTTCACTAGTCATCGAAAATCTCTGAATTATTGACTATTTTTATGAATACCTCGCACCGAACTGACAACGTTCAAGGCCTCATTTTTTCTACTTGTTTTTAGAATAATGCCAATAATTTATCTTTCGCTTATAAGAATACATACAAGATTACTTCCAACTGATCACTATCTAGTAGATTTTCGTGTGAAAATTATTTCCAAAATAAAAATATTAAACCATACTGCCCGAGTTTCCGCTTTTATAAATAATTAAGTTTTAGTTGACAATATTAAAGGTTGCTCCATCCATATAAGTTCAAAGACTGAAGCTGTTATAGAAAATTATATTTCTAACCAACTAGAATCATCGAAATCATTTGAAAATCCTTAAATTTAACAGAAACGATGAGGCTTGTGAGTTTCCTCTTGAGTCACTGTTAATTTAAAATTTAAATTTTGCAAATTTTTCTGTTACTCACTTTGTTTACCAGATCGTGATATTGATTATATCTCATCACACAGGCATTCCTAGATAAAGTAATCCTCGCAAATGTGAATTGTCTAAATATGTGAAGCAGGAAAAGTTTCCATTACAATACTTTAAAATATGATCTCGAAACCAATTCTTGATACTCGAATATGAACTTTTTTAAAAAAATAAAAATCACTCGCACTATATATACATATATGCGCCCTGTTGGAAAAATGTTGCATTTGTCCATCTTTGTACTTTAAATTCAGCGCCTAGCAATGAAAAATATTTTAATTAGCTCACATTTTCGAGGTAGTACTGTGTTCGTAAATAACGATTCGATATTCAAAAAGCTGCGTTGGTTATGCTTTACTATAGCCTGTGTATACAGGTCCTGCATATTTCTTAAATTTAAAGTTTGAATTAAATCGATCTAACGTATTTCAAGTATGAATTGATTAACCTGAACACATAAACCTTCTTCAACTGATAACTTTCAAAACATGAGCGTATAATATTATGAATACCAATGCTTCTAGATGTCACAATTCAAAACTTTACCGAAACGTTATTACGTGTTACTGGTAAGGTAATTTTTCTTTCTGCAGCAATTTTACCATCAACCAACTGTCAGTTAATGCAGCTAAAAAGAAATAATAATAGATTAACACGCCAAAACCCATAGCATTCCATCGTAAGGACGTAAATGTAGATGTGAAGAAATGTGCCTCCTCGCTTCCCTATCTATCACATTGAAATATCCCAAAGGTCACAAAGGGACTCAACTTGAACTCGAGTTGTTGATGTTGATTGTTTGGTTCATTACTTAACGCCATCGAGAATTCTAAGCAGGCCGAAGTTAATAGAAGCTCTCTATAATAGTTTTCAATAAATTAACTTAGTCTTGTTGTGGGGTAATCAAGGTAATCGTTTTTTTTTTCTTTTTTTTACGACATGCTAAAAATAGTACTTTTTTTACAACCAAATATATAGGCGTAACTAATAATTCTTTTTCTTTCCTTTATTTTCAGAAATCGTGATAGCCGGTGGGCGCCTTACGAACATGGCGCCTCGGATATAGTTGTAACCTTAATGTAGCAGGCAACATCCATGTGCCTCATGTAAGTATTTGCACATTTCTTATCGCTAAATTGTTATCTTCAAGTGCACAAATTTAAATTAAATTTTTGCAACACAAAACCCTAAGCAGATACTCGTTCTTCTCATTTCATTCTGGAAAGCTAAATAGAAAAGAAATCCTTAAAAAACTTACCGCCGAGTTGTACCTACATTGAAAATATTTTCGTAAACTTCTCCGAAAGTTAAAAGCTAAAAGTGGAAGAAAATGAAGAGATAAAAGTTTTAGTTGCTGCAGATGTATTTTTTTTTTTAACTAAGAGTGTTACAAGTGGTGATTTTAGAGAGTTGGTGTGTGTGTAATGCAATATATATTTTTGTATTTCATGCGCACTTGAAAATCAATTAACTGTGCAAATATTTAGTTCGAGTATTTTTAGTTGTTATTTTGTTAACAATTATTAAGGCGCAATTGTGGTATCTTTATTGAGTTTATTTGAACCAGGACTGGATACTCAATTGGTATGAATATCGTATTAAATGCTAAGCTATAGACTTAGTGAGGTTATTCAATAATCCGTTCAATAAACACTAACAGATATTCTTTCTTAATTAGTGAATTAAACAAAGATCATATAAGGAAAGACGGTATCATTATCTTACAAAGAATATATGCGAAGTTTAGTACCAGTTGCATTTCTACCGAGCTATGATTACACTGATTCTTTACCATTTTATAACGACGGTCTCGTAAAATAATTGTACTTTAGTAATTTTCACACTTAGCTCATTAAAGTACCATTGTATAAATTAAACTAGTAGGAAGTGGAGTTTATTTGTGCAAACTTACACTCTTTGGAAAGGAAAGGAAATATCTCTTTAGTCGGGTGCAACCCTGCACCATTGGCATTACTTTATCAACTTTCACTTAATTGTTGGTGCACCCAACAACATCAAAATCTGTGCAGTCTATTGTAACTTATTCTTTGTTAAAAAGAATCAGCGTTTGGTAAGAGTGATATTTCACATGATCTCTACATTGATTCTTAGTGTTTACAGGCTTTCATTACGTTAAAATGCTTCATGTTGAATTTTTTTAAAGGATATACTTATGTATAAAGGATATAAATTTTAGGTGTTGTGTCTAGGGATTAAACCTGGAACCCATTAATGATTTTAATACTAACTGATTAATTGTTTTATGTACTTACTTGTATCTATTCAAACGATATTCATAACCTCTTTTTACAGGCCTTGGAAATCTGAGGCTCTCATCGTTGGCCGCATAGACAATGACAGAAGATTCCGACTCGATATCTGAGGAAGAACGCAGTTTGTTCCGTCCCTTCACCCGCGAATCATTGGTGGTTATAGAAGCCCGTATTGCCGCAGAACATGCTAAACAAAAGGAGCTGGAAAGAAAGAGAGCCGAGGGAGAGGTGGTAATTGTTTATATTAATTCAAATAACAAATAAAAAAAAAAGCAAAAAAACTATTCTAAATATCAACAATCATTCTCATCTCGTACCAAATATGTCAATTATTTTCATGTAGTCCTCAAAACTCGAATATTCTCTCAATCAACTAATTATATGTAATTCATTTCACTATCTCCTTTAATATTTGTTACCTATTAGCTGCCTATCTGTTGTAGTTTCTATATAAAGATATAAGACAAGAATTTTTCGGTGTTAAATAGTATTTTTCTCACAATATGATTGTTGTTTATTCAATTCAAGAGAATTTAAAATCTTCTAGGTACAAATGTTGGATACTTAATTTTTATTTATTTTCTGATGCACCTATACAAAGTTATTACCTAAACAGAAAAAAAAAGAAAAGAAAAAAACAAATACAGAATCCAACTATATTATTTTTAAACAGTATTTTCGCAGTTATTCCAATCAAGTTATAGTTTTTTGTAGACTTGAAAACTGTTCTCTCCTATCCCCCGAAAACATTTGCTCTGTTTTCTTAAAGAAAGTAGTAAATAATTGTGAACCCTTTCAAACTCTTTTCTTCATCCTTCTCATTTGTATATTTTGTATTTGTTTTCTTTTACGATTTTATTCAATGTTTCAATAACTAGACCTTGAGTAATATATATATATATTGTTTTGTTTTTAATTTTTGTAAATACTATCATAGCGAAACTACATGTCGTAAATAAATTGTATCTATAAATGTATTTTTTGTTGTATTGGTATTTGGTAAAAAAAAAAAAACAAACATTTAATTGTGATAACTTAAAGTGTATGTTTCGAATGCAAATGTCATTTTAAATGAGTAGAAAATTGAATTGAAATTTTATTCAAATTAAATTCCATAGTCAAGGAAAGCTTTCCTCAAAGGTTTTCCTTTACTACCTCGTAAAGGGACATTTGCGACCAAACCCCACTAAAAAAAAATTATTGGCAATTAAATAAATTCGCTGTAATTTGGCATGATTGATATACATTATTATGTTTTCTAAATTCAGTTAAAGAGTGGTTGATAATTGGCTTTAAATATGTGTCGTGTCGATATTTTTTTCTTTTAGGTTAAATTTTTTTTTGTTTCCGTTGTTCATGTTTTATATGAAGTCTCTCTCAACATCATGTTGTAGAAGTGAATAGTTAAGTATATTGGTGTAGTGTTGTTTTTATGTTTAATTTTTGTTGGTTTAATTTTTTATTTTTTTTATTTGTTGTATATATTTTTCGGTGAGGATCTTATTTTAAAAAATCTTTCTTAAATTACGTATTTATTACGGGATGTGTGGGTAAATAATAAGATTTAAGTAAGATATAGAGGATGATCCAACTATAAACATTTGAAATCTGTATTTTATGTAAAATATTATGGTAATTGTAAATGAAACACAATATCGTTTAAATGGTCACTGAAACAATTATACTTTTTGCAACAAAGTGGATCAAGTTCGATGGAATTCCAATTTTAATCATTGGTGCGCTCTTTGCTGTACTATTTGGAAAGTGACGAGGATGCGATCTTTAAACTTCGAACGTGTCTTGGTAACGTTGAAATTTGAAAGTAACAGGGTCTTCGTTGGTATTAAAAAAAAATACGTTTCAACGATGTTGGTCCATAAGTCGTATCAATTTCACTTTGCGAAACTCAATTGGAGACTTTAAAATATCCGTACCTGTAATTATATCGTTAAAAATAATACTTTTTCGAGACTTCTTTCCGACAACCTTGGTCTAGTTTTCCCTTTCTTTTATTATAATTCACTTCAACTTAATTTTTTGTGATTTTGTACAATAAATCAATAACAATAGGGTTTGCTTGAATCAAAAGAATTATCATTAAACTCCATAATTTTTTGGTTTTTTTTAAGTCTTCATTTCTTTATGGAAAGGAATATGCCAAAATCCACTTATGGAGTATTTGGATCCGTTTCCAGTTTCAAATATTGCTATGATGTCGTATGCTTTGAAATTCATAGTAATAAATTGAAGTTTGGCAAAATCTTGGAATACATTCCAACACTACGCGTATGATGGAACACATAAAACCATTCTACGATTCTATAGATGGTGCTTCATCACAAAATAATGAAGAGAAGCGAGTTTAGTTCTTATACCTAGTTTTGTACTCAAATAGAATTATTTGAAATAGTGAAGTTTTCTTTTTTGGATTTTATTTAATTGTTAATTTTTTGTTTTTTTGTTTTTTCAACGTAATAGTCCAATTTGAACCATCCTAGAAGTGATTATCAAAACCCTCTGTACAGCAAATTTCACATTAATTTTTTAATTTTAGCAGCGTCAGTGAATTCACAAAAGGGTGTCTTGATTTTAAGTTTTGATTTCATGAAACCGTCCACGCACCCATTACATTGTACCGTAAGAGTTTTAAATTAGTTTCAAAATATATGTAAACATACGTAACAAACAGCATGAAACTAAACATAGGCGTATACGTAACATTTTCAGTTGACCTAATTTTTTCTCAATTTATAAGAAAGAAATTGTTCTTGTCTGGCCATTTGGCAAACTGTATAATACCATAGTATGTAGTTAATAAGCATTAGTTATAGAAAGTGTGTACATATAGAAAAACATACTTATTTGAATGTCATGAGTCCTCATTTAGAAGTGCAGAGTCCTTCATTCACAATTCGCCAAATTCAAGATGTCACCACACTCAAAAAACCAAAACATAAAACTATTGTGAACGAAGGTGGTCGCCACCTAAACATATCATATTACAGATTAATTTAAAATCATAAATAACAAAAAAAAAAAAAAACAATTTAGCTCCGACAGTTTATGAACATTTCTACATAATGGGTCCTTGTTCTTTTTTTCTTTTCCTTTCTTCCTCCTTTAAATGTTATTTTCAGCCGCAATATGGTCGCAAGAAAAAACAGAAAGAAGTAAGACATAGTCTAGCAAAACAAAACAAAAAAAACAATTTTTCCTTAGAGTTCTTAGAAGTTAATGAAAATCGATTGGAAAAAAAAAATATCAAAATGTACATTCAAACCAAAAATTAGAAAAAAGTTTTGGAAAAGCGTTATATATTCTTTTGTTCTATTTTATTTTCGATTTGATTTGAAGATTTTTCTTTTTGGTTTTTTTTTTGTTTTTTCTTTTTTTATTTATTTTACGTCCTAAGTTTTGCATGTGCTTTTGTGATAGTGTGTGTAGTATACTTTAGTGCTTATTATTGATTTAAACGCTAATGTCTAGGTCCCGTGCAATCAATGAAATCCCTTCTGCATAGTAACGAATCACGTATGTGAAATGACAAATCACTGCACAATTTTACGTCATATACCTGTCTCTATTACTCCTTGCACTGAAATGAATTCGAGTGACTCGTGTTTTTTACACATAAACAATAAAAAATACAAAAAAAAAAATAACTAACCGTGGCTATATTACTAGATCAACTAGTGCACGGTTTCAATTTGGCGTGCTCTTTTCTTTGCTTTTAAATTGAGTATACACGATGGGTGCAAATCCTTTTCGCGCTGTTACATTATGAAGTTGTTATTTGACGTTGTTGTCATGCAATTATTTTGCGCAAAATGTAGGTAATTGTGTCAATTATTAGTACGTGTGCACTTTTGGTGGTAGAATTGTTCACTTTTTGTGTTTTTGTTTTGCCTTGCATGCTTTTGAGTTTAGCTTACAGTAGATCTTTACCTTATTATACATAGTTGACCAAAAAAACAAGCCAGATGAATTTATTTTAAAAGTATTACTTACTACCTACATTATGTTAATTACATTTACTTCCACTCATACAAAATGACTAATATCTTTATGGTCGACAATAATATACTTTTAAACACAAAGTCTAATTATAAACGTACATTTTTCGTATATATGTATGTACATACAAATGACCATACATACATATGTATGTACATATGTACATATAGACAGAAGGGTAGCTTTTCGAATGTAATTTTTATGTGAACTATGTACATATGTATGTATATAGAAATTTGATAAAATCATTACTGAAACCTTGAAAGTTTGACTTCGTTGGCTAATATCGCAGTCGCCACTTCAATTTTACGAAAAAAAAAACGGGCTCGTGTTATAGTTCATTGTACAATTTAGAACAAGTCTGTCAATTATCTGAGTTGCTCCCTAATATTGCAAAATGTTTTCCATTGTGAATCAGATACATTTTTAAGGACTGGATAGTACGCATAGTTACCGCATAGGCCATCCACAAGGATACATTTTTGCACTTTAATCAATCATTTAGGCGCCAGCAGTAACTCTGAAACATACAAACGGCGTGTACACAAATTCAATGACACACAACCTCGTCGTTGTATAGTCGTCGTCGCCGACCCAGATTATGACACAACTCTATGCGAGCCGAATTCCTCGTCCCTGTAGAAAATAAGGTACCCTGTATTAGCGCATTTTGGGGACTGCTGCGGTTCGAAAGAAATAAGGATGTTGGCTTGTTAGTTTGGCAGCCGGGTAGGGAATGGCTACGTTCGGTCTTAGTCATATCGCAGGTCATCAAATGGTAAATACACTACCATCAACCCGATACCACCCACCAGCCCCATGGCGGTAATTTGAATTAGACACGAGATCATTGTGCCTTTTTCACATTTACATGGAAAATACACTCTGGTTGTTTCTTTTTTTTGCTTCTTTTTTGTTGTTTAGTATCCCTTCGGCATAAACAAACACACTCGCGCGCGCTGCATACTCTTATTTATTAGTACACCACTTGGGGTGGCCTGCGCGCCACCCGGTTCATTCGACGTTTGTTCGACAGTAATGTGAAAGGCTAATTTTATCGATTTTTATATTTGGTATGTGTGCTTTCGTTATTTTATGGAATAAATATAAAAGCAAGAATAAAGGAAGACGGCGATGATGATAACGACCACCGTAGAAGGAAATTTCTATGGGAATTTTGTTGTGTGCCGTTCGGTTGGTTCTAAGAAATGCAATAAAATTTCCACCTGACAAAGTCTGTATGTGTATGGTGTATGTGCATTTACTTATGACTTAGCATATGCTACTATCAGCGTAAATACATTGGAAAAATGTTCGATATGTACCTTTGGGGCACTTTGGAATATTAAAATGTTGAAATGGAAAGGGAAATCGTGATGAGAGTGTTGCTTTTGTCAATAAAAGTATGTAACGCACTTTTTCTCTTTGACTGTTGTCTATGTGTGAATGAAATTTATTAAAATCGGGTGAAATGTTAAAAATTTCACATAGAGCACAGAATTGTGGAAAATCAGCCACTCTCGGGAATGTCATTTCAACTTGGAGGTCTTTGATTGGTTTTTCATTCGAAAATAGATTTTTACGTTTAATGAATTTTTATCACGGAGATTCTAATCTCTCTTCTTCTACATGTCTAATTAGCTGAAAGTACCCGCAAGTACCTTGGTGTCAAGCATTTTTCCAAGAGTGGCGCACCGAGTTATTGAAATCGAAATTAGGTTGCCGTGTTATTTCACATTTCGTTTTTTGTTCCTTGGACGCAATGAACCAGGGATTTTAGGTGACGTTCAAGCTTCTAATATTTCAAACATAAGATGTTTGAAAAATACCGTCAGTTATTACAAAGTTATAAATAGTTGCTTGAGTGACACACTTTGTGGTTTAAAAGGATTTTGGCCGCTTCTTCGGAGAGTGTAGTCGCTTACGCATTTTCGTTGCTCCGCTAGTGTAGTTAGTTGTTGTCACCCGGTCGCCTATAGACTTAGGTAAGTGAGTGAGTTTAAATACTTTTCCGACTAATGTTCGAACACCTAATAAACTTAACGTACAGTATTAAATTGTTCAATTAGGTCTTATTTCTCAAACATGCATATTTTCAAAGAAAATTCAACGAATTCGACCCGCCTTAAGATCTAAGAGAATCAATAAAGTACTCTATTACAGCGAGAAACCATGTGATGTAATTTGCGGTGAAAATGTCTGAACATATTACAAGACATACCTACAGTTTGTGCTCTACTTTTTGTGTGTCGGCACATTAGCCATATTTGCGAATACTAAAGTCCAAATTTAATTCAGGTTAATGGATATGTGCTCAATGTCATGGTAAAACTGTCCATAATTATATCCTTCTCTTTTAATTCATGACAATACTTTACTTTTTTTTTCAAAATATGTTCAACTTACCTTGTTTGTCCCAAATGTGCCGCATCATTATTAAATAAACTTCAATATGTACTTACATTTTTTCCGCCGTAACAAATAACTCCATTGCGTGTCAGCGTTTAATGTGTTTCTCTTAAAAAATTCACCTCCCACCCAAAGTCACCTGGGAAATATAATTATTTTCAAAAGCTAGACATCTATATAAAACTGTCACACAAAACGTACCACGAGAAAATAAATAAATAAGACTAGTTGTAGATTACGGCCTGAAATCGAATCCTTCTTAGCTCAACTACTCACCGTAATGATAAATATGTATGTCCTAAAGTGTGTAGGCGTTTCCAAATAGAAGTAAATATACATCAAAGACATCACACTACATACACTAGTCACGTTGTTACAGCCACACCCAAAATGACGGATAACTTTGCAGCAGTCTTGTAAAGACTTGCAGTACAAGAAATATATACATATGTATGTATGTAGGTACGAGTACTTGTGTATTCAACAAAAAATTGGACAATTTACAGTGTAAATAATTAATATCATTTTTGGGGAAACGCAGCTGCTTGTTGTGTCATTGAGGTAAACAGGCACACGGAGTTACTGGTATTAAGCTGTGTGCTACTCGAGGTGCCTTCAAAGCAGCACGCTTTGGTAATGAGCTCCAAATGACTCTGACTATACTGTTATTTATAGAACAGGAAAGGAAGGATTACTTTCTCCCGAATTGAAAAATTAATAGAGTTGTACAAAAAGGGACAATTACGGAAAGCTTAACTTGCAAGCAAATGACCAGAGAAATGTTAAGCTATTTTTATCGTAATTTAAAAGGGCAAATACACATTCTAAAATAAGAATTTATTCATGCAACTATGATATATAATCTGAATTGACAACATTGAATTGAATTTCCTTAATGGATTTTATTTATTAGGACCCTAGATAGGACTCCAGATATATATAAGTGTATACCTAATTACTTCACTTTTAATTTATCCAAGGACTTTTTCATTAGACAATTAGAGTGACATCATGAGTCATGAATTTTAGCCGAGAGTTAAAGATACAATTTGTCTTTACAGATAATACTGGTAATAATTCTTTATCTAATTTCGAGACCAATATTGTTCATTTACAGAAATTTTCACACTACATACATATACATTACTAATTCGTCGAAAATCTTCAAGGGATATTTCTTAATTAGAGCTGGTGTACATAAAAAGTGCGCAAAGGGGTATTTAGCGTTTTTAGTTTTTTAGTTCATAATGGCTCTAGAAGTGATTTTAGAAAAAGAAAAGAACTTTCCTTTCCTTTTCTTCGTTAATATTAAGAAACAAAAACACAAAGAATAATACTTATAGGTAATATCAAAAATTAAATGGTCGAATCTGTAACATAAAATATGGACAGAATCGCCAGATTTACATAGATATAAAACAAGAACGCACTCCTAGTGGTACTTAAAATTAAAGTACAAAATTTATCTAATCTAATCTTTGAGACTCCAAAAGTGAATAGTGTGTTTGCCAGCAAAAATCGTTTCAGAGAAATAAAACATAAATGTGAAACTTTTTCAGGACACTTATCTCTCGGAATTTTTTTCAGGTGGGCTGTAAAAAACAGTTGCTGTTTTTTGGGAATCAAACCTCGAAGCTCCCGCTCAGTAGTCTGATACACTTACCCTTAAAGCCCACACTCCCAATAGCGAATTAATTGCCTTTTCTGAACTCTTTTGTCTATATCAAAGGATCTAAGCTTTTAAGCACCGCTTAACCAAAATCCCACACCCACTTACTATAATCGTCTAAAAATGGAAGGGACAGGATGTGATACGATCTGTTCATAGAGCAAACACTTAGAGTTCGAAGCATCTGCACCGATGTAGGCATCATAAACTCTTAAAGGAGCAAGCGATAAATTTCAACCAAAAAGTGAGCAAACATTTTTAAACTCCAACCTCATTTAACACCATATCACAAAACATACTATACATATCCAAACATGAAATAATTTCTTTTGTCTGCACAAACACAGACTCCAAAAGGAGCAACCGACGAACCATACAAAATTGAAATAAATTTTACATTGAAAATTAACTTACCATAGACGCTCTGGATGAAGTTAAGGAGCTATTTTTGTTTTAGAAAATACAGACATAATGTTAGTCTTAGAAAAGTTCAATCACTGGCTTTATCGTTTGGTTAATGTAAGAACAAATCTTTAGTTGTAACTTTCTTCAATTTGGTTTGAATTTCTTTATTTCTCTTAAAGCAATTTTTGTAGGACTAAGGATAGTAACTTTTCACTATTTTCTTTTTATTTGATTTTCTCTTTAAATTCTTCAAAATAAAAAAAAATCCCCATTTGGAATAAATTGTGTAGAACTTCAAAATTCGTAATCAAAATTAACTATTAGACTATACAAAAAACAAAATTGAAATAATTAAATAATGTTAAATGTTTTATATTTAGACGATTGCTAATATTTGTTTTATTCCTATCTTACCTCAACCGCAATGATAAAAAAAAACGCACAAAAAAAAACAACAATAATAGATCCGATATGATGACGAGGACGAGGATGAAGGTCCACAACCGGATCCTACACTTGAACAGGGCGTGCCCATACCTGTTCGACTGCAGGGCAGCTTCCCGCCGGAATTGGCCTCCACTCCTCTCGAGGATATTGATCCATTCTACTCAAATATACTGGTGAGTATAAGTTTTTATTGTTCTACATAACTAAAATTCCAGAGACCTGTCTGACTTCTAGTTGTCGTTCGTTTTACATTAATTCTGGTCAAATCAATAAATTTTATAAAATCTAAAAATAACTTCCCAAGTGATATCAAAACACAAAAAAAAACCAATCCACTTTATCGATTCGAATGAATCTTAGGACCGCGAACTTCTCCACTTTCAAATAGCTCCGCGCCTCCTTATTTGCTTGAACACGCAACCCAACAAAGAGGGCTATACAAACATACCGAGCGCGAAAACTAAGGTAAAGAAAATTGCGATAAATGGGTAAAGGAAAGGACAAAGAGTTAATGTTATGTCGCCAACTTTGTATAGCTTTGCTGTGGAATAAAATAAAAAAATATGTGAGGCAATGGTTCAAAAAAAAGTGCCAGCCTCAGCTCCTCATTTCTGTTTTTTTTTCTTTCAATTTGTTCTTCTTGGCCCTGTCTTCTGCTCCATATCTTCTACCACAATGAACTTATTCCCAATAAATTTCAATAAGGGGGTTAGTTTTTGCAGTAAAAACTGTATAAACACGTGTACATACATACATACACACACACAAAACTCTGAATGCATACGTCATTGTACGACGTACATACATATAGTATATATAACCAGCAAAAAGGACTGCAATGCGATCGATACGGTTGTCCTTTATACGTGCTGTTTTTTTTTTGCTTCTTTTCGCAGCAGCAGTAGCTAGAATTGTTGAAATTTCCTACTCGTACTCGTACTTCTGCTGGTCACTAACTAAGGGAAGAGGTAAAACTACACAAAGACAACAGATAAAGTATTTGTGAAGTTCTTTCTTTCATTGTTGCTTAAATATTTTTAGTAACAATGCCCACAAAAAGTGCTGTCTTTAAATTTTTTCAGACTATTGAAATAGTTTCGCCCATCTCCCAAGTTTAAAGGATGATAATGAAATGATAAAATTCTAATTTCAAACCGAATTGAAGGATTGAAGCAATCACGCGTGATAATAGAGGAGCAAGAAGGATTTTATGCACCGACAAGGGTTGTCATTGACGTCAGCTAAAACTTTATATGATGTGCAAACTAGAACATTAAATTTGAAGTAGTTTTTAATGCATTTCTTGATTGATTTCTTCCTATCCTATACATAGTTTCATTCTGTTATCAATCTCACGCTCCCAAATGGCCCTGAGTTTTATTAGAACAAAAACATTTTCTTGAGAGGGTTTCTGGCTTTTATTTAACTATTAAATAATTCACTAATATTTTTTTTCTTTTTATATTCTTTCAGACATTTGTAGTAGTAAGCAAAGGAAAAGATATTTTTCGCTTTTCTGCATCAAAAGCAATGTGGTTGCTCGATCCGTTCAACCCAATACGTCGTGTAGCCATTTATATTTTAGTACATCCGTTATTTTCATTATTTATTATTACAACTATTCTTGTTAACTGTATATTGATGATAATGCCGACAACACCAACGGTCGAATCAACTGAGTGAGTATACACCTCTTAAACAAATATTCTTTCCTAGGTTTCTTTTTCTTAACTTCTACTTTCTATGTTTATTAAATTTTTTTATAACTTTTCATTTTTATTTTAAAAAATAATTACATAATTTTTAGGAAATATTTTAATTGTTACAAATACTTATAACTTAAACTATAACCCTGCAAGAATTTATAACAAAAATACCAAAAGTAATATATATACAAAAAACAAAAGTCAGAAATTGTTACTATTATTCTTATTATACCATTATTACTTGTTGTTTAAAACAGATAACAAAAATCAAAGAAAAAAAAACGTTACTAATATAATCTTTAATTTTAAAGGTAAAACAAGCTTTTTTAAATATACATACTCGTATAAACTTTATGCGTAGAAAATTTTGGGTTTTTTGTTTTTAACTTTTTTTTTACGTTTTTGAAAGTTTTCTCAAGAGTGTGAATAATTTTTTTTTCTTCTTGTATATCAACAATACAAGAAATGTAAATTTTGTGAATAGTTTTGTTTGACTTGGAATTTAATTGAATCCATAATTTCATAAATCATAAATTTGATTTCCATAAATAATCCACTCAACCTTTTCGAGTATTTTTCTAATTTAAACATCTAATTTCATCAGAAAAACAAAAAGACATTTTTGCGTAACCTTAATAAAAGTATTGAGTTTCATTAAACTTTACAGAATTTTTTGTTTATCATTGAAGATTTAGTTGGTTATATTGTTAAAACTAAATATTAACCAAGTATTGTAGATTTCTATAAAATAGATGTAAACCAATTAAGATTACATGATATATATTAATATTTAACTTAGTCTAATGTTTGTATAAATAAATCGTAGAGAAGAAAATTATAATTGTTAGTGGTAGATTTAAACTGAAGTAATTTAGAAAAACATTTAATAGATTATTTATAGTAGTTTTGTGTTTCGATTTACATTAAATACTATTGTAGATTTAAAAATATATAAAGATGTAGATTTGTATACGATCACACAACAAACAGATTAACACTACTATATATCAATGAATTTAATGTGTCTTAGGAATAAGTTGAGATATGAGTGTTCATCTTAATATACATATATTCCCTGAAATAATTCAAGGCACCTTAAATTAAAATTTGTGGGTGTTAATTAAATCTAAACCACTCGGTTGGACCGGATTATTTTCAAAACATTTTTGATCTGTTAAGAGAAAACATAATCTTGAATCATTGGCTCATATTTAAAACTAGCTTAAAACTAGTACTAGTTTGAAAATTTAGCAAAATAATGATCAATTTGGGTAAATACCTCTTCTCTAGGTACAGGTTAGTGTTAATAATGCGCAAGATTTCAATAAAAATTAAACTTTATGAAAATATTTCCAATTAATGCATTGGGGCATGTATTTTTATTCAGTCTCTAATTTTTTCTTAAACTCACTCTAACACGCGACTGATCTTATAAGAAAAGACTTCTAATATTTTGGGCCTGGACTTTGGCTTTTCTTGCAGCGAACCAGTACTCTACGGTTTCTATGGATTTAACCTGTTGTTTATTTCCTCTCGTTTCAAAGAATTTAATATATTCTGTTACTTAAGACGCACTTTGTAAGGTCCCTGTAGATCTTACAAGTGAAGTATTTTTACAATTCTTTATTGTCCGAAAAATGATCTTTTCCCAGGCCGACTAGATTCTGCAAAGAGTTCACTGCAACGGATAAAGTACACATTTATAATTTAACCAAAATTTGTTAATTCGTTTTTGCTTACTTTAATAAAGTATTTATAAAAAGAAAAACCTTAGCAACAATATATAGTAAAATTTTGTATTTCGTCATCATTTTAAAGTAGCAAAAGTGTACAGTTACATGTAAATTCCCTAATAAAAATATTAATTGCAATAAATTTGTTGTACATTGAGAACAAGCAGTACGAAAATCATTTAGAGTAAGTCATAAGCATTATAAATACATGTACATTAAGATAAACCCTTAGAATTAATCATCCATAATTATAAACTTAGAATATTGTATTGTGAATTTAGGTGAAAGTGTTTTTAAATAGTTTTAGAAGTTGCTAAAATCGTAATGAATCTCAAAGGAAATACCAACAAAAGTAACGTCATTTTTTTAGCTGATATCAAAATTGTCAACGTAGATTTGGTATCAGAATTAACCACCCTTAATTTTTCTCAGCAAAATGATATTGGATATACTCGTCCATGCATATGTATATAATATTAAAGTGCAACAAAGGATTTCGTCATTTCACTAGCACTGGAAGAGTGACATTCTTAATGAAAGCATCTTGCTGGTATCAAATAAATCACTCTTCTAACCTAAAAGACACATACAAGATGTAAAGATAATATTAGCTGTTTTACTGTTAACAATGGAATACGTGGTATGATAATGATCCGAGTGTTAGAAGTGCGAAGAAGTGTGCTGAAGCACTGCAACAGTACAACCCTTCAGTTAACACAATGGCTAAAGAGGAGAGGGTTGTGAACTTGGCGGCAAAATATGTGCAACATCATACGACGCAAAAAATGAATTCTGCTAAACCAAGCATGGTCTTGCAATTAGTACGCGCATCAAGTGCACTTGCAGGGATTTGTGTCAAATGTGTGCCAGTGTTTTTACCTTTTTTTGTGCAGTGTATCTTGACTTTGAACTCTTCATGGAGCTATATATAGAGTGAAATTTTTTGGCAAAAACTAGGTTAACTCTCAGATTTGTATGCAAAAGATACACATTTGACTTCGCAGACATAACAATAAATTCGCACAAAATCGAAAAAGACGATCGATAATGAGTCATGAGCTAAGTCGTCTGTATTTGAAGGCCACTGGCATGTTACTTGGCATATTTGATAGGACGACATATATGTATGTATGTACATATGTCTGCAGTGTGCGTTCACCTAGATGCAGCTCGATTGACATGGATTAAATTATGATCTGTGTAAGTGGTGAAGGTATACGGAATGCGAAGAACTATGGGATGGAAAATGATGTCAAGGGTTTCTGACTAAGGGCTCTGCAGCATGCACTTCAAGTGAATTTAAGGAGTTTGCTTTTGATTTGTATTAGTCAAAGTTTAAAGAAAAGTGTTGTACGAAGGGAGACTAAAATCTAAACATGAACTTGAGTCCATATATTTATTTGTCTTGTATAATTTAGTGTAAAGCCGGGGTGATATACCTAAACATACATTTGTAACACTAACTTTGCTGTATAATAATTTTACATAAATAATTGTGAATCGAAACATACGTATACATACATATCCACATAACTTAAAATTGAATTCTTTATCTTTCATAAAACCCTTAGACATTTTTGTTATTGTTAAGCTATCAATATCTATTTGATTTATATTTAGATTTATGTAAATGTTATTTAAGGGTTACTATCATATGTACTTCTTTAAATTATTTATATTCGCTTTCTCAACTATTATAAAATTTATTTTGCTTAATTCTTCTATTTCTTATGAATTAAAAAATTAAAAAAAAAATACATAATAATAATTTTATGCAAAGGAAAACAAAAAAACAAACCACAAAAAAATTAAAAATTCGTTTTTAGGGTGATATTCACCGGAATCTACACATTTGAATCAGCTGTTAAAGTGATGGCACGAGGTTTCATTTTATGCCCGTTTACGTATCTTAGAGATGCATGGAATTGGCTGGACTTCGTAGTAATAGCTTTAGCGTGAGTTTTATATAATTTTTAATTTAATTATTTTGCGTTTATAATTTTAATTTATTTTGTTTTATTTTTGTTTTTTGTTTTTTTCGTAAAAACAAAAAAATCAAGTAAACTATTAATCATAATGTATTCCATTGAATTATTTAGTAGCAATATGTTTTCTTATTATTTACTCTTCTTTTTTCTGTTTTTAATTTTCTCATATAACCAACGTTGTATCAACTACTTCAATGTATAGATAATTTCTATCCCCCCATCCCTTCACAATATAAAAAACACTTACTAACCTTTCTACTCTAGTTCGTAATTGTAATCCGTAGAACATTGGATTAAATATTTACATTTACTCAATATACTCGTATATATATAAATGTATTCCATAGTATTTGAAACATAGTAATTGATAGTTGTACATTTAATATTTGAAAGCAGAAAACAAACTATTCGTTTCACATTTTAGCCTTTTATATATATTATAAATGAAAATACAAAAAAAAAATACAAACAATTTTCAAATCACAATTTTCAGCACACACAATTTTCTTTCTTCCACCTCCTGTCTCTCTCTTTCTCTCTCTTTTTTGTCTATTTCATTCAAACGATAACATATTCGTATTCGATATCCATATCGTATTTGTCCCACCACCCCTATTTTAGAATGCTCACAATGTAATTGTAATGATAAATAAATTATCAATTTAAGTCCTTTAACGGAAAAGCCAAACGGAGGACGACAAAGAGGCTTTTTTCGTAGGTGTGTTTTTTTTATTGTTTTACAGGGATGCCTCTCGGAATACCGAAAGTATGGTAATGCAAAATGCGTCTTCTTATTCCTTCTTTCCCGCATGTGTATTTAGTATGTACATTTTTATAAATATCATGAAGTTTCACTAATCAACATGTGTGTAATATAATACTAACCATCGGAATTTTTCAACATCCCGCTCTGAAAACATTCAAACATGCATAAGAAATAAAAAAAACAAATATAGGTAATTGAATCAACCTGTCTACAGTCTAAAATGCCAGATAAGTGGGTACACCGAATATGGTGGATATCTATTCCAATTTCTTTTTTAGCTTGACTTCGATTTGAAATGAAAAATACTACAACGCTTTATGTGTATTATAATGGTGACTATACAAGTTGCAAGACCCTCCAGCCAAAGAAAATGTAAACGCGTAGTACACCAGATTTAAACCAAATGAACAACGTTCGCGTCTGTTATCCACCCTCGTTACATGCATATTTAAGTAAATAAATCAACAAATGAGGTTTCGTTTAATATCTCTTTTGTCGGATACATTCATATTAAATTTCTTCGCTACATGTGGCTTTAGTTGAATGTACGTGTGTTAGCTATTTATAATCCCGATCGATATGAATTCATAGAGATACAATTTGTTTTTGGCTAAATATGTACTCCACAAAGCAATACAAACGAAATAGGAGTGTATCGGTATGTCAAGAGAAAAGCTCTGAGGTTCCGTCTTCCTATGCTCTTCAGATAGAAAGGAAAATTAAAGAAACAATGACAAATTAAATTATTTCAACTTGTCGGCTTTTTTGTTGTTGTTGTATACCATGTGTTATGTGTATGTCTAAAGCTTTTTCGTTCCCCACATCTGTTTTTTTTTTATGACAATAATATCCTCGGAGGACAATAGGCCATAACCCGCACTTCTCTGAATGAGGGATAAAGAAAAGAAGGCGGACTTTTCAGTGCCTAGAAGAAAGACAATGTAGTACATTGGATTGAGGTTGCGTTACATGCGTAGTAAAATGACACATGCCGCGTGCCTTAAAGGCCATTTAATTATACTTTGATTGTATTTGACATTTTCAACAAATTTGAAAGTGATACAACGATAAAAGATGATTTGGGTATATCTAATTTATGTCGTTGTGGTTTTGTGAAGCTGTTGAG
This sequence comes from Xylota segnis, assembly GCA_963583995.1. Taxonomy (NCBI): domain Eukaryota; kingdom Metazoa; phylum Arthropoda; class Insecta; order Diptera; family Syrphidae; genus Xylota; species Xylota segnis. The sequence goes on from OY757237.1 coordinate 59,810,868, forward strand.
CAGCACTGTCTTAAATCACTTCTGGCCCCTCCTGTGAATGAGGACTTTTCAGTTTATAACTTATTTTACATTTTACGATACACGAGAAATCGAAAAATATACAATATGTTATTTTCTGAAAGTCAAGAACACAGGCAAACACAGTGTTCGTCAAGTCAAAGTTCTTGAAACAAAGCATCCTCAAGAGCCCTTCTCTTATTTCATAAATCAGTACACTTGGCCCTCCCTCTAGGCAATCAAAATCAAGGTAGCCGTTTGTTCTCTTCAGCTTAAATCCTAATAAAAGATCCATTGTATATGTAGGTAGTATCTTACTTTGTTATTTCCGATTTATTTTTGGAAGTAAAAGAATATCTCCCTTTGTTAGTTAAAATACAAGAGAGATTGGATTGGCAACGCCAATAAATAAATAGAAAAGGCTTCGAAAGTTACACATCATCTTCACTCAGTAGAAGTTTAAGTGTGTGTGTTACAAATTGAATCCTTATCATTACATGTCGACAGTTATCGAATACGAATGAAACATGTGTGCGTCCGTTCCTTTTGTCCAATGTTCGAAACATCAACATTCAACTGTTGAATCAACTGTCACTTTTTTATGTGTTTTATCATTTGACAGAATAATTTTAATTTGATTATTTATTTATTTGTGCCACCAGCTTCATTTCAACACCGCTTCTTAAATGTTCATAAGCAAATCTGTTTTAAATTGTATTTTTGGACCTCTTTAATAGCTATGTGACGATGGGTATAGATTTAGGTAATCTCGCTGCCTTGAGAACGTTTAGGGTATTGCGAGCACTTAAAACAGTAGCCATTGTGCCAGGTAAATATTCCATATTGCAATTAACAATGGCTTCTCTTCTTTCACAAATAAAAAAAGAAAACGAAACAACTAATGGAAATCTATGTGACTTTTAAGGCTTGAAGACCATTGTTGGCGCTGTCATCGAATCGGTTAAAAATCTACGCGATGTGATAATTTTGACAATGTTTTCGCTATCAGTTTTTGCACTGATGGGTCTGCAAATCTATATGGGTGTTCTAACACAAAAGTGCATTAAGAAATTTCCCTTAGACGGCTCATGGGGAAATTTAACCGATGAAAATTGGGATTACCACAATCGGAATGCTTCGAATTGGTTCACCAATGATGGTCTAACATATCCGCTTTGTGGTAACATCTCTGGAGCAGGGTATGTTACAAACTTGTTTGACCACTTGAATGCTTCATGTTCTGCAGGAAACACTCTCTCTCTCTCTCTCTCTCTTTAATAATTTGCAGACAATGTGGTGAGGACTACGTATGTCTTCAGGGCTTTGGTGACAATCCCAATTATGGCTACACCAGTTTCGATTCATTTGGCTGGGCATTCCTGTCGGCGTTTCGTCTAATGACCCAAGATTATTGGGAGAATTTATATCAACTGGTGTTGAGAGCGGCTGGCCCCTGGCATATGCTCTTCTTCATCGTGATCATCTTTTTAGGTTCGTTTTATCTCGTGAATTTGATTTTGGCTATTGTTGCCATGTCTTATGACGAATTGCAAAAGAAGGCCGAAGAAGAGGAGGCTGCCGAAGAGGAGGCTATAAGGGTATACTCACATACATTGAATTCATATCAATCATAGCCCGGGCGCCCCATCCCCCCGTGACTCATTCACTCATTCAACTTTGTATATTTATAGGAAGCCGAAGAAGCTGCCGCGGCGAAAGCTGCCAAACTCGAGGAGCGTGCGAATGCTGCCGCTGCTGCCGCTCAGGCTGCGGCCGATGCTGCTGAGGCGGCACTGCATCCTGAGCTAGCGAAAAGTCCAACGTACTCGTGCATTAGCTATGAGCTATTTGTTGGCGGTGAGAAGGGCAACGATGACAACAATAAGGAGAAAATGTCAATACGTAGCGTTGAAGTGGAATCGGAGTCGGTGAGCGTTATACAAAGACCACCAGCACCTACTACAGCACCTACAGCCACCAAAGTTCGTAAAGTGAGCACGGTAAGTATGAGCTGGCTATGTGCTTCAAAGTCGTTGTCTCTTTCGATTTCAATTCTTTTATTTTTTTCTTTTTATTTTATGTTTATTTCTTTTTTATTTTTTATTTTTTTGTTTTAGTTTTTTTTTTGTTTGTTTGGTTTGTTATTTTTTTTTAGCTCCGCTGTGTAATTGAATATTCTTTGGAATGTCCTAGACGAGATTTTGAAAGATTGCAGGAATGTGTATGAGAATGATCTTTTTACAATGCTTTGCCAGCTTATAAGACTTTTTTTTGTAATTTCCTTTTATTTCTTATGTTGTTTTCGAGAAAAAAAATCAAATTGTTTGCATGGTAGAAACTGTCTCTTCTTTGTTATCGGTAATTGTGGTTTGGGAGTAATTTCAGTTAAGTAAGAATAAGAATTTTCTTTCATAAATAAATATTTCGTATATGATCATACATACATTTGTACATATGACTAGATGTGTACTTTTTGTTTATAACTAAGGGATCATACTTGTTTGAAAAGACGGTCGACTTTGATGACGTTATTCATGTGTTTTTACTTTTTATCGATCCGATGTACTTTTTTACACTAAATCAGTTTTCAAACTAAATTTTTTTAACGCTCTGACCGATACACTATTTCAATCATTCATAAATGTAGCAATTTTGTCGTTTGGTACACGAGGTACCTGTAATAAGAGCTTAGCTTTTCTTACTCAGTTTCTCAGAACCAGTGTTTTTTTTTTGTATTCCTCTACCGATGAAATAAATGAAAGAAATAGGAAAGTAATCCATCTAGAACTTAGAAAAATAGTTTCTTTTTGTTATTTTGGTTTTTTTTTTTCTTTTGTTTGTCTTTTGTTTGTGCTGATTTTTTATTAATAAATAAATCATACACCGCGGCAGCAAACAATAAATTAAATATCAAAAAAATCACATACGCGCAGAACTCCTTACTTTGCCTTAAATCTACACATGTGAGCATTGAAAAAAAAACATCATATATAACACAATAAATTAACAATTCATTGCTCTTCATTTTGAATAGAATTTAAAACAATAAGGAAACTTCTAAAAATTCAATTCTTAGCAACACAATTCGAATATTTCAGCTTTTCTCCACTTCTTTGAATGTTCTAGTTATTTTCTTTTACTTTCAGTTCTTTACTCAATAGAAGCAATTTTTTTTTTAAAAACCTACTTTGTTGCTGTGTTAGAGTTAACGAAATTCTTTAGATATAATTTTGATAACTATTTTTAACGTTGACTTTTCGTATACTAATACCGAGTTAAAAGTAACATGAGCAATGAAATGGTTGTTAAATTTGAAATTTTGCATTTGCCTAATTAAAGATTGAGATTAGTTAGGTTTAACAATCATTTAAGCTCCATCAGAAAAAGGTAGGTTGTACTAACTTATTAATAAGGATTTAAAGAAAATATTTACTCTTTAAAGAAAAGAAGAAAAACAAAACTAACAGAAACATTTGAAATACAACGAACACCAGTATTCTATTATTATTTCATTTTGAAGCTTTTTGAATTTGTTTTCTGAATCATTTAGTACTGATTTTTATACGATTCTGTGTTGTTAACAGGGTCTTTTGTTTTGATTTGTAAATCATGGCTATTTAGATATTTCGTAGATCCTCGTTTATGTTAAATACAACAACGTTTTAAAGATGACCACAAGTTTTCGGTGCCCGAATTTTCATCAAACATCCTTATTCGCATTTGCCAAAGTGACAGGTTCTCATATCATTGTCGAATTCGTACTTAAGTTAAACTTCTCGTTCCTATTTAATTTCATTTAGATTCACAATTTAGGACTGATATCTTTGGATATTTTCTTCTGTTACGTTCTCTATGATAAAATTGATTATTAAAATACGATTGTGCCTGAAACCACAGATCCCTAGTCCCTGAAACCACAGAACGTTGAACTTTGTCACAAGCAGAATTAGGGTGCGAAATTACTGATGTATACATGAAAAGTATACGTATTTTCAATAAAATATTTGATTTTGTTTTATGGAAAGGATTTGCGATTACTTCAAAATTCCCCTTCAATGTATGAATAAAATTCAAGCTTTTATAGTTTTATTAATGAGTAAAAGCACACGCCAATTAATTCATGAAATGCTTATAGAAATCATTATCTTCTTAAAAATAAAAACGATTTTCTGCATCGGGTGGTGAATATAACTAAGATAAATGCCACTTCATCTTATTTCTTATTAAAAATAAACACCAACATTGCTACCACTATTATGGTAAAGTCCCAACACTGTGTTTCGTTTTTGACTCACAACAGCTTTTTGAGCTGTGCTACTAGAACGGATACAATCCAAACTAATCGTTTATCGTGTACAGTTTAGCCATAATTTTCTAATTTCTATTCTAGACTAATATTTTTTTAAAAAGGAAGTTACGTAAGGTTCAAAAATTATTCAAGAAGTTTCAAACTGTGTTCCTTTTGTTAGAATCATGGGGGTACTATCCCCCTTGTTTAGTAAAATGTACCTATTTTAAGAAAAACCGAAAACAACTGGTCATTTTTTTTATAAAAAAATAGATTTAAAACCTTAAAGTAACTGTATATTCCTCGTCTAGAAAAAGAATTCATTTTTGTTATTGTTAATTATGCATTAGTTTCTATAGTTGTGCATTTAAAAAAATCCCAATTTCTAAAATAATGTAGCATTTAACCCCAGAGTAGGATTTGAAAAACTGCCTCTTTTTTTGTAAAAATTACAAAATTGTAGTTTTTTCATTTTTTTTGTATTTCAATATTTGTTTTAAAAAAAAAATCAAGACATATAACACAATTCTTGCTCCAAGACATAATAAAAGAAAATGTAACTATACACTATACCCTAACTCTTTGGGTAAAAGCCATTAAAAATAAAAGTTTTTTCCAAACGACTATAGTTTTTATGTTTATTCTCTGTGATTTGATTTGATTATTTTCTTGTTTATTTTTTTGGTACTTAGACATCCTTATCCTTACCCGGTTCACCGTTTAACATTCGAAGAGGATCACGTAGTTCGCACAAGGTAAGCATACGTACAAAGTACCTATTTCTTTCGTAAGTAATCAATCGACTTCTTAAGTACAAATCTATATATATATAGGTATATGGATATCATGCACCATTTTTACGTTTTCATTAATTCATGTCACGTCATATTTAAGTTTGATATTTTTTTTTATTATTATATTGTTGTTATGTTAATATATTTTAAAATTTCTACATATCTTTAGTTTTTCATTCTGTTCTTTCATGTTGTTCTGTAATGTTGCTCTCATCTTTCAACACAAATATATTGACAATAAATATATATATATATAAATTGTTGAATATTTAAAAGCTATAATAATTACATAAAATTTTAATGAATATTTTCTAAAGTATAATTTCAACCACCAGTACACAATACGAAATGGTCGCGGTCGTTTCGGCATACCTGGCAGCGATCGAAAACCGCTCGTATTATCAACATATCAGGATGCTCAGCAGCATTTACCCTATGCAGATGATTCTAATGCGGTAACACCAATGTCCGAAGAAAATGGTGCAATTATTGTGCCTGTATATTATGGTAATTTAGGTAGGTTATTTTATATGTGACTTGATTTTTTGTTGTAGTTTTTGATAAACTGTTAAATTGTTTTCGAACAGGATCTAGACATTCATCGTATACCTCGCATCAGTCCAGAATATCCTATACATCACATGGTGATCTCTTGGGTGGTATGGCTGCCATGGGTGCTGGCCCAATGACGAAAGAAAGCAAACTACGGAATCGCAATTCACGCAATCAATCGATAGGCGCTACGAATGGTGCAAGCTATGCGGATACAAATCATAAAGAACATCGAGATTATGTGAGTCTTTAAAGGTGTTTTATTTTGTTTTGTTTAATAAATCATATTGAATTTTTTTTTTATTAGGAAATGGGATTAGACTGTACAGATGAAGCTGGAAAAGTGAAACACCACGACAATCCTTTTATTGAACCCGTCCAAACGCAAACAGTGGTTGACATGAAAGGTATTTTGTTACCTATTATTTTGAATACAATATCTAATAAGTTGGACTTTTTTTCCAGATGTCATGGTACTAAATGACATAATCGAACAAGCCGCTGGTCGGCAGAGTCGAGCTAGTGATAGAGGAGGTAATTTATTTAACATTTATCTCAAATTAACCAATGTAAAATAAAAAAAACTCCTTTCATTAATTTACTTCCCTTATTGTTATGTCGATGTTAATTCTAATTATTTCTTTTCTATTAAACTGTTTGTAAATATTTTCCGGAAAATATCCAACATGATAATATTTATACATATTTGTTGTATTCGTATATTTTATTATTTGTCAAATTATTTAGTTTCTGTAAAATTGCATTCGAATGCTTGATATGCCAAGAGAATGATTTTATTTGTTTCTTTTTCCTTTTTTGTTACATTTTTCATTTTACCTTTTTTTTTTTTATTTAATTTGTGCAATTTGTGTGTGAACTTTTCTGTTTATATTTACTTTTTTCTGTGTGTTTTATATGTCTAAATTGTGAATATTGTCAATTATACTTGTCAGCACTTTAAAACAAATTTGTTCCTTTTAGTTTTGATTAGATCGCTGTGAAATTTTAAAATGATTTCTTGACTTTGAGTTAGTTTTTTTCAGTTTCTTGGAATGAATGGTTTTATTTGTTTATATAATTTTATTTTTGTTTTCCTTGTACATATTTTTGTTTTTACAAATGCTACTTTTCTTCATATAATTGGCTTTATGTGATTCAAAATGCGTTTAGAAGGTAATACAAAATCTATTGAGACTTTGAAGGTCAGATCTTCACATAACTTAGGTATACTTTCGATCAACTGTTCTCTACAGTTGCATCTAAAATAATTTAAATACTTTGAAAACAGTACAAAACTGAAATTTTTGTTGCTTTGCTGAATATATTATCTCAACTTCTATTCTGTAAATTAAAACAAAATAAGACTTTATAATAATATCTATCTGACTCTATTCCCTGTAAAATATTGCCGTATCGTACAATTTTATGTAAATACAAAATTCTTTCCAACGTGTTGTGTTTAACTTAAACCATTACAACATGATTATACTTCCATAACTAAAACTTAAGAGAATAGTAGCATTTAAAACTTAATTTTTCCTCAACTGACCATAAATTACAATTATTTTTCTACATATTTTTTTTTTGTTTCTTTGAAAGCTTACCATATACTAATGACTCTTCTTTGACTCGTCCAAATTTCCTGACGATGTTTTCGGATAAAAATAACGCACAAAATGTTAAAGTTTTAAAATCTTTTCTGAATAAAAAAAAATAAATTTTTTGTATGCATTTAAATTAGAAAATTAAAGTTTTCTTTACATCTTGTTAAAGAAAGCTGGTAATTTTCAGTTTTTGTTTAAAAGAGAGGTTTATTGCGAATTGTTTTCAGCGATTTCCCCCTTTTCAGAAAAGTAATGTTTTTATTTTTAGTTTTTTTTTATATCAATTACCTTTTTTTAGATACAATTTTTTAATGAACGCATTTTCAAATTAATTACATTACTAATGGAATGTAATTTTTGCATTAGAACAAATTTTTTATATCTAATTAGTTTTCTTTTTACAAAAAAAAAAAAAAAATGTAGTTATGTTTGCATGGAAAATCAATTATTTTATTGTATTTTTAGCAGCTAACTTTACCAAAAAAAATTACATTTGCTTACATATTGAATGATAAAATGAATAGATAATTCACGTAGTTTTTATTTTTCTCTACAATTGTAGTAAGTTCGATTTGGGAATGCAATTGTTTGGTTTTTTAGCAGTACCTGCTTACATTTGTTTTATTCCTTTTAGACCAACAAAATAACTTCAGTATACAAGAACATACATACTAATATATAAAAACACAATTATTATTAATAAACATTTTAAGGAACAGATCTAAAAAAACTGCACTCGATAACAATACATCACAAAATCAAATTTGGAATTACATATATTGGCTTAAAGCAAAAATCTATCAGCTTTTTTGACTTGCAGTTAATTAAAAGCACTCTAATAAGGCGGCATATTATAAATATTGAAATATTTACAACTAGATTTATTAATTGGGAAAAGTGTACACGCGGATTCCCATGTTTTTACAAAAATTATTTATTTGTCTGTTTAGCTTAGGTAACATACTATATTCTATAAAACGCCGTATTCTAATATAGATAGTTATGGAATTCTTCCACAGCATACACACTGCTGATGAAGTTGTGTGGATCTAGAAGGGATCTTTCGAAGTAATAGAGTAAAAATAATTGCAAAAGGCTTAGAGAAGTAGATACTCTGTCGACAAATTCGTCTAGTTGTCATTTCAGTCTAAATTAACTAGTAAGGCAGTTCAAACGCAAAATAAAATTTCTCTGAAGTATTAAAAATTATATTTTGGTTATTTGCTTGTATACTAAAAGTTGTATTGCGAAAACCGGCCCGCATGTCTCGAATTTGTTAAACATAATTTACTCTGTATTAAGCTTGTTAACTATTTGAACAAATGTAGTTAATTTAAAGAAATTTAGGCTTCAATCTATTATCAAAGAATTGTGTCAATTTACAAAACTAGTTATGGGAAACAGAGAACCCACTATTATTCTCACTATTATATTTTATGCTAGTTGAGAAGAAGGAACCTACTTATACAATACAATCTTATAATACAATATATAATACTTATATAATACAATCCAAAATTACAAAAATTACAAAAAATCCACAAATAGACAAGAAATTTACTAGGAAAAACGTTTCCATATCTGTAAAACTTTAGTTGGTGGCAACGAAAACCAATGCAAAAAATATTTATGGTAAACAAATTAGAAAAGTCTATTAATCTTTTATTAAAAATTCTTATAAAAAATCACAAATCAATTGCAGTGTCTTGAATTAATCATACAAACTTCTGCGTTCACCTGCGTCAGTCATTTGATCATTTTATTTATTTAGAATTATGGTAGTAACTAAGTAGAATAGATTGTAACACAATGTCTGAATAAAACAATTAAAAGTAGTTAATTTTTGCATTGCAAAATATTGTCACCAAAATGCTGCTTTGGTAGAGTATAGGCCATATCAAAAAATTAGCATAGCTCAAGTACGTACATTTACATTTCTCAGTAGGTTTTCAATTAGTTCACAATATAATTTCTTAGTTCATCTAGGAAACGAAAACATAAGCCTCTCTTTTTTTAAATAAAAAAATTATACAAAAGAAAACTCCAAAAAAAGAGTGAAGAAAAAATACATTATCAAAACGAAGAACACAAAAAAGTAAAATTAAAACAAAAAAAAAATCGGTTGAGTCAAAGTTTGGTCAAAATAACACTAATGCTCAACTTTATGTTCAGTCTCCGTTTACTACTTTCCAACAGAGGACGACGACGAAGATGGTCCAACACTTAAGGATAAAGCCATTGAGGCATTCCTTAAAGGTATCGATATATTCTGCGTTTGGGACTGCTGTTGGGCGTGGTTAAAACTTCAAGAATGGGTATCCTTAATTGTATTCGATCCCTTTGTTGAACTGTTCATCACCCTTTGTATTGTGGTGAATACAATGTTCATGGCTCTGGATCATCATGACATGAACAAGGAAATGGAGAGAGTACTGAAGAGCGGCAATTATGTAAGATACTGTTTATTTTCAATTTGTTATAATATAGAAATTAATTATTTTGTTTACTTTAAGTTTTTCACAGCAACATTTGCAATCGAAGCTACGATGAAACTGTGTGCGATGAGTCCAAAATACTATTTCCAAGAGGGATGGAATATTTTTGATTTCATTATAGTAGCCCTCTCGTTACTCGAACTGGGACTGGAGGGAGTTCAGGGATTATCTGTGTTACGTTCGTTTCGTTTGGTAAGATAAATTCTGAAATGCAAATTGTGTTTGTATTATTCCCAATGAAAATTAACAGCACATTGTGCATTTTAGTTCTATGTATGTTAAGGATGATAAGATATTTATTATTTTCACAAAGTCTCAGAGTCAGTCAGACTCTTATGTGCTGGTTAAAAATGTTAAATACGTTTAGAGCACATATCTGATTATATTTTCCTTCGTAAATTTAACCATACGATAGTCGAAATTTCCACATGAATCTATTTGATTCACATGAATCTAAGTATCACATTTTTAACCAACAGAAAAAAAAATATAAAAAATAATAATTTAACTGATATTCAGTTTTGTTATACCAAGTAAATGAGTTATTGCATCTTTTCCCAGCTACGTGTTTTCAAATTAGCTAAATCATGGCCAACATTGAATTTACTTATTTCTATTATGGGCCGTACAGTCGGTGCCTTAGGCAATTTAACATTCGTATTGTGTATAATAATCTTCATATTTGCCGTGATGGGAATGCAATTATTTGGCAAAAATTATACAGGTACTTTGGACAAGAGCTTTCATAACAACGAAAATCCAAAAAAATAAATAAATTACCAATTCGACAATTCACTTTGCATTTTAGCAACGATAACATTTTTCTTCTTCTCTCTTTACTTGACTCTTTTTATTACCATTTTGTGATTAGTTATTTTGTACAAAAATATCATAGCTGCTCTGTCCTTAAACAAAATTAATAACATAAACATAGCTTTTAGCCTTAAGCTAATTTAAACTTAATAAAATATATTCATAAATATACATGTATGTATATTTTGGTATGCTTAGCAATATAGGACAACTATGTCCATTATTATTTGTAAGGTTTTGTATATAAACTTTATTAACTCACAATCGAATTTTCTCTTTCTTTCTTACATATTTGTTTTTTTACGAATATCTTTTACAAAACCTCCTTACCGCTTGTGTGCCCGGCTTATGGTGATATACAAAATACTAAAACCAAAATAACCTCATTTATCCTGCATCAAATAATAATACATCACTGCATAAATCTTCCCTCAAAATAATAACCACCAACATGCAATTACATTGGACCCACTTTACTTTCGAAAACAAAAAAAAAATATCAAAAACAGCTTCGTGTATTCAAATTAGCTAAGTCTTGGCCAACATTAAATTTACTTATATCGATTATGGGACGTACAATGGGTGCATTAGGTAATCTGACATTTGTCCTATGTATTATCATCTTCATATTTGCTGTAATGGGAATGCAACTATTCGGGAAAAATTACCATGGTAAGTACAACTCAATATGTAGCTCATTATGTTGGAAACTGTGTGTTAATGTATAGCACTGTTAAATTTACAACAGATTAATTATATCTACTTTAGTTTTGATTGATTAGTTGATGTTAGATTTTGTTATGAGTGTAATTCGGTGTAATAATTTGAGTGATAAAGTTAGTAAAGAATTTTGTTTTGTTAAAATGTCGTATTTAAGTTTTATTTATATTTAAATATTATAAATGTACATTTGTTTCTTTTTTTTGCAATGAAAAATTTAATTGTTGTAAAACTAGTATTTTAATAGTTCTATCATTGACCGCAACGGCTTCTATATTATATTTCGTTCCATTATCAGTTACTGTAGAAAAATATGTAAAAATTCATCTTTGAAACAAACTGATTATATTTGTTATCAAATTGAAAGTCTGTGGTTTAAGTCACTATTTTACGCCAATATTTTGAAATCGTTTACAACCAGATCGGCAAAGAGGTTCATAATAACTTTTTATTATTCTTCGAAAACGTGATAATAAAGTCTCATTTTGTTAGAATATATATTTATTGATTGATGAATTTATTGATGAAAAATATAAATTTTGAAACTTTTTATAATAATTAAAGTTTAAAGAAAAAAAAGTAATAATGCATTGTATTGTATATATGTGTCTATACTCGCGCAGTAATTTAGTTTAAAACGTCGTCTTTTTATTGAATAATTCCTTTCGTCAAGCCAAGATGGAATTTCTATCCCAGTAGACCTTCTTTTCATAGAGGTAACGTACATAACTATGTACATTAATTAAAGTTTTTCAAATCAATATTCTACTCACTTTTCCAAGAGAAAAAAAAACTTAATTTTAAATTTAAACATATACACTCTGTTGTCGTATTGGCGAACTTGAAAATATAGGACAGTTTTTATTTATTTAAACGGGTACATATTGCGTAGATACTATTAGAATGAAAACGTTCCATCTGATTTGATTAATGGAGAATTATGGTTTTGTATAAATTTTTCTCACAATTGATATCATTCACATTATCATTCTCTTATTCATATAAGCTCATTGAAAAACTGTTATCTAGTATTTCATACGCCTGGTGTTGTGTGAGACACTTAGGCAAATTGAAGAAAGATACATTTTCCAATAAGTCTATAATAGTTAATATACCTCAAAAATATCACAGGTAATTCAGTAGCTTTAAAGTGCATATTTATTCTATTGTCTTTTGTCTAATTTTACTCCAATAATTCTGCATGCTTCTGTAGTTGAATGTTTAAATTTTACTTCTTTTCATTGCTTTAAACTTCTTTCAATAAATATGAGTGTTAAGTGCTAACCAAATTTCTCAAGAATCAAAGAATACCTAATGTGTTCAGTGGTATTAACATTCATATCTGTACTTGCGCAATGAGAAAAAAATCTAACACTTTCCATTCATTTTTTTATATCAATCGTAACTAACAAAAATGAACATATTTAAAGTAATAACACAAATTAAACATTTTAATTTTTAGACAATAAAGACAGATTCCCAGATGGCGATCTTCCGCGATGGAATTTTACAGATTTCATGCACTCATTTATGATTGTATTTCGTGTCTTATGTGGTGAATGGATTGAATCCATGTGGGATTGTATGTACGTTGGCGATGTGTCCTGTATTCCATTTTTCTTAGCTACAGTCGTTATTGGAAATCTAGTCGTAAGTATCAACTAATGAGATTTTTCTATTTGTCCTGCAAATTGATTTGAACTATTTTATTATTTTGTAGGTTCTCAATCTTTTCTTAGCCTTGCTTTTGTCAAATTTCGGTTCATCCAGTTTATCAGCCCCAACCGCAGACAACGATACAAATAAAATCGCTGAAGCCTTTAATAGAATATCGCGTTTTTCAAATTGGATTAAACGTAACGTAGCCGATTGTTTCAAATTAATTCGTAACAAATTGACAAATCAAATTAGCGATCAACCACCAGGTGAGAGGACCAATCAGATCAGTTGGATATGGAGCGAAGGTTTTTATCCACTTGTTTTAAATTAATTTAGAAAAAAAGAAAACAAAAAAAACTATTTTCATATTTATATACATATATATGAGTATATCTTTAGATATATATCAAGTACGGAATTTTGATGAAATATTGATTCAGTATGCATATGTATAACTGATTACATGCAATGCATATGTATACGACCTTGCTATACATTTATCTGAACATACCTCTGCATATTTTTGTATTCTCATGAGATCATGATAAAGTACGTGTTTTTTTAGACTTCTGCCTAAGTAGAATATACATATAAAAGTAAACTAGATTCGATAGTTTCATAATAGTTTCAATCTATGTTTGAATTTGTAGACTTTTGGAGTAATAGTAAATGTTGTTTTTAACTAGAGACATCAATTTTGTACAACAACATATGTACTTGTTAAGTAACAAAATAGAAATATCGGAGGTATATTAAAGCCTATTTTTTTTAGTTATGTTTTTTTAAGTTATTATTTTTAGTTTAATTTTTGTTTAGTTCGACTAAACATAAGCAATTTAAAGACAAATATTTAAAATATGTTGCGGCTATGGTCCTAGGCCGTTCTAATTACATTTATTTGTCGCATCTAAATTAAATTATGAAGTGCATAAAATATCTGGCCCAAGTTATATACATTCGTTCTTAAAGTCTTGCCTATTTGAATATTCGATTTTGCTAATTACTCTCACTGGGGCAGAAGGTTACGTTTGTTTCAAAAGAATTTTTTTCACAATATTACATATGTACATATGTATATTGAACAACAAAACTCAATTTTGACGATAATTCGCTGCATATTGCTAATAAGATTACTTAATTTTCAAAGTTGTTTTAAAAAAACAACATGCACAACATGGACAAATGAGTTCAATTGGAACATTTTGTTTAATTTTTTTGTGTTTCATTTTGTTTATGTTTCTTTTGTATAATTATGTTGCCTAGATAATGTATATAAATAACGTATTTTTGAAATAGTATACATATAATTAAAATCAGTTCAATTAAAAATGAAAAGTTGAATACATATTTATATAATATGAAAGTAAAACAGTGGATTTGACCCTTCTTAGTGTTATGATATTGTATTTAATTAAATGGTTGGTTTTTCCTTCTAAAAACATGTCTCTCTTACTTTTCAAATTAATCTGTAAATACGTTTTTTTCCGTTCTATTCACCTGATTTATAAGTAACCAAAGTTGTCTGAATTTGGAATTATAATCGTCCAATTATTTTGTTGTCACTTGTTTTCAAATTTTTGTTTGTTATAGACTTTTTTCGGTTTATTTATTTGGTTTTATTCTAAAAAAAAACAAAAAAATATTCTATATATAATTGTGTATTTCATCATTTCATTTGAAAAAACTAAGATTTGACTTTTCAAATTTTAGTTTTTTCTCATATTCATTTAAAACAACATAAACAGCAACGAACACAAATTTTCATGGCATACATTTATTTAATTCTCATCAAAACTCCTAATAACATTTTAAAATATATTTTTCTTTTGAAACCCTATGTCGATTAACACTTAATATGTGTGGTAGAATTATGTATTTAAGAAGAAAGTAGACAGTAAAACTTTATGTCAATAGACTGCACATATTTTCTTTTGATGGACATGGAGTTACTAATTTTTATTTTGATATACTATATGTATGTATTAGTTTGGTGATGTGCATTAAGCTATTTCTTTTTGGGAATGAAAATGAAAAAAAAATTAGGTCTACGCCTTTTGGAAAATTGTGTTTCCAAATCCAAAATTCTCTATTATTATAGAAACTTGCTTAAAGAAAGAGGTTCCAAAATATATGCTTTTGCATAGCAATAAATTGTGAATATATAACTTGAAATTTGCAAATTAGTTTCTAATAACTATTAATGAACTAACAATTTTAAAAACTTCGTCGACAACTTCAACAAATATGTTTTACTTTTATCCAAAATGTGTCCAGTGACTCAGTACTATTCTGTAAAATGTCTTACGGTATGATGATCGCTGTCTTAGTCCATAACGCAGAACTGTAATGGCACTCGCACAATATTTTTCCATACTTAGTTAAAGAAACAACCATTGACAAGAGTGCTTATGATCTTTATTTTGCAACTGGTGTCATTATTCGAGTTTATAAAAAAATTGTTAAAATTCAGGTCGTAGATACCAAATAACGAAATATAAGATATCAAAGATAGAAACAAGTAAACATAACTTAGAATTTACTCGATAAAATGATTTTAAGTAATATACGACTTTCAATATAATAATAACCTTTAGTTTCGAGAATGAAAGATTTATCTCTAGTCGACTATTCGTTGCACAACACCATCGACTTCCTTTTTTTGTCTGTTTGTCTTCCTTGACTGTAGACTACTTTGGTGTAACTATTCCTTTTAGTTATTATATCCCCATTTATATGTTGTGTCGTAGCTAGCTTAATTGGTGTAAATTTAATACTTTAGAGCTCTTTTAAAATTGAATTCGGTTCCCTCTTTGTTTTCTTTCTTATTTTCTTCATTTGCGCCTCGAAAAAATAAACAAAATTCCGTTTCGTTAAATTAAAAAAAAAAAAACAAATCATGTAAAATATATTGGCAACAAACGCCATCGATCATTTTCTACGCTTGCCATTTTTCATCATTCATGCACTTCAAAATATGTACAAAAAACAAAAACAAAAAAACGAAACGGATACGTTAGGCAAGGGGGTTTGTCGTTGTATTTCTGCAGAACATGGTGATAATGAGCTCGAGTTAGGCGCCGACGAAATACTCGTCGATGGATTAATCAAAAAGGGTATCAAGGAACAGAATCAACTCGAAGTTGCCATCGGCGATGGCATGGAATTCACGATACACGGTGATTTGAAGAATAACAAATCGAAGAAATCAAAATATCTGAATAATGCAACGGTAAGCATCAATTTATACTATATTTTCCAAACTACATAATTTGCAAAAACCTTTAAAATATACATAACAAATTCTCTAAACATATTTTTGTTGAGTTTAAGTCTTAGTTTTTGTTAATTATTATTTTATGTTATTATTTTTTTAATTATCGAAACAAAAAAAAATTATCCAATTCCAACCAACCTATATATAATATACCTCGCAGATGATTGGCAATTCAATTAACCACCAAGACAATAGACTGGAACACGAGCTAAACCATAGAGGTTTGTCCTTACAGGACGACGACACTGCCAGCATTAACTCATATGGTAGCCATAAGAATCGACCATTTAAAGACGAGAGTCATAAAGGTAGCGCCGAAACCATGGAAGGCGAAGAAAAACGCGATGCCAGCAAAGAAGATCTAGGCCTTGACGAAGAGCTCGACGAAGAAGGCGAAGGGGAAGAGGGTCCCCTCGATGGTGATATCATTATACATGCGAACGAAGACGACATATTGGATGAATATCCAGCCGATTGCTGCCCAGACTCATATTATGTGAAATTTCCAATCTTAGCCGGGGACGATGACTCGCCATTCTGGCAAGGATGGGGCAATTTGCGACTGAAAACTTTTCAATTAATCGAAAACAAATATTTTGAAACAGCTGTTATCACTATGATTTTACTTAGTAGTTTAGCTTTGGTGAGTTACCTACTTATGATTGACTTTGAGTGCATTTAAGTAATGATTGAACCATTTAATTTTCAATAGGCTTTAGAAGATGTTCACCTTCCCCATCGACCAATTCTCCAGGATATTCTGTATTATATGGACAGGATATTTACAGTTATATTTTTCTTAGAAATGTTAATCAAATGGTTGGCTTTGGGTTTTAAGGTCTATTTCACGAACGCATGGTGTTGGCTTGATTTTATCATTGTAATGGTAAGTCGATTACAAACTGCACTAGAACAGTCTTTTAGTTTTCTTTACAGAACTTACAATATATCTATATTTTTTATTTACTGAGATTATTAAATAATTTACAACATGGATTAAACCTATAAGGAGAGAGAAAAAATAAGACAGAAAGAATCACAGTTTTATTTTATGATTTTTACTATTGTTTAGTTTTTTTCTGTTCCTTAAGTTTTCCGTGTATAGTTTATAGATTTAGTTTAGTTTTCCTTTCTCAAAAACAGCATAAACATATCATTTTAATGCAACAAAAAAACCTTATAACCAACAATATGTTTTATTTATTTTATGTAAACAAAAAAATTTCGAACAAATTAACGCAAATCCCCAACTAAACTAAAAAAAAAAAAAAACAAAAAACAAACTAATTCGGCAAACTACTAATTTATCAAAAAATATTATTACAATCCAAAAACTATTCAATCGAAACAAAAAAACAAACAAAAAAGTTGTCGCTTATAAATTTGGGCGCTATATGGTCCGGCGCTGATGACGTCCCAGCCTTCCGTTCTATGAGAACTTTAAGAGCATTAAGACCGCTTCGAGCTGTCTCTCGATGGGAGGGTATGAAAGTAAGTAGCACAACAAAGATACATTTTTCTGCAAATATACAGCAACGTGTCCTTTGCAAAGTGCAAAAATAATTAAAAAAAAAAAAAAAAAATCAGAAATGTATTTCTCGCCACCAAATGTTTTCTACTTTTTTGTCTTTCATATATATATATATACATATATATTTATTGTCTGCAATTATATATAAATAAGGTGTTAAACATGTATTTAGTCGTCAAAACGTTATGCAGCAAAGAGTGTATTTTTTATTTCTTTACGAATATTTAAATGTGTTTTCTACAGTGTATCCTAATAATAGTGCATAATAATTTAAAATATATATCTAACGTACTTCTCTTCTATCTAATCGAAACCCTTTAATGTGTGAAATATGCAATTGTCAGCTTCGTACCTTTATCGTAAATAATTATTCTACGTAAAAACGTTTGTATATACATATATATTTACATATATATATATTTATTTTGAATTTTTATTTGTGTAATGTATTTGGTGATAAATATAATTGAAGTTAAAATGTATGTATGTACCGGTAGAAAAATGGTGCAGCTTTTACAAGATGATTCGTACGTTAGTTGTTAAAAATACATAAAATATACTTATAATCTTTTTATTTTATTTGTGAAACCCAATAAATAGATTTTTGTTTAAATAATAATCTCCTGTATTCCTTGTGTTGGGAAACACGCTTGTACATATGAAGTTCGGGTTATTTCTGAAACCCAAGTACCCAAGAATTTGACATAAAAACAAGAAAACGTGTGTATTGCATGTCACATTTTTTAAAACACGTGTGTATAGTAAACAAATTATTTTGAGTATCTGTACGGATTAATCCGGCCCATATATTTAATATTTTCAATTTTAAAGTTGTGGTTTTTTTGGAATCATCTTGTATGGGTTGCACACCGTTGAAAAAACATACCTATAAACAAACTTAAATTTAACACTGGATCCTTGCAACTTATATACATATATGTTTGTTTTCTTTCTCTCTTGTCGTCTGTGTATTAAACCTTGTAAAAAAATACTAAATATTTATGTACTGTCTTTTTTATAAACTGTATTAATTTGCCTTCATCCTGAAAATAGACAAAACAAGATTTAATATAAATACATAAGTCTATCTTGTTTTTGAGCATTATTTATCCTCACAAAGATCTCTCATATTTCTAATAACTCCTTTCCTGAAAAATAGGTAATTTTGTAAAATAAGTTAATATTTTAAACAGTAGATGAATTTAAATAGTTTGTAGTTTGTAGGTATGACTGACCTTAAAGTCTATTAGTCATTTATATACATACATAGTTACTAGATCTAGGAATATTCATGAATTAGAAAAGAAAGCTCATATTTAGTGTGTTTGATTTTTTTAAAAACGAAACTAGTTCGTTGTAAATTAAAAAAGACCAAAAAAAGAACCTTTCCCTATGTCCATTTAAAATGAAAATAGTTTCAGCTTAGTGTAAAATGCCCAATATCACTCATAATACTTAGAACAGCTGAACATTTGTATAATACATATATGTACTCTAGTTTTCCAGATATAAGATTCTTCTCTTTCAAGCTCGTAACAGTAAATCCACCGTAGTTAAACTCCTGCGCAGTGGTGGCAGTGTTTTACTTATAAATTGAGTTCATTGAGTTCTCTCATAACCGCTTGGTCTTGGAGAAGATATTTCGTTTACAAGTTTAATGAATTAACATTTTTATCTAATATAAGAAAAACATAACAACATCAACAACTATACAACTACCTTTCTGATAAGTATCGCAGCAAAGTTCAAGGCACAACGCAACTAGACAAGCCGACCTAGTAAAAAATGTTTCAACAATAAACAAATTCAGAGTTAGTTGTCGTTTTCATTAATCAGAGAGAAATCCATTAAATTTCGCTACTAAGTTAGAATTGTAAATAAATTTAGAAATATATTAGAGTGAGATTGCTAAAAATAGAAAGCAATTACATATTCGTTTGACATCTGATAACGTATTTGTTGATTGTTGAATCATGCAATGTTGCAAAACAGGCAACATGTTTAGAAAAGAAAAGTTTTACAAAAATTACCCTACCCTTGATCTGGGCATTTATTTCTACTGCAAACTCCGCTTCAAAAATATTTAAACCCAGCGAGTAATAGTAATAATTTTCTCTAATTTCCGCTTGTCTTTAATGGACAACGGCCATTTCACGTCTCGTCTTTAAGAGTGATTTAAATGGACACGTCAAAAAGTCATCTCGTCTCTAAAAGTGATTTAAATGGATACATCAAAAAGTGGTAACCATCACACATAATATGAGCTATGAGCTTAGATATAAGACAAATAAGCTAGGTATAACTCTGAAGCCAGTATATAAATGAAAAACAGAACATCCCTACTTTTTAAAAGTAAAAGGCTATTTTTCGTGTCTTTCTTTTTTATATATGTGTATTTATGAATAATGTGTATTTGTATTGCTTTACGCTATTTGCCAAAAAAATCAGTGTATGCTTTAACATATTTAATATTTTTTAAACTACATATAAAACATAAATTTCTAAGGGACATTTGTTACAGGAAAAGCAATATAAAACTTGGCATTGGTTAAAAATAAATAGTAACAGAATAATAATAGTATTTAAATGCACACTTTGAAATACAACAGCAAAGTAATGCGTTGATGTGTGCACAGAGAAAACATTTAAAAAGAAAGCTTTAGGAAAATGCACTATTCATGTCTTGAAAATAATCGTAAATAAAATTAACCGATCAACGGAAGACAATGAGCGTTAATAGACTTTAGAGTTTTATTATTTTTTTAATTTTTAATTTTTTATTTAATTTTCTTTTTTTTTTTTTTTTTGTTTTTGTTAGTTGAGTTCAAATTTTTGTTGACATAATATACAACACTTAATCCTTTTTGTAGAAATGACAATGAATCATTTTGTTTTATTCTTGGTATTTCTTTTCTCTTCTCTTCTTTTTACATATTTAAAAAATAAAAATAAACAAATTTTTTAATTCGATACAAATATCTTCACTCACAAAAAAAAAACAATGAACTAACTTTCATTCTATCAAATGTAATTTATTTCTTTATTAACAAATCCTCGATACGAATTCCGAAAAAAACTACCCATTTTCAAATGTATATTGAATCAAATAAAACTAGGTGTCGCTTATCAACTTCGTTGCTTCACTTGTTGGAGCTGGTGGTATTCAAGCCTTCAAGACTATGCGAACGTTAAGAGCACTGAGACCACTACGTGCCATGTCCCGAATGCAGGGCATGAGGGTACGTACTTCCTCCATTCATATCAAATCAAATTACTTTACTAAATTAAATTAAATAAAAAAAAATATATATATATATTTCAAGCATTAATTATTAACTTTTTTATATATTTAATATTTAAGTAAAAAAAAATTAGAAATTTTATTTAAATAATTTAGATCAAACATTTCGTTGTCCTATTTTGCATTTGAAAACAAACAAACAAATCTTTTACATATCATGTTACTAATTATGAGATGCATTAGTTTGGAAGTTATGATTTCAATTAGAGAAAACTTCATTAAAAACCATTTCGACCGTTATTGTTATATTTGGCAGTAATATAAAACTTATTTTTTTGTTAAATTTAATTTCGATTAGTTATATAGTTAAGCTTTGTTTTGAACAAAAAAAAATATACTTAGATTTTGATATAGTTGAAATAAACTTAGTTCATGTTCTTTACTTTTATGAAAATATTTCTCACAAAGTTAGCGCTAAAACACTGTACAAAAGTAAACAATTATATAATGTCTTATGCAAAGCAAAAAAAAAAAAAACAGAACTCCAGCAGCTACACTTAAGTTAACACATTTTAAGACATTTCATAACAAAGATTACACTTTAATTTATATAATCTATGCTTTCAGGCACAATAAGTTTGCTTTACTGGCTCAACTGCATCTGGATGCATGAGCTTTAAAAGTATTCGATTTTTACTTTATGTTTCTCGTGAATCTAAAATTTAGTTATATTATTCGATGCAATAGGTGTAAAATCCGTTTGGACTGGTAGTGCAATTTGCATACTTCCCTGTTGGTTGACTTAAGTTTAACTTCTAAGTCGCGTACACCATTTCTTAATATAAACCATCCGTTTCCATAAATATGCCCTTTACAGTTGTATTTACAACTATTTTATAAAACAAGAAACCTTTACTGCTTTAATCAAACTATCATAAGCCGTCTTCTTGAAGGAGTATACAAATGACGTGAGAAATTACAATAGAAAGTCTGGTGTCGCATCAGCCATATATATAGTTCGTTAAATTGTAGACTTTTAGATGCTAGTTAGTTAATGGTAAAATATCAAACCATCACAAGTGAGCTTCGGTAAATATGATTGTGTACATACTTAACAAATTCCGGTAAGACTTTGGTTAAACATGGATTTGTACCTGACCAATAAAAAGCACCACAAGAATACAAGCTCTAATAGTGCGACGTGACTAGCATTATTGAAATAACATGTACAGATAATTATTTATTTATCTTATAAAAATATCTTAATTGTACAAACACACTATACTGCCACGAAAAGTTTACTTAATGCGACACTAGTAGAATAGTATTCATACTTATTTCCTACAACATATCTTTTTTTTAATAGCTTGAAACTATCCTTCAACAACTATTTTTCTATCTTTTTTCTTTCTCTATTTTCCAAATGTTTTGTTAGTTTGTTTATTATTATTATTTTTATATATTTTTTTTTTTTCATCACCTCATTGCGAATGAAATTGACTTTTTGAAATGCATTTACACGTTTCCATTTAAATTTATTTAACATTTGTTAAAAAAAAGAAGAAGTACAAAACCATTTAAAACACAAGATTTAAATAGAAATATCTTCTTAATTTTTTTCTTTCTTATGATTTGTTCTACAACAAAAAAAAAATGATAATACTGCGATGTTATTGGATTACAATAATTGTTCTACATTGAATGGAAATTAAGTTAATTCTATTATGCAATGCTACAAGTTGATAAAATTAACTATTTTTAATGGAATTAAATACACGAAAATTCACAAACTTTTTAAACTACACAATACCAATGCCATATGACTAATAACAGAAATCAATCACAGTTAATCAACAAAATGAGTTTTATGATATTTTATTGAACAATATGCTTGTAAAACAAATTCTTTATAAAAAAAATATTATTTACTAGCTTAAAGCATAGAATATAACAGCCTATAAACACAAGAATATGTATTTTTAGATTCTGCAGGCTTTCACTTGATTTAATTAGTCGTTTTATTCCAAATAAAAGATGAATATGCTTTAAATAGTTATTATTCGGCATTTTCTGTGCAACCACTCAATATTATGTTTTCTCGCTTTGATTGCTAATTGTTCTTAATTTTGTGTTTTTTTTTTTATTTGTTTTATGGTTTGAACTCGGATTGTATTGCATTGAAAGGCTTGGATTTATGCATTTTATGATTATGAAAATTGCTTTTTATTATGTTTGTATAACATAGTTCGTCGTAATCACACATGTAGAAAGCTTTATTAAAGAGTGGAATTGAGAAAAAATTTACCGATTATAAACGCATCTTTAAAAGAAAGTAAAAGCTAAGCCTAAAATATTATTTAGTTTGTACAGATTAATGTGTACCTATGGGTGCTATTGGATAAAGCTTATCAAATCGATTTTTTCTCAATCCGTACTCATGCATGTCCTACTTTGTTCTCGACTTCATTCATTAAATCAAAAAAAAAAATGCTTTAAATATATCGTTCATTAATTCATTATGAGTAAATCTCATGTCAAACCAATACCTTTTTTTATAAATACAAAATCTTTTCGTCCTCCCTTCCCCAATCCACGTATAAAATCAACATTACGATCAACAATCGCAACCTTAGGTCGTCGTTAACGCGCTGGTTCAAGCTATACCGTCCATCTTCAATGTGCTATTGGTGTGTCTAATATTTTGGCTTATTTTTGCCATCATGGGTGTACAGCTTTTTGCTGGAAAATATTTTAAGGTAATTTGTCTGTATTTCTTATTATTTGTTTATTTATTTTTGAAACATATAAATTTGTTATCTAAATGAGAAAAATTTCTATTCACAGTGTGTGGATGATAACCACACCACAATAAGTCATGAAATCATTCCAAATCGAAATGCATGCGAAAATGAGAACTACACGTGGGAGAATTCAGCAATGAATTTCGATCACGTAGGTAATGCGTATTTGTGCCTCTTTCAAGTGGCTACTTTCAAAGGTTGGATACAAATAATGAACGATGCAATTGATTCACGAGAGGTAACTTAAGATTTTAATTTATTTTTGAGTTGTTTATTTGATTTTTATTAAAATGATTTTATCATAAAAAAAAATAATATGAACATATCTTTTACTAACATAAATCTTATTGTATTTACTAATCAACTTTATTTTCTTCCCTCCCTTTAATTCCTCAAAAAAATAATCCTGTCTGGTGAATTTTTTATAGGTGGATAAGCAGCCAATACGCGAAACAAATATCTACATGTATTTATATTTTGTGTTCTTCATTATATTTGGATCATTTTTCACATTGAATCTGTTCATTGGTGTTATCATTGATAATTTCAATGAACAAAAGAAAAAAGCAGGTGGATCATTAGAAATGTTCATGACAGAAGATCAGAAAAAGTACTATAATGCTATGAAAAAGATGGGCTCCAAAAAACCATTAAAAGCCATTCCTAGACCGAGGGTAAGGCTTAACCAAATACAAATTAGTGCAAAAAGAAAAAAAAACAATAAAACATGCTACATACACTTAAAAAAAAAAAGAACTTAGAGAGTATTGCTTTATTGATAAGTCTGTGCCAACTGTTAAAAATATCTACAGTAAATTCTCAATATCTTCCCTTTCTATAGTATTGCAACTTTTTCTTGTTCGAAGTGTCGACTTCAATAATAATTTTTCACTATTTTGAAAAGTGTAAACTATATATTATTCAGAGATCGTATGTTCTGAAATTTATGAAAATCCTTTTCTCTTATTTTATTTTTTTAAACTTTACAGTCAATTAAAAGACTAAATGACTGTCGGTTATACAGTCAGAATAAAACCTTTGGCACAGATGGAATCCAATACTTAGCATTTAATTAAAGAAAATTAAAATACAAAAATCAACGATATTTAAATATATTTAAAATATACAATTTTTTTCTTTAAAATTTTCTTACAGTGGCGTCCACAAGCAATAGTCTTTGAAATAGTCACAGATAAAAAATTCGATATTATTATAATGTTATTTATTGGTTTAAATATGTTTACAATGACACTCGATCGTTATGATGCTTCGACAACATATAACAATGTACTAGATTATCTAAATGCGATATTCGTAGTTATTTTCAGTTCCGAATGTCTATTAAAAATATTCGCTTTACGATATCACTATTTTATTGAGCCATGGAATTTATTTGATGTAGTAGTTGTCATTTTATCCATCTTAGGTAAGTAAAAGCCGATTATTCAATCAAAAACTTCTCTCTGTAATCGTGTTTTTCGTGTTGCTAAAACTATATATAATTAAATACAATTATGTAAAGTAAATGTTGTGCTTCTATATATGTATGTTGATATATATATATACATATTTATATACATATACGTATCCTTGCCCCCTTTTATGTGTTGTGTTTATTTAAGCTTTTAATAGCTTAAATGTAAATTTTTTTAAACGTTATTTTTAACAAAAAAATAAATAAATGAAAAGCTTTTTCTCTCAACCAGCTTTAAAATTCTTTCTTAAGCTTAAAAAATTCTTTACATAATATACTTTTTTTACGAAACGATAAGCTTTTACCTATAGCTTAACTGGTTTAAGAATATTCAAAAAGCTTTTCTCAAAACAAAACAATATAAATAAAAACCTAATTAAAGTTTTTTTTAATGTAATCCTTCCCCCTAGTAAAAATAAAATGTGTGTTTGGTGTTATTTATTTGTGAACATATGAATAAATATGTTTCTACGTGTGTGTTGTTCAATGTAAACCCTAGCTTTTAAATGAAAAACAAACATAAAAACGCTTTCATTCCTTCTAAAGTCTTACTCTATCTTAAATCACACATCACTCCTTTTCTACATGTAAATGTTGTATTTGTTGATTCATCTCGAATGTGTGTATACTTTTCACAATACTATTTTCTTAAAATATCTCCTAAAGTCAAGACAGAAAAACCAAAACCAAAACCAATTTAAAATCGGCTGTGCTTAACGAATTCCCTGGATATGTAATAAACTTTTGATATTAACGTAAGCACAAAAGTTTATAAGGCGGTTACTTGAATGCTTGCCAACTATTAAGCGAACAAGTAACCATCACATGCTTTCCTCATTCGAAGCGGGAAACTACAACCTTTTTTGACAAAATAAAAAAAAAAAAAAAAACAGCAAAGATGGCATAAAATATGCTTTACTACATTCATATTAAACAGAAAAGCAACTTATTCATATGTCGTGCGGCGTATGAAAAGGTTGTTTGATTTTCTGTTTCATCGATTTAGTGTAGGTTCTAGGTAAATAACGTTAAATTCAATGTTGTTTTCGATGTTAATTTGAGTTTGTATTTGTAATAGTTTTAAAATCACCCAAGGTTAGGCTTATTATGCCTAGAAACAGCTTTTTCTAGTCATAACTTATGCTTTACTTTTTATTTTTGCTTAACTTCTGGTCTTACAAAAGTCTTTACTTAATTAGACCAGTGTTTTTCGTTGTTTCTACGGAAACACAGCTTAAAAAACAGAACAAAAAAACATTTAGTTAAAATTACATTAAGATTGCTTATCTAAACCAAACGTGCTTACACACATAGGTTAAAAATGCTTTAATACTAGGTTAAGAAATACATATATACAAAATAAATCAACGAAAAGGCTTTTGCTTTCAGCAAAAATAAACACGCATATGGATCACTCTGATCCGCCTTTACAACACGTTCGATGGACGTGAGTTCGGAATATAAAACCCAAACCTTAAAACAACAACAAGGTGATATCAGATTAGCAGAATATATTAATACACGAAATAGTAATACTAACCACAAAACATAAAAAAAAATTGAAATAAGAAAACAACTCGAAACATAAATAAAAAAGTGGCTACAAAAAAAAAAAAAAAAAAACAAAAAAAAAGAAAACAATTCGATTCAATCAGAGTTGGATGTGCTCTTGCACACCTCTGTTAGTCTTTTGCCCAGTATATTCAAATGAATTTATTCGCCGGATAAGGTAAATTCCATCTTTATGCGACGAATTAATTTATTTCCTACATCTTTGTAACCTTATAGCAGTCCGAGCACTGCAATGCCGGGCAAAAGCTGAATCTTCTTAATGGTTTTTGTCCATTTTGGCAAATGGAGATTATGTACTTTAATATGAACCTTCCATTTACGTAAGATAAAATCGATAAAATAATCAATAGTTGTACTATAGTATCCCATTAAAATATTAGAGTGTATCATGTGCATCTTTTTTATATAAATTACTAATATATTTGCACATCCTGTATATTCCAATTAAATTTCGTACACTGTCTTGTTCAAAACATACCTATACAAATAAGATACAATACACAATATATCCAAAATACATACACACATGTTTTTAAATTTTTTTTTGTATAGTGTTGTGTTGTGTAAAATTTTATTTTATTCATTGACATCAACAAAGAAAAAGTCTGATTATATTAGGAAACCAAACGATAAGTGATCCGTAATACCTCTTCCGAACTCTAATTCAATCGACTTATACCTAATCGTAAACGTAAAAGCTTGCAAATATAAAACAGATGAATAAACACATGCCGCTAACAACAAATAAAATGAAATTGTTTCTAGGTCAGTTTCAAAAAGCTTTTAATTGTCGATTGCTTAAAATTACTTGTTTAATATAAACAATTTTCAATTTTGCCTATAAGTTTTAATTATTTCTTTCAAATCGATGCTTTTTAAAATGCGCTTTCTTTTAAATAAATAAGAATTCAAAGGGTAGTGTTTAAAGTGAAACACATTTTTTGCTGATCAGTGGATATATTTGTATGCACGTAAAAAACTACATACAAAACCAACGACATATAGTATATACATATGTACATAAAAGACGATGATTCTGACAACAGCTGCTTTAATTAACTCGGCATTAAAACATTCCAATATTCTTACCAGTATTTCTTTCCAAAAATAATTCATCCAAACCTTTTCGATCAGCATACAGTTCGATGTGTAAATCCACTACCTACATTTGTTGTGCTTTTCTTATAATCTCCAAGCCTTAATGCGCCCTTATGACATAGAATCCAAGCTTCAAGTTTCAAAAGACAATATATCTGTTACATTTGTATATAGCTTTCGAAAACTTTGAACTTCAAAAACGTTACCTTTTTTCATTAAATACCTTTCCAATTGCGTTAGCTTAAAATTTGCCTATCAATCTTGCAGTGCATAGGATTCCTAGAAAAAAAAAATTGGCTTCAGTTATACTATATTTCTTTACAAAAGCTTCAGTGCCTAATTTTGCGAACTTTAGCTATAATACGTAAACATCTATGAAATCAGCTTGTTTATACTATACATTTACATATTCATCAGCTACTGCATTAAATCGCCTTTAAGTGAGTGCCTTAATTAGATTAGACCTTCAAATATCTTACATTTGAATCCGTGAGACTGTGACTAAATTTAGCAAATCAAAAAGACTGCAAGTGATGGACAAATGTTGCAAATTAGAATTGAACTTCAAATAAATATTAATCCAAAATAAGAACCCCTAAAAAAACGGATCAATAAAGAAATTATTAAAAATAGAATTTAGTCTCCCAAACAATTTTTATTCATCTTCAATGTAGAATAGTCTGCATGTACTCTCGAATGTATATTTTCCACTCAAAGATATCAATTCATCATTTAGCATTGCAACCCTAATGATGTGAAAATTCAAAATCGTAGATGCATCCGCAGTCCAATTTGAAAGACCAATATTAGCCCTTCCATGACCATCACTACAAATTACCACCTGGATGAACAAAGTTTCAAATAAAACATTAAGTCACGCATAAATTCAAAATTTTTGATCCAAAATATAATGATAAAATTACAAAATTCCAAAATTCCTGCAAAGCTCCAGTCAAAAATAGAGAAATAACCTTCTTCGCCGGGTGATATTTGGCACTAGAACAATATGCTGCGAATTATCGCTCACTTCAATAGCTGCGCGTAACTAGGAATCAAAATGGTCATTGCGAGTCAATCATAATTTAGATCTAGATCAAAGGAAGCTTTTCCATCATGATACAATTTAATGCTATTTTTCCTTTCTTTTTCTTTCAAACAAATTACACATCTATATAAAAAAAAAATACAAATGCTTTAGTTTCTCATCGCTTATAAAATTGTTTTTAGTTATTCAGCGAATTATGTTGTTGCTTTGTTTTGAATTACATTTACATATTTGTAACACAGCGTATTACACCTTTAAGCGTATAATATTAAATGTTTAATTTTGTTGTTGTCTTAATATAAATTTTGTGTCTGTTGAGAAGTGTTTTTTAAGGATATTTTTGGTGTGTCGTTCCCTGTCGCTGTCGTAGACGTTGCAACAATACACTTTGAAAAACCTATCTAATCACGTATTTTTTTTGTTTGTTTTCTTTTTTGGAATCCATACAGGTCTTGTTCTTAGTGATATAATCGAAAAATATTTTGTATCGCCAACATTACTTCGTGTAGTACGTGTAGCTAAAGTAGGACGTGTCCTGCGTTTGGTCAAAGGTGCCAAGGGTATACGAACATTACTCTTCGCATTGGCCATGTCCCTGCCAGCCTTATTCAACATTTGCCTACTGCTATTTCTTGTAATGTTTATCTTCGCAATATTTGGAATGTCATTTTTTATGCATGTCAAGGAGAAAAACGGATTGGACGATGTATATAATTTTAAGACTTTCGGACAGAGTATGATATTACTGTTTCAGGTAAGCGATTTTGTTTGTGTTTTTTCTTGTGTTTTCTGAGTTTATGTTGTGAAGTTTTAATGTGAGTGTGGTATGTGTATTTTTAATATTGGTAAATATGACCACGAATGTCTTTCTTTAATTTAAATAGTCACACTTGAATTATACGAAGATTTTTTGGTATTAAGAATATAGTACATACATATGTGATTTTCATGCATGTTGTCACCTGTTTTGAAAACAAGTTTTTTTTAAAGCATGATAACGAAACATAAAAACAATCGATTGTTGACTATTTGATAAGGTGTCTCATATCCTCGACCTCATACCCGGTATATCTTGGTCAAAACTAAACTTTTCATTGACTATCCATCCAAAACAGATTTGTAAGTAAATACGTAACTTAGAGTAAAGGTTACCACAACCATTCGAGTTGAACCAACCCTTTTTTACTGTTTAGTGGTGTTGTTGTTTCTTTGAGAAGCTTTTCATAACAATGTTGGTCAAATGTTTGTCAGACCCTCGCGAACTGTCCAACGCACTAACCACTGAGCCGTTGGTTTTTGTTAAAGTTGGTACGTGATGTTAATTTGCTCCCTTCTTCAACATTGGCTCTGCAAATCATGCAACATCCACTACTAACACAATTTTTGTATACAAATGTATTTTGCCATAAATTTTCTTTCTCTTCGAAATAATTTACAAAATCAACTGATTTTCGTACTCGTCTCCTATTAAGAATCGGACAAACAATATTTACATCGGGTATACTTTCGTTGAACTATATTTTCCAGATCCATGATACTTTCCATGTTATCTCCCACTGCTTTTAAGCAACCAAGATGGGTGTACGAAAATGTTGTTCATAATCGTCTCCATGAAAACCTGCCCTTATCGCCGTTTTTGAATCTGCTTTCCATATTTTTTAAATCTATTCTACGAATATATTAACATAAGTATACATATATTGAAATTAATTTATTGATAAATATATATTATTTTTGTACAAATTCATGATAATTATTTTTATTTATTTTTGTCTTAAGTAAAATTTAATAATATTTATCGTGATCCTAGTACTTGAACATTCGTAGTTTTTTCTCATATTACAATTTACATTCAAAATTCACGAATGGATTACTATGCATGTATGAGAATTGCACCCACATTTGTAAAATAGTTCTTAGCAGTTAAACAAAAAAACAATTTGTCAGAATTTTTATATCTTGAGGTAATTCTTAAAATTTCTATATACAGATGTCTACCTCAGCCGGTTGGGATGGTGTTCTAGACGCCATTATTAATGAGGAAGATTGCGATAAACCGGACAACGATCGTGGTTATCCGGGCAATTGCGGTTCAGCTACCGTTGGAATTACGTATCTTCTTTCATATCTAGTTATAAGCTTCTTGATAGTTATCAACATGTACATTGCTGTCATTCTCGAGAATTACAGTCAGGCCACCGAAGATGTCCAAGAGGGTCTAACTGATGACGATTATGATATGTACTACGAAATTTGGCAGCAATTCGATCCCGAGGGTACGCAATACATTCGTTACGATCAACTTTCGGAGTTTCTCGATGTACTTGAGCCGCCTCTGCAAATACACAAGCCGAATAAATATAAAATCATTTCGATGGATATACCGATTTGTCGCGGTGATCTAATGTATTGTGTTGATATTCTGGATGCTCTGACCAAAGATTTCTTCGCTCGCAAGGGTAATCCCATTGAAGAGACTGGAGAAATTGGAGAGATAGCCGCCCGGCCCGATACCGAAGGCTATGAGCCAGTTTCGTCGACATTATGGCGTCAACGCGAGGAGTACTGCGCGCGCTTAATACAAAATGCGTGGCGTAAGCACAAATTGCATAAGGATGACGGTCATGAGGGCACTGGAGACGATACTGACTTTGATGGCGGGGGCGATGGTGCCGATGAGCATTCAATGAAAAACGGTAGTGGTTCGAATAGTCCAGATAAGTCTCATGACGGTAGTGCAGGAGGCAGTGGTGGTAATAGCGGCGGTCCATTGAGTCCGGGTAGTGCGGGTAGTAGTTCTGGTGATCGGCAAGGTCGACAAACAGCTGTTTTAGTAGAGAGCGATGGTTTTGTGACAAAAAACGGTCATAAGGTTGTAATACATTCCCGATCACCAAGTATAACATCGAGAACGGCAGATGTCTGAGCCAGGCCTCGCCCCCCCCTCCAAGAAGCACGGCAGAATTAATAATTTTTCTACTTCAATAACAAGAAACATCTCTAAACAATAATATTTTCGGCGTTAATGAAAAAAACAACAACAGCAAAAGACATCAGCTAAATTTCAAAGAAAATACAAACTTAGAAAATTATTAATTTAAAACCTAATTTTAATATATAAAAGCAAATATTTCATTTTTAACCCACAGGAAATCAAAATTTCCTCTAGAATTAAAACAAAAACTTTATTTTTCTCCTAAATTTAATAATAACATTTAACAAAAAGCTCTGGAAAATTTATAAAAAACAAATGAAAAAAAAAAGAAATTTTGCTTTCATAAAAACGAAAGTAAAAATAAAATATTTTTGTAAAAAGCAAAAAAAAAGAACAACAAAAACAAAAGAATGGAAAGCTGACTGCCATATCAAATTTCTATTGAACTGAACACACGAAATTTTATTTCAAAGGAAATTTAATTTCAATTTCTTAAACAACTCAGAAGCATTTTTTTTTTATCTAAAACTTAAAAAAGAAAACGTATGATGGAAATCTTGGAGTTGGGGCGCAAACATAAACAAAAAAATATAAGAAAAAAAAAAAATAGTAAGACAATTTATTTTTAACTAACCGCATCCACAGAAATTAATTCAAAATCTTACCTTCATCAAAAAATACATTTAAGTGTGATTTTTATAGGCTTGTGAATCAAAATTAATTTATTTTAAGCTAAAAAAATATAAATACAAAGTTAAATACCAAAATAGATACAATTAAAAAGTATAGTGTTGTGATGTTAAAAGTAAAAACAAATAATGATTATAATACAAATAAAAACTGAAACAAAAAAAATCCATAGTGACAAGGTTCAACATAAACTAAAATGTGAGTGGTTAGTCAATTTAAAACAAAAAACTAAAGAAATGAACATTGAAAGTATCGGGTTGAAGTAAGAACGGAAACATTGAGAGAAACAAACTCTATAAAATGAAAACAATCGGAACAACTGTGTGCGCAATTGATTCTAATTCAAAGCCAGAAACGGAAGTAATTAATTCTTAAGTGTGTACACAAGAAATCAACAAACAAAATAAATGAAATGAGGAAATCCCATATAACAAAATAAATAAGCTGCTAAGGAAATATATTTTTAAAAGACAAGAATTTAAAACTGAAAAATATGTATAAAAGCTTTAATTAAACAAAAGAAGAAAACAAAAATCACAAAATATTATAAAACAAAAAATGATGGGTATGTGTAATTAGTAAAATAAAATATTATTTCATTATTTTCCAGTCAAATATTGAGGTTTTTAATTTTTCCACTTTACATCGATCTGAAAATCTTAATTGATTGATTTATTAAGTATAGTTTGCGAAAAAACATTTCAAAATCTTGTTTTGCAATTAATTTCATCGCTAAATTGCATTCAATGAATTTTTATTTCGCTATCTATATCCTTGTTGAATTATTTATACAAAATAGGTTTTCCTTTCGTTAGAATTTTTATTTATTGCACATATTTCGCATTGGGAAAGGATCTACGGCAAATATTTTCAAAGCAGTTATAAACACAACAATTTTTCTGTTGTGGCTTTCTTTTTGTTGAATGGAAAAGTGGCTTTCGAATTAAAAAAAATAAATACATACATATATATACAAAAATTTCTTGTTAAAAAAAATGTATATGGATTATAACATTTAGGAAGACAAATGTTTGACACAATTTTTATGACATAATGATAGTTATTTCCTTTCTTTATATTTGTTTTTTATGTTATTCTTTTCGTGCCTTAAACACATTTTAATAATAGTTTATTTGTGTTTTTTTTTTTTAAATAAAATTCCAGTTGTACATGAACTTATTTTAACTGCATTATTTTATATTTGAACATTTAACTTTCTTCTTACTCAATTGGATATACTTTCTATGTTCTTAATAATCTCACAATTTTATGTTATTACCAAAAGTGTCATAAAAAATAATTTTACAAAAAAAAAAACATACAAGAAAGAAAAAGAAACAAAACATAAAGCAAGACTAAAAAAAAATTCGAGACACAACATTCCAACCTTTGTCTCGGAGTGAATTAAAAAAAAAAAAAATAAGTACAGAGCTTAAAATAAAATTCGATTTTATTTTTATTTAATAAATATCAAAATCCACATTCAGCTTAAAAAATTTTTGTTAATATTAGGCTTTTTACTAATCGCAAATTTTAAGAAAAACATAAAACATAACCGAAGTAAATCACAGCTTAGATTTAGTTTCATTGAGTTTAGTTCACTGCAAAACAAAAACAATAGCTTTTTTCCCTGAGTTATTTAATTTCCTAGGTTTTCCATATATAAAATCTCCCCACTACAAATAGAAACTCAGATTAATACCAACAACAAACAAAAAAATCAACTAAACACTAATTTTTAATGAAATATTAATTTTTATATTTAAAATTTCTGCGTGCACTCTATTTAATGAGGGGTAGGGCGAGTATTAGAATACAAAATACATTTACATTATATTATACTTATAAATATATACTAAATGTATGTATATACAAAACAACTTCAAATCGACAAAACACAATACCTAAATAATAAAACATATTTATTTAATAAATATATATAAAAAAAAAAACATTTTTTGCTTATTCTTTATGCATCAAAGATCAACTATGAATTTCTCTGATCATGAGCTTTTCAAATAATTGTAATGAAACAAAGAACTTTAATTAATTTCACAACATACTTGGTATACATATGTATGCTTATATTTTCTTGTATAATAATTAAATGAACTAATAATTTATAAATCAAAGAAATTCACAGTTGTTTTTATATTTATATGGAAGAAGCAAAAATAAGAAATTCTTATTAATTAAAGAAACAAAAAAATCTAGCTAATTTTTTTCTAAATAAAACAAAATGTGTAGACTAAATAATTTAAAAAACAAAAAAACTGTAAATTGGTGGACAAAATATTACAACAAAATGCTTCTTTGTTAACACTACATTTTAGCTTTATACATTGTAAAATATACATAAAAAATCTCTAGTTAAAAAACAAAGTATGAAATATAAATAAAATACAAAAATCGAAAACAAAGAAAAAAAAATTAAAATAATAGCAAAAAGTAAAAATAAAAAAAAATAATAATTTCGCATAAAATTAAGTGAAATGTAAAAAATGCTTATGTATTATTTGTTTTTTTTTTTTTCATTTTTTTCAGTAATATTATTTTTTTTTAGTTTCTAGAAAAAAATTAGGATCAAAGAATATTTTTTAAGTATGGCTAGGGAGAGTGTTAATTTAAAAAAATAAAATTATCACAATTATTTTCCGAGTACAAAAACATCCATATTGAATGAAAACAAACAAAATATTAGTACTAAGTACCTTCCAGAAAGTAGTTACAAATTTACATGTTTGAGAAAAAAACCGATTTGTTCTCTTTAGAAACATTTTACACAACATATGACAAAACGATCTATATTTTGGTTGTCCATTCTAAATAATTGTTTCCACATCGAAGAATAATAGGGCATTCACTAAATATTTCAATTTAGTTAAATTAGTTTATCGTTATGTTGTCAGTTAAAGTAATTAAACGAATTCTAGTATATTTTTTGTTCAATGTGTTATAAATTTATTTGTGGTACACAAACACACTGCTTCTGATGAACTCCATTTGTATAGCATCTTCCCCGGCTATATTGGAGTTTGACGCACTTGAATTAGTATATTAATAACTTTGCAGTTTAGTGGCTGGTCCACAATATAGCTTTTCTCTAACTTCAATTATTTTCACCAAATGGATGATTTGTAGAATTTTCACAACTCAACGCTAGTTAATTCATATAATACGAAGCCATACTTAACATTACTAAAATGCTGGATGACATCCGATAGAGTGAATCAATAAGGTAAGAGATGTAGGGAAGATATAAGTAAATCAAGTTAAATTGTTATAGGAAAAATATTGTCTTTTCTCTTGTTAAGTTTTTGTTTTATTTTTGATATTTTTTACATTCTCTTTTAATATATTTATAAACGAGAAATAAAACAATTTTTAAATAATATTCACGCATGTGACAACAAAAGAACAAAAAGAAAAAAAAATAAATAAATTATACCCGATGCACAATACCTACATTAAAAATGTAATTATAAACTAAACAACAACAAAAAGAAAAAAAACAAGCAAACAAAATCTAAATTTATTAAGGTAATTATTTAAAAAGAAAGAAAACCAAACAAAAAAATTTAAAAGAATTATTATTGCTTTTTTTAGTTTTCGTAAAAGTTACGTATTTACATTAAATCAATAACAAATTATTAAAAATATGAAAAAAAATGATGTAAAAATATAAAAGCGAAACATTTTTTCACACTTTAGCTTAATAAATTGTATAAAAAAAAAAGAAAATGAAAAATAAAATATAAAATTTAATTGAATTTGTTATGCAAATGAATTAGTGGTTTTGATTTAGATTTCTCCTCCTTACAGCAATGGCAATGGTCCCACAAAAACCAAGTCGGAAACATCATGCCTTTGACACTTAACTTACCACCTCTTTTCCTTTTAACTCACGGGAGCGCAAATTATAAAGCAAAAATCATGAGTTGATAAAGAAAAAGTAAGTATTCCTGCAGGACATGCATATGTATAACGATCATAAAGTAAGTATTTCTTCATGATGAACATATTATAATGTACATATGTACATACATACTGGGCGCCGTGGCTCAGTGGTTAGTGCGTTGGACTACGGAGCAAGGGGTTCGAGATCGAATCCCAGTCGGGGAACACCTAAAAGTTTTTTCACGGCCCCACCTCTCGCGAGCGTCTGACAAACATCCGAGAGTACAACTGTCTCGAGAAAGCTTCTCAAATAACAAATTGCCCTTCGGACACGGCATTAAACAGTAGGCCCCTTCCATTCGTGTAAAGAATGTAACACGCACAACACGAATGGTTGTGAGAAGCTAGGCCCTGGGTCCCATCGACCTGTAGCGCCAAGTATTTATTTTTTTTTTATGTACATACATACATACATACATACATTTGTAAACATACTCCAAGTATAAAAAATAAGCCATCATCATCATCAACATAACCCACCAGGTAACCCAGAAATCAAGCTAACCTCTGTTCACAAACAAAATCTGTGACGATTATCCCAAACGTCAAATTCGCAAATCAAATTTTCAGACCAAAGATTTCTCTAAATCACCAGGCGCCCAGAAAGTCTGAGAAAGTAGTAGGTATGTCGATTGCCCCTTCCTGAAATTCCAGCCATTCCAGTTTGACACCATAGCGATGTGCAAAATAATGACAATACTTCTACTCCGAATAAAAGCTACTTTAATAATACTAGTACTAGCAGTTTTGCTACCATTGGTACGATTAGAAGCAAAAGGTACTATATTGTATTCTTTTTCAATACTATCGGAGTGGAATTAGTGTGACATCGAAATGTTTGCACATCACTATAACTCACAATACTACCACAGAACCACTGGAAGTATCTTATCTTTACGTAAGTTTGACGTTTAAATTGAGTGTGTGCGGTGCAGTGTTGTTTCCATTGCCGAACGTTTGTTTTGAAAGCACGATCGCCAAAATTCAAAACGATGTGATGTCGTTTATTTTGTAATAGTTGAGAAATCAAGTTATGTTTTGCTAAAAAAAAAGTAAATCTACAGTCGGTGTTTCACACCTCATGGCATTGTGCTGCGGGGAATTATACTTACTCACGGGATCTTGATTTCTTATGAAATTTAGTGATATGTAGAAGTCTGAAAAAAACACCTGAAACATTATTATACTTACCGGTTCAAACAATATTGATACTTACATATGTACATATACGACAAATCAAATTACTCCAATGTTATTAAATTAGATGTCGGATGGTTTGTTCCTTGAGTGTATTTATAAGCGAAACAAATAAATACTCAAACTACTGTTTTGGCTAATGACTTAGGAGTCACCTAACACAACACATATTGTCTGGGTCTGGTTGCATTTTTTTTTATCTATTTATCTTAATTGGAAATCATCAATCGAAATACATGTGTACAATGAAATCTACCATTGCGAACACCTCTTAAACGCTTCCTAAACAAACTTCTCCGACTGCATACATTTTACGTTCGGACCACTCTCATGGGCGGACAAAAATATTGGCACCGTCGCTGTCCGCCTAAGAAAGATTTCACTGTATAACATATGTATGCAAGTATACATACATATGTATGTATATCTTATGTATCTTAAAATGTACCTACATATGCAGCTGTACGACACTAGGCCGCAAGCACTTCTAACCTTTTAACTTGAGGAAAATGAAAATATTCAATCCATATGATGAGAACGAAAAGATTCGTCTACCTATTCAACATAAATGGTATTCTAAGGGGTTGTGGAATTCTTAAGAAAAACACATTTGTTAGGTTTTCAGAAGTATGCGCGATAAATAGAATCTCAGCATGGACGACACTCTTCTACTGTATTATACTGTTCTACTTCTTTTGTACTCTAACTAATCGTAGAGAAAACTTAAGAAGTTTAAATGAATATACATTCTCTATTAATTTTATGGCCGCATATGACAGTGTTTGTAAAGACGAGCTAACTAGACTAGTATAGGAATTCTATGGCCCCATATGACAATATTTATAAGGACGGGGTAACTAGACTAGTATAGCTATATCTTCCCAGCTTCTGATTATCTATCTATGATTGATTATCTGCTTTGTCGCAGTATTGGGAGTTAGTACAGACAATTACTCAAAGCTTAAAATACTGGAGAATTTTAAAAGAACCAAGGACGTAGAGAACCTTACAATCTCCCAGGACCATGACCTTTCCTTATTGCTGCAGAAAAGGCCCTCTGAGTCCATGTCAAACGTAAAACGGGCCTACGCGCTCTCCAATGCTTCAAGACCGAGCCCCTTGTTTGGCCAACTCTCGTCTCAAAACAAGTTCACTCTCAAATGTGTAGTACAACACACAAACAGAGTCTGGTCCCCCTTTGTTACTGAAGCAGGGAAGAGGTACTTTATAGTACCAACTCCAACTCTTTTACTATAACCGGCTGGGAATACTTTAAAAATAATTTGAAATACAATGAATAAAAATATGTCAAGTTACTACTTAAATTCTTAGCAAAGGAAATGATCTACAATTACTTCACTAGTATAATATTCTTCGGACAAAGAGAATGCATTCCCTATATTCCGTAGCAAGAAGAGGACACTTTGAACAAAACCAACAATAACATATATAATTAGTAATAACTCCTACGAATAAGGCAATACATCCTGAGACAAGACATTTAAATTTTAGAGAAAGGCTTATTTTTGCACTTATTTAGAACCCATTCAAAATAAAATAAGATACATCGTCGAATTAAATATATAAATGTAAATTATAAACATTTGAAGCAAAACAAAGTGAATTTTATATTGTTAAGTATATTTTAAATTTTATTTTTTAAGTACATATTCAATTCATTATACTTTTTTTCTTTACTTATCTTTTAACATTACCGTTTCTTTTCTTTTATTAATTCAAGCTGCCCTAAATAAATTTAAAAAGGTCATCTGCATATATTTATTAGCATTTTTCTTGCGTTATTTCATTCACCACTACTGTTTGTTTTGACTTTATAATATAATGGCTATTTTATTTGTTTAGTTTATATCGTTTTGTTTTATTTTGGTTGTATGGTATTAGTTTTCTTTTTCTGTAAATATATATCTGTTTATGTATAGGTAACTTATTGGATTTTCATCTCCCTCCCTTGTTGTCAATTCTTTTACAGGAGAGTTATTCTTAGTTTTAAGTTTAAGAAAAATTATTATGTACCTTACCTTTAGATGCATGTGCAAGTTGATGTAAATTTAATTGTAATTTTTTTGTTTAATCGTATACAAGTTTTATAATCTTTTATGATTTTTGTTTCAAATAAAAATAATTAATTTTGTTTAATACGTTTTGTGTTTGTATAACTGAATTAACTTAAAAATTTAATCTACTAATTATATTTTAATATTAGTAAGTTGTTTTTATTTACTTTAATTCACCTTGTTAAAGCATATTGCATCAAACAGTTTAATTATAGGTTTATGTACCTTTCGTATATATTTTTAATGGGTATACATATATTTACTTTGTCGTGTGGTTTAGTATACATGGTTCAATTATATATATATATATTTTTTTTTCATCAATAAGATCTGTTTTTGTTCAGATTTTTTCTTTTGCAATTTGGTATACAATTTCGAGATGAGGTGAGATTAAATTTAAAATAAAACAAAACTTTTAAATATTGCTTGCAACGCCACCACGTATATTTTTTTTTTAATTTTTTATATTTTTTTCTTTCAAAAGCGTTTGCAATTTAATTATTTTCTAAAATGATTAGTATACGTTTTTTTTATTTTCTAAACTTTTTGATTATTTTTCTATTCAAAAAATTTCAAATACTGGCAAGAATCAGTTAATTTATAAAAGGTTATTAACAAAATTGAATAAAAACAAAACATTTTGTAAGTTACTTCAGAACTTGTTTTCGTATACATTTTTAGTATGTGTGTTTTTTTAAAGATATTTAACGTTTTTCATTTCTTTAATAATAAATTATTTGTTTTTGCTTTCCAAAATAAATAATATATACCAGTTGTTTTGTTTTTGTCATATTTTGTATACATTTTTTCCAAATCGTTATACTTTGTTTCATAGTTGATTTAGTACTTAGTTTAAATTTAATTATATAAAATACGTATATAGAGTAAATAACTGCTTAGGAATAAATTTATTTGTTGATTTTCAGTATACGTTAGATGTTTCAAAATTGTCTTAAAATGTAATTACGTATTTCTGCTGCGTTTTTACTTAGTCTAGGAAAAAAAAAATAGGAAAACTTCACAAAAGAAAAAATCTGAACATAAACGCAAGACATAAAATAAACAAAAACGTTAAAATTGCAAAAGTAAACCAAACTCCAACAGAAAAAAAAATAAAGAAATCAAAAGAATAAAATTTGAATCGCCCTTTGGCTTTCTTTAGTATTTACCGTTAAAGTACCGTCCTCAAGGACTTAAATCCTGGTGCATGGTTGGATCGTAACCCATACTGCCGTCGTATGGTTGCTGCTGATCATAACCCCCAGACCCAAGGGAGTAGCCCATGGAATCTTGGGGTGGGGCGGGCGACATCATCGGCGTTGTGGTTCCACTTGGTGGGCCGGCCATTGAGTAGGGTGAAGCGCCAGCTGCTTTCTTGGCTGCGTATAAGTTAGCCTCCTCCTGGGCCTTACCGATGTTTTTCTTATAGCGAATGCGCTTATTGCCGAACCAATTGGAAACTTGAGAGACCTAATAAAAATAAATTATATTACTCTTATTTTGAGGAAAAGCAGTAGTATTATATTTACACTCACCGTAATGCCACACTTTCTGGCCAATTCCTCCTTCGCCTCTTCGGATGGATAAGGATTGCTTAGGTGGCTGTAGAAATACTCATTCAGGATTTCGGAAGCCTGTTTGCTAAAATTACGACGCTTGCGTCTGGCATCTAGGAACCGGGAACGCAGTATCATAACAGCCTCACAGGTAGACTGTTTAAGTTGCATTTGAATGGAACTGAACTTCTTGTGTATAATCTGGACCATGCGTTCAATCTCCTTCGGGGTAATTGGTCTGTGAATTAATTGAATATTAAATAAGTCACGGCATACTGAAAAGCATCAAATTACCTAGTGCGACTCTGCTCTCTCAAAAGATTCATCACATGAGTAGTGAATTCATTGCACGCCTGTTCATATTTCTCCAATTCTTGGTGATAAATTTGTCGAATTTGTGCTAGTTTGGCACGATAATCTGAATGTTCGATTGCATTATCAGCGCCGTCAATCGATAGAGAAGAACCTACTTCGAAAAAACAAAAATGTATGCCATTTCAAATATTTTAAATGCATAAGTACTACCTTGACTAGCTGCTGCTGCGGATGCGGCTGCTGCTCCGCCGCCACCTTTTTCAGGACCGGCAACTCCTTCTGCAATTAGCATGTTGTCTAAACGCATCAATTGTGGATCTGGGGGCTCCTCCTCTTGAGTGTTACGAATGGAAAGAACTGAAAAGATAAATTTAAGCAACAATCTTGTGAATCCTTTCCCAAACATAATAAACTTTAAAATGTATTACGTAAATTCTAATTTTCAAAAAATATTATTACATTGTGACGCTTGAGGTATAGTATTAGCTATACATATAGAACTATATGTATATCCCTCCTTGATCTTCTATCCCATAGAAGATTCTATCCAACGTAGTGTGGGACCGCCTGAAAACTTTCTGCAACACACTTATCGGCACGTACCAGTGTGGCTTCTCGATCGGCAGATCAACGGTCGACATAATGTTCATTGTAATGCAAATGCAAAAGACTAACGTATTTCAATTCTTCAAAGCCGCATATGATATGATTCCTCGTCTTGAGTTCTACAAGGCGATGATCGAACTCGGGAGCACGGGAAAACTGATCCACCGGAAAACACGCGGTGCAATGAGCAATTCGGGAACAGTTCCTCTGATATTTTGGCAAGGAAATGCGCTGTCGTGTGATTTCTTCAAGCCTATGCTTGAAAACTGTTGCTACTTCGGTTTGGCGAAGAGCCCGTTAAGTAAGTAAGTAAGCTCGTACATCATAAATGTTCCACCCATTATCGGAATTCCAAGACCAATCAAAGCCTCTCAAATGGAAAAATGCGATGAATTACGATATCGCAAAAAGGATTTGCTGTTTAGTAATTGTATGTAGTAGAGTAGGGTCTAACTTACTCCAAGGACCAACTTATATAGGTAAAGAAGGCAAAAAAATTGAATTAAAAAATTAAATTTATAGAGTGAACCAAATGCGAATAACACAGCTCTTATCTGTGTTTCTTGCCACTAACGATGCGAGTATAAACAATTTTTAACACGCTCAAGCAATGAGTAAATCCTCAAAAGGGTATAAAATTGATTTATTGCATGTAATATTGTTACGGTAGTTGGAAATAAATGCAAACTGTTATACGAATGAAAAGAGCTAAATAGTGTTGGGAAAACCACCCTCCCGTTCTTCCACCTTTAGCCTTGCCTCCTGCCCTCCTTTCAGAAATAATAAAATTCTACCTTATACATACAGTGGCATAAGCAGACAACTGAAAAAGGGTGGTTTGGGGCAGCACTCACAAACACAACGCTGAATCAAATTACGTTATGCCATCTGTCGCCAGCTTCACCGCAAATAAAGAAAAGGACATAACCCAAAGAGGCCACGTATCTTATTTTGTCTTTTCATGCAATATCGAGAGAGAAGATGAGTAGAAAAAAACCGCTTAAGTGCTTTCTCGCATTCGGCATACGGATGACATGGTTCTGTGAGGGAATGCCCCTCCTTCACGTCCTTGCATGAAGGCTTTTATTCAAATCGATTTTCTTTTTTCCTTTTTTTTCTAATTTTTTTTTTTTATTTTGCCGCGTTTGCTCTGTATTTGTGTTTGCCTTTGTTTTCAAAATTTACTCCAAATAATTTAGTTTTTAATCATTTATTCCACAGATAGAGAAATAGAGAGTAAAAGTGAAAGTAGAAGTTGGGAAATTACAGGC
This sequence comes from Xylota segnis, assembly GCA_963583995.1. Classification (NCBI taxonomy): domain Eukaryota; kingdom Metazoa; phylum Arthropoda; class Insecta; order Diptera; family Syrphidae; genus Xylota; species Xylota segnis. The sequence goes on from OY757237.1 coordinate 59,854,428, forward strand.
ACAACTCCTAAGGGATTTACCGCGGTCATCCCCAGAGAAACTAGGAAACGGGGAAAAACTGCAAAATTCACTACGATGTCCTCTTTCTTCTTATACTCTGCTGCTAATACCTCACCTTTTGGGTCTTATCTACCGCACAAGTAACTTTATCCCATTCAATCCCCCTCTCTCCAACCGCCTTCGAAGAAACATTCTTGGGAATGCTCGTACAGGAATTTACGACACCGATGTGATCCGATTTAACTTTTCATATTGTTCCTCTTGTTATTCTGCGTCGTCTTTTGAATTTTTCTTCTCATCTCATCGTCGCCACCAACGTCTTCAGCAACGTACAACTTTTATTCCCATCCCGACCCCCTTTTTATCATTCCCGCCCCAAAATATATAATAAAAGGATACGACGACGAGTTTATCCCAGAGAAACTTTTGTACATTTCAACAGTTCGCCGCACAGCAATTGTTGGATGACTTTGGCTTTTGGAAAATTATATATTCCATGGATTGGAGGTGTAGTTACTCTTTTGAATAATAAAAAAGGATTACAAATTCAGCAGATACAACCAACAACACCAGCAACGAGTACGGAAAATAAATGAAATATATGTACACACAAACGAAACCCCATGCCGATTGATGTTGAATTTATCTTTAAATTTTCCTTCTGAAAAATTTGCATTAAAACTTAAAACACAAACAAAGTAAATAAGACGAGTTCAGTTGGAGAGTACCAAACTTAACTAAATGAATTCCTCTCCGTCTTATTGCCTAAGTGAAATTCTAGGGGATTACCATTAAATTTTAGGAATTTTAAGCACAATTATTGAAGAAATTTTCGCACTTGCGCATTTGCAGATTATAAATTATCTAATTATCAAAAGATTCAATTTTATTTTTGTCTTATTAAGGTTTGTGGTTTATTTCATTTTCATTTTGTCTAGTAGTTTGTTACTAATAGATGCATGAAATTTGAAATTTATGTTATAACAATAACTGACCATCCAACAAGTGCACATCAAATTGTCCCTTCCTTCCCGCTCAACATCAAGAATACAGTAAAAAAAATGCAACAGTATGTATTCCTCATGTACAAAACCATATCAAAATAAATAATAAAAAAGTCGTAAAAAAAATTACACCCTTCAAGCAATACTGGAACTACCCTTCATGGCATTCCCAACCACTCATTTACGACCCCGCAGCCGTCATAAATTTTTCTACGATCTATTGAAAGCAACAAGTTGTTAACTGAACAGCTCTTGTATTTGAAACACTTAATGCCGGAATAAGGTGACTAAGCTCTAAAAGTGTGTGCTACGTCTTAGACATAACAAATCATAAATTTACAAAGAGAGGAACAAAATCTCGCTAATACGCTGTTTTACACCAGACGTGCTCCCGCCACACAATTTTATTTTCTAAAATGTCGTATAACCAACCATTGTGCGGTAGTCACAAATTAATGACTACAAAATCACTTCAACACAGTTGACGAAAGTTATAATACGTAATAAAAAAAAAGCAGCATCTTCTGTGACACGTTGTTTGTGGGGATTGTACATAGGAAACACCTCTCTCATGATCTTATCAGAAAATTGTGATATACACTTTATCACAATCGATTAGAAAAAATAAATGATTAATGTTTATTTAAAAGAATAACAAATAAAACGTTTGTTGAATCAAACAGATAATATTGATAAACAGACTACGCTGTTTATAAAGGGCACTCAATTAACCAACTGTTGGAGATCTAATTAATTAAGAGCTGTTAAATAATTGTTTGCAGATTTTCAGGTAGAAATTAATTTCGAAATTTAATTAGGGGTTTTAAATGGGAAATAGAAATGATAAGACCCCTATGGTTTCAATGGAATAAAGCAACGATAGTCTACATAGTCATATAAAGCTTAATATTAAGCATATAAGACGGTGAAATTATCTCCATGTAAAAAGAATATATCTTTCCTTTGTTCCGTATTGTACTTTTCCTCAATAACGCAATAATGTGCATGAATATATTCTTTAAATATATTAGAGTAGTTTGAACCTGATAAAACTTCCAAGTCAATCTGGTTTAATCAAGGTAAAAATAAGAATAATTACCGTACAAGATCTCTACACTAAAATTGACTTTTACGCAGGTCACTGTATATATCATTCCATATAAAATTTGTTGTACTAACAATCTTAAAAAATAAAAATAACTGAAATAGTACTTATCATCAAATCACTTCAAATCACGCGTACGAGTATTATACCCAAAGCATTATTTGTCATTATTTGAGGTCTAAATGAGTAGGCGTGGCATTCTGCATTTTTATGGAAATTTCTTTATAACATTGTACTCATGCTATTTCGAAGTTTTTAAATTTTTTTTCTTTTAATTCTTTAAAAACGCTTGCCACGGTCTGTCCGTGGTCGTACACAGAACATACATATATAGGTGAAATAGTGTGCTAACTTTTGCCTTAATAAATTTTTTTCGATTTCAAGTAAAAGTTTTGAGAAAAGTTAATTTTCTTTAAATAGGCGTGACAGTTCCAAAATTACGTACCAATCATTTGTTTCCATTTGTGTAAAAACCCTCAAGTAATGGTTTTAAGGCCAATTGCTGAGAAGTAATATTCAAAGTACAGTTACACGTATGTTAACAGAAATACGTGGTATGCCATTTGTTAGCATACATATTTCTAAACTAACCGATAATTATAAAATTTATTAAAACCACTCTTTATAAAAATCGACTTTAAGTAAAGTACCCATAAATTTGAAGTTAGATATGTATGTGGTTTGAAATCGCAGTCACGCACAGACAGAATTATCGGACTTACTTTTTTTTTACTATGATGTAATGTCAAGTTGATTGTTCGTGTTTTTGCTACATATAACTGTTGGGCCAATGTCGGTACAACACAAGTCGGTCGCGACCGTTGTATCGTGCATTTCCCACTTAACACGATTGATGACATATAACAGGGTAAGAATTCGGAGTATAATATAATAAGCGACACAAGAACTAACTCTGTCGCTATAAATCGAACGGCCAAACGCCAGAGACCTCATTTCGGTACACCACATATAAGCGCATTGTTTCTACTCTATATGCTAAAACGCGGCCGCCCAAAGGCTACATTGGGATTTTGACATTTAAGAGTAACAAAAACAAATCAGGATAGTTTAGGATGTGGTCATGTTTCACGTTTATTAACCTATGTTCAAACGATTGTTACATCTAGAAATATTGTCTACAAATAAGCTGGAAATTGTTCCAATTCCTGACAACTCCTTGCAGAATGGCTGTCTGGCAATGGCCTAACAATACTTCCCTTACAAAATTGTCAGACAAAAATTGATAGTTTACACGATTTTCAGATTTGGGACAAATTTCTCATTTGTAATATTTGTAGGTCTGACAATCGTTTGAACATAGCCTTAGGATGTAAGCTTTGGTAACTCGTGTGTGCTTAGCTTAGCGTGTCATATTGAAGGTTGAATTCATTTGATTTTGAAAATGGGTGTGAATACTTTGATAAATGAAATAAAAAACAAGTATGATACCCTATTCTTCATCTTAAGCCTAATATTTAACGCGTATCATCGTTCATGCAATAAAAGAGTTACTAGAACGAGAAATGGGAAAAAGAAAGAAAGGCTAGTGTTGTTTTTAAATTACATGGTTTAACATAAGTATGTATATTTATTCGTTTACATAACACCTTTTATTTGTGAAATTAAGACTCCGAACGTTATAAAGCAATTCAGGGAAGCTTAAAGTAAGATTAATAGAAGCCTTCCTTTGGAAAGATTGGAGAGAAACAAAGCAGTATTTGTTGAACACACCCAATGGACCGGAAAACTGCATTGATTCCTGTCCATACTATGTTCCATTTTAATGTACGCAGGTATGTTCACACTCGTATATGTACATTGCTGTTAGCATTCCCCTTAAACGTTTCTAACACCATTCGAATGATTTCGAAAGCACCCACCCGCAATGAGGAAAAACTGGTTCAGTTTAAATGCATGCATGTTTCCAGCCAAATAATCAGGTAGATGCTATGTTTGTTTCAAATGTATGTACACATTTAAATAAATTAACACCCATAAATGAGTGTGAAACAATTTCTACTTATCGTCAGAACAATTTCAAATAAAGCACCTGGTAACACCAGTCATGGTCGTCGACAAACTCTAGTGGAATGAACTCAATGCCATGCTTTGCGAGGTGGACCTGTGTCGATCATGTGGTGAATGCAACAAAAATAATTCCAGGTACATATACGAAGGAGTATCCACACTATATGTATATACATATGTATGTATATATTTAGAACAAGAATAAAAAAGAAAAGAACAAAAAATCGTAGAAGAGATCATCGAAGACAACAACTACAAAGAAATAAACCTACGATTCCACTGTGCACTACAATATTCCACAGAACAAAACTAAATCAGATCAATTCATTCCTTGGATGATGATTCCTTTTTTTTTTTTTTTTGTTTTTTGTTTTTGTTTGTAGTTGACTTTCCTGTTGGTTTATGCTATTCGTTATCTGGTATTTGGGTAATTTTCACGATATCTCGATCTACACTAAAGTGGACAAGATATAGAAAAAGCAACAAACATAACAGAATAGTTTGGAACTCATTAGGTATGCATTTTAATTTTTTCTCAATAAAATGATATAAATTTGCATACACATGCATACACATATATTTGTATTTTGAAATTCTGCATTTATAAAAAAGAAGGTTGTTGGGATAATTGCTGCTACTTCTTTCTTGCTCTTCTCATAATATATATAGCATTATTGTTGTACCTTTGCAACTTTGTTTAAATTATGAGAAAAACGCACATTCGATTGCAAATCGCATTACGGTGATAGCTTTTGAGAGACGTAACCAGTACGCGCTGTAGTGCATCGAGAGAGACGACACAAACTGACATCGAAAATGGCAAATAAAACATGCAAATTATTGGCGATCAAATAAATTATATTCTCTGTGTCTTTCTACATTCGTTCTTTCTTGTTATGGAGTGTCGTGCTGTTTTTTGCATTTTTACCCCCCGAGACTCATTTGCAAAAGTTTATTTATATATTTTTGTTGGAGTTTGTCAACTGTTAGTAAGTATATTAATTTAAATACTCAGTTTGATGTGATTGATATCATTGCTCTTCTTACTAGTTTTACCTAACCAGGATACTCGATGAGCAATCAATAGAGTGAAAAGTGTTCTTAGCAAACAGTTAATTAGATTATTTACAAGAAAAATCGAAAATTACAAAATTCGGTTATGCAGCGAAACTAATTATTTGTGGTAGCCCAACCAAGCTGGACCCATAAGTTTAAAATCATTTGCTCTTAAAGCTATGGGAAGTATTATTGACATTCATATATGAGGCTGGTTAGAATAGACCACGCCTCTGCACTGTAGTCATGTCTTATACGTAGAAAGCCCATATCCACGAAAGGTGCGAAGAAGATAGAAGTGATATTTCACTCCAAAGTAACAAATTTGCATACATCCAACTTTGCATTTGATAACACTGACTTTATCTCAATTGTATGAACAATGTGTAGCCAAGGTATCGACTATTAGACTAATAAATGGATGAGGCTTAAAAGTCGAAGTATCACTTCCTCCTCTGGACAAGCGTCAGTCTCTGTAACTGCAGTTAGGGGTTGTGCCCAAAAATGTGTCTTTTCTCGCCTACTGTGGTCACTGGACTAGACTAGTTAAGTGGATAGTGTGGAAATACTTATTAGTGCTTTATACAACGTCCAGCGTCATGCAAGGTCCTTTAATTCCAAAAAAGGACATGTGTTGTGTGACCCCCGAGATCCGAGATGGAATCTCAAGCACAAGGAATCTGTGCTTAGTTAAACTTTAATCAGTTAACACCTTAAGCACTTTACTATATTAGACATATGTATACTGGACAGTTTAATGCTGCTACAATTTACTACAATCTCTCACCAGACTTAGGCAAATAGAGTAGAGAACTGAACAAAAAGCTTAACCAAAAAACCCAAATCGGTGCACTCAGTTGCCAGGTATTTAGCATTTGGGAAGAAATGGGATGTATTTGGGTCAATCATAGAAAGTCTCTTAAAATGCAATATCGTCGCATATCTCCTCTCCCTTAGCGTTTTGGGTCAAACGGACGAAATTGAACAAAAAACTTAACCAGAAAACGGATGATTTGGACTTTGGTGCACTCAGTTGCCAGCTATTTAGCATTTGGAAAGAAATGGGGTGTACCTGGGTCAATCATGGAACAAGTCTATTAAAGCGCAATATCGTCACATATCTCCTCTCACTTAGCGTTTTCGGTCAAACGGACGAAACTGAACAAAAAACTTAAACCACTATACTTAACTTAAGATGACTCTCCAGATAAATCTTACTAAAATTTTAACGTAAGCCTGGTTTTGAGTTCAAAAATAAAATCAAAATTCATACAATACAAGTTTGATTGCACCAACTAATTTATTTTTAAAATTTTTTTATTCCATCTGCATCTATAACATTGTGCGTAGACGGCAGTAAATAGAAGTGGACACACATGACTCAGCATATATTTAACCTCGAGAGTTGTGAATTTCGTTGTCTCACCTTTCACGAATAATGAAATTCAGAGAATTTACGTGTTTTCTAATATACATATTTCAACGCCTTCTTTCGGACCAAGAAAACCAAAGATTACATAAGAATAACAAAAAACGGAACAAACAACAGCGAGAGTTTAAATATATACATAAACTGAAATTTACATAGAAACAACTCAGGAAGTATCCCTTTTTTCATTCCACCCTACTATTTTACCCCTTTCTCTGCATCCGCGAATTTATTCACTTAAAATACAGAAACATCCTCATGGTCGATACTGTGATGGTAGCACGTGTTTCTAAATACGCTATTTTCTGCTAGCGACGAGTTTCTATCAAAATTAACTTTTTTTCTAGTCGGCATACTCTACGTACACACAAACGTAGAGTTTCAGCAATCTTTCAAAGAAAAAGAAATAAATTTCAAAACGATAAATTCAACTCCATGCCAATATGGGTGAAACAAGAAAGGCTAAGTATGAGCTTTATTAGTTGCTTGAAAGTTTCGCAGGCAAATAGAACACACATCTTTTGGTCTATTGCCAATGAAAATGCATCAACCAAACCTGAACCAAATTAAAGCATTTTTTGTCAACTAATAATGTTAAACCAACATTGAAGCGAACAAGAGAATATACATATGTACATACGTACATGTTTTCTTATCTTATCGGAAATACTTTATTGCTATCTAATGAAATTGGTGAAATACGCAACAAGTAGGCATGTTGATCAAACGGATTTAATTTGTAATCTGTGTTTGAAATATGTATCGCAACCGCCTGTGGACTATCTATACTCTAAGTAAATACAGATTTTTATTGGTTAGCAAATGAATGTAGAATGTATGTATATAGTAGGGCAAAGCAAATATTTATTGTTAGTAGATAATTAATTTTTCTTTTGCCGCTAATTGGATTCATTAACAATGTATACAAATCGAGAATAAGAACGTACCAGGAAAGGAAAAGGCTTACCTATGTATGTAGTAACATACAAACATCAATTAATCTTACGTACGCGATGTTAAACCACTGTTGATGGTTAAAAAAGTGAAAATTCTCATTCTCAATAGATAAAGAAATACATATTAAACATGTTTTGACAACAAATAGGTGACATTTGAGATGACAATTCAAAAATAAATAGAATTAGCAGCACAATGAATCCGCCAGCGGATTTTTTGCACGATAGGTGGATCATAATTTTCCTAGAAGATCGTACAAATTGTTTTAATTTAACATATATTGTACATGGCACACTACTCATTCCTTCACTTTTGGACGTACAATAGGATTTGCATTTTTAATGCAATTTAATAAAACAAATTGGGTTTTTTAGCTAAAACTATACTTAAAAATATACTAAGTGAACATTCGATATATGTACATATTTAATATGCACTAGCATATTTATCGATCAATCCAAACTATTTATCGTTCGACAAATAAAACAAAATCTTGTAGACACAGCTAAACACTCTTTATAATGAACATTAAAGGTCTTAAGACTGGAAACTTATGCTGTTTAGAAATCAGAGCAAATTCAACATATTTTATTCCGTCGGTATATGCACAATAAGATGCACGTCTCATGGATACACGTCTAGAAAACGTTCAATGTACATTCAAACATAGTGGGATCTCTGTGATGTTTAAGGTCAGTTACAAGATGCGATCACATATGTACATAAAATTAATGGTATAATGAACCGTTTTCAGTAAAGAGATTTTCTACAAACAGTAGATATGCAGAAGAAAAATTGCCACTTGATTTGATCTTCAAAGTACTTTTCAAAGTGATTCATAGTTCTCGTTTCAATCGTGAAGTGAAATTCATTTTTTGACGTGATTGAAACATTGACTTGAAAGTTGGAGATGGGAAGATGGCATCCCACACCTACTTCTTTAAGGCTGGTACAACGAATGGTAGATCTTCTCAATGTTTTTGTTTTCTCTGAATTTATGCATCCAATGGGTTCTCTTTTCTTTTACATATCTTTTGGGCAAACCCCTACTCAGATTTTTTCCCAAAAAACTACAACTCTTCGACTTCATGGCTATTTTATAAATACATAGACTGAGGTTCAACTTCATTTTACCAGATATGAAAAAAAAAGACGAAGTGGAAAATTGTTTTCAATTCTAAATAGAAGGTAAAACTAGGTAAAACTCTAAGAGGCTACCTCCGAGTACTATCTGGATTTTTCAAGACAAAACGAAGATACTTTCTTCGGCCATGTTAGACTTAAGATAGGACTTATAAACATACAATAAACTTATGTACATACAAATCCATTTATACATAGGCACCTACAATAATAATACAAAAATACAAACAGAGTTGAAATAAGCAAACATATGTACCTACTTTAATTTTAAATTCTTAACACCACAGAAACACCCATATTTTAATATTCTTTTGTATTACCAACTACTGTATATTTATCGCCTAACAACACCTACATCTATATGTATAAGTATATATGTATGTATATAAGGTTCTAGCACAAATATTTGCTTCAGTAGACAACTTAAAATATATGTGCACTTTCCTATCCTCAGTCCAATTACGATATTTCGTTCCATTGAAGCATGTATCATTGTTGGCATTACATTTTTTTTCTTTTTTTGAATGGTGTTTGCCTTTATTAACATAATTTCCCCACACGCTCTCTACTCTTCAGCCCATAATAAAAAACACGAGATGCCAAACACGTCCATCCCGACACAAAACAAAATCACATTGTTGTCCTTTAATTTTTTTTTTTTTTTTTTACTTTTTTTATCTACTGTTTTGTATATGTGCTCTGAACAGGGTTTGCAAAAAAAATTAGATTGTGAGAACTGAAAACATATAGAACAGATGCCACCTATCATGTCTCATAGGTACCCAAAGCAAATATCTATGTGTACAACACGTCTTATTATCTTGTGTATACTTATACTGCAAACAGAAAAGGATTTCTCAAAGAAAAACCAAAAAAGGACGGCGACTTTCCTGTATCAAAATTCGTTTTGTCACCATCATCAAAGGAGAGGGCAGAAAAAACAGAAAGCAAATCAAGAGGTTAAGGAGGTGGAGCACTATTTTCTCGCTTTATTTGCGAGAAAAATCCATGCGCTGAAATATATCATCCTGGTCATCGATTTTTTTTATCCTAAAACTGTCGACAGTTTTGTTGGTTTTGAAACTATTTATTGTACTAGAAGAGTGAGATGGAATAATTCACGGACGAGACGTTTACATATGTTTGACGACGCAAATTTAGTTTAATATATAGTAAAGCACCATAATTCGGTGGACAGTGGTGTAGCCTAGTCCTGGTGATTTTTTAACTATCCCAATTAAATTACTTAAATCTGGGCGCCTAAGATGTTTTAATCTTAAATAGTACTTAATAAGGAATGTATACCATATATGTACATACATATGAATATAGTTGAAAACATATTTTGCATAAATAATATTCATTTCAATAAATAAATAAAAAAAAACTCACCAGTCTTTTCTTTGATCTCGCATAGCACTGAAAACAATGCCGGTTTCATTCGATGACAATTCAATGTATGTTTCCTCGCCTGTGCCTCATCCAACGATTGTTCCGAAATGCTCATAATTTGTTGCAGAATCTCACCAATATCCTTTTGTTTACGCACTTCATTCTCGTTGCCGCCAGCATTCGTTCCATCATCCTGTCCGGGCATTCCGTATCCTTGTGGTGCCATCATACCTCCAGTATGAGCCATCATACGATTAGGATCTTCCATAATGTGAAAGCTCGAATTGGAAGAGGAATCAATCTTGCAGCTGCTTCAGTGTATACTTCAGATTGATGGCAATATTCTAATGCACACGAAATAGACAAAAATCCACTTTCAATAAGAAATATCTTTTAATAAATAAACAACATATTACACAAATAACAAATTAAAAAGACAAAAGACAGAAATTAAAAAAAAACCGCGCAGTACCAGGGAATCTACTTCAAAACCGCGACGAGCCGTCAACCCTGAAAGTAGCAAACACGACAAACAACTCGAATCTAATTCCCGAAGTGGACTGAATGTATCTCAAAGATAGTTTTCCCTTCAGGCACTCCACTCCATTCACTCAATCAACCAAACAGCCAACCAAGAGCAGCAGCCATCCAGCATCAACGCGAGAGAGGAACAAACATCACTTGCCATGTCGATATGCCTGGTTGCCATCCATATCAGGTTGTAGCCAGAAGAGGATGAAGCATAAATAACAAAAACAACAACACACTCTCACCCACCAACTTCTCCACCACCAGAGGGGTAACAAGGGTATTGAAATAACAAAACAAAAGAGGATTAAGTGGTGTTCGGCTCTTTTGCTGTGCGTACTTCTTTTTCATCCCGCCACCCCCGCGCGTTATCATGGTGAAGTCTCTGTTTAACATGAGACACAGAGGTGAAAGTGGGAAGGGCCATAAGTTCAGCATGAAGGAAAATCAATGGATATCATACACTATACCGCTGCAATCCCAGTACACATATCTGATACAGATCGAGATGAGATGTTACTCGTCGTATGCTGCTTACAGAAGTTGAACCTTACGTGGATTTTTTATTTGTTTTTCTGCAAGTAGACAAATGTAGGATAACAGAGCGCGCGCAAAAACATAAAAGGATTGAAGGTCACATGAGTTTACTTTGATCTCATGGATAAATTGATCGTTTTGGAAACCACGTGATTGCATTTATGGTTATTCGATTTATTGTTCTACTGCGAAGGATTAAATATTGATGCATGTACATATGTATGTATGTATAAGTTATTATTATTATTATTATTATTCATTAAAACATAAATAAATGTACATCTTAATATCTAGGGTACAGCACTAGCTACCAGGGCTATCGGCTAGATTTATATTTGTGAAATAAGTTGTTACAGTGATGTATAAGTTGAAGAAAAGCTTGGAAGAGATTTCATAATGTTTTATGTACATAAGCTTTCAACTGCTTAATGCACATATGTATGTACATAGCTAATTCCATGCTGTACCTACAAATTATTTATTTATTACACATGTACTTACATATGTATGTATCTACATATATATACATAAATAGATAGTTCATATTGTTTTTGGATCTTTAACGAGTGAGTGGGGTGAGGTTTTGGAACAACTGAAGCAGATGTAGTGGATATCTCAGAAGAAGCAAGTTTTTTTGCAATCCCGTATGGGACGACATATTATGGACTTAGTTAAGCACAGTGCGAGGCTTATGGCTCTACTCTACCAACAAAAATTTGGCAAATGAAGGAATCTTGAAAGCACCACGCCCCCAAAAGAAATATATGCCTCGGTATTTAAAGCCCTTATCTTATAGGAATTTTACTGTGTCTTTTGTAAATGCTTTTGTTTATCTTATCGTTTTAGCAACCAAGCACGTTCATGAATGATATAACTTGCACTCCCTATTACTGCTGGAAGACAACAAGTAGTAGTACGACCTGTCAGATTGTGCGGCGCTACATATGCGTACAGAATGGTGTGTCGGATTTATGTCCATTAAAGTCAGTTCATTGAAATTGTTTTTTTTTCGGGACTCATCTTTTACAATAGGTTAAAATAGGAAATTCCATAGAATTTCAAGATCCTTAACAGTTCTATAAATATTCTCAACCATGTTCTCTGTTCGTTTCATTAACAGAGTAACTTGCACTGTTGTTACTTTTTAGTTCTTAACAGAAACTAAGCATGTAAAGCGCGCTCTGAACTAGAGTTTTTTTTTTGGAAACAAGTAAAATCGAGTATTGATCGATCCAAGTATCAAAGGAAATGAAATATAATGAGTTGTTGCCGACATAGACTCGAGATTTCTCCGAGCAGTGAAATTGAGTGAGAAAAACAATGTACGTATTTTTTTACTAATGCGAAACTTGGACACTACGATGTATGTATGTATGTACGTTCACACACCACGTGTGGGATATTCCCATCCATAATATAATAGCTCTAAGAAATACTCATTTGTTACGATACGAGTATGTACCCATACTTCTAGTTTTGTATGATTCGTTGGTATCAATACCCGACTAATGTAAGTAGTTGTATCAATACATCCCCGGTATCAAGTCAATCCTACTCGGAACGCTCGGATTTATTTATAAAATGCGGTTAAGCATTAAGTTTTCATATTATGATTGGAAAATAATCGATGAAAACGTTTTTTTTTTACAACTCAGCCTCTGCTCTGTACTAAAAGAGAAAAGGTCCTGTCATTGTGTTTCGACAGATCTTTCAGCTAACTCCTATAGGAGCAAAAATTATGCACAATTTTTGGTCTTAAGTGGACTTAGTGCACCACTTTGATTGCAACGAAAACATTTTCTTTCTACTATTTTGACCATTAACCTTTTTTCCTAAAATTGTGCTACCTGCCAAAAAATTTCAACCTGGCACTTCCCAACTGAATTCTCATTCCACCTCAAGTAAAGTTAACCGATGAACACGAACACCTCTTTCTTTATAACAGTTTGCTGCGATTCCACCCAAAGAAGTGCTTTGACATTTTCTCAACATAAACACCACATACACAGGGAAATAATTTAAGAACAAAAAAAGAAGAAACTATAATCGCATTTTACTCACATTCCAAGCGATTAGATAAATTCCCCAAAAATATGCACTCTCCGGTTGAAAATAAGTAACCAACGAACAAAAATTAAAACACAAATGCAATTAACAAATAAAAATCGTCCAAAATTCAAAATCTGTATACATATATGGACGACACGCACGACACTCTGAAAGGAACAAAAAAAATTGAGATGAGCAGAGGAAAAAAATTTATTCGCCGAGATTTTGGCTTGTTTTGTAAACAAAATTTCACAATATTAACACTGGATTAATTAAATAATTTATATAAAGAATGAAAGCATATGAGTTACACTATACAATTGCACCAAAGGAAAAAATAAAAATGAACAATTTACCACAGGAATTTAGAATTTTTCAAGAGGAGTGTCGGTTCTCCTCTTTACTATGATTTTAATGGCCGACGCGATTATGTTTTCTTTCACACAGATTCTCTTTTTCCTTTTCTACATTCAAGTTGGATATTTTTCGATGAATGGTAAAGATGGAGATATTCACCTTATCTGAGGGGCACTGCCAGTAGTGAGAGATTATTCTCTCAAATGGGCGCATTCAGACGTATTAAGGAAAATTTGTATTTTAATAAATAAACAATTGTAGTTAGACCATATACATATGTATGTATTTTGTATGAGCGTAATAAAAATATTTCGATTTTGATGATTTTCCATATTCCTCATCCGTCATCGTAGTCATCGTATTCATCGTAGTAATTGCTCATTATGCCACGCCCTCTTCATTATCGCTACATAAGAAGAAGGCTTTCTCCGTGAAGCTTTTTAAGAAATCTGATTTGGAAGCCGGTACTGAACCTAGGAAACACACTAAATTTTTAAAGAGCTGTTGATGAGGGAGATATTGTTTAAACTTATACTGTGGCCAATCTACAGTCATCAAACTCTCTGTTCGCATACTTTTCCAAAACAACAAATTTTCACGAAAATCTACGATAAGTCACCAAATCCTGTTCGAGTACGCAATAGTTTTGTAGTTTTCTGTAGAACTGAGCGCTCACAAGAGAGTAAAACATTTCCCCATGCAACGAATTTTAGTGCAGGAAATTTCTTTGCACTGATTTACGAAAGCTGTCAAATCTGTCAGATCCCTGTACGTTATTTCTCGTTGCTTGTGTATTTGCATACATTTGCTTTTAAAAATGTGGCAAATTTCGTAGCTCTCGCTTTCGTTTACTTTTTCGTGATTTTACCACTGTCTGAGAGAATTTTATGAATTTTGGTCTAGAAAGTACGCCAACAGACCTAATTTGTGGGAAGTTTTAAGGACCCATATTTTTATGTTGTGAGCACACACTTTTTGAAGTTCCTTAACTTCAAAACTTGTGTAAACTGCATACGTAAGATAAAACTTAATTCTTGAGTTTATTATACCAATCAACAAAAAACGTTCTATATTTACGTCAAACCGGCATAACTGAATATCTGAATATCAAGTTTTTGAATTATATGAGTTTTCTTAAATACGTACGATATGTATGTTCATATATATGTATGTGTGCATGTGTGTATTGATGAACAGCTTTTTGTTTCGTTTTGTTTTGAAAACTGAGTCTATTGGGAAATATAGGAGCTTTAAACCAGCTCGTATTAAAAATTCATAAAAACAATCCATTGGTTGTGCACAAGCAGTTATCATTGGTCTTGTAACTTATATCCAATTATTTACCCTTATTATCTAACATTAGATGTCATAGACTAGAATGAATACATTGTACATATTACTATTAGGGCTGGTTCGTAACCAGTCGTGAACCACTGTTGAAGTACGTCAATTTTGTTTGGATAATGTCATGTAAACACATAAAAAAGTTAAAAGAAGTACTTACGTCTGAAAAGGATCGTATCCTATCCTTCTTTGCATGCAAGCCAAAGTGGGCGTGGTTTACTATTGTCTCGGATTGCTATATGATGTGTAAAAATATAATGTGGTTTACTATTGTCTCGGATTGCTGTATGATGTGTAAAAATATAATCTAGATGGATTATTAAATCAAAGCGATTTGGTAAGAAGTTAGAAGTACCAACGGTACGATCGTAAAGTTAACGATACTAAGTCAAAAAATAAATATAAAAATAAATATTTGGCGCAACAGATCGATGGGGCCTAGCTTCTCACAACCATTCGTGTTGTGCGTGTTATATTCTTTACACGAATGGAAGGGGGCACTATTAAAAGCCGTGTTCGAAGGGGAATTTTATTATTTGAGAAGCCAAGTCATACTCTTGGATGTTTGTCAGATACTCGCGAGAGGTGGAGCCGTGAAAAAACTTTTAGGCGTTTTGCCTGAGATTCAAACCTTAACCCCTTGCTTCATAGTTTAACGCACTAACCATTGAACGAAGGCGCCTACATGTGAACATATGTACATACATACATATGTACATATATTGATTGGCAGTGGGCATAATGTTTGAATTTCATTGATTGCATTAAGCAAGTAAAGTAAGCATTAACACTATCTACTGTTTCGGGCAGTTATCAGGTTTCTTACACCTATGTAGATCTGATGAATGTTGCAAAGGCAAATATTATTCAGTTTTTTTATTCTTTCAAAGGGGCTCACCTATCGAGGCTAAAAGGCCTCTCAAATAACTAATTGCCGATTACACTCCGCTTTCAACAGTAGGGGTCCCTTCATTTGTGTAAAAAGCTTTAACACGGATAATACCAATAATTGTGAAAATAGCAACTGGACCTTCTTTACCAAATATATATTTGCATTTAGAACTTCATAATAGGAGTATTTATGTACGCGCGAGTTCGATAAGTTATTTTTAATCAGTGTTCCTTGGTTCATCTACGTTGAAAGTTTAGTAAACAAATAAAAAGTTGAAAAAAAAGACCTAGGATCTAACTAGTTTCATTAAAATTATGCCTGTTAAACTTTAACACGAACGGAAGAAACGTTGGAACAATTAATTTATTCGATCGTTTGTATTATTGTAGTAAATATAAACCTGAACCCATGTATGTACATAAATCTTAAGAAAAAAAAAAAACACTTACATGACGTACAACACTGTACAACTTGAACCTACATATGTTGCTTTATATACAAATACACATACATATATATATGAATGGTAGCCACGTTGCATTTAATTGAAAAAGAAAAAAACAACAGCGAAACAATATAAATACAAGATACTTAGAACATTTTTCATCTCAGTCACGGAAAACACGTCTAGCTGTTACAAGTTAATATACCGGTCGTCATCATTTCCATTACCACAATGATATTAACGTACCAAACCTTGATCTTGATTGTATTTTCTATCTCGCTGAGATGCTTGGAATCATTTAAATTTCGTAAGTTAATCTAAAAAAAATTCGATTTAAAGTAATATATTCATTTTGCTTCCGGTTTAGCAAATGATTTCGAGCTTTGTAATCGATCGGACAATGATTGCATTGTAAAAAGAGCCAATCAAGTCATGAGCGCTCACTCACATGGATATCCTGAAATTGGTTTAAGTGATTTTGAACCATTTCATTTAAATAAAATAGAAATAAATGGAAATCCAAATAGCCCCATTAACTTTAACTTGCAAATGACTGACATAGTAATGGACGGATACTCAAATATGACCTTCACAAAGTTCAGGTAAACTTACCGCAATATGCATATTTCTAACTTGATACTTATATGTACGTATCTGTTCTCGCGAGCAGTGGCTTTACCAAGGACCCGAGTAAAATAAAAATCGAAACTGAGTCTATCAATGACCGTATAATAATGCGAGGTAAGTATAAGATATCTGGCAAACTTTTGGTTCTTCCGATCAGTGGAGAGGGTGACAGTGAAATGGTGATACACGGTTTAAAAATCAAATCTCGCATGAGGCCAACATTTCAGGTGAAGGACGGTAAAACACACCTTAAAACGAGTCACTATAAACTGTTTATAGATGCTAATGAGTAAGTGAATTCTTATGGGAAAAAATTAGCTACAACGAGAACTTTTTTTTTTAGCATGAAAATTAAGATGACGAATTTATTCAACGGGGATAAGGTCCTTGGTGAAAGTATGTTGGGCGTAATCAATGAGAATTGGAAACTCTTATGGGATGAAATGTCTCCTGAGTTTAACAAAGCAATAGCGTCCGCGAATGCCAAAATGTTCGACGTAATGTTTGGAATGATTCCATATGAAGACATGTTTTTACCTGACTAATGTTATATTCACCTACATATACGTACATATGTACATATTTTTATTTTTATTGTGATGATGTGTAATTAAAGTACTTTTATAATTGCTTGAATAATAAAATTGTTTTTTGTTTTATAATAATAATTCACGTAATGTGAATGTTAACCTGATGGCACGAAATAAGTAAAAAACTTGAAACTTGACTAAACAATTACCTTACATCTTGAGCGTTAGCTGCATTTCTGTTTACTTTGTTGCTGATTATTACTACGTCCGTTGCCTTTAATACTCAAAACGTTTGTTCTCTACCGTTTGGTATGTACATATATAAAGAACACTGATCACACTTTTCACTTGGTCTTACAAAAACACAATTAAATATTAACAATTCATTTTTCACTGAACTATTGAATAAAATAAAATAAAACACACATAACGTTTGGCATCGTCCGAAATGGTTTTTCTTACTAGTTTCGTTTACCGCAATTCGTATACGGAGAGAACTGTCAAACATTTGATTTGTTAGGACGAACGGTTTCTCTTCACTGGGTAATGAAATCAGTGTTAGACTTGAGATGAGATGAAGACCGTAGATAGGATGCTAATTTTTAGAATAAAATGTATAAAGCAATAAAATACATTTTTTTTGTAACAAAGACGTTTTTTACGTTTTATTTTCTTTCTTTCATTTAATAATTAACTAACCCAAGAAAATATATTTATATTAAAATAAAAAATAAAATTAAAACAAAGGAAACAATCGAACTTAATCAATTCATTTTATAATTGTTTCGCTTCCAAGATAACAGCTATGTTTTCATTTCTAATTATATTTCTTAGTGTACAGGTTTTGTTTTCTTTTTTTCGTTTTTTTTTTTAATAGTTTTACTTTGTTTTAATTTAAAAAATAAAGTACTTTTATATATATAATATGTATAGTTTAAATCTAGTATTTGTTTATTTTATTAAGTAAACATCTTCTTTTTTCTGTTTTTTTTTTTCTTCTTTCGTAATAAAATTTTCTCATTTGCTAATACTAAAAAACATAGTTTGATTATTTTTTTATATGTATGTATATATAATTTTCCTTTTCTAAAAATGAAACTAAATCTACTATAATCCGCTATTCCATTTTTTTTTTTTTGTTTCCTTTTACTAAAAACAAAGCGAAGACGCAATTGGTTTATTAAAAATATGTTGATAGAGGCTACATTTTTTGTTTTTAAATTAAACAGATAAAAAATAAAGATAACTTTATAATTTAATCAGAGTTCTATTGCATGCTGCTTTTTCTTATAAATAATAAAGTAGGGGGTTTTCTTTTTATATATACTTTCCTTGTTTGAAGGCGAATTTGTTAAAACTAAACATTTATAGCATTTTATCTTTTTGAATATAATTTCGTATCTATATGTTTTTTTTTTATGAAGCTCTGAAAGCAGATGATATACATGTATATATTTATTTTTATTTTTAAGAACAAAAAATGTACACACTTTTTCGTTAATTCAGACTTTTATCATTGCTTTTTTGTGGTAAACGTTTTGTAAACTATTTTAATGTTGATATTTTGTAATAGCGATTCTGATATTTTAGTTAAGTTTTAAAACACATAATTTTGAAACTGGAAAATAAAATATTCAAGCAGAAGTCTTTTGTCGTCGTAACGAGTATAATTTTGTTTGTTTTACTTTTTTATTAAATATTAACTTTAAATTGTTCTTTCTAAAGTTTCTAATATAATTCTCCTTTAGCATCATTTTCTTGTATATTCCCATTGTATTAGAATTCACTTTGTTTGATAAACACATTTATTGTTTTATTTTTTTTTGTTTTTGCAAAAATGTTTAGTTTAAGACAACGTTTTGATTGCAGTCTATGTAAAATTTTTGTTTTAGTATTTTATTAATATTTTGTTTTTAAATATATATTAAATATGTGTATATTTATTTTTGTATTTGTAATAGCGTAGTTTTAAAATAAAAACAAACTAAAACAAAATAGAAGTTTGAATCTAAATCAAGTCAGATTCATATAAAAAAAAATTAAAATATACAATATTTTGTGGGTCTTGTGACTGTTAAAAAACAAAATATTTGTTATTTCGCTTTTTAATTATATTGCACAAATGTATTATAGGGATATAATTTACAAATTTACTTTAATAATAAATTTTAACAATCAGTCATCAAATTAAAGGAAAGACAAAAATTATGTTTTTTTTTTTCATTTTTTGAAAATTTTCTAAAAGTATGTAGGCACTTTTTGTTTGGTTTTCTTCTTCTTTTTTTTATTTTATAAAAAACAGAATATCTTTGGAAAAAAGGAAGATACATTTGTTTGTTTTTTTTTCTCTTAGTATGGATATTTGTTTATTTTTTCTGCGTGCTGATAGAGCAACAAGAGGGCTGCTTTTATCAGCAACAAAGATATCATAAAGTTAAGGTACAATAGTTGGGTTAAATTTCAATTCGCTTTTTCTTTTTTTTTTTTTTTAAATTCCAATCATCCTTCTATCTCTTTTTTGTATTCCCAAGCAAAATCCAATTTTTCAAACAACAAATATTCTAAAGCACTTGCATTTAACGATAATGATAACAATAACTATTCAAACGCAATAGACAACAACGCAATTTCTAATAACACAAAAATTGTACGACAACGTAAGAGGGAACGAAAATTAAAGACGATTTTTAAGGGACTTGAGGCACATTATATATGTGTTTTGCATATACATATAAAAGAACCTATTTTACTGTTTAGAAACCTTACAATTAGCCTACTACTGTGGCAACATTTATGCCTCAGCACTTTAAGACTGCACGAAACTTGAGACTGCTCACCGGATTAACGTGGTCTTACGTTTGATTTTTGCTCGAAGATTGCGCAGAGGTTTTTGCTTCTTTGGGGGCGATGGCGAGGGCATATGACTGTAGTAACTTTGAGTGTTGTAGCCTTCGTCGAGAATTCCGTTACTGCCATTCATTGTCGAGGATGACAATGAAGTGCTGCAACCATTCGACAAAAGTCCTTTGCCATTGAGGTGTGGAATATTTTCCATGTATGACGATATGTGCTCTTCTTCGACGGTTGTTGATGGTGGACGTTTAATCGGTGACATATCAATATGGGACGATAAAGAGAGGAGAGCATAGACCCCATCACGATGCCGCTGCTGGTCTTCGAGTTCTTCTGGGGATATATTATGACTGAAAGAGAGAAATTAAACATTAATTTTCCGACTTACATCTGAGTTGAAATATTTTTCTTATTGGGACTACTAAAATAACAGCTAACAGTGTCCTCATTTAATTTCTTACCTTTCCTCGCTACTTTCATAAGCAGCATCAGATGAGGCACAATTACTTTGATTATCTGCAGAAAAACCATTGGTGGGAACGGTGGGCTTATCAATACCCCCATTTGTTACCATATTTCCATTACAATTCGTATTGTTGCTGCTGTTGGTGGTGGTGCCGTTACTGCTACTGCTGCTACTGCCACCACCACCACCACCGCTGCCACCGCCGCTTCCGCCACCACCACCAGCTGAGTATGTATGATCCTCACTAGGTGATGATGTAATCACTGGCGAACTTCAAAATAAAACGGACACAGTAAGTTGTCATTGTCCCTTTGAAAGACTTAAATTAAGTTTCTTACCCATTTTGAAATGTTTCATTGAAGACCTTTGGTCCATGTTTTAACGCCAACATAGCTGTCGCAGCATTGACATCATCTATACTATCTGCTCCACAGTCTCTGGCCAAACGTTCTATATTCTCATAGCTCCCAATCGGCGTCGAAGTACCATTAGTATAGTACTCATTGCCATACTTCACCCCACTATAATCGGACGGACTGTCATCATCCTGATCATTGGTTTCCATGCGCTTTATAGCTTTGGATAGATTTGGAAAGAGCCGTGCATCTAAATTGGATTTACCTGGTGTCATCGGTGGACTGCCGTCTGATTCAGTTGATACTGGACTGTTGTTACAACTATTTGGCGTAACAATGCCATTTGCACTGCCTGTGGGGCTCTTTAGAGAAATCTTATCAACTGCTGAATTGGGGAAGAACGGTGATCGGGAAAGAGCTTGAATGAGGTTTTGTCGCTGTTGTTGTTCCACACGCCACAAAGAACCTTTTCCCATGTTCTAAAAATAAATTACTTCTTTTAACTGGAACCACAAAAAAAACTTCGGTACTTACCGGTGCTTTTTCGACTTTGACGAAACTTTTGTTTAACGAAAGGTTATGTCGCACACTGTTTTTCCAGCCAGTGGGTGCTGTTTTAAAGTACGGAAAATGCTGGACAATCCATGCATAGATTTCTTTCACGGGCAACGCTTTCTCTGTAGAGCCTTCAATTGCCATGAAGATCAAGGAACTGTAAAAAGTAAAGAAACAAAATTTAAAAAAAGGAAACGAACACAATATGATGGATCTTTACCTAAAGCTATATGGCGGTTTGTTGTGTGTATGCACCAGTGGGTCATATGGCACATTTGTTGGATGTTTTTGCTTTGGTGGAGTAGTCGATGGTTTCTGCAGGGGCAGCGGCTGATGCTGCTGCTGTTGTTGTTGTTGCTGTTGCTGTTGCTGCTGCTGCTGTTGTTGTGAATGTTGTTGTGCATTTGCTGACGAAGGTATCCGACCATTTGCGGCAGGTACTGGTGTGAGTTCGAAATCTTTTAACGAATCGTTCTCATAGCTATTTGTAGAGTAAGAGGCTGGACTTTTCATGACACTGTGCAGGTGTAGATTTTGTGCATGATATTCCCTTGGTGGTTCCGGCGACAGTGTGGAACTAATCGAATGAATAAAGTTTTTAATTAATGTTTAATTTTTTAGGAATTTGTAAATACTTACATTCCTTGTAGCGTATGCCCAACTGTAGTAATAGCATAGTTTGTAGCTGATGATGCTGGTGACGAGGCAGTCGAACTGGTACTCGATCCAGAGCTGAAGGGAGATGCAGCACTAACATTTTTATTTATGTTTCCTCCGCCACTATTGTTTGTTCCACCACCACCGCTTTGATCGAAACCATTCATCTTTTCACGCAGGTACTTCTTGTGCGGATGGTGTGTAGTGGACAGAGTTGTGTTACTGCTAGAATTGTTAAATTGTTGCTGTTGTGGACTTGCCACATTGGTGACAATAACATTTCTTTGGGGTGAAGAAGGCACATAATTGTTAGCGGCTGGGGTTATTGTGGTTCCACCTGCACCACCATTGGTAACCCCATTACCACCACCCAACCGCGATGGGACAAAATTTGAGTTTGTTTTGTATTCTACAACAGTAGTTGTACCACTTGGTCCTACATGAACCGTTGTTGTTGCGCCAAGCGCTGCTAAACTTCCATTCACTTGGTCATGCATTGTAGACTGAGTTGAACCAATGTAACTTACTCCGCCATGAGTGGGTGACAACATTTGATGATTGTTGCGATTTTTAATCAAGGTATGATTGTTATTACTAGTGTAGTGTATATGGTTCTGTTGCGAGGAATATTCATTAATTACATGTTCCGCATTGGAAGTAGTTTCCTCAGATATTCCCGAGGAATCTTCCACGTGATCACTTATCGGAGAAACTTGACCTCCAGCACTGACAATGCTCATCGATGTTCCGCCGTTATTTTGCGCCTGCATGCGTTGTTGTTCAACTGCTTTTTGGTTGTTTTTCGCACATTCCACAATACCTTTTAGCAAATTCTTATCATGCAGCCATGATAACGAGGTAAGCTCTTCATCGCAAACAGTTGTCCTAACAGCCTCATTAACCGATATTACCTGTTCGGTAGTTCCCATGTCCATCGGTTCAGTTGCTACTAAAACAACTTCATTTGTAGTGTACTGACCGTTTCCGTTCTGTTGCAAGAAAACATATTTTGATTGAGTTGGAATATTGCTTGAGATTGCACTGCCATTGGAAGACACATTATTGCCAGCAGTGCTGATGTACGTGTTTTTAGTGCTACTGCCTGTGGTTATTATTGCTGAGGCGGGGCTGTTGCGATGAATTTGCGTAGTAGTTGTTGCGGTATAGCCATTTGTTGAGTTCGAATTCAATAAATGGTGTTGTGGCTGTTGGTGTTGTTGTTTGTTGAGATTGCAAACTAGCCGCTGTTAATTGTGATTGGCCATTCGTTTGTCGGATAACTACATGACCTCCATCTATGGGAATTGTTGATAGCACCATGTTTGTTGCGGAAATTGGAGTCGTTATTGTTTCAATGCCACTGGCTATGTTATCACGTAATTGTGGCTTCTCTGTGGACATTCTGCAATTAAAAAACAAAAAATGAATTTAGTTCAGAAATTTTCATTTTACACATATCAACAGTTTATGAAAAAAGTACTGAAAAACTTAGAAATACGTAGAAAAATCTAAAAGTTATTAAATCAACAAGAATTTGAATCCTACGAATCAATTTTAGTTTTGGGTTTTCATTTATGAATCCTGCATATGTATCTGTTGAGACAATGTACGTTTTAATTGGGAGGGTTTGTCAGTAAAAAAAATTTAACTTCATACTTTAACAAAAAGCTTAAAGAATTGTCACACAAAATTAATAAACATATAAATTCCATATACAATTTTGTATGTATACGGTTTAAGCCAATTAGTAACTTGACGAATTATTCTATTCTATCATTCGCAGGAAGAACTTAATTTATGTAATTATACATTTCGCACATTGTAATTAACAAAATTTAAGGTGTAAATTTTTAATTATGTTTATTTACCAGTCGAATCACCGCTTTGAAGGCAAACTCTATTTGAAGCACGTGCAATACATGTTTAAACTAATAAACTACTAATATCCCACCTAATGCTAATTGTTTGGTATATTACTTTTTTTTTAAACAAATTTAACTAACCAATTATTTCACAAAAAAAGATGTGAATCAAATTAATTGGACATGTCGTGCAAAATTAGTTCCTGTTTTGAAATGTCAAGTTATGTATATAATTAAATGTTTTTTTTTACATACATATTTACATTATATACTACTACACACTAGGGATGGGTTTTTTTTTAAAGAACCATTCCAAATATCTACTATCTCTTAGGTTCTTTAAAAAAATGTACGTTTCCTATGTTTCTAACACAGAAATACATACATAGTATGTATGTATATATGTATCTACATTTTGTATGTACATATGTATGTATGTGACAGGGATACCATTTTTATTTACAAAAAATAGTTCTTTTTATAGTTTATCTTGACAGAGAAACTATTTAGTTGATAACTTAGGTCGAAGATGCAATCGAACGTACTTAAGGTTCGAATTCCAGAAAACACAAAAAAATTGTATCAACTCCCCCAGCCGTTAAACAAACATTCAAGATGTTTAAAAAAAATTCCCTTAAGAGGCTTATTTTAAAGCGTTTTTAAATAATACAATTAAAGACTTTATGAACTACCCGTATTGACATTTTTTTAAATATTCGGTTGAAGTGCATGAAATGAAATGAGTAGTTTTTTTTTTTTTTTACTTGGTGCAACAGGTCGATGGGACCGAGGGCCTAGCCCTACGAATGGAAGGGGCCTACTGTTTTTAATTAATGCCGTATCCGAAGTGCAATTTGAGAAGCTTTCTCAGGACAGTTGTACTCTCAGATGTTTGTCAGACGCTCGCGAGAGGTGGGGTCGTGCCCCTTGCTCCATAGTCCAACGCACTAACCACTGAGCCACGGCGCCCACAATGAAATGAGGAGTTAAGTTTTTTAAATAAAATTAAGTGATAAAAGATATAGCAGTTCTTAAAGAATCCGTTCCAATGTGTGAATGTGTATGTAGGTATAACATTGTAATAATATTGTTTAAAAATAGGATATTCAGATATGAACACTTCATACATTTAGTACACGCTTCTGACGGACTTATTGCACAAACGTTACCAATAATTGAAATGAAAAAATACTTCCATTTTATGTTAAAATTCTCCAGAAAAAAACAATAGTTCAATGCGGAATGCGGAAACGCCTTAACTTAGCGATAAGATTAGGTGTACACATACAACACTGAGGTGCAAATTTGTGAACGCAGTTAAGATATGGATGGTGATGTGTACATATTTCCTTATGCGCGGTAAATTGGTTCACATCTTTGCAAAACAAATTTTCCCCGACTTTATTAAATCTCTATGTTATGAATAAGTAAATTATTTGTTATAAGGTTCACGGCTTTGGAGTCCATTAAATGCTGATGAACTCAATTGAACGTTTTTATCTTGTATGAAATGTAGCCCTTTTGGATTTAAAAAAAAAAAGTCCCAGCGACAGGGTATTTAATTCGCACAAACAAACGTATTGGTAGACCAAAGGATGGCGAATTTTCTGTATTCTGAATGGGTAGGTATAGGTTGATATGTTGCCTGATTGAATGGTTTTGCTCGTCCTACCGTTAAAAGGTGGAGAATCATTAACCTGCACAAATGCTTTCATGTCACTAAGGACACACACACTAAGTTGACAACTGAACTCGAACAGTAAATTGATGATAAAAAATTGCGGTATTTATCCTATGAAAATATATTTAATGGTAATTACAGAATGTAAATGCGAAGCTGTACATTTATTTAATTAACTAAAACACAACAATATTTAGTTGAAATAAATTCATACATACAGTTCTGTAAGTAGAACATTTGTCTAATTCTTTAATTCTTATTAAAAGTTTTTCTTAGAGGGTTTAGAAAAATTATACATATACAAAAGTAAACATTATTCAGGTTTGATTAAAAAAGGTCAAACTCTAGGTTAAAGAAAATCGATAAACCTTAATAAAAATTATAATTAATCTTATGTAGATAAAATATGTAGGTAAGTACCTATATTTTCCCTCGAAAAACAAATTTTGCACCTTCACACACATTTTCAAACAAATCCAATCCGCGGGCATAATGTTTTTGTTTTGCCTTTTTGGTACGATCCAATAGCAGATCTATACCGAAACGCATTAGATGAAATATAATTTCTTTTTAAGAAAGAGATAGTAAGAGAGAGAGTGTCTTGTTCCAAAAAACTAATAAATATGTATCTGCCTTCGAAAATTATTTTTCATCGTACTCGTACGCATTTGAAAAGAGAGAATCTAAAAACAACTAAGAGAAAATAACTTCCAACAAACAAACGTTTGTGTGCGTGAGTACACTACACACACAGCACACTAAATAAAAAGGAAAAAAAATACAAAAAAAAAAAAATGAATGAAAAAATTCACAACACATTATACTCTTCAAGGTCGAATGGGTAACCACACGACGCCAAGAGAGCATTCATAAGCAAAAAGCTAACCAACGGCATTATTATGAGAAAACATACGATCTCATGGAAGAGAGAAAGAGATCAAACACAGCAATATGCGAGTACATATATTTATTAGAAATAATAGGTAGGAAGGCGGCAGGCCCTGAAGATGCCGTTGTTTACCTTTTGACATTTTAGCAAGGTTTACACCGCCATCAATTCCTCATTCCATCATACACAACCCTTATTATTTTTTTGTTTGTATGACTATGAAAGCTCCCTGGGATAGGAAGTAAAATGCGCTAAAAGAGAAGCAGATAGAAAACTGCAATAATAATGGTGGGTAATGGAAGCAGATCTTCCTAAAGGGAGAAAAAATAAAGAAACACCACATGGGGGTTGTAGCATTTTGTATTATACGGGGGTGTATTGTTTGTGGGTGGAAGCAAAAGAAAAGAGAACTGAAAAATTTCAGTAATAAGTAGGTGGTGCTACTGATGGTGGTCATGGAAACCTTGCATTTTTAATACAAAAAAAATTTAAAAAAATCCTAAAGCCATATGTAAAAGGGCTTCAAAGCTGACAGAATAGTGATTAGACAAAAGGAGTCAAAAGTAAAAAAATGTAGGTCACGAAGAAAATACCCTACAATAACCTTTAAGCTTAACCTAATCCTGATTTAGGCAAAATACACATGTAGGTAAGCCACATATTTAACTCACTAGCACTGGTGGTCTCTCAATAGATTATGAAAGTATCCATTTTTTTACACTTTTAAGATTTTACAGTATTCACTTGATTTTTCACATGACACTGATACTAAATTTATTCAAATTGGTTTTTTGCTTTTCAAGTTAATTGCATTTGATCTAATAATTTAAGTTGGTCATCTTTATTACAGTTGACGAAAGTCCACCCCGAGTTATTCTGAGTTGTTATTCGTATTAAATCATGTTAAAAGTCGTGTTGTTTTCATCATCATTATCGATACGACAACGAGTGTGTACAATTTTTTGCTGTGCGCTTTTATGTCATAAAAAAAGCTCAACCTTCTCTTTTATACTACTCTTTTTTTTTTTGTTTAACTCCACTGGAAGTTTACTAGTTAGATACACACATATAACAAAATGTGAACTTTGGGCAATATTTGCATAAGCCTCACATGGTTTTTTTTTTTTTTGACGGATGGCATCATTTCTTTTTGCACATTAGCTCGAGTATAAAATTATCTAAGTTCCCCAAAATGTGTAACTTTTCATTTTTATTCATTTATTCCTTATATAAATTAAGATGACCAATTTCAAATAATAATCACAATTGCATACTTCACATGCTCTCCCAAAAATCCGCAAACAAAAACCAAAATCTGCATATACTATGTATGTACATATGTACCTCAAGATCTCTATTACTTTACATTTCACAATATTCCTCCATATGGCAAAATAGTACGTATACGTCCCCGTATATTACGACATCACAATTCTTCTGCAAAACAACAGAAGCTAGAGGTGTGTAAATTATAACTCAAACGCATTTTTGTTGTTTCTATTTTCATGTCGCTATGGCTACCACAAAATGGCGACGGTAAACAATTCACAGGAAGTTTTAGCACAGACCTCATTTCACTAACATAATTCATTAAGAATTGGCATAGGCTAGCTACTGCTGCTACTATAACAAAAAAAAAAACGGGTGTGCAGAAAAAGAAAGTTACACACATCGAAGATGAAGAAAGAGAAAGCATACGCGACAATAAGCACCGTATGATGAATATTCCCCTTCCACCCTCCTTGTTTAATACGTCAAATAGAAACGTTGACAAGTGATGTTTATAATAGCATAGTCGATTCACAAATGTCATCCCTTAACGAAGCAGTTATTCTATAAAAAAAAAAAAAGTAAAAAAAAACACACACATTCCCATACCAATTTATATCATTTATATCACCACACAAACAAATTGTAGTTTGGAAAGAGAACATTTACTGAGCGAATGAGAGGAAAAATAGACCAAGAAGAACACCCTGCAAATAGCGCCACGCCATTTTAACATTTTAAAGTACGTCAATACCATCAAGTGGCTGACTGGTTGGCGTCCTGATATCTGTGTTGTTTTTGTGTTCTCTCTCGACTTTGTTTTTCTTATGTAGCCATATTTAGAACTGAATCATATTAGCCGCAGCCAGAGAGCACAGAGAGACTGATTAATCTTACTAAAATGTATTTTATAGCTAAAATTCGAGCGAGAGGCTGCACAGAGCGGCTGACTATCAGCTCTGCGAGAAATTGCCGCGTGTATAAAAGTATTGTATGCGGCACAGAGTGGATGAAGTGTGCTTGCAGTTGAGCTTTCAGTTATTATTCAAGAAAAGAAAAAAATATGTTTAGGACATTCCAGAATGTTTATGACGAAGGTTGTTGTTATTTATTGTTTTGTTATATTGGTATTTTGTCATTGACATTGTGCAGAATATAACACAAAAAAAAAAACTTTCGATATTTGGGAAGCTTTTAAACGCGTATTACTACTTGATACGAAGAAGTTTATCTTTCAACATTTTCATTCCTTCCTAAACAATTCAGTGAAAAACATAAATAATGTATTTCATTTAAAGATTCAACAACAAAAACTTTCTGCACAATAACATACCTATACAAGTAGAGAAAAATACGTTTTTTTTAAATAAAATCGTCAAACTAACGCTTGCAAAAACAGTAGCAAAAGTAACACGCAAAATGACTTGCTGAATTGTCAATTTATAAACATGATAATTGAATAAAAAGAAAGAAGGCGAAGAAAAAGTCGAAAAAATGTAGGCATGTACTATAAAGTGAAGAAGTCAACAAGAAAATATAAATCGAAGCAAGAAGGTAAACGTCATAATAAGTAAGTAAACAAAAAGAAGCAATATACTTTCACAAATTGGTAAAATCTTCATTTTTTTTTCGACAATAAAAAAAAAACTTTAAAAATGAGATACAATTTGTATTAAAGTGATGAAATGAAATCTTCACATAAAGCAGTGCAACAAATTAACTTAATTATCACATGACCACGGGAAATACACTAGAAAATGTATGTATGTTCATATATTGAAGAAACACGTGGCTATCGAGAATAAAGTAAGTGGTAGGTATGTACCTATAGAGAAAAATTATAAAATCTGTGAACCATGGAAAGCAGCCGCTAAGCTATAAACAAAAATCATGCGTGTTGTTTATTAGGTATTGTTGTCTACATCGTAACAAAACGGAAAGAACCAAAAACAAAAAAAAAAAAGATCTACTGTTGTTGTTGTTAAGATTCTATTAGAAAATTTAACCCAATAAAAAACGGCATATTCAAGAGCTTGAAAGATACATCTTTTATGGACAGAAAAACAAATTAAGGGAAACCAAATCTACTTCAAAAGAGAAGTTTTTAAAGAGCAACAAAAAGCTTTTGATTTCAAGCTGCCCAAAGTGTATTCGTAGAACATGTAAACAAACGTAGGCGCAGTAAAATAGAAACACCTATACATATTACATAGGAATATGTAGTAAGAACGCATGCATGGCCAAATGCTTCTTTGCCACACATTAGCTAGTAACAGGGGGTAACTAAATTTTAAAAAATATAAAGAGTGCTTAATGTAGCAACTCAAAAAAAATATATGTACAATATGTACATATAAAAATTCGACAAATAACGTTCTCATTATCTTTAAACAGATTCTGTTGGCGTCGATTATGCAAGTCAGCACAATCCCTAATCAATCAGCTAAGAAAGAGTACTTATAGGTTCTAATGAAACTTACCGTTAGATTCGATTTAGTGGCATTCGGTGAAATCTAAAACATCACACTGTCAAAAGATGTAACATACATTCATATGTATGTATATGTATGAACATAAATTTTTCAAAATTGTTAAATAGCTTGTAATATATCTGGTTTTCATAATCGTATCTTACAAGTTCAAGTTAACACTCCCTCTGGATTCGCCGTAGTATTTATTTATAACTATGCAAACGAGTATGGAAAAAATCAACAAATTCTGTGAAGTTATTACGCACGAAAAAAATCCCCACATCAACATACATACATATGTATACTATGTATGCTTATATTTTTCCAACTAATTTTTAATTAACAGATAAACTAATTGCCACTACTTTCAATGCAAAATGGACTTTAAACAAATATAGCAAATAGCATATAGTGACGAAAGGCACCAGAGTTTTAAAAGAAAATAATATACTATGTATGTATGTATGTACATGACAAAAAAAAATTAGCACCAGTTTTACGTAAATACACAATTTTTATTACTTTTCAATTGCATTGGTTCTTTTTGTTCTTTTATTAAACAAGCACCACGATTCGTTTCAAAATCAACTTAGGTCCCCCATACCGAGAACTGATGAAGTTTGAACACTGTAAGCTTTAATTTTGTTCTTTAATTCAAAATATAATTTTCTTTTACAATTGATTTTTTCTTTTTTTTTTGTGTTATTTATTTTTTCTTCTTTGATTTTAAATTTTGTTGTTGATTGATTACTTTTAGAGCACTAATCGGTTTTTTTTTTAGCGATTGCGGCGAACATACACGACGACGTTTTAGACAAAACTATATCTATTCAATTTTTTAGTGAGGTGGTACCAACCGAAGATAGACAGTTTGAGATAGAAAACGACAAACTTTACACACAAATGCAGGAAGAGAGAAGAAAGAGAGCGTATTCACACGAATAGGGAGGAAAGAGAGAAGCTTTTATAGTTTAATCAAAATCAATGCATGGGAAATTTATTTATTTTGTGCTGGTATGTGTAACTAACACACAACGAGTAAAAACGAATTGTTCTTAGATTGCGTTTCTGAAACAATTGCTTGGATTTTTCTACATCACTTTACTATGCTAATTGAAGTGTTTTCTTACTTAATCTGAGACGCATTGTTTTTCTGTTACAACGCTTATCAATAATAGTATTATTTCTTTTTTTACCTAGAACTTATTACACTAACTGTCTGACCTAATTAAATATATAGAAAATAAAAGATAAAATATGAAAAAAAAAAATTAAAAAGAACATTCACCCCTCATACAAAAAAGTACCAAAATTGCAGAACAACAAAGTATATGTACACGTATTCATATGTATGTAATTCCATAAATATAGACCGAGATTCCATTGCACCACACAATATCAAACATGTTATGAGGGTTGGTTAGACACCGACAACCATAAGAGAAGCAAAAAAAAAAGGTCAACAGGGGGTTGTTGTGTTTCAAAGAAAACCACAAAAAAGTTCTACGACATCATATACGTATGTATTTAGCATACATATCTAAACAACAAACTCTTCTCTTCCTTTCGAAATTCGAAATTCTCTCCCACTTTCCTGCATGTACTCTCTTTGCATTGGAATCTATGTATTAATGCGGATCCTTTTGGGACGTATTCAAATAAAATTTTTACTTTTTATGATACACTTGACGAAACACGCACACCAAACTAACTCTACGTACCAACACTGCAAATTGTGACGTACGACGGCAATTGTTTGTGTCGCTATTTTTGAAAGCTCAATGTTAGCCGCTCCCCCTTCGTGGATGGAGTGGGTTTTGTTCGAATTTTTGTTTACAATTTTCGTGATACTCGTATTTTACATGTTTTAAAGGTAAAAAAAATAAATAAATATGTACATATACACACATCACAATGTACATATCTGATTGCTACCACCAGCCATCAATTTACCTTGAAAAGGCTTTTTATATGCCCAATAATGTACACCGACCGGAAAGAAAGTACACTTTTGCGGATTTATTCACTGTCAGTTCGTATTTACCTTTTATCATATTTTTGCAGTAATCTTTTTATGTAAAAATTCAGTGCACGTCTGTAAATGTTCTTAGAACTTTTGAACTACTGATCCGATAGTGCTCATATTCCCAGTATGTTTTTTTCAATTCGCCCACTGCTACGCACATTTTCTCATAACTTTACTATTTTACTTGAAATCAAAAAAAAATATTAACAACAAATATTTAGGCCATGTATGGTATCATTAGGTCAGTTCGCATACTCTCCCAAAACAACGAATTTTCACGAAAATCTACGTCCAAATCCTGTTCGAGTACGCAAAAGTTTAGTAGTTTTTGGTAGAAGAAAGCGCTCACGAGAGAGTAAAAAATTTCCCCATTCAACGAATTTTAGTGAGGGAAATTTAGTACGAAATCTGTCAAATCTGTCAGATACCTGTAAGAAATTTTCTGTTATTTGTGTATTTGCATACATTTGCTTTTGACGTCTAAAAAATGGGTGAATTCGTAGCTTTCGCATTCGTTTACTTTTTTGTGATTATACCACTCATACCACTCCCTGAGAATTTTACCCCCACTCCTTAGAATTTGACAATCTACGAATTTTGATGCAGAAAGTACGCGAACAGACCTTTTGTCTATTTTGACAGAAGGCGCAGCAAGCCGAGCACAGGTAAGTTTTTTAAAATAAAAAGGATATGAAAAAGTTTATGAAGAAAGGCTGTGCTAATTGGATGAACAACAAATGAATATTTTAGAGTTGGTAATTGAAGGGAATACATACATACTTACAAACATATATGCCTACTGTCCCCCAAATTAAATTTTTTAATAATATTTTAATAATGACTCCTACTACATGTTTAAGTAGTGTAAAGAGGTTAGATTGAATCTTATAGTCATTCGCCTTTAATCAATACGTTCATAGCACTCTATAGGTAGAAAAGTTAGTGAAATTCAAAAACAGTTTTTTTTTTAGACATTTTGTAAACATTAAACAAATTTAAGAAACTGTCAATACATTTTGTATTGGTGCCGTTGTGAACTGGGTACCATTGTTGTAGCATTGTATTTTCAAATACTCATGTTACACTACATCTTGGATTGAAGTTGAAATATACGTAAAAAGGAAAAATTATTTTTAGTAATTTAGGGTTAGACTAAGTTTTTAGTAAAAATGTACAACGTAGTAGTATTTATTTTAAGTTTTTTGAATTATATTGTGAGTAGAAACTGTAGAAACCACAAAAGCCTACCAATCGGAATAAATATGTACATCGCTACAATGTACCAAATTAAGAAACAAAAAAAAAATACTTTATGTGACAAGACTCCTGTTTTCAATGAATTAAACACTTACGTAAATTGTAAGTCCTACTAAGCGGAACATAATAAGGTATTCTATAAATATACTCAAAAGTGAATCTATAATGCCACCACCGTGTTTAGGACATTACAAAGTTCGCCCTCACAGCGAACGCAAACAATTTATTGAAGAGAAAACGGATTTTCCCGGTTTCTGTAAAAGTGTCGTAGACAAAAATATAAAATAATTTTTAACATTTCCAAAGCCATGAGTTGGATGAGTTTTTCGAACATATTTTTTTTTTCTTTTTTCAACAAAAATAGAATTTTTTTTAGCTACATCGAGTATGTACTGTGTCAGTTTTGCCTTTTCTTCCGCTTTCCAAGTGAGAGATTTTCTTTTTTTCTTTTTAACACGTCAATTAGTAGAAAAACAAAAAAAATAATTTTTTTTGAGTCTCATGCCAAGTTATGACATTCAACTGACGAACCGTGCTAGCAAATGGAAACAATTTAGGCTAAATTACAAATCGATTTGAAGACTGTTTATATCATGGCAATAGCAAGAGCAATCTCTATGAAAATTTTAGTGGATGACCAAAAGTGTTGAGTGCGAAGTTTATTAACATTTTTTGTTGTACGATGCACAAACACATTCCATGTGCATTTAAGAGATTTCTTCCAGTGCTTGATACTTTTCGTATATCGATTCATATCGTCGGCCAGTAAATCAAGACTATTTTCTTTCAACTTCGATTGGACAACTATAATAACAACAATAATAATTGGCGACGACGACGAGACGAAAAATATTCTATTTGATAGCCAATTATGTAAATTTCCATTTTTAGATTGGTAAATTATAACCTACCGATCAATATTCAACAATAACGACAAATGGTTGCACTTAAAAGCACGAAACTTCGAGTACCATATGGTAAGTAGCTATTTACAATAGCCAGAATGCAAGGAGCATGAAATTGTTTCAGACTCTAATTGCAGCTAACCATTGAGGTAAACTGAGATGTGATTTAAGGTTATATCAATTCACAGTTAAAGAGTTCAATATTTAGTTTAATAATTATTGCGCCATTTAGAGCAACCTCTAGGTTATTGTGGCGAACTTATCTATCAGCCGGTTATGTGTGTCGATACTTTGGACACACCCATATGATATAAATTCTAGAAACTGTATTAACCAAAACAAGCCGCGGTGACTTAATACATGAAAGTACTTAGTGTAGTCTCAACGTTTTTGTAATAGAGTATGTACCACTAATTCATTACCCTTTTTACCAGGTAGAATTAATCTTGCTTTACCAGTGACCAAACCTAACAAACTAGGGGATATGTCAAACTTCATCAAACTTTATTTTCGACATAAAATTAAAACACTACGTGAAACACAATATTTCCTTCATTGGACAGTTAACAAACAATTAATCTAAAACAAAAGTGTGATATTCTAAAATAAACAAAAAATTGGACCAGTTCATCCAAATTACTTCAGCTGCTACTTAAGAAAATCTACTAAGCTGACGCATTAGTGTTGCAGATCAACAAAAACATAACTATCTCAAAACATCATCAAGTAGAGCAAGTAACTACAAATGATTCTTTTTTTTTTTTACACTTCTCATGCAATAGTGATAAGATACTCGAAGTATCTACCTTGGTTGTTGGCTTACTAGCGCGCCATGAGCAAACACAAGACTCTGAGTGACGTTAAATGACACGTTAACACACACAAACACACACATTAAGACACAACTACATGGCGCACGAAAGACTCGTGACTTTTTCTAGATAGACCACGAGACGTACTAGTAAAAGCCGCTTGGCTTTATAATTGGTGGCTGGCGTCGCAGCAAAATCCTCCAAGCGATAAAAGCTTAAAATAAAATTTAGTTTCTCCATTTTTTTTTGTTAGTTTCTTTACTTTTTTTTTTTTTTTTGCTTAGCCCTCGTGCATCCTTGCCATTTGTTTCAAATACGAGATGGGGTTAAAAATAGATACATTTTGGCAGCAATGTAGCAGCGTGTTCATTATCCTCCTCCAATGAAATTCTGTTTTTTAGGTGTTAAAAGTGCATTAGGTGAACGAGAAAATAAATCATCTACCGCTGCTACACAGTTTCTATCTCAGAAATGCGGAACTCATTAGATAGTAATTGTAAATACTAGAAAAAAAAAGTTTCCATCTCATTTCGAGTGAAGCAGAGGTAGTGGGGGCGATGAGGGTGGCGGCATCGAGTCGCTCACTACATGGTGGTTAGGGCTTTTGAGCTTTCAAGGGTCTCTATGACAAACAAACTCAAAAGAAGAGGAAATGTTTTCTATTAAACACTAATAGGAAAATAAATAAAACCTTGAACACCGTGTGGCGACTTATTATTGATTAAGTTTATTTAATACGCTCTCAACTACGAGGACAGTTACGTGTGGATCATTCGTTGATAGTACTAATTGGCGGGTACATGTGCTATAAATTAATATAAACGTATGTCTGTTCCATTTCATGGCAAAATGCTCATAATCGCATATTTTTTTTCCCCTCTGAAGATAGTTTTACAAATTCAACGGACTATGGAACTTGTTAAAGCGTGTTATCGGAAAAAAAACGACGGAATGGTAATTCCAATTTTAACTATCTGCACTTTAATATGTCGATAAGAAAAGGACGCCATTTGAAGCTTATGGCATGAGTTGGTATATATTTTTTTTTTTTTTTGATTGAAGACGAAAGTGTTTTGTGTATAGCAACGGAATTATGTTTAGAATCGAGCAGACAGTAAAAAAAAGTACTCGCTTCGATGACATTGATAAAGTCAAATGAATATGGGTCGCCTTTTTAATATTTACAAAAAAATTGGGTCATAGTTTTTGACCTTTAAGGGGAATCGCGATCACATCGTTGTGCAAGGACCTTTAGCGTTTGTAGTTATTGGCATTAAGGCGCTGATAAGACACAAGTTCTTTTTGTAGATCATCACGAGTTTACCAATAAGATAAACATACGTATCTTTCAAATTTTTGCAAAGAATTTTGTGCATGTTATAAGCATACGAAGGTGGTGCGTGCGTTTTGTCCTTCCTCAAATTTGCCATGCACGAATTGGTCGGAGAAAAAAAAAGTAGAAATTTACTCCTTTTTTGTGATTTATAAATATAAATGTGACAAATACTTTTGCAAACAGAGCAATATTAATAAAGAAATACGTTTACATAGTTTAACATGATTAATTTGTATTAAAAAACATATTGCAACGAAACGTATTAGAGGTTAAGAATTGAGATATGGGACTGAAATGTTCCAGGTGTTGTACACAGTATAGAATTCGTTCATATGACCATCGCGAGAACGTTTGCAGTGGTCGATTCTTTGGAGCTAATTTTCTAAAAGTCTTTCATACATGGCGGACGGAACATTGGCAATTTCGCGTTCGAAATCCAAACAGCATTAAGCCGCTTGAACTAGATGGTCATTTCTTGAGGTTACACGATTATCGAATTTTTCCTTCAATTGTTTGACCAGCTGTGTGGCATGTGACACGATCTTGTTGGAACCACATATCGGTGATGTCAACTCCATTTAATATCGACCAACAAATTGTGGCACGATATGGATTTGGCTCATTCGACCGGGCCCGTTGCCTCATTGGCACAGGAATGTGTTAACTTGAATTTATCCATTTTGGTGAGATAATTATTAGAAAAATTAAAACCCTGAGAGTATCCGATAGTGTGATGAGGACTTTTAATTCTATCGTGTCGCAGTAAATGCTAGAATCTATTTCTTTTAATGTTCTAGACCCATTCGTGCGTACAGCAATTTCTTTTATTTATTTCGCTATTACAGGCTTGTCTCTGAGGAACACGGTGGTCCACATTTCGGAAAAAGTTCGGTTAAGACATAAGCGCTAAGCCCTTTAAATAGAAGCCAAATATTCAACCTTGCCGTGCTCTAGGTAAGTAAAGATGACATCTTAATAAGATCCCAGCTTAAATATCGCTATAATTAAACAGATTTGGTCACAAATCATATGAATTTGTATGAAAAAAGAATGAGAGTAGTTCTATTCAACAAACCTCAGATTTTTAAGGAAAGTTATTATTTCTCGGTTTCAACATCTTTCTGAAAGCACGAGAAGTTAAAGAATTCTCATGGAGCTCAAGAACAACTATCTTAAATGTTTTTTTTAACAACAATCTCATTTAAATTCAAAATTAGTCTTTAAAATGATAGAAACTATCAACAACTGAATGAAATTAAACTCAATCTACTTCCTGCACCAGAGTAAGCCTCGGAAACACACAAAACAAAAAAGATTCTTTTTTTTTTCAAAAAAGTACCAGTTAAAAATATTCCAGAAAGATAAATGAGTTGACATCTGCAGACCAGCATAACATATCTCACAGAATCAATGAAACAACTTTATCTAATAGGCGTGCGTAAATGAGTTTTGCTCCCTCTGTGGTGTGAATACATTTTTAGTACCTGTGTTGTCTTATCTAAAAATACATGAATACGAAAATGTATATGATTATGTCACAGCAGCGGCAATCTGAATCATGGTAAACGTCAAAAAGTTTAGCTATCGTGACACATCTAGAAACTGAATGCCATACCTACTTTTTTTTTTAACTAATACTGCACTTTTAATTTTGGACATTATTTAAACTATCAACTTAATACAGGAAAGAGAAACAAATTGAAAGTATGAATGCCTACATATGTAGGTAGACGATCTAATCTTATTACATAAAGCGAATACCATTCTGATAAAAAAAAATAAATATTAACCCTAATTTACGATTTCATAGGTTTCCTAGAATAAACACGTCCACGACACTATCGGCGCGACTATTATACACACCCCTTTGCGTAATCAATTGCTAGTTCACATGAAAAATACGTCACTGGCAAAAATGTGCTTCCCGTGTCTTAAAACATCTATTCGTGGGCTGCATCATCGTCAAAAACATGTGACTGACTCCACAGAACGATGATGATAGATCCATCGACAAATCCTCGCCCATGTAATCTATTTGTGTTCCTTTCTTTCTTTCTTTTTTTGTCCAACCAAAAATATATTTTCAAATTTTAAATACTCGTACACTGCAACAAGCAGTAGCGCAAAACACGGGTGCTATTCTAGTGAAGAGGCACAACAAACAAAAAATTTAAATATTTTGTAAAATATATAAATTATTCATTATCTTATTCCAATGCGTCTATTTTTGTTTAGAGTTGACTTTTTGTTCATTCCCGATGTATATTTAGAAACAACACAAACTCGATGTTTCACAGCAGAGACATGTAAAGCTAGAAATAGCACGAGCGTTAAATATGCTATTACGTATTGTCTCCTTGTTAAAAACGAAAGAATTTATAAAACACTAAACCAAAGGATTATCTAATTCCTAAACCAATCAATGCATTTGAATTTGCATTTGTTTGTACACCACCCCGGGTACACAGTCATCTCTTTGTAATGTCCCTAATTAATTAATTTTAACACAGTTTCTTAATTGACTAACAATTGTTCATGCAATCTAAGAATGACACAAAAATCAAATGACAGACCACAATGTGTAGTATGACTTCGGTAAAGAATAAAAAAAAATCCTAAAATAAATTATTAGAATTTTTCTCGATTCATGGCTTTCGTCATGCACTTGGGGTACTACTTAGAGTACCTACCCACATTCTTCTTTTCACAGTATTTTGTGTATCTATGTGCGATTTTATTTTCATTTTCTTTTTTGTTTCCTTATTATGATCTATTTTCAAAGAGAAAGCAAACAAAAAACGAATCAAAGAATAGGTCTTTGGCATGCCAAATTTGGAACTGCAAACAATAGGATATTGTTTTGCTTTAATGCTTTTCCGTAGAGGGAAAATATTTGATTTTTTTTTTATAGGAAATTTAGAATGTTGTTAAATGCAATTTAAAAGTTATATCGATTGTGTGACAGATTCTTGACGAAACATTACTGCTGTTGCGAAAAAGCCCATAATATTGTTTGCCATAGACAAAACAAGTTCAAAGAATACACTAAGAACGAATGAACTCTATTAATATTTAGGAATCCAAAACGTGCTTCCAGACTATATAATCTTTAAGCTTTTGTGTGTAATTTTGTAATCTCGGTCTTTTAAACAGTCTCAGTCAAATCTTTGAACAGTTTCGCAAGGTCTGAGCCTTCTCTTTATCCAGAAAAACATGAATCTGTTCAATCACTCGAAGTAAATGAAAACGTTCATCGGATTCACAGAATTTAGACTCTACACAGTAGAAATATCTAGGAAGGACAAGCCCAATCCCAACATGTTCTATGGATACAATCCAAAAAATACCTTTCGGTAACCTATCTTTAATTAAGGCAGAGAGAGGTTTGAAAAATCTGAATTATTTATGGCTTCGTGTTCCAATCAAGGGATAAAATGTCAAACTTTTTGCAAAAATTCAATTTAATAGGATTGCTTTAATTGAGCTAAGCCACGTTTAAAAAAAAACCCGTTGCTCTGCACCATTAGGCTACGTAAACAAAAACCGCAAAATTGGACTAGTGTAAAATTTTGAAAAAAAAAAACGCCTTTTTCCGAGTTGGTGTGACCGCACTACTATCAAAGTTAACACGTGTATCTCTCGTCTTTTGTTTGTAGCGTTGGGCGCCAAAAATTAAAAGCAAATAACAATTTTCTAGGTATTAAAATTTGTCAAAGCTTTTATTATACTCGTATTTGTGCAGTAATAAATCATAAAATTTATGAGCACGAGAAAAATGTGTGCACACAAATTTCTCGACACTGAAACCAAAAATTAATCTATCAAGCAAAATATTTAATAAATTGAATGCACATTTTATGCATATATCCATACATATGTATGTATTACCTTGCGGCAAAATTAATCAACAAACATTTAAATCAATCTTATCGAAATAAAACAGTTACATTTAAAGTAGATTGAACCTGGTAAATATTCATGACCCCTGCATGAATCGAAGACGAGAGACTGTTTTTTTGTTTTCGTTTCTTATTTGGAATATAATTTGTAATTCAAGTTGAAATATTTACTCATACATATCTATCAGAACAAAGCGCTGGTGGCATACGACGATTGACCTTACGTACAAATGAATTTATAAAACACATCATCTCAGCGTAAGTAAAAGAATATGTAATAAAATTATTATTACACACTATTGACGAGTATACTTTGTAGTTTTTGTTTACTTTCAGTTTTAGAATACTTCTATTACGTTTTCAATTATAAAAGAGGGACACAAACTCCTATCTTTTGTGTGGCACTGTATGTACACATGTATGTATGTACATATTAAAACCTTAAGAGCCTTATCAAGAAACGTGGTGTGCTTATCTGCATCTTTCTGATAGTGAAATCGATTCAACTGTAATTTATTTCTATTCGTTAATTATTTCACGCGTCGCCAAATCATCAAAAAAAAAAACCAAAAAAACAAAATAAATAATTCACTCACATAACTTTTTAATCACTTCTGCATACGTATATAGTATATTTTATTTTTTTTTTAAATGAGAAAAAAAAATTGAACTATACCTTTAAACCAAATTTATGTTTTTAATTATTTGTCACAGTTCACCGTCATAATTGTTTTCACTGTTCTCACTAAATCGCTTTAATTAAATGTGTTTTTGCAAAAATTGTTTTGTTTCCAAAGAACAAAGATGACAAACTGAATTCTTATTTTATTGTTTATTATTTCCCCTCTCTTATACTTGGGACGCAGATAAATAAATAATACAAATGAACAAAAAAAAAATACTTTTTCTTTATTTCCGATCACTGGTGTCGGTTGCTACTAAACAAAAAGCGGAAAAGCGTAATTACAACGAATCAACGTATGGCACACTGTCAGCGGGCAGTGTACTCGTATACTATACTACACTGAAGCAGTAATAGCCGCCATAAGTACTATGTGTAATGTTATTCAAATAGACAATATGGGTATAAGTTAATATAATTAAATCTGTTTATGTACGCGCGTTGTATCGTTGCTCGTCGTCTTGTGTACTGTATGCGGTATCTGTGCGCTACTGCTTCACTGCTTGATAGCCGCAGAGTACGAGCGCATTGAAAGAATTCACTGCCACATAGATACACCAAACAGTTGACAATAACACTTAAAAAAAAAACAAAATAAATAACCAAACACATGAAGATACATAAATGTTTGTAGTCCACATGGGGTAAATTTGTTTGAAAATAGTGACTCTCTTATTTTTTGTCATTTCCATTCCAACACTATTTTACTTAATTTTTCAAAAACATATTTTGTGTGTGAACAATTCTCTTGATTTTTTTTCTCTTACTCTCACAAAATACAACACATTCAAACCTTTTATCTCACACACACACACACGCGAATGTGTACGGTTCATGAGATTAGTAAAATAAATTTCTAGGTTAAAGAGTGAATGCTTAGTGCGGGGAGAGTTTTAAATTTGAACATCGTACTTTTTTTAAGCTTCGTTAGTCATGGTTAATAAAAAAAAAATAGATTTGAGTTTAATTGTTGAATTTGGTTAACGATTCGGATAAAATGGTGCATTCTGGTAAAGGTATTCTGTTTTGAATTGGTACTCTTTTTGTTTTGTAAATTTTGCGGGTTACGCTGAGTTGTACCTATAAGCTTAGAGAATGAACAGTATTTTTGTAGGTTTAAATTCAATCATTCATTGTTTAAAATTACAAATAAAGTAAAACCTATCATCAACCAAAAACCAACCTGTTGCTCTAGCGTCATTTCATTCAAATGAACTCTCCTGCGCAGAGACTGAATTGAGAAAATTCTTAATATTCGTTCATGCTTGTAGAGTGTTTTCATCTGATGCATGAAATCATGCGACAACCTCTAACCAATCCCATGACGTTTAATGTCAAAAAAGGACAAGTCGGCCGCCATGGTGTAATTGGAGTTGTTAAACACCAAAACAAAATGCAAAAATCGCTTGATTTTTCAAAAGTGACCCAAAAACACTCACTCAATATTGTTTTGATATGTATATCTCGACGACATGGAACGACACAGTTTTTTTAGATGATTATTTGGATTTTTAACTTTTTTGCCACAATTTTTGAAGATAATATCGGTCAATCATTGTTGATGACCATATGGCCTCTTTTTGCAGCTTTTGCAATTGTTTTGGCATGAACTTCGGGGGATAAGTTCTAGCACTCTTTGTGCACAATTTATTTGAGAGCTTCCAAAGTCTGTGACTTGTTTCCATAGACCTGTGACATCAAAAAAAAAAACCCCAAAATAAGAACTCTGGAGAAG
Source organism: Xylota segnis (assembly GCA_963583995.1). Lineage (NCBI taxonomy): Eukaryota > Metazoa > Arthropoda > Insecta > Diptera > Syrphidae > Xylota > Xylota segnis. The sequence continues at coordinate 59,897,562 of OY757237.1, forward strand.
GCGATCTTACAGGCCTGTGCAAGTCCTCAAAACACATCTTTAAGAATGCTTCTTGTCGCACGAGTTGTTTGTGCGGCTGCACCGTCTTGTGCCTCTTCGAGGCGAACAGCTACATATGTACATATATACGGCTTAGGATTTGATCCTTAGAACTTATCAGATCTGCGCTATACCCAAACTCAGTGCAAAAGCATTGAATTTAGTTCTGTTAATCTTACTGAACTACATGTGTAGAAAGTTCAACTACTGAACTAAGTGACCTATTGAGCTACTGAACTACATGAACTACTGAACTAAATTAACTACTAAACAAAAATAAAATTACATTTGGTGCCACATACATACGTAGTTCTTTTTTGAATTGTTCGTCGTGAACTACGCAAGCCTAATCTGTATTCTTTACAAACATCAAAACAGAACTGACAGTTGCCATTATTTGCAAAGGTTGTAGCATCCTTCGTAGGGTGATCGATTTTGGCCTACCTTGTACCGTATCTATGTAATATTTAATTCTATAGACGTTTTACGACGTAGCCAAACTAATATGTACGAGTACATATGTACATATGTGTAATAAACAAATGTCCCTATTATTTTAAAATATTTATTGGTTGTTGACATTTCTTCTGTGTACATAGACCTTAACACTTCCCATACATTTGTATGGCAATGTATCTACAAAACATTTTTTATAACCATAACGTTCAAGTTTATAGTTATCAGAAGACATGAATCTACGAAACCCCTCTTCACACCAAACAGGTCACAATTCTAATCTTCTTAATACCATAAATGATATGAAGCAGCGAATATATGTGAAATATAAAACAAATAATATTCTTATCATAAAAACATGTCAAGGGGAAACGAAAGCTAACAAACCAACAACCACAAAAGTCTTCCGAGTAACAAATGCGACGTTAGAGGAAGAGTTAATGCCTGTAACAATCGATTAATTATTTTTCTATACAAAGTAATTACATACATATATTGAAACATACAGCACGTGAATTTTTGCTAACCTGAGCTTATGACTTTATGAGATAGTAGATAAAACCAAAAAGATTGATTATTCCTAAATCACTAAATTATTGAATAAATACACATGTTGCGGTTTAAATAACTAGATGTCAGGTTCATTTGTTGCTGTATGTTCAATATATAATCCGTTCTCCTTGGAATGTTTGATTATAATCTACAGACGATCGATCACATGACCATGCTAAAGAAAGTGAAAAAAGCTTATATATAGATAGGTAGTACTAATTTTTCTATTTTATTATGTTCGATCTGGTTTTATTATTTTTTATTTTTAAGCGGATAATTCGAACAGTCATTTAACCCGAAGTGCTGATTGTAAATCATATATTCTCACTAAACTAAAACACCATTAAATTTTTCTGTAAAATAATATTAGCTGGTAAAAAATACGAAAACCTGTTAAACTTTTTTTTGTTTTGTTATTAACTTGTATTAACTTAATTGTTTACATATATGTGCCGGCCAAAGGTATACCTATCTTGTAGCTCTTTGGAAGCCCCAAGTGACACATTGAAATTCCATTAAAACAACCACAACTTTGAGTATTTCACTTGGCTAAGCGCTAGCTAAGAGTACCTACATTTGATTTGTTTTTAAATTGGGCGGGGGAAAAACAAAAATCTCACTTGGTATCTGTGTGAGTGAAACACAAGTTAATCTGACTGTGTGTATTACACCTGTCTTGTGTTTCTATTTACTGTGGCTACTTTGAACTACTCTACGCACATGCATATAGCATTTGTGCCCTATATTTTAAGCCAAAAGACTAGCATAACGACAAGAGATACATTTTAAAATATCTTTTAATTTGCATAAACAAATTCTACGAGTATGTGTATGTATGTATGTATGTAGACGCAGGTATTTTTATATAGAGATTTAGCTTCTAAATTTTTTTTTTTTTTGCATATTTTTACAGTTGGGACCAAATTAGTGTCTGCGAGACAAGGAATCAAGTAGAAAGAAACTGTGATATCAGAAAAAGATATGCTATGCCAAATATCGCCGTAAAAAGTCTACATGTAGGTATACGCTACGAGTGTTTGTAAGAAGAGAGAGAGAGAGAGATAGCACACGCCAACTTGTATTTTATTTGTTGTTTTGTGTTAGTGGAATTTTACTCGCTTTAATTGTTTTTAATTTACCGATTAATTTTTTTTTGTTTTTTGTGATTTAACATCACTTTAAAAGTGATGGTTTTAAAACCTTGTTTTTTTTTTTTTTTTGTTTACATGTGACATACATATGTACATATGTACGTACTTATGTACGTGCTCGTATGTTGTTGGATTAAAACTGCAGGAGAACAGACAAAAACGTTCAATTTCACGTTATGCAAAATTACAACGTAAATCAACTTAATCTTGCTACTAAAAGGCATTATTATTGAAGGTATACAACAAGACTTGGAAGATTTTAGAAGGTTGATGCATTTTGGAATTGGAATTGACATTTGGTTAGGTAAATTGCACTGCCACGGCGGCATTGTGTTTATTATTTCATGTTTCAGTTCAAATTGAAATGAACATACAATACAGAATGAAGATTTACCATTCTATAGAATAATAAGAACTGCCTATGCAAAATGCCAAAAACCCATTTAAATCATATGCATGTACCCACATCGCACACATGTATAGATATCACAATCACATCACTATATTTCAGTACCGGGTCAAAGAAGATAAGTGAAAATAAAAAGTTAATTACACAAACAACAAAAAAAAAGCTACAACATTTTCCTTCCTAAAGGTTAAATACCAGGAAGCGAACCTTAAAAACATTTTTGCACAATACCAATCATATCAAACCAAAATAAACAAAAATACGTCAAAAACACCAACAAACTTCTCTTGAATAAACAATAAGAAACAAACGAAACTGAAGAGAGAGCAATAGCTTCGAAAGAGAATACAAATTCTTCACATACACATTCTTCACTATCAACAATACATGAAAAATTTCTCTCTAAAATTAGCTTTCTCAATGGCTCTCTTCCTAATAAGGAAAAATCACAATTTAGCTTTAGTTGTGACAATAAATTCAATGAAAGTAAATAAAGTTAATTGAGAACATTTATTTTATATATTTTGGTATCATAGTGCCGCAGAACATGAAAGGGCTCTGACATTGAGGGTTGTATAATCGCATCTACAGAGATACACCGACCACGTGAACTTTTTCTCTACATATGTATGCATGGAGTACATTCATGCACACATACATACATATAAAGGAGAGAATTTTCATTGTTTTAATTAAATGAATTTAATTAACTTTAGTAAAATTATTTCGCCCCTCGATTTAATACAAGTTTACCTAAGTTTAGATAAGATCGGTGATTTCCTTTTCTTCTGTAACGTAATGCCCACCACAAGAGCTTATTCACACTCACCTTATAGGTCGCTGATTTCGAAAAAGCGTTACACACTGACGTGTTAAAAATAAAAATCTTTTCTAATTTCAACAAAACATCGGGAATTTATTCTTTTTTAATGCACTTGGAGAGTTGAACACTTTGGGAAACTTGTGACGCTGATAAAAAAAAAATCGTGCTGTGTAAATCGTTTAGTTAGACTACAAAACTTAAAATAACATCAACAGCAGTAGCACAGCAGAGGCACACATTAGCGACCACGACGACGACAACGACGGCAACGACGGCACGCCGCGATTCGTGTTTGTTATTGTTGTTGTTGATAGCCCCGATACGGGTACCATACCGATACATCTATACGACATTATCTCTCGCGCGTTAACAAATAATCAAATAAATCGCGTTCACTTCATTTACGTCGACGTCGTCATTGGCCGCCTGGTGGTGCTGCTCTGTTGTAGCTGTCGCATTCCTTCATATGAAAACACCACAGAATTATATGAGCAAGTACTTTCGAAGCTTCAACACAAGTTGAGAACAAATTGTTTTCGATATTCTTTATTTTGTGGCGAACTATTTTTCTGCCAAATTTTTTTCGAGCAAGAGTCGCAAAGTACTTAGATACATAAGTATGTATGTATGCGTTACTTTTAGACTTTAAGTTTTGTAATAAGAATTAGCTAGGATCATCGATGTTTTAGCTAAACTAGGTTTGTGGTAAAACATCTATCGGGTGGCTAAGACCATTGGAGTTGCTGCTCAAGTAGAATTACAAAAAAAGTACATTAGATTTGAAATGTTTGAGCAAAATATATATATGTACATATGTACATACATACATTAGGGTTTTGGACTCGTCATGTTGTAAAAATGGGGGTCGTTTGTAGACTTTTGTCGGGCACTGTTTGTTTCTAAGTAAAATAGGACATCAAAATGCTAGGGTTTGAAAATTCATAACTGAAGGCAAAATAAATACTATGAAAAATAAAGTTGACGACTAGCTTTCGATTTGGTACTACATGACCTTGCAAATGTCCTATTTTCCTCATACTATATCAACTTTAAGTTCAAACACGGATTTTCCAAACCAACCTAAATATAAAATTTTGTCAAAATTGGTGGAGCCATTTTCGAGAAAATCATTTTTATTGATATGTACTTGCCTTACGGAAAGTACCCTTAATTTACGAAAACGAAAATTCCGGTTTCGCTTCAGGGTGTGACCCCGCAGATATGGGAAAGAAGTTCATCCACCGATTTAAGCTGCAACCGATGACACAGACAGACAGAAAAAAGTAATGTCAAGTTTGATTTAAATCTAGAGTTCGAAATTTTTTTACGACTCGGAAGATATGAATATGACGGGAATCTGGGATGAATGTTGGTCTTGAAGTGGGCTTTTGTCTATGGGTTTCATTTGACCTAAGAAAATCAGAAGAAAAAAAAGTTTAGCAGCATCAAATTGAGGGTTAGCTGTGTGGCATGTGAGCCCTGCATCTTTTTTTAAATTATCCCACAAATAGTCAGTCCACATAGTAACAGCATCATGAACGCAGAAGTATGAGCCAATGACCCCTTCATTGTATGTAACCCGCTCTTATAAAAGCATTTCGTGAATGGCTCCGGGTTACTAATTTGCCCAATGCAACAGAAATGGGCAAGTATAACCAAGTTGTAATGTCAAACAAACCGCATATAAGTTTACACATGCATAGCAGACAAACGCTATTGGAAAAATGGCTCATCCCAATTCAAAAACCCTTTCCCTGTAAACTAACCAGGTACTGTCTATTGAATAAGAAATGTGACTATTAATTTCTTGTCTTATTTCACACACCTCCACACTCAAAATAACTACAAACAACTAAGTAATTGAAGTATCCATTCACACATTCATAAAATTCATAAAATTAAATAAATCTTCATAAAAATTCAACTACAAAATAAAGTTAAATGAAATAGGGTCTCTCACACATCTCACATCAGTACAGTAACGTGTGTGTGGGTATGGAAAGAAGTAAAATAAAAAATATAGAGCAACAGACTAAAAGGCCTGAATGGAGCTCAGTTCTAGTTTCCCTCCTGCACTGCACCATGATACAGTGACAATAATACGAGTATGGTTTGCGCAGCCACCGGCGTCTTATCACATCCACAAATCCATACAAGTCCTACATGCATACATACATACATATATACATACATGCTCTCCATAAACAAATGGCGCAATGCGCAAAGCTACAATTTCTTAATTTTGTTTTTCATCGTGCTGTTGGCCTTTTACAAAAAGAAAAATAAGAAGAAAATAAAAACAAAACAAAACAACACATACTTATCATTTTGTTGACTAAATACGAAGTAATGTGAAGTAGTAAGTTTAAATTAAGTATTCACGATCGAAAAACAGGCTGAAACGAAGAAAATCATTCTTTGAAGAGATAAATACTTGCGATGAGAGGATTGTTGGGGAGAAGCCAGATAAATCTAAATATGAATTGACTTTTTTTGCAAGGTATCGGGGTCGCGTTTTCGTAATTTCTAAGCGAAAAGACGGAAACTCAACAATATGACCCACATTAACTTGAGAAACAAAAAACTAAATAAAATCTGAGATTGAAGACAGGTAATTCGAACACCAACACAATAAAATTTAGACGTATTTTTCATTTGGCTAAACAAATTTTTTGGCTATACACTGTTCTGGTGATCCCTGACCTAGCGATTGCGATACTCTTACGTCATAAAATTTCATATTTTAATAATCAAAGCACACGAGCAGCTGAATTGTGTGTTTCTCCTCTCACGGCTAAGTGCCGAGAGGTCGAGCTCTATACCAAATGGCAGTGTAGGCAATATACTAAATGCGTTATGCTTGCTTTATCTCACGATTCTACACACACAAAAAAAAAAGAAGAAAAACCATTGGAAACACAAGCTTTAGCATTGACATAGAGAAGTTAATTAGAATCGGTTACGATCAGTTACAGCGAGTAGATGCAATAAGAGTTCATTCTCTAAGCCAAGAAAATGGGTTTATGTGTGAAAATAAGTTTTTCTATTTAACCCGGTAGCCAGTAATATTAAGAAGTATGTTAAGTTAGGTTATTCTTTATGACAGGGATGAGCAAGTAAGGACATAAAATATACTTCCTCATCTCGTCATTTGTACAAACACCAGATTCAACGGCGTCTAACCATAATATTATGACGGGGTTCAAAAAATTACATGAGTATGTAAGCAAGGCCGATGAACTTACACATGCCACAGCTGCTTACGCTTTAGATTCGCCGTCTACTTACTACCGATTGCAATAAAAATGAAATGAAAAAAAAAACTATAGATATGCAAATTGGGTGCATCCATCCATCGCTTTATTGGCGTTTTTAATTGTTTTTCCAGAACAAAACGTAAGTTCTCAAGTTCGGATGATGTCACAAGGCGCCTACCTATAAACTAGCTTTACAATAACAATGCAGGTAGCCGTTGTCATAGGAACAATCGATACAACTGCAGCGTGCCTAAAGTTACTACTTATTGTTTTCCATAACTATTAATTATGCATTTTGCTATAAAAAAAACTTTCCGTCTGAAATGAGTAAAGCAGAAATATAATTTTACGAGATGTTATGTATTTACAAATTAAATATGTTTGATAGATTTCATAGTTATGGGGAAAATACTTTGATTGGCGCAAAGCTTAAGTTTTAAGGGTAAGGTTTTTTCGGTTATGTTTATTCGCGATATTATTAGTTAACTCCTATCTCGGAAGACGAAATGTATGCTCTACAAAACATTGATCCTGCCAGTTCTGCTATATGGAGCCGACCATAAGCTGGACGATAAGCAGGAAAGCAGAGCACATTTTGGGCACTTTCGAAAGAAAAATTCTTCGTCGAATTTTCGGTCCCGTATGCGAGGAGAGCGAATGGAGGAGAAGATGTAACCGCGAACCAAGATGTGGACGTAGTCCAAAAAGCCAAAATACGGCGTCTACACTGGCTCGCCCACATCGAGCGAATGAACCAAAGAGGATCTTCGACTCACAGCCCCCAGGTTCTAGACGACAAGGAAGACCGAACCTCCGTTTTAAAGACCAAGCTATCACGGATGCCAGAGCGCTTGGTCTGGACAACTGGAAGCAGCGTGGCTGGGATCGAAGGGAATGGAAGGCTGCCGTGTCTCAGGCAGATACTCTTCACGGGTGGGGAGCCCGTTAAGTAAATAAGTAAGTATTATTAGTTAACATATTAATTCGCCAGAATTTAGGTAATTTTGGGAGAGAAATTTATTTTTGTTGACAGAATCAATTATGGTAGTAATGAGCCAATTCCAAGCTGCATATGCACTTTTAAAAGACTTTCCAACAAAATTGTTTGTTCATGTCGAAAGGATTATAAAAACAGTTTAATGTTTTATAAATAACCATAGAGCGGTCCATGAGATGGACGACCGATTGATCGATTAGTTGTGTAGAAACAGGATCACCAAAACTGAACTAATAAAGATACGGACCGTATAAGGATAAAGGAAGTGGTAGTAGACTGATCGTACAGTCCAACAGTCCTAAACACAGGATGGTTTGGTGAAAGAGTTGAAGAAATTAACTCGCTTGTATGAAGAACCATAGATTCCATCTTAGATTGTTAACGATCAAAGTTATAAATTTTGCGTAATTATCGATCGTTTTTGTGTGTTTTTTGGAGAGCTAACAAAGTGTGATCATGATCTTTGAATATCAGAAGCGTAAATAATAACTAATACCTTAAAGAATTCCACTCCAGCATTCTAAAACTGAGAGTAAGAAATCCAACGATTGCCTGATAATCGGGCCATTATTTGGAATTATAGAGAAAATGAAGAACTTTTAACTTTAAACAATTTTTGTTGATGTCCAGTAAAAAATATTTATAAAAAAGTGAGCTTTCTTAATTTTGATACGACATACATATCATCGCATAATGTGTTATTCGTATAAAATGCAGATATTAATCTATTTTTCATTTTCTTGACCAAAATCAATTATCTAGAATACTTTACGATACTCTGCGAGCTAAACATCGTGGAAACATGCAGCGCAGTAAATATCTGACTAAGAGAGATTGAAGATATAAGCTTATTGCGATGAAGGTTTATCTTTACGTGAAATAAGTCGGAAAATATTAGATATAGTCATGACACGGGGTTTATATTCAAGGGGTTATATTGAAAATTTCGATTTCGCCTCGAATCGTCTGTTGATATTTATACGTGTTACCTTGTATACTCTACTCTTGTTATTTTCAAAAATGATTACATGACATTATTTTAAATAGGAAATCTGCATTTAAAATTCACTATATGTATGTACATATGTATGTATGTACATCTATTTACAATTAAAAATACAGGTTTTTGTTATCTAAGAGAAATGCATGAGACTCACCTTTAAATTCAAATGTTTGAAACATAAACCTGGAAAAAAAAACACAGTTATCAACAAAATGTTTATTTTTATAACAACCAATTCCCAAGGTTTTCAAAAATAAAAAAAAAATACTTATTATCAACAAAAAAGAAATTTTAGCACCAGGACGGACACCGCCGCAGCGTAGATAGACTTCCTAAGATACGACATAAAGTTGCTGATTGTCGATTGTATAATATTTATCAAATACATGATCACGTTTATTATGGTCTACTGCACGATTTTGCCAACTTTATAACGTATGTACATATCATTTGTTGCTGATAAGTCAACCTGATGAGTTCGATTAAGAAACATAGAAATAAACACATGTATGCCAAATTATTCTTATATTTACGTAAGCCTACTATCTGCGAAAGACTCTTTATGTACTCCTGCGTTATATTTGAATAAGATTTCGTCATTATTTTGTAGATAGGAATCATTCTCTTTGCCTAATCCATGAGATTCTAGAAATTTCTGGGAAATTCTTTCAAACGATGACCGTTGGCCTAAGTACAGCAACATCAGGTTAGGTTGACACAACTAAGTGAAGCAAAGTAAATCCCAATCAGGCCTGTAAAGTACTGAATTACAGCTATAGATGTACTGTACTTAAGTAACACAAGTAGAAATCTTTGTAATAATGCCGAGTACAAGTAATTCAAACAGAGGACTCTTTCTTGGGGATAGTCTTTAACTGCAGATACAGGTACCAAAAGAGGAGGAAGTAATACCTAAAAATTTGCCCGATTTACTACTATTAGTTGTGTGTGAATATGCGTGGAATGCACAAATAGGCAAATCTGAGAAATGAACCTGAAGCAAGATCTTAAGTGAGTCCAACGTACAGTCGTTTTTTTTAGTAACAATACACAATTATGGTGATTTTTGATTTTTAAAGTCGTCAAAAGAATGTGACAACTAAACCAGCATGACAACGACAAGTGAAAGAAAGTGATTGAAGCTTTTAATAAAACGAAGGACTAGTGAAGTCAGTCAAAGGAAGCAGCGCTTAGATGGAGTAGTTTTTTTTTGGCCAGGCTAGGGTATGTGCGTAGTAAGTGGAGAATGGCATCCCAACAGTTTCTGCAGTAGTCATGTGAAAGAGGTCCAGCCTTTTGTCATGTTGGTCTATCCAACAGTGTCCATTGAGAACACCGATAACGTGGCTAATCTGTGATCGATTAAATAGAACCAACTCCAAACTACATTTCAGATAAAGTCAGGCCAGATTTGTCTTGAAATGTTTCAAGTTGGGAGATTTTCCCATCTACAGATGATTTTACTAAGACCATTCAGAATTTTTAAAAATTCTGTGAGTCGTTCCCAATCTGGCGAGTTTGTCAGCCTTGCAATTCTCTGCAATGCCTCTATTCTTTGGCACCCAGGATTAGGTGAATAAAAAAACCGCTGAGACAACCGGCCAGTTTGAAGAGGCATTTGAACGAGTAGGATTCCAGGGATTTGATTGTCGCTTGACTCTTAGTAAAACTGCTGATATCCCTATCAGATATTACACTACACTAATCTGGGGGTGGAAGGATATATTCAGATTGAATTTGTCAGAGAAAACACCGCAACTCACAGACTTCGAGCCGTCCGTGTAGAAGTGGACCGAACAGTCCTCAGGAGAGGGAGTAGAGATCCATTCACTACACTCAGGGATCGGTGGAGCGTTGGCGATGTTTTCTAGGATAAAATTGAGGAGATCAATTATCAAAGGATGATCTGTAAGAAAACTAAAGTAGATGTCCTCGGTTTTGTTGAGAAAATTTTTTGAGTGTAGACCTCTGTAGGCCTCATGTTTGAAAACGGGTTGAGATAAAAGCCAAATTAACTGTTAAACATTACATAGTAATCCAAAACAAATGCAAATCCCTTTAGCCAAAAACAAATATCCTAAACTATCGATTGATCATGTCGTTAGACACAAACTATCTACTCCTACGTGAACGTCATGCCACTAGCTTTTATCTACAAACTACAAACTATATTCAAGTAATTTTGTTTGACAAACAAACAAATTGGTATACGAGACGTGATAGCAAATAATTAAGTCCACCCGTCAGAATTGTTGTATAATCTGATCTTAATTCATTTTATTCTTTTTACTTAGCAGACATAAATGGGTCACCGGTAAGATAGAATACGCAAGTGGAGGCAGACGTCTTCCCATATGTATTTCAAACACGTGAAATATCATTTCCACGCCCTTATCACTGCGGTAGGGGTGATTAACGCATTTGTGCTATTTTTATTCTTTTTATTATTATTATTTTTATTTTTTTCTTTTTTCGCCAAACTCTGACGTTGATCATGTGCCCCCGCGCCTGATTTAATCAGCTGAGGAAATATTTCAACATCTTTTTTGTGCACGAGTTTCTTTTTATTTATATTCTTTCTCTAATCAGTTGAGTTCAATACGAATATGACGAAAGATGTGTTATATTGAGGAAATAGTATGTAGGTTAATGCAGGTGGAAATTAGCGTGTTTAAAATGTGACAATTGATTTTTTTTAGCAGAGAACGTACATACTATACATACATATGTATGCCTGTATATATCAGTCACGTTTTAAATAAGAGTGAGGTTGTACAAATATATTTGTGAATAGATATGGTTCAAAAGTGATTTTTTATGATTGACTTTGAAAAAATGAGTGAATTGTATATCCTATCCTAAGGTGTGTATGTTCAAGTTGATGCATAGCTTGTAACATAGAGAAATAATCGAGATAGAGTCTCAAGACTATGCACTTTTATATACATTCGTGATCAGCATCAATAGCGAAGACGATACTAGGCTTTTGAGAGGGAGGCTTCCTACTACAGTGGTTCTTGCACTTCTTTATGCATGCAACTTCTGCAAAAGTCATTTGTAAAAAGGCCTATAAGGCCATGTCCCGTAATGACACCTATTATAATGCAGATGTGCTGTCTGTTGAAAGATATCAAATTTTTAGAGCGTTTCAAAACCAGCTTTGTTTATTGGTCCACTGCATAGCCCTCGATAGCTTCCAGTTTAAGTTTTAGTTTACTTTTACCGATTGGTATCCCTAAGGCGCCATTAACCGACAAAATTGGAAGAGTTATTCCTATACTGCTTTCAATTGCCGGGAATGTCAGTCTGCTCCGGCACCCAACAAAGGTGAATGTTGAACTGTTTAACCATATCCGCGAGAGAGGTGTTCGATAGTTTAGAGCTAGGACAGAATTAATAGAGGTCGATTCCGGATTTGATTCCTGCTTGGGTGTCCGAATAGATGCGGATATCACGTTTTCATTAACCGACTTCTTTGATTGGGTGCAAAACGCTACAGGGGGTTTTAAGGGAAGGCATATGTATAATACATTAGGTGGAGTGCCTACTTTAAGAGCTGAACATACAATACTATCACTTTTAGTATTTTTCATGACTTATACACTATCTGTTTGAGACTAAACCTTAGAAGATATCTCAACTGAAGTGCAAATGTAGAGAATAGAACATTTACTGATTAATTTCGTTCACTCAGTAATGAGTACTAGGAATGTCAGAAAGCGGCAAGTATTCGCGGTATTTTAGCTCAATTTCTCAATTTGTAAAAACTAAATGTGGTTAACGTAATCAAAGCAAAAACCTACTAGTTATCTACAACAGTGGTCAAACAAAACTCTAACTGAAAAGAGTTTCTAAAGGTGGGGTTGAATATACCAGCACAAACAGCAAGTTTTTGAACACTCTTTAGACTAAAGATGACAATAATAAAAGACGTTCAGTGTATAACTTTTCACTTATACCCTCACTTTGGGGCAGGGACTGCACATTTAACTGACGTAATTCAATTTATTTAGTTATTTATCCAGGTAATAGTTCATACAAAGGTTGACCAAAATTTCGTGGTTTACTGAAAAATGTATTCCCTTGCCAGAAGCAGCAATGATTGTTTATATTCCCTTGACCATAGAGCTGAGGATTTTTATAATTTATTTGAAAACTTTTATAAATAAATAAGTAAAACGGTCGCATGCTCTTTCAGATTTCTGGATAAATATAGATTTGATATACGACATACTAGGGCAATAAACCGAAGCTGAATCGGAGCATATCTATCTCACTTTTATCCAGAGCGTTGGGAACGTGGAAGAAACTTTGTACGCTGACACTGAACAAGATCTACAAACTTTGGTAAAACAAATTTATAAAAAAAATAAAAACAGATCTTAGGCTTACGTAAAACGCCGAATCACATATGTATGTAAGTGAAATATATGTGAGAGTTATTCTGAATAAATGGAGTGAGGAAGAGTACCAGTAAATATATTACATATAGTGTAGTGCTGGATAAATTTGCTCAGATGGTGTATTCAAATTTTATAAATAAAAAAAAAACTAAAGGAAACAATAACGGAAACTAAAGACATAGATAAAAGCTTCAATCAGCCTGGAATGGATTGCATGATTCCCTATTATCCTTATTACATACATCAATAGACTTAGCCCTAATAATCTGGACGTGGCCTCACTGCATTTTTTTCGTTGACTATAGCGATATGGCCGAAGTGAATATATAAATATTTTGTCTTGAAGAAAATTTTCTATTTCATACAAAACAGTGGGGTTATGAAAGCGTGAGGCGTATGTAAAAATGTTTACACTTGTAGTGCTTCTCCTCCTGAAAAGGACTAAAACTGGTAACATACGAACAGATGGACGGACGTACATGGGTCATTCGTTTTCGCTGTTGATTTTGATAATGAATATACATATGTATTTGATTGTTCTATCTTAATTATTTATGCTAATAAGTATGTAATTTAATATGTAAGCCATAAGGATAGCGTATAAAAAAAAAGGTTCTCAACAGCAACGGAATACTGTTCCATATTTAATTTTAAAGTATGTACAGTCGACAAATATTTTTCGGTCTTCACTTTTCTAAGAGCTAGGCTAAGCGGCGGCAATAAATTTTGTTTATTTAGTTTATAAATATTCACTCAATAAAATAATACATAATAACTCATACTATAACATCCCGGAAGAGCAAAAATAGAGTAACACGAGGTTGAAATTTAAGATTTCTTATGTCATGTTTAAGAATTGGGATCACTGATCTTTGTTCGATGGCCTCGAATACGAAATATACGAGAAAAACTTTAATAAGTGCTCTCTAAATTCCTACATATAAACAATCTAAACATCTTTATAATAAAAATAATGTTTTAATGTTTTAAACATATTAGTTTTTTTTATATTTGCCCTATTGACTTCTTAGTGCTCATTTTCAAACAAGGTCTTCCAATACACGTGCTTCACATGAAGAACATTTTAACACAATGTAGTACTCGCCAATTTATGTATAAATATTTGGAAAAATATTTTCTAAAAACAATAAACCTTAAAAATATTGAGTTTCCGTCGTAAATGTGTTATATCATGTTGTACATACATTAAGTTACGTGTCAATATGTCAACCGTCTCAAAATTTCAGTCAACCAATTCGTTAATTGATTTCTTGCGAAGGGTGAGATAAAAAGTATCAGTTTTATCACGCAGGAAAACTTTTCGAAAATGTCTCAGACACATGCCAACGATATCGTATACAATTAAAAAACGTTTTAAACATTCCATTGTTTCGCAATATACATACATATGTACAACAAACAGAAACCTCGTTTCTTTTTTGTATACACTACACAAATAAGACTTAACAAGAAGATGCTATGTGCTACTCGTGTACATTTGTACGCCGGGAAAAAAGCATCGTCATGATGATTTACAAGATGCGGGCTGCTGCTCAACGGACGGACGGCATCTCTAGTTGCTCCCGTTTCGTTTGTATTCAAAGTTTTATTTTCAGATTGTTGATTTCTGTCTTTATTGTCGATGTGTGCATGCGCTTTACTAAAACATTAAATGAAATACGATGACTTTACGGTGATTACAAGTAATTAAATATTTTTGCCTTTTTTTTGGTATCATTAGTACGTCGGCAAAAGGTAATTTGTTTTTTTTTTTCTTAATTTGCAATTATGTAAATGTTATCGTGTAGCGTCTATTATTTTCTGAATAATTAGTAATAAAAAAAAATAAATAAATTATAAACCCTATTTGTTTATAGTTCATGATTCACAACAGTTGTTGCAGTTTATGTTTGTAAACAATAAAAAAAAAAAAAAGAAACAAAACTTCGGTTCAATACACAAGATATAGAAAAATATTTTGCCATGTGTTAGCCAATACTCTTTAAGAAAAAAAAGTAAATGCACACTCACAAGGTTTTTTTTTGTTTTCTACAATACTTTTAAAAATAAACAACGCCATCTAATGATCAGCGAGAAGAAGATAAAACAAATAAAACACATCGATTAAAGAGAAAATCTATTTTATTTTTAACGTTGGAAAGAATTTTTTGGTCAAATGACATTTAAAAATATTTGTACATACACATAGCTTTATATATATTTTGTTTCGACTTGTCTCTCGCGAGTCTATTTTTAAAACAGGAAAAAGGAAACAACAAAAATCAACGAAACACTAAGGCACAAGAAAACATAGAAAACAATCTCGCTGAACGGTAGGTACTACCTAAGCTATACATATATATTTTCAGATGGATGGATAAATAGATTGAGCAGCTAAAATAGACTCAGAGATACCAATCAAAGCACAGATGTTAATCACATTTTAATTAAAATATTTTTCTTACGCAAACAATCAGTGAGAGGTGAACAAATTACTATAGTAACATCAAATTGGTTTTATTAATTTCGATTTTTATTGCTTTTTTAACAACTTTTTAATGAGAGCAATTTTGTTAAAAATCTTTGTAAACTTCAAGTCCAATTACGCAAGCTACTGTTTAAACTTTTCACCTCTGCATATTGAAATTTTTATTATATGCATAACAATCAAAATAAAACCCCGATTAGACATTAGAATATCAATTTCATTTCATTTAGAAAATAAGTAGGCGTGTCTGTAAAGTGGACACCTGAACAATTTTAGTTCAATAAAAAAAAGAAATGGGTAAATTTCCCTCAATATGTGAATGCGTGTCACAGTGGGGTCAGGCTGTCAACGCTGGTCCCTCATTTCTTGGCTGACCATGTGAGCGTTTATATAAATGATGGCAGAGGTCACAAAAGTGGAAAAACAAAGGAGAAAATACAAGCAAATTGTTGTGAACATGAAGAGTGTAGAGGAATGTAAATTTTAAAGAATTTTGTTTCCGAAAACAAGGATATAGAGCAGAAAGAAGACAAAAAGGAAAATAATTATGATTGCAGAAAAAAAGGAAACTTGGCACGGTAGAGATGATCAGTACGAACTTACGATTCCAGGAGGCGATCGCAATATGTCCACCCGTGCTATAAGGTCTTTGAATGGTTAGAGCGCGTAGCAAACAGTGCTCAAGGATTTAAAGCTGAGGTTTACATAAGTCTCTATCGAGCTATTTCAAGTGTTACGGATAGAAGACTTTTACCGGCTTATTCATGGGACCAACAAAACCCTCCAAAACCGAACCAAACAAAATAAGACAATATAACAAATTTCAAAGCCAGCGCACAACCAAATACAACGAACGCAACGACGACATTGAGATCAGCGAATACACGAACAACTAGGCATATTAAAACCACTGTGGGGAGACAATTTTACAGGCTGAATTTCGATGGCAATACTGCCGGGTCCCCAATCGGCCGAGAGCCAAAAACTGGGTACTTCGTGGTCCCAGTGACGCCAAAGAGATACTCTGATTCATGGGAAACAGACTAATCTTCCTTTACGGCTAAAGCAGCATAATGGCTTACAGAATACGTACTATTAGCTCTTCTAAACAAATCTACCCAGAAGTGGATTGGATGAGAAAGTGGACAAATCATTACACATTTTCTGTGTACTAACCTGCCCTATCGGTTTGAAGAAGGAATCTTTTAGACTAATACTTATTCGTAGATCTTAAGAGTTTAGTGCGACAACACTAAAGCAAAATAAAAATTGTCCAAGACTACGTTTTTAAAAATATGGCAAAGCAATTCAATGGAACATCAAGTACTACCGCAAAAATTAGAAAACTTCCTAAGCAATGTCTTTTTTAAAAGTGACTCGAACGAATAAAAACAGGAAAGAAAATCAACTAACGACGAAAGTTGCAGTAGGGTAGTCCTGCATTTGAAAAAAGTGTAAAATAGTCGAAAAAGAATCTCGGTAATAGAGTAGAATGCGCAGGCGTAATAAAAAATACTTGAACGCACAAGGGGAGACAGAATGTAAGAAGAAAAAAAATTAAGACCTCTAGAGTGGAAGGATAAATTAATACTTTTCGATTATACCTATCGTAGAAATCTGTAAAGATCGGGAGACCTTCCTCTCAACCAAAGCATTTAAGTGCCGAAGGGTGTATAACTTGTCCTAGATGATTGTGCCCACTTAGGACAATTTAAGGTTTTTCTTTACAGCTCTAAATCTGTATTGCCTTTCAAAACGTTTCAAAATCGTACAGTATTACCTTTCAAAAGTAGGTAAAATAAATATATTTTTATAGGCATGTTCAGGAAAGATAAAATCCATTACACAGATATTACCTACATACATATTTCCTATTTGTGTACATTTGATCAATTCGCTGATATTTCTTATAAACTTATCCATATCACAATCACAATTTTATCGAATTAAGTTGCTGAGTAAAACCAATAAAACGTACTTATCGTTCAGTGTACGTACAATACTTATGTTTACAAACATAAGTACATTAAATGCGTTATACATACATATGTATTATACTATGTGCAGAGCTACGTGTTGATAATCCCGCCTGATAAATAATTATCTGAAATTTTCTTGATATTTATCTATTTCTTAGTGAATAGTTTTATTTAAGGGTATAAGCTACATACTAAAAGAGTTTTTCTTTTGATCGTGTTTTTTGTCGCGACCTCTTATCTTAGAAACCCAATGTATAAACACTTTCAACTATGAAAAAACCCCCGACTTAAATATAATAGCCATAGCAGCACAAAGTCCTATTATCCTCAAGCCGAAACAGTGTTATTTAAAAGGATATCTTCAATATATGCAATCTTTTTGGAAAATAGACAGGAAACCCCACCCCCAACCATATCTTGTCAAGATACATTGATTTTGCTTAATTTTTCTCGATGCCTTATTATTCTTTACTATTCGATATCCACTCTCTTTTCATCGATTTTAAGGCTGCATACAACAGCTTCACCTAGTTTAATGATTCCCTGTCAAACTCGTTCGGTCCTGAAGATGGAGAACGTTCACTTGCTTCATCTGTAACGATCCCACTGAGACCTTTGATGTCAAAAAAGAATTTAGCCCAAGCGACGCGCGAAGTAAATTCGTTTAAGGTCATACTTGAAAGAAACTCACAGGTCAACACCAAAGACACAATATTTTAAAAGTCAGACATATATGTATATATGTAAGTTCGCTAATATTGAAGCGGAAGCTGCCAAAATGAGTTTAGTCCTAAACTAGGTATAAGTTGTCAAAAAGAAAAGGTAGTAAGGGACTTTGTCTACCTCGGCTCTGGCATAACTCTGATAATGAGATCTCAGCAGAAATTAACCGAAGAATAACTTAAAGAGCTGAAAAGGCAAATGAGACTCTGCATACGACCATGACTATCCCTGTTCTGCTTTATAGCGCTGAAGCTTGAACGTTATCGAAAGCGCAGATAAATATATTATCGGTCACTTCGAGACAAAGATTCAGTGTTTAGTGCATTAGACTATGGAGCAAGGCGTTCGAGGTTCGAGTCCAAGCCAAAACCGCAAACATTTTTTCAGGGCCCACCTCTCGCGAGCGTCTGACAAATATCCGAGAGTAAAACTGTCATAAGAAATCTTCTTAAATTACAAATTGCCCTTCGGCTTCCATTCGTGTTGTGAGAAGTCTGGCCCTGGCGCGGAGAGGTGGGGTTATAAAAAATGTTAGGTGTTTTCTAGGGATTGAATTTGGAACCTCTAGCTCCATAGTCCAACACACTAACCACTTGAGGAACATCGACGTCGACCTAGTCAAAAAAAACTGCGCGTCAGTCGTTTAATATGGCTAGGATATGTCCGCTAGGATATAGGACCGTGCTAACTGGTAAGGAATATTGGTGGAGGTTCAGGTTCACCCCAAACTGTAGCGTCATCTTACTGCAAAAAGCAAATGCGAATAATATCCTTCCACGGACCTAACTGCCTTCAGTTGCCCACTTCAAATTGGTTAAGTGTCTACTTTTGCCCGCCACCTTAGGCGAGGTTTTCCTTTACTGAAAAGTGTCTCTATACAAAACTGCGCAAAGAACCACAAAAAAAAAACTTATTTTTTTTTTATAAAACTCTTCCTTCTTTTATATAAAGTTAAGATCACTTGAACTGCACGCTGACAGTGTGACAGAAGGGACAATTGTTTAATTTTATTTATTTATTTCTTTGTGGTATTTATAGTGAGCAATTATTTCCCAAGTAATTTGCAACTTACATAGACATACACTGACAAGATCGCTAATGAGGGGAGATTTACTTGGTCAGTTGCTATGCGACGGCTATAGGTGCTTGATTCGTTTTAAAAAAATTCTAATTTGTAGACAAATAAAAAAACATGTATGCATCTTCTTAAAAAGAAAAAAAATAAATCTGCATTTTAAATAGTGCTAAGCAATGATTCTGAACAGGGCATGCATTCATTTTCATTTGAATTGTCCATTAAAGGTTTTTCCTGCATAAATTATCTGTTGTGTAACCGGATGGGAAGTTCATGCGACAAAATCAATTTATTGATTACAGGAATACTCGTATAAGGGTTACTCTTTTTCGTTAATTTTATTCTTATAAACTGAATTAGTCATAATATAAATATGTGTTGTTATTCTATGTCTGACTAAATACTTGTGTGGGAAGGATCTTAACATGACGCAAAGATAATCTCAAAATTAAGAGAGGATATGTTTAGGGAGGTACATGTGTATGATTAAGTCTTAACATTTTTGGACAGTGCATACTAAAAACTACTCAAATGCAAAAGTTTTGTCGACCGCATCGCCGATACACTTGAAAATGTGTGCTCACGAGCCAATCACGAGCTGAATGATACCGCCACCGCCACAAGAACAACTTGTTTGTTGGTAGTCTTACTCATGTGGTTTGTCTAGAATCAGTGACTGTGAGGACACAGTAACAAGTCAAGTCGCTCTTCATCGTCAACTAATCGTTCTCCCTCTTTTGTGCGCCCACGATACCTGATACGATACACTAGTGAAACACCAAGTAATATTCCGTTTATAGTTTACCGTCATATTCAAAAGCGATCTCACTGTAGCCACAGCACGATCGATTAAAAAAGTATGGTATTACAATCCATTGGACTTTGCCAGCAAAGCAACAGCCGTAGTTAACTAGCCAGCCAGCTAAGTTGCCGTGTTGTTGTTTATGCTGTTTCTTATCGTTTCTCTTTCGTTTTGTTTTGGTTTTTCGTATGGCAACAAAACGAGAATTAACAGTTATGCGATTTCTGAAAGTCAAGTGCCTAAATGAATATTGGTGAATAATAGAAAGGAAAGATTTTTTTCATTTCGTTTTGCAGATTTAAAAAAAATTGAATAAAGAATTTTGAGAAAAAATTATGATCTTTCTGATAAACCATTTCCATAAGGCTTTTGTATAATACCTGCTGATAGTGTCTCATATGTGAATTCGAAAGTGATCGGTTGACAGATGTACATAAGCACATACGTACTTATATGTCAATATCAACAAAGAATTACAACATTCCTTAATGTTTACAAACACCGGCGTTTTTTTGTTTTTTTTTTTTTAGATTTCATGAGGATATTTTCGAATTGAAACGTGAATCCGTGATCGTTAACACGATGTTGAGAGAAAGAAAAACTTACATAGTACTGTATGATAATCTTTTCATTACTACATATATCCTCATGAACTCCACTCTTAGAATATTCTAGCGATACAATATATTATGAAGAATCGCAACCTAATTTAATGTAAATACTTGTATAATCTACGCCGTTCGTGATGTAGGTACACATGTACATCTACATTTTCCCCAGAGCTAAATGAGGTAATTCCAATTGACTCATTTCGAGGTATTCTAACTACGTTGCTGTGATATAAATGGTATATTTTTGTTTTTAAGATAAGTTAATAAAAAAAATAGAGCAACTGGGGCTATAAAATGACCTTGCTTAGTAAAATTGCTTAAATAGGTATATAATTATGTGTTGATTCAGTGTTTTTATTTGTACTTTCATTTTATTTATTAACGTAGTTATATACATACATATATTGTAGTTCATACAAATGTGATTTGTTCTGCGACTGCGCAGATGTTGTCTTTTCTCTCAAAATACCTTCTTCAAGTTAAGTGGAAAATCAAAAGTTGAATTAGACGAATAATATAGTACATAGATAATTAGAAATCAGTCGTTTGAGATGGCTAGAGCGAATAGACACCAATGCTCTGGTTCGCAGAGCCTTCGAGTCAAACCCAGATGGACAACACAGTAGAGGAAGACCTCGCCTAAGGTGGCGCACGCAAGTAGAAGGGGACCTCAACCGACTTGGAGTGCGCAACTGGAGGCAGTTAGCTTAGGACCGGGCCCAGGTTCACTCCGAACTGAAGTGCCACCTAGGTAAGTAAGTTAGAAATCCTTCATGCTTGGTAAAATAAATGCAGTTGAAGAATGTTGTAAAGAATCCAATCAAGAAATAAACCAAAGAAATCATTAAACAGCAGAGATCTGCGAAATTATTACTTTTCGATCACAGGCTTCTAAGAAAACCTACCATGAAGTTAGACTTAAGAATACTTAATAATGCTCTTATAATAATGCATCTTAATAATAAGCTCTGCAAGATGTACGGACATGCATATAGAACATATAGAAATATACTTATAATAAGAGTATAACAGTATGGGTCTCTATATCAGCGGGCAACAGTTGCAGAAATATGATGGGTCAAAATTTTGTTCGGCGCTAGAACGTACTGTTCTATACAATACAGTTTAAGGTTGACAAAGTTTGAATTATTTAGTTCATACGATAGATACTTTTGGGGTATTATCCATCCAAAACGCCCTAAGACCATATTTAATGACTTCCGTCCGCCAAAACTACCAAATAAACCAGTCATTCTTAAACGTTTCTTATTTTGGCTGTAGATTTGGAGAAAATAATTTCGCCTCTATGGATGTTTTGCTGCTTTTTGCTTTCATTTAAGTAGATCTTCGGTTTTAGATTATAACAATAGTGTTTGTATATCGTGGACAAGCTTCGTGACTCAGTCGTTAGTGCATTGAACTTAATCACAAGATTTAAGTTTTAATCAAAACAAAAAAATCAGAGGGACCAGGTTTTTCAAGTATGCGTTTGCTATCCTTCCGGAAGTATAGTCCAGTCTGTGTAGATGTAAACTGTTTCAGGGTTCAAGAAGACCCCGGCAGATCTCTTGGTTCTCTGAAGTATTGGTCTTGTACTGGTATCTGGTGAAAGCCGATCTGTTTCCACTTCTGTGAGCTGGTGCTTTACTTACATTATATGTTGTACTATTCCGTTGTTCTCAGTTGATGTCTGCGTTTAAAAATTCTAGAGAAAACCAGTCCTAGTTGCTGAGAACATTTTGGATCTAAATTCTTAAGTGTTTAGAAATTGTTGTATTCGTTGCTTCAGTCTTTCTACCAGTGTATATCCACAATTATGGATACACTCTGCTTTCAACACTCTATCCATGGGGTGTACACATTAAGATATAGACTTTTATTTGAAATCATATTGAAAACAAATATGTATGTATCTAGGTAATAAAAGAGAAGTCTTGTGTCTAGGACAATACCTAAATACGACTGATCAAGAGGCGCTAGCCCACATTGTGCTCTTATAATGATGCACACAACCCCATACGACCTTTTAAGATTATATTTTGAAGTTTTAATAACATCTATGAATTGAATTCTAATAAATTATTTAATTTCAAATAATATGGATGTGTTAAGGTCCTTTAGGTCGTCTCGGACCGAACCACCGCTATAGTGTTCCCAGCACATACATACGTAATGTATCTCAAAAAACTTGCCAAGTATCGCATTTCATCTCTATTTCAAAAATGTATTTCCAAAATGTATTTCTTGCGAACAGTCTTCTCCAATTCCAATGTTTCAGTTTGTATTCTCTTTTTACATCTCTCTCTTCATTGCTCTTCCGTAAATGCCATTGCCATTAGAAACTCTTCATATGCGAGTACGTACATAAGTATAGGAATGCACGACACCGACAAGTATTTATTTTAGGTATACGTTATTCTAGTCTGGTCTTCTGTATGTATGAGTATCAGTTTTGATTAAGTTACCATTTCACAGATGGGTGGAGATTGCTGTTATTTTCATGGATGTGCCTGCCATATATGCACACATTAATTAGCAATCATATGCTATCAATTTAATATTTAACAAAACAACGATCAAACATTACACATACTCCAAACAACAAAAAAAAAAAGAACCACCCAAACCGTGAACTAAAATCATTGTATTCAGGAGCAATCACACTATCTAGGTCAACCCATTACTGAATAAAGAAAATCCTGTTCTCGAACAAGTGGCGTGTCGACTGCTGTAGACCAACCCAAACCCCAACTACTCCTCCGAACCTAAATGCCGGTGCAGGCTGGCAGACCCCCTGCACAGAACCCGCGTGCAAATATGTATCTATAGATAAATGAGCCCTCCATCTCGTATAAATATGCACTTGTTCAGCAACGACAACAACAATGTATCGCTTTTCGTCGGATGATGGTGATGTCGATGATTTAATGCGAATTTACTTGAACATTTTTTGGGAGGTGGAAGTCAGTGAACTGCCTGCGTGTCTCTGATGCACAGAACTTTTTTTTTTTGCTTTTTTTTTTTTAGTAACTTTCTAAACGCAATACGGGACAATAAAGCCTAACCAACAAAGTGTACAAATTGCTATACCAACAAAATTTTCATGAATTTTTTTTTGTTTTTTTTTTTGCGAAATTCCTTAGGATTTGAAAGCGAAACATTTTGTCTCTCTACTCACCAATGAAATGCACCCGAAAGTTATGTAAAAATCGTTTTCATTTGAATTACACACAATTAATTGTAGTTTAGGATTGGGATTTTAAACTGCTTAGCAATTTCACACAATTGTTTGTTCTTACACAACAAGAAAATAAATGCAGAATTGTGCTCTGCAGAAAACAAATTGAAAGAAAACTGCTCCGTAAAATATTAACATCAAAATCAAAGTATGTACTAGATATGACCGTGGTGGTGACGAAATGTAAAAATCTCACTCAGTGTGGTTGTGTACTGTGTAGTCAGAGTTTGTTTCTGGCTCTTTCTAGCGCACTGCATGTGCTGGCAAATCGTTTGCGATCGAAAATTGTACACACAAATTTGTTGGTGCGAACGAAGAAGACAACAAAACAAACGAGAAGAAAAATTAACAAAAATAAACAAAACGCCAGTTGGGCCGGTTGGGACATTGCCAGTAAGGAGAAAAAAATCCCATTGGAATTTCCTGCCTTGCAATGGTCCCCTTTAATCGAATTGAGAGGATAAGTGTTGGATATTTTATTATAAAAACATCATTTAGAATGGTTATGAGGAAACTACTTTAGAAATTAACCGAAGGAATTCATGGAAATCGTGGTTTCGGCCACGTGTTTTGCATGTTTACGTCAAGGGATATTTTTTTCTTGGTGTTGTTTTTGCATGGCTATGCTGTGCCTCAATGGCGTCGGAATTTCCCAAAATAAAAAAAGTTTTGAACGGATGGGAAAGTGGGTTGTTTACTTCTTGTCCACTGAACTGTCGACGGGTTTTGGGATGTATCGAATGTCACATATGTACATTTGGCTGCGTTCATATTATGCAAAAATTAGTTGAGATTTTTATTTCAATATGAGTACATGGCTCCAGATAATTTTAACTCTCTGAATAATTGGTGGATAGGTCTGAGCTAAATTCAGCATTGACAATGCGATGAAAGTAGGATGAAGGAAAAGTGTTTAAATGGTGTAACAAACCATTTCATTCATGACATGCTACAGAATTTTTGGATTAGATAACAGTAGCGATCAGATGGTCATAAAAATTCTTGAATTGGTAGTCAAGAGTATATTTGGGGAATAGTAAATAAATAAACAAGCTTTAACCTAATTCCTTTTCAGAGCTAAGTAAATGTATCCGAAGTACTTTTGGATATTCTGGAGTAAGGTAGTAAGACTCGTGGAATACCCTGCCCAGTGCCTAGTTGGTTCTGAGTACTAAAATATTTTCCTTTGGCTTTTCAAGACTAAAAATTTGGAAAGAAAAAATGAATAACATATGAACTATTGGCAACACATGAATTTGTAGCAATTGTTTACATCCAATTTCATCTGTAAACAACTACCTCCACGTTTGTTTTTGTCGTAATTTGCTCTCTACTGTCATTCGTTTGACAGCAACCATGTGTCATTTTCTTGAAACGTCAAGTGTCGGTTGTGATAGTGACGGATTGAGATTTCTTGAAGAAATCCATTTTCTTCAATTAAATCGGGCGAATATCTTCCTTTAGGATGAACTCCAGAGCACTTCGTAGTATTTGGCAACTGAATAGCCTGCATCAGCTGGGTAAATTGTCACCAATAACTTCGAGATGTTATGTAATCTCTACGAATCTTCGACCGTTTGTCTTCCCGGCACATGAGTTTTCGAGGGATTATACAGTAAAAGCTGCAATAAAGGACAAGGTGTCCAATTTGGAGCAAGCAGTGAATAAACTTCAAACAGATTTCAATATTCACGGTAATGTACATCCTGGTAACTATCAACAACTGTTGGAATCACTCCAGACTGGAGGTACCCTCACAGACGAGCAATGCATATTTCTCCTTGAGGCCTGCGCTGATTTAATGCCATCACAAAGTTCAGACAGTCGGATGCAACTATTTATGAAGTTATGGGAACATCTTAAAGCGTCGGGGTCATTGAAAAAACGACACTATATTGCTTTCTTGAAAGTTCATGCAGCAAATGGGGTTCCTTTGGAGGATTTTCGCAAGTTTCTTAACGAAAGTGGAATGACGGGAGATTCAGAGATGTATGAAAAGTTAATACAATTCGCCTGTGAGCTTGGAGATGTAAAGCTAGCTACTGAGATCTTGGCCGCAATGAGGGAAAAGTCCTTTTCTCTTACAGAAAATGTATTCAATTCTTTAATTTTAGGCCATTCGAGAAACAAGAACCTGAAAGAAGCATTAGCTGTTTTGGACACAATGAATGCTGCTGGGGTAATGCTGAGTTCATCCACCTACACCCAATTAATTGCAGCGTACATAGAGCATAACGACTTGGAAAAGGCAACCGAAACCGTTCAGCAATATTCTGGGCAGTTCAACCCAAATCAAATTGTTACACTTCTTAGAACTCTGACCACATTCACACAGAAGGAGCATCAAAAGCTCATGGAAGTTCTAATAAAACAACTACCTGCAGATTTTCTAAACGCCAAAGAGGTACCACCCTTGATTCGTAATCTGTGTACTGAACTGATTCATAAACAACGTATTGATGAAGCCAGAAACATCATAGCAGCTTTTCCTTGCCCGAAGTTTAACGAAAACCAAGATGTTGATACATTCGGTGTCTCCTTGTTGCAAGATCTTTTTCGCAGCAAAGTAAGTCACGCGAAAATTTTGGAGGTAGCTAAAAGTTTAATGGAAAGTGGAAAAAACTCACGCGCTCTTCACATTGCCTGTGACAGTATAATGCGACGGAATCCCGGTCAAGTACTCCCATATTTTCAAGCTTTATCCGAAATTGAACCTTTGAAACCTCATTATTTCTGGCCTTTGCTGTTGCACAGATTCCGTCAGAATGGCGAAGTGGGAGTGTTTAAGGCACTCAAAACGATGTCCAGTCTCGGAGTGAACTGTGACTACGAGACGTTGTCATTTTACGTACTCCCCCGATTGTCTATTACTCTAGATGATCCCCAGCAAGCCATTAAGAAACTGGAAGACTGCGGGTTAAAAACCTCACAAATGTTAACTCCAATCATATCTCACTTGATCTTCCAACAGAAGTTAGAAGAAGTAGTCAAAATCGCCTTGTTATACACCTCAAAACTGGACACAAAGCAGTTTATTCCTCTGCTCAATACCATAGCGGCTAGCATCCGTGCAACCAGGCGTTATCAAAAGTTCTGTGATGTTATTCACACACTTCACTTGAAATCGGAAGATCCCAAGATAGATTTTGTCGGCCAAGTTCTGCTAGAAATAATTGGGAATAACAAACTCCGTAATGACAACGCAATGCTTGGTCGTATAATTATGGATTTGAGTAGACTTGGATCACGAATGTCCGCCGCAGCGGTTGAAATACTCAGTGGACACCTGGGTAAAGGAAAAGAGGGCAAAACAGATAATGAAAATCTTCGTAAAACACTCTCTGAGATGATCGATCGCAAACTTAGTCTGCCAAAATCAGAGAACGCTGGTTCGTATATAGCTCATCCGAGAGATATGTCTTATGAAGAATTAGAATGCCATTTGGTAGAGCTGGAGGCAAAAGTTATGAATACCCGTGGTGTACTTCGACGACTACTGCAAATTTGTATTCGAGATGGAAAACTGGATAGAGCCGTTGAAATTAAAAAGAAATGCGATGAGGCGAAGGTGGATGTGAGTCCTGGAATGCTGGCAAGCATATTTGATATGTATACTAAATTGGAAGATTTTCCTGCTGCAGAAGCAAGCTACAAGCGTCTTTTAAAGACCTTCCCTGGTATGATTAAATTTTTATTTTTCCTTAGACTTTATATAAAGTGTATTTTTGTTAGGTTTTCTTCTTGACGAGCATAAACTTATTGATTTCGCCGCTCTAACGGTTAAGCAGAATAAACTAGAAGAAGCAAAAAAACTCCTTAGTGATCGGGCAGCCATCAGAAAGGTTTTCGGTGGAGATTACGTTATTAAGAACGTATGGAACCTTCTGACAAATGTGGCCCAATTAGCTGCCACACAGGATGATCTGCCGAAAAATAGAAATCTCACCAAAGAAGTTTTCTTTTTCGTGAAAAAACTTGGCTACTGCAACTCCCATAATGCAGTCCTTGGTCCAATAATTCGAGAATATATTCTTCGAAATGACATTCAGGCTGCTGTGAACGAGTTTAAGACATTGGCTGAAACTTTTCGACACACACCACTGCAGTTTGAATTGTCATCGCTTTTAGTACGTCTCAGCAATTCAGAAGACAATGAAAAATTTAACGTATCCCAGGCCGATGCCAAGAAATTATTGCAGCAACTAACTACAATAGTATCCAGTATACACGGTGCGGCAAACATGAACTCCTCACTTCTATTGGCCGTCGCTGAGTCAGGTACTGAAAATCAATTACGAAAACTACTAATCAATCCAGAGTTCAGGATAAACAACGAGATGTTAGTGCAAAACTGTAGTCATCTTAATAAAGAAGGAAGCATCAAAACGCTTATGAAGTTGGCCAAAGCTACTAGAGGTTTAGGACATGTAATTAAGGAACAAGATGTCTACAATATGTTACTTATGAAATTTGTCGACGAAAACAATTGTTCAGCTTCGTTAGAACTCTTTGAGAAACTCGAAGCTGATGATGAACTAAAGATGTCACAGGAATTCCTAAAAAATTTAGTCAATCTGTTAAAAGCCAATAAACTGGAAATACCAAGCAGTTTAGCTCTAAGAGCTCAGGTTATGTAAAAGATAAGAGTATTTTAGTTAGTTCTAATTATTATTTGTTTCTTTAAATAAATTTTGAAAAAAGGTTGAATAAGGTTTTTTTTTATACCTACGATTACAGATACGAAAGTTATGATAAAGAAAACGCAGTGAGTAACTACAGGAAAGAAACAATTGGGATTCTTCTGCAACAGAACCTCAGCTTAAACAACTGTTTAATAATTTTTTTTATTATACAAGAGTGTCGAATACCGAGTATTTAAAAACCTTCGAAAAGCATTGGATGTGTGCACACTCAGCATCGGCTTAGTCCAATTTATTCAACTAGATAATGGATTGTACATAACTTTCCCCGATTTATGATGCACAAAAGAAATAAATCAATGACCAAAAAGGGATAGTTTCAATTTGAAAGTCTACAAATGCCCTACATGGAGATATTCCGAAGGTGGTTCTAAAATTCTTTTCGGCTGGCAGATTAAAAGAGGATGTAGGGGTAGTAGCATGGCCGCTAGTTCATTGGTCTGACGTCTTTCTAATTAAAATTGATAATTACTGTAAAAATTGTAAGTAACTGCACTTGCAAGTGGTTAACAGATTAAAGAGTTTATGATTAAAATAAAACACAATTTTTGCACTTGACAGTAAATTCGCTGTACCTCAACCGCACTGAATATTTTTACTATGTTTATCATGATATAAATGAAACTCCCCTTTCATATATTATTGAAAAATATGGTAAAAGAAGTCACTTTTGTAATATCGCTCACAATTTGGAGGATTTGATGGCATAATTCTATAGTTACTTACATAGTGAGAAATTTTATATGGGGAAGTCACACTCGAAAATGTTCTATTGTTTTGGAAAGAATTTTCATTGAAAAATCAATGATCTGTCAAGAATTCGACTGTTGTTTCATTGTTGCACTTTCTATTTCCTATTGAACGCAGTTTGATATATTTTCATGTGGTTAATGTTTGTAATAAATTGTACCTTTCGTGAATCGGTACATGGTTGAAAAATATGTATCAATCCCTGTCTATTGCAAATCTAATCAATCCGTCTTTAAATTATCTACTTATTCTTTGATGATAGTAACTGAATTCCAAACTGTAGAAAATAAAGTGCCCGACTGGGCCGTACAAACTTGCACCTATATTTCAAATTCTTGTGTGTATTTGAGGTAAAAATAAATAAACGAGTATAGACATAAGTAGGAAAGCATATGTAAGTTGACTATAAGTAAACCATCGTTATAAGCAGATTGGCCAAAAACGTCATATATCATCTGTAGGATTTGATAAAGCTCTTGAAAATTAAGCATCGTCGTTACTTTTCCTTCAATTTCATTCATAAGTTCATCGCCTTTGAACTCCGGTGAATATGCGAAAACCCAAAGTAAGTCCCTAAAAATGTAACAATATTTTCTTTCTCTCTCTCTCTCTGTCTTTTAACCAATGAAAATGAAATTCGGATAAATCCAGTAGCACATGCGCACCAATCAAAACTGTATCGTAAGGAAAAAAAAAACGTTTCCATAACAACACCTGTGTTCTAGGAAAATCTTTTGCAATGGTATATAATTTTGATAATCGGTTCAGTAGGAAGGAGGGACAAAATTCATGTTTCCGTAATAATATGATATGAAAAGCGTTTTTTTGTTAAACTGACTGCAAGGAAAGTAGAATTTTAGGCCGTTTTAACCAAAAACGTGGTATGCCATATTATAGAGTTTTGTAAAAGAAGCCTAGATATGAAAATAAAACAGTAACGATCGAGAAAAGTTTTCGAGAAAAGCGTATTTTTATGAAGATGGCTATAAGTAAAGTACCTTTCAAAACAGTTTTGGTCTAAAACGTTGTATGCCATCTCATAGGGTTTGAAAAGCCTTATTCTAATATAAAATTTAATAAAAATCGTTGGAGCCGTTTTCCAATAAATTGGCTCCAACTGCTCGATTTCGCGAAAAATACCGTTATACTAACTTTTGGCCAAAAATGTGACACAGTTCCTGATAGAATTTGAGATGTTTAATCATATGTCAAAATCTAAATAAAATCGTTAAAGGCACTTTCAAGCAAATCGGCTTTTAGTCACCTTGGTCCTAAGTACCGTTATATCATACTCAGACCGAAACGTGGTACGCCATTATGTTGCATTACCTCGTACTAGTCCAAATATGAAATTTGAAATAAATCATTGAAGCCGTTTTCTCGCAAATTAACTTTTCGCCAAATTAAGCAGCACGATATATCATCTGATTGCAATTCACCAGACTAATTCAAATATGAAGTTTAATCAAAATCGTTAGAGCCGTTTTCGAGAAAATCCATTTTAACTGAAATCGGCCTTAAGTAAACTACCCTTAATTTTGAGGTTAGAATGAAAATTCCGATTTCGCCTCTAGGGATTATCGCACAGACCCTATATATGAAGTTCGATCTACATCCATCCACTCGTTTAGGCTGTAGCCTCGTGCACAGACAGACAGACAGACAGACGGCATTGGCGGACCTACTTTTTTGGACTTCTCCATTATAGTAATGTCAAGTTTGATTAAAATCTCGAGTTCCAAATTTTGCACGAATACAATACTTGCCCTATAGGTATAGGTGCAAGTAAAAATGCGCACCATGACAGCGAACTGTTTTTATGATGCAAATTCTTTATACGTTGATACTTCATACTTCTATTACACATTACGCGAGGCTTTTGTGAATTATGTACATTTAAATAATTCTATTAAATTAAACACTAAACAAAAACAAAAATATCAGCATCACAGAAATTCATGATGCGCAACTTGCGCAGCTGATTCATTCGTGATGCATTTTGAAAGGTGATTGCTTTGCAAACACTGCTTTTGTTTGCATTTTGGAGTTCTTAACGTTGTAGTACTGCATTTTTAAATTCAGCCACTACGTAGTCCTCTTCATCGATCCGATTCGGACTTGAGATTCGTGTTTGCAATAATTGGTACCCAACTTGTTAAAAGATAAAACTCGGCTAACATTAAACAGTTATGTTAAAATACGTTTCTTACGAAAATTTTATCGTGATAAAGGAGATTACACACATAAACTTTAAAACACTTTAAGGAAAACTCACTGAAATTATTATTTGTTTTTTTTATTTTTTATTTAAATGACTTGGTTTTTATGTTTAATAATTTTATTTGATATACAACAGACAGAGTGTGCCTTTGACTTGTTTTGTTTTTATTTTATTTTTTTTTGTATATTTTTACCTTGACTAAGTTTTCTCCATTGATTTTTAAAAAATATTTATATTTTTTTTTGTGTATATATATGCACATATAACATATTTATGTACACATATACACATTTTTCTCTAGCTATCCAAATGAAATAATTTAAGCAGTAAAAAAAAGAGAACAAGGAGTACACAACAGCAAAGGAAATTTAAAAAAAAAAAAGAACTAAAAGCTTTCAAGGGGAGTGGTTTTTTTTCGATCTACTCTCTCGATTCAGTATAATTACAAATCTGTTTTCTCTTGCAAGCACCGTAAAAAAAAATCAATATCAAAACAAAAAAAAAACATATTTTTCAAAATTAGAAATTCATTATTACAAACTGTTGTATACCAAAAAAAAGCAAACGAAAAATACCTTAAAATAATTAGAAATTAATTTAATACAATTTAATTTATTGTTTTCAATATTAATATGTACTAACTTAACCATTATTAGTGTTATAATAATATATTTATAATATATGTTTTAAGGTTATTTATTTTTTTGTTTGTTTTGTTTTTCTCTCCTTTTTCATTTTATGATTTCTTGTTTTTAATTTGCTTTATCTCTTAATATAAAACAATAAAAGTAAACTAACTAGAAATATTTAAACGTATTTTAATTTTTAAACTTTAATTCATTTAAACGATCTTTTAAATGAAAAAAATTCACGAGTTTACGATAGGCGCGTGTATACATATACTTTTTTGTTTGTTTGTTTTGTTTCTATTGACTTTAAGATGGTTGTTTAGCTATTGTTTGTTCATATTGATAGGATGTGATTTCTTTGTCAAAGTGATAAAATAAAAACATAAACCTTTTAATTATGAAATCTTCACAGCACATTCAAAAAATATTCATTTTTTTTTGTTTAATTTATACTTATTTTGAAACTTTAAAAATTAAGACTTGCTTAGGTAAGGTTTTGTTTTTTGATTTATGAGAAAAAAAAATTGTTGAATGAATTGATGTTAGGTCCGTTTGCTTTTAATTTAATTTGTTTGTCTACACTCTCTTTAATGCTTTCCTTATAGTTAACAATTTTTGCTTTTCTATATTTTACTTTATTTTTTAATAACTTAATTGTTTATTAAATATATGTTACATTATAGCTGTCCGTAGATTCATTTGAGTGTATTTTATGTGTGTGGCTGTGTGGATCTATAGTGTAGTGATTCGTAGCTGCCCTAAATAATAGTTAATAATTTTTTTTTTCTTATATTTTAATTTTTTCTTTACTACGTAATAATTTTTTTTTTTCTTTTCATATTCTTTTAGTATTTTTAAGGACACAAAATTATCGAAAACCGCTTTAATAATTATACATTTAGGTCGTATTTACTATATATGAAAATTTAGTGTATTTTATATTTATAAATATACATAGATATTATATTACCGACTACTAAAACTCCCTTCTATAATATATAAAATATTATAAATATAATTATTTTATTTTATTTTTTAGCAAGTTAATGAGATACTTATATGTGTACATCTAATATTATTAAAATATGTACATATACGTATATTTAAGTTTGAATATACATATTTATATAGAAGAGAGCTTCAGCCAATAGCAGCTACTCAGTCAGTGGTAAGGAAGCCGTATCTTGTTAGAAAAAAAAAAAAAAAAAAACAAAAGAAAGAGAAAATAAATAAATAAATTAGATCCATGCGAACAGAATATCGGGTTTGATTTATTATTGCTGAGTATGCGTGTTTGCCCTAACAATAGTCCCAAGGAACACATTTAGATTGAAGGAAGATCAATTATTAACAAAATCCAAATCTACAAATTGAGTTTTATGTTGAAAAAAGGAAAAAATTATATTATCAAACAAAATATGAGCAATATTTTAAGCAAATTACTAAAGGGTAAGACGCAACCTTACAAAATGAAACCACCTGTGTATTACAGGCGAATTGTGTATCTCCTAATTCAACAAACTTTATTAGTAATAACTTAGGAAAATATCACTTGTATAACAAATGATAGGTATTCAACATAAAGTCCTAAAGTCAGCAAAACCTCTCGCTCTAGACTTGATTTTCCCAGACAACTAAAATAACTCTCTGAAGAGGAATTATTTATTATAAAGTTGCGCATATCTTTTCGCAGCTATGCTGTAGTGACTAGGTTTGCGCAAGCAAAAATTTAAGAGATCCGGATTTTATTACTTCAAACTGGGGCGTTCAATTAACAACAACAAAAAAAAAATAAGTGAGTCAGCTGCCTTAATGCGTTTGTTACAGGCAAATAAGGGAGAACGGTTTTCATGATTAAGTCGTAATGTTTTTGTTTTTTTTTTTTCTTTTTTGCCTAAGCTTATTAAGTTGATTTTTTTTTACATTTTTATAGTTTGTAGCAAATTTTGTCATAAATATGATTTTTGTTTTTATTGTTCTAATATACACGGTTAAGGACTATGCATTTATGCATATAATTCACTGCAAATATTATATTTATTTTAATCGTATATATAATTTTGAATTGGTTTTTTATTTATATATATATATATATGTATGTATGTATGTATATTTATATTGTACAAGATATTTTTTTAGTAAGAGAATAAATTAATCCATTTGTTTTTTTCTATTTTTTTGCAAATGTATTTTTTTTTTCAACAAAATGACTACTTAAATTACTTTAATGATCTTTGCTTGCTCTTTTTGTCTTGTTTCCATTTTTACTTTCGTTTATTTCCTTTTGAATGGCAAGAAAGGAGTAAAATGTATTCTCTTAAATATTTTATCAGTGTTAACGTAACAAAAATGAAGACTAGTGAGGAAAATACCGTGAGAATGAAAACAAGCATATTCCACTGTTTAGATTGAAAATGTAAGGAATTATTGGTATTTTATCAGCTTGGGAGTAAAGAGATATGACTTCAATAGGTTTTATGTTTTTATGTGGTCGCCATTCGGTAATCTAATTGGTAATATAGGGAAACGAATTGTTTTATTCGAATAAAAAAACAAAACGCAAATGAATTGGGAGGAATATGATCGAGAAAAGTACTAGAGAAAATTGGTATACAAATACACAGTTATATAACTTATATTGACTACCTTGAATTACCGCCTAAAATCTTGGGGAAAAACTGCGTTGCAACAAGACCTATCAAATTTTCTTTCTAACTATGACCGTTAACATTTTTTTTTAATCAAATCTTTTGTTTGTAACTACAATTCCCGGCTAAGACATAACTGCCATACATATTACATTAAAAAAAAGACTTAATCATTGCTCTATTCACGTGTACACACACCATGAATTACAGTATCACTTATTTTTTTTTTTTCTATCAAAAAACACATTTTCTTACATAGTATGTATCTACCATTAATGCAAAAATGGTTATCCCCTCACAAACCACCAATAG
Organism: Xylota segnis; assembly: GCA_963583995.1. Lineage (NCBI taxonomy): Eukaryota > Metazoa > Arthropoda > Insecta > Diptera > Syrphidae > Xylota > Xylota segnis. Next base: position 59,932,828 of record OY757237.1, read on the forward strand.
AATAAAACAAAAATACATTTATATTTATGTTGTTTCTGACACAATGCGTACGAAGAATAACTACATTTATCTTTTTACATTATTTTTTTCTTTTTTTTTTAACAAATAAAAATTTTAACTTGGTATTATATAATAATTTGTGTCATTTTACCCATGATTTATGCATTGCTTGTAAATATCAGTGTTATTATTTGCATATTATATAATAGATAGAAGATAGGATCGATTGCGCATTAATTTGTTTTAATTCTTTATTTATTTATTGTTATTGTTTCTGTATTTCATGTTCATCATTACGAATTATTATATTGTTTATAACATTTTGTTTCATATTATATTGTAGGTTTATAGAATAAATGTATAATGCTCTTTAATAATGACAATTGCTAATTAAAATACTAATTATTATTGAATTTATTTTAATGAAAATAATAATTGTGTGCAAGAAATAAGGAGAACGCAAAAGGAAATGAGCTAATTTATAAGCCCTTCATCACTCGTACATTATTAATTCTTTGATTTTGTTTTTTTTTGTTTTCCTTTTACTTTCATTTAAAACCAAAAAAAGTATGTATGTATATAAATATTTACTGGGTTTTATGCACGTTTTCCTGATATTCATTATATTAAAACGATCCCGTAAGATCGATACAATCAAGTAAATAGCATTGGTAATTATATTACTTGTATTTTTCTTTTTGTTGATAAAAAATTTAGAAATCCTAGAACTATTTTACCCATGACTTGATTTTATTGTCCGTCGTAAAATTGTGTTACTTCACTATTAGCTACTTCTTCCCAAGCTGAAAGAAAATTTGTATTTATCTGATGAATATTGCAAAAAAAAACATTTATTAAATGTAACATATAAGGATAAAGAGAGAAATGTCGGGATTCGTGTAAATTGTGTGAATGATGAAGATAAAAGCAATTAGTCTTGAAAGAAGGAACTCAAAGAAGCGATACAATTCTCAGCACATAGGAGGTCTGAAATCGGATAGGCCGTATCAAGGGATCAAGGGATCAAACCGGGATCGATTCAGAAAAAAAAACAAAAAAAAGTAAGAAAAACACGAGTTAAACAACATTAGAAACGTCATCTGCGTTGCAGCAGTAGAAAACGTATGCTGACTGAAGTGCAAAACAAAATTCAAAAATTCACATTTCGTCTAGCTCACCGAAATCAATCGGATTTTCATTCAAAGTTCACTATTTGCATATTTGAGCTTACATTGATCCCAACATGGTGTAAGAAAGAACCATACTATATGATTGCAATAAATGATGCCCTGTTCTTTGACCAAGATCACAGAAATTAATGGAAATTGTTTTGAATTCACTTGACAACTTCTAAGCAAAGATTTGGAGAAGAATAAATGATAAAAGAATGGTAATTGAAACTTTTCGTTGTAAGCGTTTATCTATTTGCACATATGAATTCAAAATCCTTGTTAATGAGTATACCCTTCAGGGCATAGATAGCATATCAGCGATAGTGCTTTCTCATAAATTAAAGGATTTATACCGACAGTTTCGAATGAAGATATATAAATAAAAGAAAGAAATATGTACTTTCAGAAACTTTTAGACATAACGATGAAAAACTGATCACATTTTAAAGCGTGATGAAGAGAGGATATGGCTTATCAAACAAGACGCAGAATCACCAACTGACAATCTTAGACAGACACAATGTTAAGTAAATTAGTGCATAGGATGTGTGTGGTTTGAGTATCACAAGTAAAAATTAACAAACACATAATTGGCTAAGTAATTCGTTAAATTTTTTGATCTACAAAAAAATAAAACTAAACTCACCTGTGCAAATGAAGTTTATAATCGTTTCATTATTTTGTATCGAACTAATAGGCGTCGCTAAAGTTGGCGGTATAAAATGCACATCAATTTCCTTCCTTTGCTGTTGTTGTCCTAGAACTCCTCCTCCTCCTCCGCCACCTGCTCTTCGGCTGTATTCTTTATTGCTATTCATCTGACAAAGTGATGCTACAGATGATGGCGGTGAAGTAACTTCTTGCCGATTACTATAACTAATGAAATGATTCGCATTACTATTATTATTTATATTGTTTAGTTGTGTTGTTGTTGTTGTTCCCATTGGTGGTAAATTACTGCTGCTCTTCGTCGTATAGTTTTTATTAATCACAGAAGTGTTAGTTTGTTCGGCAGCAACACCTGCAGCTTTCTTAGCTGCCGCTATAATTGCTGTTTCAATATCATCACAAGTCTCGAGCTGTTGCGACGGTAATGATGCAGTGATGCAATTGTTACTATTTGTTTGTTGTTGACTGTTACGTTTGTTTATTGTGGAAACTCTAGTGTTAGAGATACTATTTGGAGTTGGCTTGCTTTTGCTACTATCTACTAACTCGGGCTTTTGCTGATTGTATTGTGGAGAAGACGAGGAAGTCGTTGTGGATTTGGACGTTTTGCCTGCGGTTGAGGATGCCGATGAAGAGGATGATAGTGATACAGGAACATTTTCTACATAAGTGGACGATGAAGAAGACGCCGAGGAAGTTGATGACGACGAGGAAGATGATGATGAAGCAGATGATAAAGATTCTTTGGATGGCGATGTCGATGCGGATGAGTTTACAGCATTGTTACTCACAGTATCTGCGGATGAAGATCTATGTGTGACAACCGTTGTTGTTCCAGTGACTTGCTGATTCGTTTTCTTTCCCTTTGTACCATCGTAATTGTTACATATCCCACTATCAGACGATTGGTCTATGACCAACGATGAATTTGGCGATGATGTATGATGCATTAGCAGCATTGTATCGTCACTATGGTTGGCCACATCGGAAGCGGTACTGCCAGTAGTGGTATTGAAATTACCACCCGAATCATCGAAGCTCTGCAATGTCGAAATTATTGCGGTCGTGTATCGTTTTTGAGATACTTCTGGAGGTGGCGGCGGCGGCGGTTGCTGTAGTTGTGGCTGACTATCATCGAAAAGCCTCAGTTCCTCTTCGTTAAAGTCGCCAAATGTAAATTCGTTACCAATGCATGATGATAGACCACCAGCAGTTGTATCATCATTTAATATAATCACAGCTGGACGATTTGAAAATTTGTTACTACTACTGTTATTACTAGAGTTATTATTATGACTATTACTACAACTAGATTTATTATTATTAAAATTATAATTACGATGATTATGGTTTATTTGATTTTTATTATTTATATTGGAGGCGGAGAAGGACGTTGTCGATGATGTTGATTGCGTTACTGAGGCAAAGTTTTCACTGGATTTTTCCTTTTTACTCTTTTTCGTCGTTTGATGTTGTTGTGTGTAATGTTGTTGTTCTACTAGTACATCCTCAATTGCTTTGGTATTTATTTTAGATTTTTTACTTGAAGGAGCAGTATTTCCAATTGATATACCGACTGGGTTGTTAATACTATTCAATTGAACGGAGATCATACCAGACGGAGGAGTTATTGTCATGACTCCTACTGGCTCAGATCCACAAGCATTTGCAGTGCTGTGTCGTTTAACAGTCTTTTCAAGAGCTGGGTATTGATCGATGCTGTTGTAAAATCTATAAGTTTCCACACTCTTTGATTTTTGTAGAGGCATTTGCTGCTGCGACTGGTGCTGCTGCAGCTGATGATGTTTTTCTGTTGGCTTAATGACGTCGATAGGTGTTGCCTTCTGAGACACATTCTCTGGAAAGCTCTCATCGGTTTTGCCTGTTGACGTCAGACTCTGGGAGTAGGAAATCTGTTTTACAATTGTGCTAGTGCTGCTGGTGGTACTACTACAGCTAGTTCCACCTCCGTCGTTTGATATCAATTCTGGAAAATCGGTTTTTATACTCTTCTTCGATTTGTTCGTCGCAGTATTAACAGCAGGCACAACAGTAGTATTGATTTCTAATTCTGTGTGCGAAGAGTTGTTGCTGCTGGTGTTTGATGTGGTGGAATCAACGGCTCCTCCTCCAGGAGAAGCGACCACATCAGTCGTTTCTGTTTTACGTGCGATCTCGGCATATGATCGTGGTTGATTTTGGTGATGATGATGCGCTTGGAGAGGGCTGCGTCCACCTGCTGATTCGATCGGAAGTGAATGCACCGAATCCAAATCACTAGAATCTGATTTTTCAGAAGGCGGCATTGAAGAAGTCGATTTCCGGCGCGATTTATCATTACTGTTGTTATTATTAAATGAACTTATGTAAACGTCACGATCATTGCTGAAATTCGAATGATATTTTCTGTTTTGATAAATTGGGTTCTTCTGAGGGTTGCCGGGATTATTGTTCCTACCATCTTCGGGGAGTTGTCGCTGTTTTTTGGGTTTTTTCTTTTTCGTAACAACATGAAACTCGGCAGATTCACATGAAATTGATTCCATTGAAAAAACAAGGTTAGTGTCACTTTTTTTGCGCTTTTCAACTACCTTCTCTAATTTTTCACCAAATTCCTTATCCTTTTCCTTTGATTTTTTCTTCTCCTTGTCCTTTGCCTTCTCTCTTACCTCTTCGATAGCATTATTTTCACCCAAATAAGTAAGTTCCTCTGTTCCCCATGACCGTCTTTCACCCTTTCTGTTAGTTCCTGTATTTCCTGATGGTGGCATTTGTTTATCTTTGCTGTCCACATTCTTATTCTTAACATTACTTTTGTTCCGCATGGTTACATCATAACCATCCAGTTTTGAGCATGTTCTTAGCTCCTCCAAGGAATTACTTCTCTTTATTTTACTTTTCTCTTTGTCTTTGTCTTTTTCCTTTTCTTTATCTTTCTTCTTTTCCTTTTTTTTATTGTTGTTATCAGCAAATTTAGATACCTTATCATTCTGTTTCGTATCCTCAGAGCTCTCAATGTATTTTACAAGCTCTTCAATGGGATCTGAACCGCGATAGCCCTCGACCGATCGCACATCCAGAGTTTTCGTATTTCGTTCCGATTGTGGTTTCTTCTTTTTAGCCTTCGCCTGCGACTGGCTTGTTGTGTAGGTCGTGTTTAGAGAGTTGCCGTTCTCGTCGATTTGTTTCTGATGAAGAAAAGGAAGGATTAAATTTTATTAAAACACACTTACACACACGCCTCAAGTGTACGCTCACCGAAATCGTTTTCGTGGCGGAAAATGATTGCATTTTGACGAGTTCGGATTTTTCGCCCAACACTGATTTGCATGCCTTGTAGTTTTCATCTAATGGTATATAGCTAGCGTCTACAGTGCTTTTGCCACGTTCTAAGGTTGTAAAGTGAACAGCTTCATCAACATAACAAGTAGTGTTGTTGGGTGAAAAATCACTTCTGGTCAAAACCGAACCGATAATGTTCGCCCGAGGGATTTTCATTTCAATTCCATCAAAACGATCGAATTGAATACCCTAAAAGAACAAAACGATTTGTTTTAACAATTCCCGCTTTGACTAAGGTTACATTATATTTTATGTATGTATGTATGGTACTATAGTAACTACTACAAGTAGAGATTTAACAAAAATCTTAACACTTTCGCAGACAATGAAATTTTTAGGGTGGGCGCTAATCAGAAGATCAATTTGATTTGAAACTCTTTTACTTTTTTATGCAATGAATTGCGGTAAGAGAGCGAAATAAAAAATGCACTGCAACATTATCGAATAAGTTGCCCACAAAAGTGTTAAAAAACAAAAGCAGGAATTGCCGTGCGTTTAAATAAATAAAAAAATCATGCTAACCTGCGACAGCAAATCATTATGTGGGTCAATGTAATTTTCATTCATTTCGATCACTGTATCCCCGCTATCAGATACTACGGCAGTGGCGTTAGCCAGGGCGGCACACGTTGCGCTTGTTGCGCTTCCAATCGTTGCTGCAAGCGAAATAGGACCAATTGCTCCTTCGCAGGTACCACCGCAACCACTGGCGACGGCTGTATCGTTCTTATTTGATGCCGAACAAACGCTAGTAACTAATGATATCTCAGCAGAACCACCACTGCATACCGTTGTCGTCGTAATGTTTGCACTAGTAACTGAGTTTCCTGTTGCAATTGTTGCCGGTGATGTCCCACCACCAGCTGCTACCAAGCAATTTGTCGTGCTTGTGTTAGTTACAACACGTGACTCGTTCTTACTGCGTCTTTGTTTAATTTTTTCTTCATTCATAAAGGGTTGTTCGTATAGACTTAGACTACAATTAGAGACATTAACGTTACTCGGCAAACTGCCACCTTCACGCTGTCGGGACGAAACTGATAAATTTTTTTTTGGACGTGAATTATGATTGTGATGGCGATTGCGTGTTCCAACAAAATTATCACTATCGAGTGGGTCGTTACGCACCGCTTCGACTAGATCTTGTAAGGATCCACCTTGTTTTTGGGTATTCGAATTCGAATTTCGCCGTGTGTATCGCGAAGTTAATGCTCGTAATGTGAATTTCTGATCTTCCTTTTCACTTTCTGCTTGTTGCAGTAATTGCTAAAATAAATAAAGTTCAAAATAAATATTCAGTGATAATTTATGTAATGAGTTTAGCTGGAACTTACTTTGAAAATTTCACTTTTGTTTTCTTTATCACGTGGACTTTTGTACGAATAAGCTTCGTCTAAGAGTTGTTTGAAACGACGATAGTCCCAATCGTTTAATTTGCTTTCTTCCCTGGTTTCCGATTTCTGAAAGTTAGTAAATGTCCATTAAATTTTGAGATAAACCACGATTTTAGTTCTTTTTCTTAAATCCCTGAATTGATTGAGAATATGAATTTTTGGTCGCCTACAAATAATATGCTGGTGAGTTTTAATTATTTTTTTTTCTTCTGAAAACTGTCTCATGTCGCGAAGATGGCCGGCGTCGCTCAAACAACCGTTACCATCATTCTAAAAAGGAGAATCACGAATCGCACCTAAGTGCAGCAGTAAACCAATTTTTTTAAGTATTCTCACTATACATTATTAAACTCATTTTTACTGAAAATCAAGAATACGCGACTAAAATTAAGCTGAACGTGCTCGATCTAATTACAAAAATAATTTAACAGAGAAACAATTACTTATTCTCACTTTTGTCAATAATTATGAGTTCGATAGCACTTTAAACTATTAACAATAAATAATTTGCTATTTCCACGTTCCCCGAGAGGTGAACCACTAACACTTTTAGATAACAGCAAAAAAACCGTTGGCAGCACAACGATCGCAATGAAGTCCCTTTTTGTTTAGTATCTCTGTCTCCTTCATCCAGTTGAGTGTACATACGAATCTCAAACTCAACCATCTCAAATCAACTCGAACTCACCCACCAATGTCCCAAACATCGTTTATTTGAGTGAAATCAAAAAACTCATATATAAAATATGTTGATACAGTACAGTTCACTGGATTAAAGGCACGAATCATTTTATTGTTTTTTTTTATCCAATAAAGCGAAGAGAAAGATTCTTTTGGGTTCAGTAAGATGAATGAGAAAGAGGATTTAAATTCAATTAGTTTACCCAATTTTCAAACAAGTTCTGTTTAAATACTGATCAATATTAAACAATCTTGAACTCACTCTTGAACATGGTAAGGTTCCTAGGATATGAAATTTCAAAGAATCATTGAAAGTATTAAATGCTTTTTATGTCTGTGCAGAACCTTTGGGGGAAAACGGGCACCGAAGAGTGAAACACAATATGATTCTTAACCATTTGGGCTCTAAGCTTGGGTACTCGCTAATCGAAAATTAACAGAATTCCACTTAGAAGCGCTGCAAAAGCGGAGTCCTTGAAATCAAACTGCCAAGGAGTTGATCATACCGCATACCTTTAATCAAAGGCAATAAAGAAATTATGCAATTAGTAATGTTATATAGCATACAGAGTTATAGCCAGGGAAGTAGTGAAAAAACGTTGGTGTTGTCTGAGAATCGAATCTTGAACGTCTAGCACAATAATCACTGAGCCACAGGGCGCAAGCCAAATGCCTATAGCTGATGCTTGAGTGGGCGCTGTGGCTCAAGTGGTTAGTGCGTTGGACTACAGAGCGAGGAATTCGAGGTTCAATCCCCAGACAACACTTAAAAAAATTGTCTGACGACCCCTCCCCTCGCGAGCTTCTGACAAACAGCCGGGACTATAATGAAAAATCTTCTCAAATAACAAATGAGCCCTTAGGACACGACATTAAAGAGTCCCAAGACTCATTGCTACCGAGAAGCTAAGCCCTGGATTCCATGAACCTGTTGTGCCAAAAATTTGTATTTGTATTTCGATGCTTTCACTTTTTTGTTTAGTGCAGTAAAAATCCAATAGCCTCAAACTTTTAAATGGCTGCTGCCGTTGCATGCCAAAATACTTTTAGCGATCAATGAGGAGACTAAATTAAGTATACGTACATAAATGCTTCTAACAAGAAGGGAAGTAACACCAGTGACAAATTGGACAAACCGTCATAGTAGAACTACTTTGGTTGTGCTTTGAGTTCTTTAAACATGACCTCAGTAATCAAAGGTAAAACAGAAAGAACGTTTTTTATCGAAGATATCTTTTTTGCTGGCTGAGGTTGAGGTTTAATTATAACTCCACTTAAGTACTCGTAAGTAAGTACATGTGTCACTAAAGACCATTTCATTTCTTAAATAGGTTTTGCTAGCAATTATGGTGCACAAGAAATGTTGACCCTCATTTTTTAGTGCATCGGACATTAGGGTTTTAGGCTCAGAGCAAACTTCTGTCATGAACCCAATGATTTGCACAGTAAGTCTCTGGCGATTTGACGACTTTTCGTGTGGTCACTGCTGTATCTAGTTGTAATGACAAAAGTATAATGAATAAAACCAATGAACTCTAGGTATAATATATATATAGAATATATGTATGTGCTGTAGTTAAGGTGGGAGAGATCGTGGTAAAACGGTGCGAAAATGAAATTCGTATCATTCCTCCCCAACAGTTTCAAATACCCTCTTGGAACTGCACATCCTATCCTGCAGTCCCCATTTGAATCCTATCGAAAACATCCGTCCAGATAAATATTTAATTTAAACAAGAACACAGGGGTTCCTTTTTCATATGACAAATTCTGTTATCTTGTGTCCAAGTTCAAAGTTTTGTCAATAAAACAATGTTTTATATTTGTAATTCTAGTATTAAAGTACTTTTGACTAATTGGAGGAGTTCAAGGGGTTATCATGCCCTTAAACTATTACGCAGCGTGAACAAGGGTATTAAATTACGCCAAACGTACACAATCCGTAAGTGGGAAATGTATAAACATTATAAATATTTGCAGAGTATCGGTTTTTGAAACTCAGGTTTCAGTATTTATTCCATGGTATTCGTACTGAGCGGGGAGTTGTTGCACATTTTTGCATTTAAATATCAGTTTTTATTCAGTCCAGATGGAGTTGAGGTGCGTTAAATTCATTCACACCATAACTAAAAGTAATGCCATTACACCTTGACCAGACTTTAAACTGAAAATTAACTGTTGTTAATTCTAAGAATCATAATTATGTATAACAAATAAGACATCATTAATCTATAATGCCGTCCAGGAGACAGTAAACGGTTGGAAGCATGAAACGCATCCAAAGAACATCATATGTACAAAACTTTATGTGGTGACCAAATTTTTTGGCGTAATACTAATTACCAAGGAAAAATACTTACTACTTTGAGTAGAATGCAGTTGTTTTCAACTTGTAAAACGAACTAAATCACCTCAATGTGTCGCGTGTTTCAAGTACATATACACGCATTGACTTTACACGCCATTTCACTCGCTTAATACTAGATATGTACTACATTCAGCATGGTTTTTGGCGTAAACTAATATTTCCCAGAGGTGGAGTTACAGATTTTTTTTATCTGAATGAGTAAGATACATATCTACGTACACACATATGTATGTATTTAGTATGTACCTGAACTAGCGAAGAAATAAAAATAAATAAATTGAAACAATTAAAGAAAAAATAATGTGAAAACGAATGGTGACCTCACGACGTAAAAACAGTAAGAGGACAGTCACCAGTTCGAAATAGAATTACGCACAGCCAATCTGTAGGTATGATTCTACATGTGTTTACTTGAACTCTGCTTAAAACAACACAAATTTGCAAGAATATATTGATCGCCTATTAACAAGTATCAACTCACTACTTATTAAAGGCATTTAACTAAGCGTACTGTGGATTTGTCCTCCACCATATTTTTTCATCGGAACCTTGGTAAAAATCACCCATAATAGACTCGCTGTTGTGTTACACATGAGAATGGAAACACGTTCCTAATCACTATTCAGTCTCTAATAGAGTATTACATCAAATTTGTCACGAAATTAGAGCGATAATTCAGTAACCTTCGATTGCAGAGAAAATTACTATGTAATTGTATATGCATCACTTCAAAAACGTGCAACTATGTTCGAATTATTTCGATCTGAAATAAGACTTATATAGCCTAGAAGATCATCAATGCGAAACACCTCACACTAGCCCACCAATTCGTCTTAATAGAACAAAACCAAAAGATATTACTCATTTACAATTAGTTAATAATAAGATTAATCACAAAAAAATATACACATGTATGTATAGATAAAGTTTAGCCACTAAATATCCCTTAACCTAATGCAATTATGTACTTCCCCCTATTCATTAGAAAAGAAAAAAAACACTTGCTGCAACTCCCCTTTATTATATCTACATAATTCACGAAAGGACATTTCCTTATTGCACTTTGTCCCAGCTAAAAAGGACTAAAACGAAAAATAAAAACGCCAAAGTAGAAAGAAAGCATAAAGACAGCAATTAATTGGAAAAAGGCGAAAAAGTAGGTTATTTTTTGCCGCATTATTTTGTATTATATGTCGATGATGTCGTAATGGAATCACAAATCTATTTATATTTAAAGAGAAAACAACAGCAGAAGCAGCATCAACGGCGGCTAAATCATGAAAAATATTAAGATTCTTTTTAGCAACGCATCAGTTCAGTTGAATTTATTTTATTCAATTCTTCATCTTGTACTTAATTAAACTCTATCCCATTGAGACAAAACAACTAATGATATATGCATATTAATTATTAAAAAATTTCTTCTAAATTCAATTATAGTGTGATCAAAGTTCTGTTTAGCCTCTTGCCTTGTGCTTAAAGGTCGAGTAAAAGCTATTCCTTGTATTCTTTACCTTAAACGCTAATCATCATAACAATTCTGTTTGATGACGACATGTCTTAATTCAACAATTTTTATTTATTTTTTTTTCTATTTTTTGCATAAACTGTTCGTTTAATGAAATAAAAATGAGGTATCCACCGCAAATGATTGCGCATGATATTATTTATCCATGATCTAATTCTGTTTGCTGTTTTTATGGAGAATGAGAGATATTTGGTTTGGTTGTCTACGCTTTGGGGTTTGTTTTACTCACTTGGTTCACTTCTCACATTGCATACGCAACTTTTCGACTTTTCATTTTATTGCAAATAAATATGTATACGTACATATGTACAGGGAAAATGATTGATGACAAGAATGAAAACTAAAACGAATTGATTCTGTTTTCTTTGAACACAAGCTGAATGCAATTTAAAAGATGTTACACGATAGCACATTCAGATATTAGTCAGTCGCGCATGACTTTAGGCGAACATATGTATAAATGCACAACATTTGTGGTGCGCGAACTAGGCTAATTTTCGTTAGCATGTTCAGTGAAATCGAGCTCTCCTACAAACAAATACAGCTAATATTGAGGTACGACCTTAATTACGATTTTAACAAACGTATTCAGTCTACGTGAACCTTAGGTTGACCTTCTTCTGTTTAACCAGTGATCATTGGAAATATTCAGGAAATTTTTGTAACTAAGCTTCGTTTCTATGTATACCAACTTTGTAATAACGTCGGCTTAACATTCTAGCACCAGTATTATATTTCATTAGACTAGACTTTGTTAACAATTTCGTTGAGAAGACAATCCGATAGAAATGCGGTCGAAAGGACGAAGAATAGAATTACGTTAATCATTGTTTCATGCGTAACTGATATATTTTTTAAATTCTTTTCCAACGTACGCACACAGTGTTTGGGGGGAATGGGACAATTGGACAATAAAACGATCAATATCTCGGAAATTCTCTGAAAACTGGATCGAATAAATAAACAAATCGAATAGACGTAAGAGTAATGTTTAGTAAATAGAACGAAAAGCTCACTAAATTCTTCGCAACGTGTATACATACTCTTTTTTATACCCTACATAAACAACTTTCATATTTGTTCTTTTGAGAAAAAACGCATAATAGATGTAAGATTGACCACTTTTTCATAACTTCTAATATTTCATCCACATATTATGTGTGGCCTTCCATGTCCACTTTCATTTAAAAACGGATTTTTATTATATTTTGCAACTAAAACTAACCGTAGTAAGGCTGACAAAAAGTTATAAGTACAGGGTATCATATCATCCGTTCCCCACGGATTGTAGCTTTTCTGTCTGCTTTTATTTATAGTTCTTAATTCATTTAACGCTAATGAAAGCGTTTGGGTAGCGATTAGCGCCATTATTTTTTTCTTTTGCATATTTGTAAAGATATGTATTAACTGCAGGCAAACCTACTGCGGTAAAAATATAGGCAGGGCGCTTGACAAAATGAAGGTAACAACCAGTTTAGAAGCCTGAAATATGTTAGATTGTGCGTACCATATAAACACAATTAAAACCAATGGCAAATTATCTCTCGAAGATGAGGGTGAACATGTGCTAAAGGGTATAATTTTTGTGTATGTAATGTGTACACAAAAAAGAATTGAATTAAAACAGCACCTGTCTACATGCATATTAAATGTAAAAAAACAAAACATTTACAAAGTAGATGTTTTTTGTTGCAATGAATTTTATAAATAATTTTCTTTTTGAAAATTATATGTACGTTCCAGGACTTTTCAATCCGCCGAGACATTGAGTGTGGAATACAATCTATTTTACATAATTAGTCCTTACTTTCAAAGTATTGGCCACCAATATCGACTTCTACTCATTCTATAAATCTAGGAATTCCTTCGGCAATGATATGGTGGACGCGTTTTAACCGCAAAACTAGTCTTTTCCGAGACTGGAAATACCATCTGAGAGGCATGTTTTCCTCGACCAAAGGAAATATGAAGTATTTTCCAATATGTTCCCATATTAGAATTAAGTCATGGCGTCGCGAATTCGAAAAAAAGGGATCGATGTAGTACCAAGAAAAAATGCCCCACACCAATATAGTCCACCTCCGTGGTTAATTAGTTTTCTTTTATAGCGCTCATGAAATTTATTTCCTTTTGCCGAACGTTACGTGCACACTCTGAGGAAAACAGATTGACCTTACTTACATACGTCGCCCCATCAAAGGTTACGCAATTTGTTAATCCCTTCCGGACCTCTCCAAAGGCGGTCGGTTAAGGAAAATTAATTTTTCAAACCCTTATCTCCTCTCTGACAATAAAGGCGTATTCCTTGCAACTTGAAGATTGGTTTTCTGAAGTCTTTCACGAATTATGCTACCCTTTCATTTAAACGCAGTACGCGGTGGTCTATAATAGGCGAAGTCTTCTTGATTTTCTATTACTTGGATGGTTTTTAGATCAATTTTTACAAATTTCTCAAATTTGCCTTGGGCTCCTGGCCTTTCAGTAGCTAAAGAACGATCTGATGCATTTTTCTGTGCAACCGATAATAAGGATGTGCGAGTGAAGCTCATACGAGTGAACTAATGGACAGGTGAAACACAAATCACGAACACAATCTAATAAATTCAAACAAGTTGAGGGATCTCTCGTTCAAACATATACTAAGTTATATTAGAGTTCTGGCCGAATATTGGCTTCATAAATAGTAGTCTAGTAGACAAGTTTACCGATGTGATATAACGGTTACACAGAACAGGAGACAGAAATTTAGTGATGTTAAACATTGACAAACCATTTAATTCCTCAATATCAATTCTATTTAAGCTTAAATACACTAGTATTCCGATTCAGATGCGATGAATTGGGCTCAATTTGGTTTCTCGGATGCCAATTGATTATTGTATCAAAATCAAAGATGAGCTCGGTAGCTGTGGAATTGTTAAAGGATAGGTGATGTCGAGTTTTTTCGTCCGCAAAGTAATTAATTGTGAGTCAGACAGAGAGAAAGTCGTTAAACAATAATTGAAACTGGCATAGAAAGAGAACTGAGCTATAGGGTATACCACCATTGGTTGAGAATGAAGTAGAAGTACGTACATAGTACATACATATGTACGTATATTCATGTAATACAACTTGTATCGACCGAGTGCATAAAAATTGTTATCCATGATTAACTTGGATTTTGCTTGAGAAGGCACTTTAAGGAAAAAACTGAGAAGTTGAAGACCTTTACTGATCCAGCAAAATGCCGGAACACATTTCATTCAGAACCGCTTCTTATTCTTAGATTACTATAAGAAACTTGATTAGAGAAAGTGCTCTATCCGACACAATAATATCCAGAGATAAAGGTACAAGGGAACACATAACTAAGTTCATATTAGGGATCACAATAGGCCGTTAAGATGGAGCACAAAATATACTTTTCCTAATAATATTACCTATCGATACACAAATAGAAACATATGTCATACATATGCACATACATATGTATGTATAGGGCAGCAATACAATTTGGATGTTCTTTTGGATATTGGACATGGACTACGAAATATGTACACGAGTAGCGATACACGAGAGCGACATGCGGCTTCCAGCGACTGCGAGCTACGAGAAACTGCAATTTAAATATTTTAAATGAATTTAGCTAGTCGCTCGTGCGATTACTTGTGGGTAAAAATCAATGTTTGAGGAATAACTTAGAAAATATTTGGAAACAAGGGTGTAAATGAAGTATTCTCCATGAGGCATTTTTTTTTGATTGGATTCATTGGAGATCTCTTCTTTATTTGTAAGGTTTTCAACTCGCATCGCACTACGTGAATAAGTTTAGCCGTAAACACATCCTTGTAAAGGGTTTAATGGCCAATTGTAGGCTTTTAATAGAATCCTTTTCGGCTGAGATTTAGTAGAAATAAAAAACTTTTACTGGGAATATAGCACATTTGTATGAGGTATATATGTATGTACATATGTACATATGTACGTACATAGAAACTTGCAAATAACTGATTGGAGCACTTTGCAGACGTTAATACAACGTTTTGCAATCAGAGAGCTCCCTTTCTGTTTCGTGGATGTATTGATAAACAATTCATTGATTTGTGTGAAGACTCACATATGTACATACATATGTATGCACATAGGCTGATTGCACTGCAACTATCGTGAAAACTTCTAACAAGAACAAATAGATTCAGACGTCACACCAGAGAATTGGGGTCATCATAGAATACAACCAAATGTAGAAATAGTGTTTGCAAAATAAAATAAAATAAAATAATGAACTTACTTTTGTTTTGTCATCATTTGGTCCAGCTGTAGGAACAACAGCTGATTTAGCAGCGCTAGCTGAAGTGTATATCGAAGGTGATACTGTGCTTAAAGTTGTTGTTGAGTGACCTGCAATCGTTGACAAAGTTGAGCTCGTATCATTGGAATTCACCGCTCCTCCAGCAGCACCACCACCAGCAGCGGCAGCCCCATTACTAGTTGCTGTAGTTGTAATCGATGAGCAACCAACAACAACAGACGGCGTCGTGTTATTATCATTGTTCATTTTTGATATTCAACTTTCAAATTGCATTTGAAATAGGAATCGTTGTCCTCTTCCCTTCAGTGTTAGGCTTCAGGAGGGGCTGGCTTGGTCGGATGCTATTATATCTCAGCTAATATGCAACCAACCTACGCCTCAACTCCTGACTATGCTTCAAAAACAACCAAATACAACTCCAATGATGTTGCGGCTGATTTATCGTCAAATTCGGGATGACAACTAGCTGTGCTTTATTACTATGTGATGCAATTAATTGATTTTCAGTCACGGGGAGTAGGAATGTGTTGATGTGACGCCACCAACACCTATAACTCGTAAACAACCGAAAATGTTGTTTGCAGTTTATCACTCGCTCTTTGCCATAGTGAGGTCGTAATTTACTTTCAGCACTTTTCGCGAAGCAATAAACTTTATCATTTTTTTCTTAGAACCATCTTTCAATTAAACTTTTTGACAAATAGATTTTTTTTTATTCCCGAGTTTTTTTTTTTTGCCGACCTAATAATAGTCTATTTCAGTTTTTCTCATTAGCCGAATTCTTATAAGCACATAAGCCTTCTTCTTCATGCATGAGATTATTTTGCGAAAGAGAGATAGTTGTATATAGGCCAGTCTATACATATAAAGGTACATAAGAAATCTAAATAAGCAAATATTTTTTTTTTTTAGAACGCTTTGGATTGATTAGAAAACAAATTTAACTAGGAACTAGAAATAATGTTTTTTTTTCAATAAAGAGATCGTTAGTGACGAGAATAGAAATTCAATTGCAATATATGAAATGCACACGCCGTACACGGCACACGTATGGATGTATATGTCTTACTCAGTCTAGCTGAACGTACGTAAAATCGTATTTTTCACTTGTTCAGAAACAAAAACATATGTCATCACCGTTCAACGCTCACTAAATGGAATGAGAAAACGCTGACAAGCCCGCACTATAACCGTCTCGTTTTCTCACTCGCTCGCTCACTCTTTCAAAATTTACAAAACACACACGTCATTTTCCTCACTGCTCTTTTTTTTTTCGTTCGTTCGTCTACGAACTGGGAACAGAAAAAAAAGTAAATTTACACCTCTTTTTCTTTTTCAACAGGATATCTTATCCCGCATTGTCCCGAGCAACAATTAGTTCCTTATTTGTTTCTAGTTTTATGAATTCCAGGCACAAATTACAACTAAATGACTACTGCACTGCTGCAAATATCGATGAGATCGCTGTCAAACTGCTCGCACAAGTCACTGCTGCACTTTATCGAAAAAAGGGATTACTTGCATTTTTTTTCGTTTCGTTATTTCATTTGATTGCTTGTCTTTTTTTTCTTTTTTTATAAAATATCTCTCATTTTGTCGCATTTACATCACTTTTGGGGATGATTTTTTTTTTATGAAGAAAAATATATGTAATTATTTTTTGTCCCCCCTATTGCTCGCGATTCGTTATCCGACGAAAGAAAAATGTTTTACGGACTCACACAAACACACCGTTTGAGCAGATGATATGTAAGTTTTATTTTACACTAACTACAAATGTTCGAATTAATATTGGAATTAAGAATTTAATGGTCAATTGGTTCGTTTTTTCGAAAAGTCTTCACAAAAATTCACAAGAAAAACGACGGCCATGACCAGAAAATCTAGTGGTAAGTAGCACTTTTGCTTTTTGCGATAAAGTTCTTTTTTCCTTGGATGAAAATGTCCCTTGTGAAGTGGGTAGTAGTTGATTGTTAGCTGGATGAATTGGCACGGAATGTACTTTGAAAAGTAGATAGGCAAATGCCTTGAATTTTGTTTTTCATTAAGTTGTGTAGATTGAGAAACAGACAAATTGATCTATATTTCAACTATAAATAGAAGTTATGTATATCAAAAAGTATGACAGTTCAAAAATATAAATTAAATTATCATAAAAAATTTAAAATTATTATCAACTTTTAGTTGAGTTTGTTATGTGAACATCTGTTAAATTATATACCAATGCTGTTTGACTTTGACTGAAGACCACATTGGTACACATCTTAACTCACAAGGAAACTTTTAAGTTCACACTAGATTTGACATTTCATCTGTACTATAATAGCATCTTGTGAAGCTTTCTATCACAGACAATTCCATCTGAAAAGAGTATATTTATAAAATACAACATGTATTTCATTTCATGTGTCGCTAACGGTTTTAAGAACAAATTCTCACGTAGCGAAGCAAACTTTTCCGAACTCATCTCTACATCGACTCTACTACTATCCGATTAATTTCCCTTTTGCGTTTTTTTGTTATTCATTTTTGCCCAGGAAAATTGTTCCCCTTCGTATGGTCGGCAATGAATTGATGAACTGTCAAAACAGGTAGAACTCGGTGATTTGCGTTTTGGTTTTATTTCGTAGTGGTTGTGTTCTTGCGCAGAATTCGTTTTTCCATTAATTTATCAATCACTTGAGGAAAACCAAACCAATTGGAGGTCAATTAGTGTGCCGCGTATTTATTATCTTTGCAAAATTCAGTATCAATTTGTTTGGTATCGATATAATTTTGTGTTGAAAATCGAATATCGTCACCGAAAATGGCCCAAGAAACCGAAAATATTTTTCTCTTCATTCCAAATTTAATTGGTAAGTATCCCCTATTTTACCTGGATGGGGCAAAAACACGAATCCATTGCTTTACTACCCATAATTGAATTATTCAATTATCGTTTATAATCTTCATGGGTGATATAATTTGGTTGTAATTAACTAAAATCTTTGGACATTAGTTTTGAAATTTAGCGTGATTTACTTTGGTTTTTGTGTGGTTGTGCTCCTACCATATTCCCCGGTATGCTCATGTGGAAAATGATTTTTTTTTATTTGTATCTATTGCAGGATATGGACGTATTATTCTGGCTATTATATCCTTTTGGTTTATGTCGACCAACTATGTTATTTCTGGATGGTGTTATGTAATAAGCGCCCTTCTGGATAGTGTTGATGGACATGCCGCCAGGGCTTTTGACCAGAGTAAGTATGGTTTTTTTTTCATTTAGAAGTCTATCGTTCCGGAACGTGAATTTATGTATATGTAAATAAAACTAACAATTAAAAACTTCCATATGGCTTGAAGACGTCAGAACATTTGCATAAACAAACTGTAGTTTACAATGAAGCAACTGGAAAGTACGGTAGAGGATGTGCACGTACTTTCAGATGTAATTCGCTAGCAGTATAGATGGATGGACATACAAATGTATGTAGGAATAGTGCATCTGTGTTGTTAGTTGAAAAGTACTTTGATTCGGGCATGCAATCGACATCGAGGAAACATAGATTGCTTTGTAATCAAATGTTTGATTCAAATCTCTGAAGGTATTTGTGATTATCTTATCGACCTTGTTTTCTAAATTTCGCTACGAGGTGATTATTCTGTAATAAAATAATAAAACCTTTGTAAAATAACTTTTGTGATGCAATTGATACTTAGCTAAACTTAAGCAGAGCTCGAAATTGGCTATTTTATAGTTTAGCGTTGATGATTCTGACTAGAACAAACTCGTATCAATTTCTAGGTTACAGAGGACGAGAATTGGACTTATCTCTTCTTATGTGATTTTTTTTCTTTGCTCAAGTGCATTTCTTTGCACTTCCACCAGGCGATATTTGCACACAATTTTGGCCGGTGGCTTGTGTTTTTTTTTTTTAATTTAATTTATTCTTGCCACCTCCGAAATAGTTTTTCGGTTCTGTACGCTGGTACAATTTATGTTAACACCACTGTACTCGTAGTATGTCTCATGGTAAAGACTCCTAAAGTCAACTTGCTCTCTATTAAAAGATTTTTTTATATAGCACTTCGCCAGTTGAACATACATATGTATGTACCTACATAATGGAGTTACGAAACATTGTATTTTTAGGGATCGTTCCATTGCGTTTTTCGGAAGATCTGTTGTTCTCCGTTAAAGCTACCATATCCGGTTTCTTTCTCTTTGCATTTGAATAGCTGCTACTTGCATTCGCGATTTTGAATCGCAGGCCACTTACATTACAAAACTTGGTGGCGGTTTATCACTGGCGGACAAAGTGGTTTGTTTCTTTTTATTAGCCACCGCAGTCAAGATGTTTAAGGTAAGATTTATCTACTCCTCAATTGGCTTTTTTGTACACTTGATAACTATTCTGTAATACAAAATCAACTGGGACTACTGGCTATATGCATTCGCATTAAACCAAAAACAATATTCCGTTTCAGGTACTCGATTTGGAGCTATGCTTGACCAGTTGACAGATCGTTGCGGAACCATGGGTCTCCTGGTCACGCTGAGCTACTTTTATCCCGATTACATGTTTTTCTTTCAACTTTCGATGGCCATTGATGTAGCCTGTCATTGGCTGTATATGCAAACGTAAGAGATTTCCAATTCTCCCACAAATGTTGTGTATCTAATAAGTCTTTATACAATAGGAGCGTCACAGTTGGCAAATCATCACACAAATCCTTCGATGTAAATGAAAACATCATCATGCGGCTCTACTACCAAAAGGATGTATTAACCTTCATGTGCTGCGTCAATGAATTATTCTACATTTGCCTCTATCTGCTCCATTTCACCACTGGTCCAATGCGTAAGTAAAATGTTTGAAATTATCTTGATTTCTACTACTACTATTTAAAATTCAATTCCAATCTCAGTATTCGGCTTTTCACTGTTCAAAATCTTGGCATTTGTAACCGCACCTTTTGCGGTACTAAAATCTCTTATATCCTGCCTACATGCTTATGTTGCTAGCATTGATTTAGCCGCTGTAGATGTACGTGAACGTCAAGAAAAGCGCCAGCAAAAAGAGCTCTCGAAAAAGGCGGAATAAACAAAGAGCCAAACCAAATCAAGTCTTGATCAAAGAATTCCATGTGGCGATAAGGGAGACCCTGCCCTTTACAATTAATAGAGCTAAAAAACAATATTCCTTTTAAATTATTCATTAAATGGTAATTTAATTTAATTTAACACATTTACACTAAGGATTGTCTACAATTTGTGTCAAAAGTATATTTTAAACTAAGTAAGCTGTATTTATTTGTAAACTAGGACACTAGTAAAGATGCACGTTTGAAAATATTCGTTTCTTTGTGATTTAAAATTAAGGACTTTTGTTTTATTTTATTACTGTGTATTCAAAATTTTAATTAAGATATCCATTTATCTTAAGACTCGCCAAAATAAATCTCTCGATAGCATTTTACAATACATATTGACATTATTCCAAAACGAAACAAACTAATAAAAACGAGTACATAAGTGCAAAGGCGAAGGACTTGAAATATATTTTTCGAGAAAAGAACCTGCAAATAAGAACTGAAAACTCCAAAGAATTTCCTTTTTTTTACAGATCTTATAAGTTTTTTTGTTTTTCATCGATTGTGTTTTATTTTTACGTAAAAGTTATTGTCATATGTGTAGTTTACAAGAAAAAACAAAAAAAAAAACAAATATGTTGTATTAATGGATGTGCATTTTGAAAAATAAAATTAAATAAAACCAGCTTATGATTCTCATTTTCTTTATTCTCTCTCGTTCGGATTGTATTTCACTTTATAGCAACGCAAGCAACACCCACTCAGGTTGATTCTGAATTACGAATAGTGAGTGCTAATGAGCTGCATTTACGCACACGGAGTCTCACAAAGTTTAACAAAAAGTCAGACATTAAAGGCCCAAATATACGATAAAATAAGTCGGACAGACATTGAAGTTCGTCTGAGCGATCTTATTGTGTGTGGCGTTGTTGGATAGTCTGTCCGACGGTCAGATGGATAACAAGTTATGTTTAATACTGCGGGACGGATGACGGAATGAAGTTGTAGTCCGATCAATTGTATCATGTTGAATTTAAATTTGAATTCATTTACTTGTCGCACCGTGTGTGGCGATGTTTGTCTTACCATAGAGTGTGGTAAAGTAGAGCACGGTCGAACAGAGAAATCGTATCGCGTAGGGGACCTATTATTCATGTCATGTTCGAATCAAATTTGATTAGTTGTACTTTTTTTAAGAAAATAAAGTTACATTTTGTGTTGCTCCAATTTAGAATATAAATTTGTCTAAGTTATTTATTCGCAAACATGTCCAAAATATTCCAAAGTTTGCTAAATTTTTGCATATTAGGTTGCATCCAAACGGAAACGGGCGAAAGAAATCATTAGAGGAATACGTCACAAATTGTACCTACTGAACTCCGAATCGTTCATTTGCCTAAAGTCCAACTGACACATAAATGACTGAACGTCAACTTCTGGATATATGTACATATGTCACTGTCATTTTTTTGTTGATTCGTGCAGCGCGACCAAAATGGAAATAATTCCATCTAATTTTAATAAAATATGCCGTACTTGCATGAGAATAAATACAGATTCACTGCAGCAAATATTTGAATCAAAAGTCGACACAACAAACCAAAAGATATGTACATCAGAAGTGCTCACCACGGTTTCAGCACTTGAATTCGATCCAAGTGATGCCCTTCCCAAGGGAATCTGTACCGAATGCCTTGACATCTTGGTAAAGGCATATAATTTCAAGAAAATGTGCATAAAATCAGATATCTGCATGCGCAGTGCCTTATCAGAGAAACTTCTCATGGAACAAAAAATCAGTACCGACATTTTACTGACCGAATTGTTATCACCACAAGTTTGCACCGACTTGTTGGATGGTAGTGGGACTCTGAAAACAGAGAAGTCCACAGATGACTATGGAGATAAAGAAGAAGTGTAATCTAACAAATAGTTTTGACGTCAATAGGAAATTAACGAAGATTTCTTTCAGTTCCGCGAATGTCGTGGAAGCAATGCTGGAATTGAGTTCCGCTGGTAATGTGGCTGCTATGAAGAAAGAATGTGAGGCAAACACAACAATAAAATGCAATATTGACGCAGAAGAGGATTCGGACAATAGTATGGACTTAAATAATGATGAAGAAGATGTGAAAAGCCTACCGGATACTACTACTACCAGTCCAGTTGATGTAGAAATCGAAAGGTTGTAGTGCTATCATATGTCTAACAAGGTACTGTTGTAAATGTTTTATTTTGCAGGCCAAATCCTCGTAACCGTCGAAGTGCATGTCATACTTGCCAGGCGTGTGGCAAATCCTTTGACCGTCAACACCGTCTGAACCGTCATATGAACGTACATAAGACGGAGGGACGACCACATGAATGCAAACACTGTAAGCGTCGATTTACCAAAGAAGCACACCTCCAAAGGCACGCGATAACCCATGAGAAGAATTTTCAAGAAAAAGCAGAGCAATTTAAACAGAACCCTGATGGATTTAAGTGTCCTGAATGCCCCCGGAAATTCTTAAAACAAGAATCACTGGCTTCACATATGCGTACACATCGCAAAAATGCAGATCCAGCAAAGAGCTACAAATGCGAAATTTGTTCAAAGGTCTTCGAAAGATTGTATCGCCTGACAAGGCATAGGAAGCTGCATGAGGAGAATCGAAAACTGAATTGTGACATTTGCGGGAAGACATTTGGCCTGAGTTCACATCTCATTGATCATCTTAATAAGCACAGCGGTGTTAAGCCTCACGTTTGCCATTATTGCGATAAATGTTCGTATGCAATGCATGATGCCCTGTCGTTGTTTTTTACATTTACATTCTTTTTACAGCTTTTCTTCAAGCGTGTACACTTAAGGACCATTTGCGAACACACACCGGTGAACAACCATTCCTTTGCTCCGAGTGCGGCAAGGCTTTCAACAACGCGAGCAACCTGCGTCAGCACCAATTACGACATACTGGCATCAAGCGCTACCAGTGTCCGGAGTGTCCCAGCAAATTCACATGCAAAAGCGGACTTTCATCGCACATGAGTACTCATCGTAATCAAAAGCCATATGTTTGTGATATTTGTGGATCAAGATTCACCAAACACTACTCGCTGAAGAAACACGAACGAATACACACCGGTGAAAAGCCATACAAATGTGATTACTGTGAGATGAGGTAATATCCGTTTTTCATCTTTCTATAGCTATGTTTTGAATTTGTGTCTATTTCTCAGGTTTAACTGCTCAGATCACATGAAGCGCCACAGGCGGACGCACACTGGAGAGAAACCTTACGCTTGCAGATACTGCGAACGGACATTTGCCCAGTCGAACGATATGATAAAACATCTTCGATCGCATGTAGGTGAGAATGTCTACAAATGTGAACAATGTGATGCATCATTCCGATTGAGTACAGAACTGAAAAGGCACATAACGGAGCACTATAAAGTCGAAAAAGCTCAAAAGGACAGTCTGCCAAATAGCACGTAGTACCGGATATATTTTTAAAATACAATAGCAATATTTTTTTTTAGCAATACGGTGGAGAATGCTGCGCCATAAACGGAAAGATGCAATGAATCCTTGATGAGTTATCGCTATATATATAGCGGTATACTTCAATTCTGTATTTGAGCTATTCGATAATCAAAAGATATAAGTTATTCCATATTTAGGTGATTTTATTGTTATGTGTTAGAAAGTAAAATCGAATAAATACTTTAAGAAATCAACAGAAAATAAATAGTCTATTGGCCGTCGTTCATTTGGTAGTTAGTTTGGGTATTTGTAAGTAAGTGGAAAGCCATCTAGAGTGAATACAGTAAGCTTCGAAATTGAGATTATAGTTCTAATGTTTTCTCCAAGATATTACAGTTTATTTAAGCCATTACCTCGTAAACTGGAATAAGGTATTTGAGATAAATACATTCTACTGACCCCAAGGATATTTATTAAATTAAACGGACATTTTTCAATCGAGAGAAACTAAACCTGTGTGTGGCACTAACTATTTATTTTCTTGTCACCCTATGTCCACTTCAATTCAACATCATTCCTCCATTAATCTAACTGTCAAAAACATATGGTTGTGTTATTTAGCAGCAATTTCGACAATTTATTTCGGGAAACCTGGTTTTTTAATTAAATACATTTTTGCAATTGATTTGCCTTAATGCAAGATTCGGGAACAGCATCATTGCGCATTTGCCAAGAAGGCCATGCAAATGCACTTGCTCTCAACAAAGATTACACACAGATCGCCGTAGCCGGTCGAAGTTGTAAGTGAAGCCGCCAAAGGAACCTGAACGGAACCCTTATCTCGCACTAATTTGTAACCCTTTCTTTGGTAGTGCTAAAGGTGTTCTCCATCGACAGCGATGGCTTCACCGAAGTATGTAATATGCGTGGAGGCAAAAACCAAAATCTCAGCTACTCATCCAATGACGTTGCGTGGAGTACCTTGGATAGTAACATACTTGCAACAGCCGCAACTAATGGCGTAGTATCCGTTTGGGATCTCTCGAAATTCGGAAGACAAAAGCAACTGCTGGTGTACAACGAGCATGAGCGAACTGCACATACAGTGACTTTCCATAGCACTGAGCCATACTTGCTGATATCCGGATCACAGGACGGAACAATTAAGTGCTTCGATACGAGATATGAAAAGTCGGTGTTTACATACTTTAGCAATTCGGAGAGTGTAAGGGATGTGAAATTTAGTCCTCATGCGACTAATATATTTTCGGCAGTCTCAGAAAACGGCACTGTCCAATTGTGGGATCTGAGAAAGTAAGGGAAAAATGGAAAGCAATGATGTTCACTAAAGATTGCTATTTGTTTTAGGTCAGATAAGTGTCTTTTGCAGTTTACTGCGCATAGTGGACCAATTTATACATGCGACTGGCACCCTACGAAAAACTGGCTGGCGACGGGGAGTAGAGACAAGCAAATTAAGGTGAGAAGATGATTTTAATTGTGCTTATGGGTATAACTACTTTTCCCTATGTAGGTGTGGAACATGGATGGTAAAGCTTCCCTAGAACACACCATACACACAATCGCCGTGGTGGGCAGAGTGAAGTGGCGACCTGAAAGAACGTATGTACATACGTGTATTGCAGTAAAATTGTAAATTTAAATTGATTATTTTATCGTTCAGTCACCACATTGCAAGTTGTGCGCTTGTAGTCGACTACAGCATACATATTTGGGACATTCGTCGGCCGTACATTCCGTTTGCTTCATTTAATGACCACACAAACGTAACTACAGGGATTGCATGGAAAGGGAACGACTCGCATATTCTCTTATCTACCAGTAAAGACTCGACTATATATAAACATGCTTTCAAGGACGCTGCACGACCGGCCTTGAAAGCAAATCCCCAAGGTGCAAGCTTGAATCATAAGGATGACATTTTGCATGCGATAAAGATCAAAGTCAACATTACCCAAGCTCCACAAAACACCAAGGGAAATGCATTGCTGTAAGAAACGCAAACAAAGTGGTTGAGTATCTCATTTGATATTTTTCAGAGTCAAGCAAAAGTCATCGCCTGGCGTCGATCAATTCCATATGGCACAATCAGTCATGCACAAGTTCCTACTGAAACCATCGGTAAGTGGATTTTGTTTTGTGAAAAACACCAAATTTAACAGCTTTTTGTCTTAGTATACAGGCTACATTGGTGACCAGAAACATTGTCAGCTAAAGGAGTATGAATGCTTTATTGGTTGTGCGAAAGAGTTCATCCTCTCGACAAGAAAGTTTACAGATATATGCGACCACAATGCAAACGTGTCCAAAAAGTTCGGAAAACATAGTGTAGGAAGAGAATAGCTAGAACATTAGTGAGAGAATTTTTATATTTTCATTGATCTGTTGCAGGCCACGACGTTTTGGAAGTTCGTTAAAATGCTTTATGGCACTTCAGAGTTTAGCAATCAAAAAATTGAGCAAAGGAGTTCATTTTCCACTCAAAAGAGTATGATAGCTAACCGGAGATTGGCTCAGACTTCTGAAAATGACTGGGTTAACCAAGAAACGATTACACCAAATGATGATGAGGGGGACAGTGACAAGGATAATTTGAACGATGGAAAGCAAAATCCACAGTTCAAGTCTGTGATCTTGTCAGAGAATCAAATTCTTGATGATATAACCTTTGAGAATTTCGACATGCTGCGAAATGGTTTCCTATATATGGGTCCACCTGATTTCACGAAGGCTCTGTCATTGCCAGAAACAGCATTACATCATGACGTGCAGGCAGCAAGACCTCAGCAGGACATGAAGTCAGAAAAGCGAGAGGCATCTCCTGTAAGATTGTTACTAATATATCTTGGTACAACACTAATTTTTTTTATTTTTGTTTTAGCCTCCTGGTAAGCCGTGCGTGCTAAAAGTTTCAACCATACCCGCTATACCGATGTGGGAACCACACCAGTTCATAGCTGATTCCCTGAAACTGCAGAGTGATGTGGGTGATGTTCAAACAGCACTCTGTGTCCTCATTGCGATGGGTGACGCGCGAAAATTCCTTCCCATAGAGGAGAGCCTTATAGTACGACGTGACTACTTTGGAGAATATAATTTAATTTTTTTACTTGTTTCAGGAAGAATGGTTTCATTCCTACATTGAGCTTTTGCATCGGTATCAACTGTGGAATGAAGCGGGACAGATAATCAATCTTTCTTGGATACGATCCGTAAGGGAACTGAATCAACAGTCCACTTCGGTGCACACCAACTGTGGTGATTGTGGACGGCCGTTGAATGGAGCCGTTGGGTGGTACTGTGCCAAGTGCAAATCTATGCAGAGTTCCAAGTGCTGTGTATGTGGATTGGTGGTGAGAGGGTTATATGCCTGGTGCCAAGGCTGTTCGCATGGTGGGCACCTAGAACATTTGAAGGAGTATTTTTCTTCTAAGTCTGTCTGTCCGAAGTGTGGCCATTTGTGTGAATATAATTAATAAAAGTACAATTTTTTGAAGCTACTTTGTTTTTCCTTCCAACCAGCGAACCTCATGAATAGATTTCAGATTTTTCTGCAGCTTGTCGTTCCATACGATATGCCTGTACAAACTTTGAAAGAGTTTCCGATGGCAAGTGTTACAACGGCATCGTGTGTTTCGTGCTTAAAATTGTTGTAGAACACCTTCTCGTTGTTGAGCAATAAAAACCTGCATTTCACAACAAATTGCTAGACGAGTTTATTTTCATGCAGCATATCAACAGATTGATATTCTTTTTGATTAGGCGCACAACCGTTAAATGGATAAATAATTGTGATTACAAGTGCATAGGTTATAATGTATTTTTTAAGTAAATTTTCTAAGCTGCTGAAGTTGACGGCATTGAAAGTAGAATATCGTTGATGAACTGCTCCGGAGCTTCGATTAAATTTAAGAGGCCTATAAGAATAGAAAACATGTTATCTATAATCAAATACAAAGGTTTGCATTTACTCACCAGCCACATCACAGAACTCGCCGAAAGATGTGCAGGGAAGATATTCCTCTGTGAAAGTTTGCAGTATTGCATCGGTGGCTTTCAACATCACCTCATCGTGTTTTCGGATATAATCAAACAGGGATATTGGCCAATCCTCTTGTGTTGGTACCGTTTTAAACAGTTGACCATAGACCAAATCTACCATGGCCCACATCATCAGGAAAGGTTTGTAAACGCTGTACTCCTTGGCTTGTCGGTCACTGGCCGAAAGAAGAGCTTTGCACTGTACTGACGGTGAGACGTGACGTGCCTGTGCCACTGCTAAAAGTCGTTTTAAGTGAGCTATCTTGTATTTGTTCCAATTCGCCTGATTGTGTATGGCTAAGGAAAGAGTCACTAAGTATAAGGGTCCTTCCACTTCATAGGCACACTCCAACCACTTCTCCGACGGCGCGGCTGTGAGGAAAGTTTGCAGTGTTTTTTCTTCTCGAGTTGCAGATCTGGATGAAAGCAACAAGTACACAGAGTAGAACAGAAGGTAGGGAACAAAGTGCATATTCGATTGTGGACCTCCGCCTCCTGCATCATCATGGAAACTCTTCTCCCAGGCGAAGCGAATAAGAAGCAATTTGAGATCATGAATACTGCTGGTGAAAGAAATATCGCAGCGTTGTGTGCTTTCCTGCATGTAACTGCTGTGTCGAGTCATGCATGCTGAAAAGGCCGATTCAGAAACTTCTGGACCCCAGAGTGGAAGTAATCCATTGCAGCGGGTATTTGCATTTTGAAGACTAGCTCGCTCCCACTCGTCTCTGCCTCGTGCCAACCTGATAGCGGAAGTGTGACAGTCAACATGGACCACATTGAAATGGGTTACAGTGGTGTAGCCCACAGTCTTTCGAGTCTTCAGCTCGTACTCCTCCACATTGGTGCGTTTGGTGAACGTGTAGATGCCCAAAACTTTTGCTGGTTGACAAGCGTAACCCTCGCGACAAATAAAGCAGGTCAGACCTGTTTCATCTCGCAATTTTTCAATTTTCTGTAGAATGGGCCCCTTGGCAGTGACTTGACCTTTTTCGTTCGTTCTCATGCCAAGGGCGTCAAGTTGTTTCTCTCTCGTTGCCATTGCTAATCGTTTCTTCTCGGCTCTAGTAAAATCTCTTACTTCTTGTACTCTCTTGGCGGTTGCCTCATCTGTGCACAACGCTTCTAAAAGATTTTCTGCCAAGCTTCCCACATGCTCATCGCTTGAAACCTGCTCCAATCGGTGAATAATTGGAATAATATCCTTGCTGACAGCAACTTGAGTTGCCTCGTGCTTTGTGGCCAAACCCGTGAGAAAACGGAGAATATACTTCAGGCTAGGGCGTGATATAAATTCTTTTAACTCATCCGAATCGGTTCGTAGCAGAGTGGGCTTGACACAAGGTGCATGCTTGGTAATATAACCAATCGCTTCGTCCACAATTCCCAAACTGATGATGTAGTCTTTCAAAGTTCCTCCAATAGAGTTGTGTTCAATTTGATTGGTTAAAACGCAGAACAGTTCCATTTTGAATTCATCCTCTGGAGTTTTCTCAGCGTCGAATTTGGTAAAGTCTAGAGTTGCTTTAAAGTGTTCGCACAGCAACGCCATCTTTACCTCATTGCCGTAAACGAGAGCCGCTAGTACACGAATTAAGTGACGCAGAACTGATGGATTATTTCTCACATTAGCACAGTTTGTACACGAAATCAACGCTGTGACATATTCTGGACCACCGAATGTCAAAGAAAATTGCAGGAAGGAGTCTAGGGTGTCGCTGGCGGCTTTCGAAAGTATAGTTTCCATTATTTCAAGAAGCTGTTCGGTAACAGACGATTGAATTGGGACATCATTTTCTCCACACTGAAGGCATATTTGCAAAACTTTCAAAAGTGTGTTAATTGCTCCTAATTCTGGCTGACAGAGAACTTCTTGACAACGTCTTACTTTTACACAGATTAAGAATAATTTTAGAAGAACCTGTACTAGCTCTCTGGTACGGGAAAGATTTTGCAAACTCGAAATTCTGTCTAGCATCACTTTGAGACCGTTGCAATCCGCTAGGACGTTCGCCATTCTATAAAGCTGCTCTGTGTCGACTTCTTCTTGGCTTTTATTGTTTAAAGTCTCAACGAACTCTTCCGTGGCGTCGCCTAATAAGCCTCTCATTCGATAGACCACTCTCATTGCATCTCGTTCACCGCCTTCTGCAAGCCAAACTTTTTTATAGACATCTTTGACGGACAAATCCAAACTTATAATTTTATTGTTCACCAACAACTCCATGCCGTTATCGTCTTCTAACAAAGCAATTAGCTCACAATCCGTACAAATCTTATTCTTTACATCTCTCATTAGGGGTCCAAGACCAACCTCAGATGATGGATAGGGATTACCCAACATCCGACCTTGCAAGAAGTCCTCTTGCTGTGGATCCTTTTCAAGTAACATAAAGAACTCGCTTTCGTCGTTCTCCTCCGGATGGATGATCGAATAAAGTCTTTCAAAGATGAATACAGGGGTTTTTATGTCGTTCATGCGGGTCTTCTCCACTGTATCGATGAGAATTTCCATAAAGGCCCGTGTTTCCTCTTCTGTGCCGCTAGTCATCTCTTCCAGCATCTCTAACAGCTTCTCTTGAGCATCGTCAATCAAACGAGTGCGTTGAACAACTAGTTTCCTTAACGACAAATACCCCTCAAGCACTGGTCCAAGAAGTCTAGTTTTATATGCCTGTCGAATTGCTGGATTTTCCAGGAACATCGATAACAATTCAACGAACTGTCGCAGGGCATAGCCTTGTGCAAGATCGGAAGACAGTGTAGTTTCCTCCAAACGATGAATATTCACAATTTCAGCGGTTAAAAGCTGCGAAATTTCTGTAAGAACTCCTCTAAGAGCTAAATACTGCCTCCACGGAGAATCAGTGGCAAGGGCTCTGTACAGAGTCAAAAACTCGGCGCTGGTTTCTCCAGATTCCCCAACGTATTTTAAGAATCCAGTGAGCAAATTGAGCAGTTCTCTCTTTCGTTCGTGAGTTCGACTTAGCGAGGTTACCAGCGAGCAGGCTAGTTGCCGTCCAAAGCGAGAATTTGCATTGAAGAGAATCGGCTGCAACCAGGATGCGCTCAATTCCAGAGGAGTACTGGGAATTCCATTCTGTAAGACTCGGTTTCTCCACCGTTTACCATATTTTTCCCAGAGATAAGCTTTTCGGAATTGCATTCGTTTGTGCTCTAGTGTTGCTCCGAACATTCTTTGACCTGATTTCTGTCCAGTCGTTGGTTGGGCTGCAGGTTTTTCCTCTGTCTTCTTTGCCGCCTTGTCAGGAGGACCTAAGTTTGGTGGCATTCTGGACTTCCAAGCCTCGAAAGAGTGATCCCTGTCATCCTCTAGCCACAATTTAAAGTCTACTGTCAGTCCATCCACACTTGTTATACTGGAGAGATCTTGGGGCGCTAGATCTTTGTTCGCCTTGCTCGTCGGTTGAGGAGGACAAATAAGCGCTTGCATAATCCGTAAACAGGGCTGGATAACGGCTATAGCTGGACCACGGCGATCACTACAAATAATACAAGAAACATCAGTAACAATGTATGTACATATGTATATTATAGAATGGTACTTACCGGCAGGCCATTAAAAACAAATCAAACACTATCTTCAGTTTCTGCTCCCAACAGAAGTCATCCTGCGCAATCAGTACTTCCAACAAAATCATCTCATGCCGGATGGCCGTCTCTAAATTGGCCGATGGAATGGCTCCTATCAAGGCCATTTTTACACGTTCGTGTATTAAACCAAGCAAATTGAGACAGGCGTCACTGTTGTCTTTGGTAAGCAAGCAAAGAAGATTGCGTACTTCGTCCTGTATTTGTGGTGTTCCACGACGTAGATTGTTTTGGGCTAGTTCCTCCACTAAACCCTGCATATACAGACCCATGCGGCATTCTGGATCAGATGCCATTGCCCGCAAAAGAGTAAGACATTGTTCGGTAGAAGCAAGAGCACATCCATAGCAACGATTGACAGCAGACTCTTCTGATCCAGGATTTGCGGATTTATTGGGTTGATCCATTTGACTCCGATCGTAGGCCACAAGTTCTCTGAAAGTAGAAAGTTTCTTTAAAAAAAATCAACAAAATAAGACTCTTGTCTAACTAACCTGCGACAAGCTTTAACTTTCTGTACGACTTTGCTGAGTTCGTCGAATGAAGTCCTCGACTCTACACAGTACTTTTGAGCCAACAACTGGATTATTTTGTTGACCTGAGACGTACTGTGTACAGTTCCTAGAGTGTCATCGATCTGGCGATCTGAACGATGTTCTGCGACCTTCTGAATCAATAGCTCCAACATTTGTTTGTTGGTTTGCAATTGACGATAGATTCGATCGGCACGTTCCAGGGATGAGTGTATGATTTGAACCGTCTTTGTCCGATCCTCGGCCGATTCAATGGGGTCAACAGCGCAACAAGCACGACCGTAAATGCTAAAATCAAATTTAGCATACTTACAGAATCCACATGAATGACACAAGAAAGGATCCTTCTCGTCGTAGTTAATCGCACGACACTTGTGACATTGGAATACGTTCTCCCCACAGTTGGCGCAGACACCTGGGTATGATGGTACTGCTGCACTACAACGCGGACATTGAAGGTTTTCACTCGATCCAGTTACAGTTTCATAGAAATCACCGTATTCGACCATCAAATTGCACGCAGTGATCGGCAAAGGAAAATCGATCTTAACCTCAGTTTGACCAGATTGGAGGTTGACTGAACGAGCTTTGTGCCACATTGCAGGCCGGTTCTTCAGCTCTACTACAGCCTGTACTGTACGGTTGTTGTAATAAATATTAATAGTGCGGACCATCTTGGTTCGCTTCAGGTCAGCAATGCGTAAAATGATCTTGGAGATCGTGTGACTTTGGACAAGTTTCACAATCATTGTGGTCGTAGTAAATTTAGAATCCGACTTGATGGAAGGTAATTTTACATTTGTCATCGGTACCTCTGGGTTGTTACAAACGAGGCACGGTTCCGACTCAAGGTAATAGCCGTTGACCTGCAGCACCTGTTCTAGTGTTGTGTATATTGGTGCATTCGGGTGTTTTGATAAGAGCTCATTCTGTTGTTGCAAGACCTCAACAGCTTTTTCCATGTATTCCGGAAGTTTCTCCGATATAGACTTCGTGCTCAGGGTGAGATATCCAAGTATGTCTACAAATTGAGCTGATCGTCGTCCGTAAGCTGGAAGGAATTGCCACATATTCCATAGCAGATTGATGAGTTTTTCCTTTTGACGATCATTGCTGTTTTCATATATCGCATAGACTAAGGAATGCGTTTGCCAGCGAATCGAGGTTATGTTCGTCTCTAAAAGGAATATCTTCACAAATTTCGACAGCAGATGATCAGGGACAAAGCGGAATAATTGATGCACAAATGTACTGCAATGGGAGGGATCGAATTTTGAGTCAGATGTGATCTCGTTCTCCTCAGATTTATCACGATCCTGACGGCTTTTTGATGAAGATACGCCTTGCTTGGTGGAGTCCTGTTTTGCCTGGTTATTATTGCAGAGAGCAGCTTGAAGAAGTTGCAAGATAATCGGAGAGACGCCATCATCGAGTTGGAAGCAAGCAATTTGGATTAGCGTTGGAATAACATCCTCATGAACGACACAGAACTTTTGCCAATTGCCAGTGCGGATTTGACTGATCTCTTGACAAGCACGGAGGTGTTCAGTTAGTTCCACGAGAGCATCGTAAGTCAGTAAAGGTTGGTTGCCAGCGCCAATGTGCTGCGAAGTAAAGTATAGAGTTAACAATATAATTGTATACATATCTAAGTGCTTTCTTACCTTTGGGGTTTGCAAGTCGCAGAACTTCTTGATTGCGTTGATGTGGACGTCTAGAGAGTGGCCATCGCGGAACATACGGAATTTCTCCTTATTGCCACAAATGTACATGAGCAACTTTCGTACCTGCCGTCGCAGTAATGGACTCAAATTTAGCATCATGTATTCACAGAGAGTAAATGTCATATTTTCACAGAATTTGTGATACCAATCGTAAGTAGCTGGGTGACCAGCAGATAGCTTCAAAATCTGGTATGGTAGCCGCACTGCAATCTCAGTGAGCAATGCATTATAGCCATCGAAAATTTCGGGGAAATTTTTAAGATAATTGTGTGGAATTAGGGTTGAAATATCTGGTTTTGGCCCATAGCTAATAGGCTTTAGCAAATTATTTGATGCCGAATTAGACGATGATGCACCAGTCGACGTAGTAGCCGACTGAGATCCAGTTTCTGCTGCTGCAGATACAGTTTTCCAATGTGCAAGGAAAGATTCCATAATAACAAGGCAGAATGGAATTGCTCCACTCTTAATTAGTGTATTTGCGGTAGTAGAAGCAACGAAGGAAGCATTGTCCTTGAACTGGTGAGGAGGCGATGTAGTGCCAGCTTGTTTCGACGACTTTGTTTTGCCCATTAGAACACTAAATAAGCAGAGGAGCATAAGCTTGACCTCGGTATTTGGTTTCCTTTCAACAAGCTGCAAGATAAATGATCGTCAATAATTTATTTGCAATTTAGTTGCTTTTTGGCATTACCTGTGAAGCCTGTGAAGCTGGACACATTCCCAAACCATCGACAAGCGCGTTGAGCAAAAGATTTAAAATTTGTTGGTCTGACTCATGATTGCCATCTAAGTCAGTAGTTAACATCAATATTACTTGCACTAATGGGATGACTTGCGCACCACTGCAACCTTCTAGGGATTTGAAGTTTTCCACAATTTTGTTTAAAATCGAACATCTGCAATGAAATGGAAGATATTTACTTCATCCTTTGGATATTTCAACGTTTGTTTTACCTCAAATCGTGTAGTTTTGTAGAAATTTCCGTTTCTGCCTGCTGTTCTTCTGCTTCGGCTGATTCTTCTGGCAATGGGGGTTCGCCTAAAGGAGCCATTTGTAGTTCTCCGCTTCTGGGAGGAGAAGCATTTGGTTGATCACCATATGTGCTACTGCGCCCAGATATTCCACCAATACTTTCCACGCCACTACCTCCGCTTTCAGAGCCTCCACTACCTGCGGGTTCGGCTGGAGATGTTCTCAAAGTAGAGCCATCTGTAGCAGCGTTGGAGCCTTCATCATCTGAACCACCAACTGAAACACTTGCAGCTTCACCGGCGTTGCTGGATGATGCCAATCTTTGTACATTCTGCAGTGCGCCATCACGCACACCTTGGAGATAAGCCAAGCCTTGTCGTATATCTCCTCCGTCATGCTGCTGCAAACTAAGTGCAATCGCAATGTCCATTATGGCTTCGTCATCGGCATCCTGTTGCAGGTCGAGCAGCTGTGGGAATCCACCTGCTCCAAGGAACGCTTCTAAGTTACCCAACGGGTGACTGATTCCTGGTTCACCAAGACCTAAAGGTTCAATGGCGTCCACGTCAACAGGAACGAAGTCTGCACTATGACTTGTCGATGGGGTGTCGTCGCCTCCTACAGGTTGAACGGCTGTGGTCGTTGATGGAGTTACGGTTGCTGTAGTGTTAGACGGCGTTGGAGTCGAACACGCTGGTGGGCTGACGATTACAACCTTCCTACGTTTAACCCTAGGACTAAGAAGTAATATGATTGCTTCCTTCGCACTGTGACTGATGACATTTGATTCGTCTAAGAGCAGCTCGATTAGATATTTTGTCATTTTCTCCACTTGTGTTGGATCGGAAAGTGCAAATGCATGAATGATTTCGACCAGACAGTGGATTATGGCTTCTGTATGGCAAAGACCACGTTTTACTATTGAAGTGGGTTCGTCAATCCGGGGTGTAATTTCAAACAATTTCTTCGTAAGCTCCAACAGATTTGGCAAAATTACGAACTCATTTTCCATACAAATCTTGGTTAGAGCTTGAGGCCTAGCTACGGCAATGCCTCGCGTGAGTAACACCAAGCGGTAGAAAGCTTCGGGGTCAATGCAACGCATGTCCTCGATTTTCTGCAGCTTGATGAGCTCACTGTTTATATCGTTGAGAATTTCCTTATCTTTGTATGCATGGTATGCTGTGCGGTTGCCATACAAAGTAGCCAAAACACATTTAGTTTGCATTTGAACGGGATTTGGTGATGGCATGAGGAGTAGGGATGTCGCAACTGAAATCGCCTTTTGTTTAACAGTTAGTTCGACATTCGATCCTCCAAGTAAGCCTAATCCACTGTCTAGTACCTCCAGCATAGAAGTTACCATCTTGTCGAGGTTAGTTACAGTCTGTACAGTAGTGTCATTTGAACCATTCGATCCACCATTTGTAAGAGCGGATGTTCCTGCTGCAGTAGTTCCAGTTCCTGTAGTTTCATCTGTTTCCTCTGGCCATCCGATGAGATCCTTAGACTTGCCGTATACTTCAATGCTATCTAACATAGAAACATTCTCTGGATCCTGAGATCTGCCAAAGACGACACTTAATTTTTTGTCCGATTGGAGCATTTCTTCCTTCAATAGTGGTATATCGAACCATCGTGCACGTCTTACAACAGTTGGCACAGTCCTACCGATAATTGTTACACTTTGAGGAGCTCTCAGGGGATCTTGTGTTCCCAATAACACACGTATTCCCACAATCACCATATTCGGATCTGAATTGATTATTTCCAATGTGAATCCACTCGGCTTGGTGGATGCGACGAACATTCCAGTCGAGAATAAACGCGTTTTAAGTTTCTGCTTGTTGTAAATCTGGAGTAGGTCATTTCCACCGAATTCCACCTCCGGCATTACGGTACAATGTTCGAAAAAGTCTATCGGGAAGATAGGTGTGCCGTTGGGCCCAACAGCTTTCTGCCCATTTCCTGCAGTGTTTCTGGAACTGGACTTAGACTTTGTTTTGCGTGATGCCTTTGATGTTATCAGAGTTGCTGTTGAGTACATCTGGTTGCCAATGGGTTGAACCTCGGGCGATAGCCAATAGTTCGTGTTCTCAGCTTGTGCTGTAAATATTCTCAAACTTCCATCCTCGCATAGGAGTATAAGAGTGGTTTTTTCAACTCCAGCTACTGTGTGTCTAATTGCTACCATGTCCATGATTTTCGACTTAGAACTCTGTGCCTTGATTTCCTGCATAACAATCCTTTCTGGAGTCAGCATAAAAACTACAGGGTTATTCGATGTATGCATCATGGCGCAAATCAAGCCAGGGTGCCCCGGAATCTCAGTCCATTGGCAGAGCGGTTGCGGAGGACCTTTTGAAGAATTTTTCGAAGAGTTTGGTGGGCCAGTCTGTACCTGCATGACGCACTTCACACCTTTGTTAACGTCTGTTAGCGGTGCCATAAAACTGCGACCGAGCGAATAACTGAAAAACAGTATTTGAAGTGTATGCGAGTAGTAAATAGAAACACCTCCTCCTCCGACTTGTCCGTTGATGTCCTTAATGTGGGGATGCTGTAAGTCCAAGGTATTTGTCACGTAGAAATCTCCGTGCTTCGCTAGACTCTCGTCATCAAGTGTCTGGTAGTAAATGTAACCGGAAGAAGCAATCAGAAACATGTAATACACTCCCTCTTGGTAGATGAACGTGCAGTCACGAATTTTACCTACGGCTACCAGGAAATAATACTTCGGGCTGTATGTATCTTCGGCCAATTGGTAGATTTTTACGTAGTCTGCTGTAACGAGAGCCAACATTGTTTGTGAGCCTGGGAGCCAGATAGCTTTCTTGATGAAATTTCCATTTTCCAATTGAGGAGTTAGAACAATGTGTTCATTAGCTGTTCCACTGCTAGAGAACGTAAGAATATGACATTCTTTAAGTCCACAAACTGCAAGACAGTCCTCATTTGCTGGATTTGCTGTCAACGATAGAACAGTGCATGGTATAGGTGCTGAAGACAGTTGAGTCAGAGTTAGTTTTCTCTTCGCGGCATCAGCTTGTTTCAATAGAGCCGATAACTGCAATATAGTAACCTTTCCCTTTTCATGAGAGACAGCCAAATGTTGTCGCTTTCCATGTGGTGAAGACAGACAACAAAGCGCAACACGTCGCACCAGTCCAGAGGAGAGGAGTTGCTTAATAGTCTGCCCTTGATCGCCAGAATAACTCATCCTTACATTTTCAAATGCTCCCTCTTGGGAACCCAAAGTTGGCACCATAATTTGATCGCTTATTTGGAAAGTCTGGTCAAGTGTGTGCAGGCGCTCTAAAGCGCTCTGAGCCCGCTTATGACAACCCACAGTCGAAAACAATGCACAGTTATCTCGAATCGATGGCATTAGCAATTCGAAGAATTCTAAAATACAACGTACTACTGATGTCCATTGTTCGTTGTTTTGCAGAGTATCTTTTGAAGATTCTATTATCTTAGCCAAATGTGCAGCTCTTTCACTCATAGTTCCGCCCTCTGTTCGACTCATAGAAGAACTCGTAGCAATGTGCGACGGTGGCGTATGTGCCCTTTTCCTTGTTAGCGCACCAACATATGAAGTCTCACCACTCTCTTGGGTGGAAGAAGCAAGTGCACGATCTTGCGTATTCGACGAAAGGTTTACTCTCCTGCTCAAAGCCTGACAGGAGCCATCATCTTTAGCTCCACAGTCACAGAAGAAATTTCCATATTTTGCATAGCTTACATCGTGATTTTTGTGACAAACTCTGGCGCACACTGAACATACGCCTACTGTATTCACCATATTGCAGGTGTGGCAATGATACCAATGCTGGTTCATGAACTCTTTCTGTGTTTGGGAGTAAGTGCAAAGCTTATTGCCCAGACTGTCTTCATCAGAGTCTTCGACAATTGAATCCTCATCGTCACCACCACCGCCAAGTTCATCCATCAAATCGTCAAACTCTGCTTGCATTTCCTCCTCCCAAGGAGGTGTTAAAGCCCGACTGCCTTTGTATCCCAGCGCCTGTAGTAGATCACCCATGTAGCGAAGCAAGGCCGTTACATTGTCCAAGGGGATTTGTGGACGCAAGACAACCTGCTGAGTTTTTGGAACTACGAGTTTTTCTAGTACGTGGTATTTGGACACTTCCAGCCAGACAATTGACGCCGAGAAAAGTGTTGAATGTCCCCGACCCTGAGACGCATCTGCCAAAGTTATCATAACCTAATAACAAGAAATTAAATGGATGTTAACCAACAAAAATAGAACTTTTACCTGTAGCAAGTCGGAGAAATCGGATGCCTCTTGTGTTGGACAAAGAAGTGTCTGACCGAGCTGGAGCAAGGCATGAAATAAGACCATGGAAACAGATTGTGGGGTCTTTCCGTCTTGCACAATGTACTTAGTGATGTTTTGCAAAAGTTTGCCATTACGCTCAACACCTTCTCCCTCGTGTGTGGGGGAATCAGAGCGATTCGTAAAGTAGCTGTAGCTGGGAGCAACTTGAACCCCTCCGTCTTCATCAATTTCCATTGCTTCGGCGTCCATCGCAGATGATTGAGCAATTTGATCAGAGATGCTGGGAATAGCAGATACTGTCGCCATATTTGTGGGGGTCTGTGCGTTACTAGATGAATTACTTGACGGTTGAGCGCCTTGTCCAGGGCCTAGTAAAACATGACTCAACCAGTTTTTCAAGCGATTTATATCTGTATGGCCCAACTCTGATACGCATTGAATTAAGTCTGGCAAAGGGAATAACGAATCTGGTTTGTCAGCTGCCTGGAAAAGTTTTTCGTAAAATTGTAAAATTTTCGTAGCGTAGTTTTGGGACAAGTTTGTTCCGGTGAACGAGAGCAATAGGTCGGTTAAACTTCCAGATTTCGAAACATAAAAGAACTCGTGCATTGCCTTCATGCCCATGGGTTTGTCCACCATTTGCTGCATGACTTTCAGAACTTCTAAGAACACAGATTCGCTCAGATTCATGTTTTGCGTCTGTCTACACTCGTCCGAGTATTCTATTATAACCCCATAGCAGTGTTTCAACAGATGACTGTATGCCAAGAATTGCCTTTCATCGGCTCCCGCATCATCCGAACTAAGGAGAGTGTTCAAACATTTTTCACTTATATCATACAAATACTCCATTCGGATGTCAAAGAGCATTGCAGTTAGAGTTGGCTTTAGACGTTCCTCAATCTTTGCGTCGCCTTTGCATACAGGAAGCAAGTAGTAAATCAAATGCATTAGCGTCTTCAAGGCATTCTTCAGTGACAAAAGCACCGAATAGCTTGCATGTTTTGAAATCTCCATCAGATGAGCATCTATAACTGTCAGCGTATGGAGTTCGACAGGAAAACCGCTGCTGGAGAAAGAATCCTCATCGGGAACATTTAATTTCTTGGTCCACTCAACAGTTATCGATTCCTTATCTTGTCCAGAAACTAAGTTAAGAAATTGATTATACAACTCAGCAGTGTAGGTGTTCTTTAGACTGGCTATTGGAATTAGATATTCGAATATGTTTGAGGGAATAGTGCCACCAATGCTCTTTGCCATTGTTTTTTGCACAGTATCATTCAGTATCTTTAATGTATCCAACAGCTTAAGAAGAAGTTCCTTCGAGAGTTCTTCTTTCGCAAGTTCATTTCCTTTGCTGGTAGTTTGCTCCTCAAGATCGGTAGTTGTAGTTGCAATGTTAGTATTGGTCGGTGGAGAGGATCCGCGTTGATCAGAAGTTTCTGGTTGGTCATTGCTTTGAGTGTTTGACAATTTCGGTGGCTGTACACCTTCTTTCTCAGCCCAGGAAAGAGCATGCATATGTGCCATAAGGGCGTCGAGCATCAAAACCTTAGATATTCGAGGATTTTCTGCATAATAGAAACATTTTACATAATATGTCAATGAATTGGGAACGATGAAACTTACGTGAGTTGAATGTCTTGTTGAAGGCCTCTAGACCGAATATTGTATTCTTCAAGCTATATCTCGGGTCCGCCACATGTTCTGTGACATTTGTCCACAGAGTTTCAGCGTACTGGGTGTACATGCCTTGCTTTATAAGGCTGTTAACGATCAAGTAATGGGATGTAGCTACTGGATGGAAACAGCGAATCGACCACAGCAATGAATGCAGTGTTGGTGTTTTGTCTTGAAGTAATGCCTCTACGTGTGGTGTCGAGGGGGGTAAGCCCAAGAGTAATTTCCAACATATACTGAAACAGTAGTGTACTGCGCACAGACTGTGGGATGTAACTTTGGCCATGCATATATCGGTAACAGAAAGAATGTCAATGAGAGCGTCCACCAGAAGTGGATATTTAAGTTTGTCAGGAGTACAAAGGATGAAGTTCCAAGCCAGACCATCAAGTTTGAACTCTTGTAGGATCTTTGTATCGACTACTGCAAGTGAGTAGAACTTTGGTCGAATACCTAGAAGAAAAGCATTTGTATAAATTTTCCAGAAATTGCAACTTAAACTTACTTGTAGAGGCTTCGGGAGCGAATTTTCTAAACTTTTCTTCGATATCCTTGCGACAGAAGGAATGCATCTTTGTTTTATTGTTCAGAAGATCCGAAACTTTCTGACTTCCGTCTAGAGTACTCACGGAGAACAAATTCCAGCGTACTTGTTCTAGCAAAACAGTTGGTGCATTGTATAGATGCTTCATAAGATATTCCAAAAATAAGAGCAGTCGAGAGAGTAGCATAATCTGATGATTACGCAGCGGCTTTTCGGGCGATACACTACGACAAACCTCTGCACATCGAATTACACCACCAGCTGTGAGCAGTAGAATTGATT
This sequence comes from Xylota segnis, assembly GCA_963583995.1. Classification (NCBI taxonomy): domain Eukaryota; kingdom Metazoa; phylum Arthropoda; class Insecta; order Diptera; family Syrphidae; genus Xylota; species Xylota segnis. The sequence continues at coordinate 59,974,540 of OY757237.1, forward strand.
TCTTTTGCATTAGATTAAGTGAATGGAAAAGAAAGAGAAGCAATTGAGCGTGTTCTATATTCAAGTCTTCGTAATCGGTTTCTGAGCTTTGATTAGCTGCTGACGACGAGCAAACACCCTCAACGAGAGTATTTACCAACCGATGCCATACCGAAAGACAGGCAGCTTCCTTTTCTTGCGTCGGTTTAAGAAGAAGAATCTGAACCAGTACAGAGAGAGTACTGGAGTAAACCTGAAGTGGCCAGGTGTTTGTATCATGCGTCCACGGAGATACGCTCAAATAAAGAAGCAAATTTGACTGCAACGTTTCATTCAAAAGTGATCCAGATATTAAGTTGTGAAGGTATCTACCAACAGCACCTGAAAATTTGATCATTGCCGCCTGCCACTGGGGGCAGTTGGAGTTCTCTGGTTCACCTCTGGATGCATCTCTGTCAAGATCTTTGAGAATATTCGCTAAGAGCACCATTTGCTGTTCGCTCAGACCCGCCTTAACGTATTTGTTTAAATAATTATGCTTTGTGCCTAGTGACTGATCTAGAAAGCAAAATATTTGAGCAGCTAGCTCCAAGTACTCATGAGGTTCGTCCTTCGCGGGGACTAAGTTCGACTTCTGAGTTTCGTTTAACTTCTCTTGAACCTGACTTTCAGTCGGTTCATCATTTGCCTCGGGAGATAGTGTTTCTTTGAACCACAGACCCAAGTAGCTCTCGCTATCGTCTTCTTCTGAGTTGTCTGAGCAAGAAAGTGTATCGTTGTAGTATGTTGTTGAATCTGAGTAACTTATTGGATCACATTCCGTCCGATCTTTTGCATTAGCGCGCTTTAATGAGCACGCTTTGCGGTACGAGACTGTCGCCAAGAAAGTTAACAGCTGTTGTAGGGTTGCAGTATTTAAGACTCGCACTACTCTCTCTAAAGATGAATATTGCTCTAGAATATTGAATCCTGCTGGTTCAGGTGCATTCTGATTTGACCCAGACCCATTAGCTCCTTCTTCACCACACGTTGCCTCTATTTTCAAGTCATCAATCAGTTCTGTTAGTAAGTTTAGACTGTGGCTAGCAATAGCTGCGTTAAGAACACCAAAGCCTTGCTGAACTTTGAAGAGGTTTACCCTCGCTGAAGGTGTGTGTTGATCGGAACCTCTTGCTGGACTCTTTCCTTTTGCAATCGATTCGTCAGCTTGTTGTACTTGCTGCTTCGAGCTAGCGCTTCCAGAAGCCCCCAGTGCTCCCTGAATTCCTGTGATCAATAACCAGGAACCGAAACACAAGTGATTTTGGTAGACGTGAATCCTCGCTGAGTTCCTCAGCACATTTCCAATGTTTGTATAAATTTCCAATGCTTTATCAACTATAATTCTAGCACTCTCCTCAGTCTCATCTCCTTCCTTGGAAACTTGTGATGAGCTGCCTGCCTGTTGACCTTTCTGCGAACCAGAACTAGACATAGAGAGAACACTGCACGATATAGACGTAAGAACAGCACAATACAAAGCTGACATTGCGCAACGTGATAGTTGATTGATTTTAAGTGGGGAAAGAGGCTCCATGATTGGTAAGGTAAGTGCCTGCCACAAGATAGACACTTCAGCAGACATGTGCGCGAAATTGTTCTTAATTTGTGTTGCCTCTGCCGTAGTTAGTGGCAAATATAGTTGTTTTCCTGTTGAAATGCTCTCTTCATACTTCTGGCGATACTTTGATAATGTCGGCAGAGAAGAGCAAACTTCCAGGACTACATCTCCTGCATTTAATGACTCTAGATAAGCGATGTTAGCCGAAGAAAATATATCCTATAGAGATCAAATAAATTAAGAAATCGGATAACAACTACGGATGAAAA